>CM060691.1:34631000-35864500 GCA_030686995.1 Artemisia argyi
TACTTAAAGATCTTTTTGACAACATTCAAGTGAGAGGTAAGTCGAGTGACTTGGTGCCTTGAACAAGCACTCACAGCAAATGTAATATCAGGTCTAGAAGCAGTCAAATACATCAAAGAACCAATCATTGACCTGTACAAATGAACATTCACAGGAAGATCAGGTTCAAGATTGTTCTTTGGTTTGGGAGCTTCATAGGGAGTAGTGGCAGTCCTGACATTCTCCATATCAAACTTTGTCAACATATCCTTTACATACTTATCCTGACTAATGAAAATACCATCAGGTTTCTGCTGAACCTGTAAGCCCAAAAAGAAAGTGAGCTCCCCCATGGCACTCATTTGAAATTCACCCTTCATCAAATCCTCAAACTCTCTACACCAGGCTTCTTTTGTGGAACCAAATATAATGTCATCCACATAAACCTGCACAAGAATGATATCCCTGGAGTCTTTCTTAAGGAAGAGAGTCTTGTCAATGGCACCTCTTCTGTAACCATGCTTCAGGAGAAATGTAGAAAGCCTAGCATACCAAGCTCTGGGTGCTTGATGAAGTCCATAGAGAGCTTTGAAAACCTTATACACATAATCAGGATGATCAGGGTCTTCAAATCCCTTAGGTTGAGTCACATAAACCTCCTCTTCAATCTCACCATACAAGAAAGCACCTTTGACATCCATTTGATAAACCATAAAACCCATATATGATGCATAGGCCAAGAATATCCGGATTGCTTAAACTCTGGCCACTGGTGCAAAGACCTCATCATAGTCTATGCCTTCCTCTTGCCTAAACCCCTGAGCCACTAACCTTGCTTTGTTTTTCACCACAATACCCCTTGCATCTCTTTTATTCTTCAAAATCCATTTTGTCCCAATGGCATATTTACCATCAGGGAGAGGGACCAATATCCAAACCTCCTGATTCTTAAATTACAACATCTCTTCTTGCATTGCTTCAAGCCAACTTGAATCAGCCAGTGCTTGAGGAACACTGGTTGGCTCTATCTGAGAAAGAAATCATGCAAACAGACAATGTTTGAAGTCTGTGTGATTTTCCCTCTTTTGATTGTAGACATAGGAGATGAAAGCAACTTCACCATATTTAGTGTTCTTGACAGTGCGTCTTGTTCTAACAGGTGCTTGAGGATCTCCAATAATCTTTGATAGGGGATGAGCATTATTGATCCTCTTTGTTGCTGTAGGGTTGACATTAATTGTGGCATCAAGGTTGTTGACAGTAGGCCCAAACTCAGTATCATAAGAAGCTGAGTTAAAGAGACCAGAAGCTGAGTTAAAGAGACCAGGCTTAGGCTGATAATTACCAAGATCAGAAGGACTTGGAAATCTTGTAAAGGGCTTCTCAAAGTCTGTAGACGCTTCAGTAGAAATGGGAGATTGTGCAGCAGGACTATCAGCATCTTTGATCTCATCAGTAAGAATAGGAGAGCCTTCAGTAGAACTGTCAGCAGCATCCTTGTTTCCACTGACTGCTTGTGCTGATTGTTGAAGTATGGCATCAGTCTCTTGTACAACCTTTTCACTGAGTCTCTGAGCTTCCTGAGTGGCTGCATGTTCTTGCTTCTTAAGTCTAGCAAGATCCTCTACATAATGTGACTCATATTCTTGTTCAGCAGCAGAATGATGACCTACAAAATGGTTAGGTGAAAAAGAAGGTACAACAATGGTATGTTCATCTGGCTCAGAGTCACTCTCTGAGTCATCATCCATGGAACCTGCAGGGTTAGAAATTGGATCTTTGGTACCTGCATTAGGATTAGAAGCATGTCTAGTGTACCCCAAATAATCAGTCAAATAATCTAGGTCAAAATACCAAGAATGGCCCTGTTCCTGAGTATTAGGCTGATCTTCAAGGAATCTGAGGTTAAGGGTCTCCTCTATCCTTTTGGCATTCAAATTGTAAACCCTATAGGCCTTGCTATGAGCTGAATAACCCACAATGTATCCCTCATCAGCTTTCTCATCAAACTTGCCCAGTGTATCAGCAGTATTCAAAATGGTCACTTTGCAACCAAAAGGTTTAAGGTAATGAATGTCTGGAACTTTCCCTGTGAGAAGTTCATAAGGTGTCTTGACATGATGTCTAGTGATGGATACCCTGTTCAAGACATAGCAAGCAGTACTTACTGCTTCAGTCCAAAACATAGTGGGTAACTTAGAGTCTGCAAGCATGGATCTTGATGCCTCAATTAAGGTTCTATTTTTCCTTTCAGCAACCCCATTTTGTTGTGGGGTTCTTGGAGTACTATAGTCCCTTTTTATCCCTTTAGACTTACAGAATTCAATGAAAACAACATTTTTGAACTCTGTCCCATTGTCACACCTAATGCCTTTAACCTTTTTATTTAGCTGGTTTTCAATTAGAGTGATGAATTCTTTCAAAATAGGAGTTGTTTCATCTTTAGTTTTCAAAAAGAATACCCAGCAAAACCTGCTATAATCATCAGTGATAACCAGGCAGAAGTACTTATGATCAATACTTCTGATAGGAGTTGGACCAAAGAGATCCATGTGCAGCAACTGAAGAGGTTCTGAGATGGTGCTCACTGCTGTTATGGCTTTGTAAGAGGCTCTGTGTTGCTTTCCCTTGTTGCAAGCAATACAATTGTGTTCATTGGTGAAGAGTTTTGAAGGAAGGCCCTGAACAAGACCAAGTTTAGACAACTGGTTGATGGTCTTGTAGTTTACATGAGCCATTCTCCTGTGCCACTTTGTAGATTCATCCTGGGAAGCTTTGGCCACCAAGCATGTTAGATCACCTTCTGGCTTAACATCATTCAGATTGAATGTGTACAACTTGAAGGTTCTAGGAACTCTCAACAAAACAGTTGTATCTTCTGGAATTTTGAAGTTCTTGGAGAGCACAAGACATTCATCCTCAGAGAAGAAAACTTTATTCTTGGTGTCACATATTTGTGAGACAGAGAACAGATTAAAGTGCTCAAGTTCCTTCACATAATAAACATTCTCAAAATCTAACAGAGGTGTTTTGATAGTTCCTTTCCCAGTGATTTTGCCATCTCCACCACCAAAAGTCACAGTTCCTCCTCCTTCTATAGGCACAAAGTCATGCATCTTATCTTTGTTCCCTGACATACTTCTGGAACAACCACTATCAACTATCCCTACTTCAGTACTCTTCAGAGGATGATCCTACAACAACAACAAAAAAATATACAAGAGTTAGTACACATTGGAGACTCAAATCATTGCTGACTTGAGCCTGCCTTATGGATCATTAGAGGTAGGCCATGTAGATGTTTTAGATCCACCATTGTTCTTGGGCCTGTAATGCAAATTAGGTCCCTTCTTTGTCCAAGAACAACCTGCTGAGGGCTTCACAGCAGTATCCCAATACCTTCCACCAACATACATTGAGTCAAACTGTCTAGGCCAATAACCATTAGAAAAGAAAGAACTAGTGGGTCGAACATAAGGTCTAGTACTGGTTCTTCTCCATGAAGAATGTTTTTCAGCAGAGTTGGATTTCTGCTGATGTGGAATAAAAGAGGGTATATCATTAACATTCTTCCACATTTGCCTAGGTTTGCCTTGACTAAAACATACACCCATTCTTTGCTCATGAAAAGTACAATTGATTCCTCCCAAACCGTCAGGTTTTATCACACAAGTCAACCACTTGTGAATGGTCAGCCGTAATAAAGGCCCTGAACAGCCCGGGAGGAAATACAATTGTGAACGAGGAGTATAGAATATTCCTAGGTCGTTATGTCCCAACGAGGTGTGAAATCTGTAATATAACGAATGTGTGATCTGGTGAAGTTAAATATAAAAACAGACATCTGACTGACAAACACTAGGAATGTGAATAGTAAATAGCTCTTGTCAAAGCTATTTCAGTAAAAACATGCAATCAGAAATCCTAAATGTAAAACGCGTATGTTTACGTTTAAATAAACGTCGTACCAAAATAAAAAGTGAATACCGTCAAATACAACTCCCACAAATGTGAAAATTATATTGTTGGAATCCTAAAAGAATAAGAAAATTATTAGAAAATTAAAATTATTTATACAAGTATATATGTATTTACTATTAAATAAAAACTATTATTTACTATTTAATAATTACGTAAATACAAAGAAAATCTAAAATAAACATAAATTAATAAAATAAACATTTAGAAAAGTTTAAAATAATATAAAAGAATTTCTGAAACAAAAATTATATTTATTATATAATTATTCTATTTATTATAGTTTATTTACTATTATTTACTTACTAATACTATTATTAATTATAATAAATACGTATGAACAGTAAAAAATGTGAAAAAATTACAGAAAGTCTATTTACTAATGAGGAAGCTGGGAAAAAATTATGAAGCTCATAGCTTATCCAGATAAGCTGTAATAAGCCAAACAGCTCGTATAAGCTTATTTGAATAAGCTAAGCTGTTTGCTACTATAAGAATAAAAATGTGCAAATGATAACTGAGAAGTGAGCTAGCCTAGGTGGGTTATGCAGTGAACTTGTCACCAAGGGAACCTAGGTTCGAATCCCATACACAACCTTTTTGCACTTTTATATTATTTTTCATTTATTTTATTTTTGGATTTTTCTTTTTGCAAAACTTTATAATAAGCTATAATATGAAACTTTAACAAAGACAACTTTTACAAAACTTGGAAATAAGCTCTGTGTGAGCTTATTTCCACCTCAGTTGGCTTTTTAAGCTTAAAACTTCTTAAATAGAAGCTATCACTAGTGTTAAAGCTTCTTTTTGGTTTTTCTCTTTTCTGGGCTAATATATATTATTATTATACAAGTATAAAGAAAATGGAAGTTTATAGACAAAGAAAATAAGCAGTTTAAGTGCTTATGGATCATTCAGTTAAGCAATAAGCTCACAGTGGATCCATAAGCTCTTAACAAGCTTGAAAAGGTAAAATAAAAGGAAAGATAAATTTGTACAAGTTTAATGGATAAGAATATACAAGCTTGTGTACTGTATTTCACCCATAAGCTTGTAATAAGCAAATAAGCTATTCCCAATACACATTATTCCCAAACACCCCTACAACTAAATCATTTGGCAATTTCAGCTTAATGAATAAGCTCCAAAGGCCAAATTAAGAGTTTGAGTAGAAAGTAGGGGTGGTTGGCTTTTCAAAAGGCCAAAGCTCACCCTGTGAGGTCCACAGGAGAGCTTGTGAGGAGCTTATGAAAAGGGCTTGATTACACTGAATTGCTCAGTGTAATCAAGAATGGGACAAACAAAAAGCTCCTTGCAGCCCTATTAGATAAGCTGCAAGGTGGGAAATAAGCACTGGATCCTATAAGCTAGTAGAAAAGCTCCACTTGGAACTAAATTTCACCAGCTGGGTCCCACTAATAAGCTTTTTGCAAGCTTATGAAGTATGGTGAGTTTGGTTAAGTATACTGAGTGATCAGTATACTTTTCATTTTGGTGATAAGTTAAAGCCTATTGCAGCCCTAGTAAATGAGCTACAAGGTGAATTTAAGGAACAGGATCCAATAGTTGGGTAGTTAAGCTTCAAATAAAACTAAACCACATAAGCTATAGATCACTAATGAGCTTTTGAAGAGCTTATGAAAATGGCATGAGTATACTGAATGCTCAGTAAACTCAATAAATGATGCAAACAACAAGCTCTACTTAACTTATCTAATAAGCTTCTAATAGCTCTACAAGTACTGAGACTATAAGCTGACTTGCTTGGCTTTATGAAAAGCCAAGCTCACACTCTCAAGCTCAGTGAGGAGCTTTTTATGGGCTTATGAAAAAGGCCCAAATACACTGTTTGCTTCAGTGTATATGGCTTAGGTGAACAAAGTAAGGTTGGTGTGATAAGCTATCTATTTAAGCTACAAACTAATAAATAAGCATTGACCCTAAGATATGAGCTTATTGGCTTCCTAAAAAGTCAATAAGCACATGGTGGGGTCCACTATTGAATAAGCTATGGTCTATTGAAGTTGGTGGTCAATACTGAGTGCACAGTGCACATACCAAAATAAGACAAACTTCAAGGGCTAAATAAGCTATCCTAATAAGAACCGAGATCCAATTTTATGATTGATACCTAAAGTACTACTGAAGAACTTTTCAAAAAGCTAAAAGCCAAGTCCTAATGTTTTGGTTTGCACCCTGGAGGAGGGTTTGAAAGTTTGACCAAAACCAAAAGGTGCCCTGGTGCAGGGCACTATCTTGCCCTGCAAGTCTAAATAAGTTATTTCATAAGCTACAATAAAAATCCTAAAAATAATCTAATAGTAGGTTTTGAAAGATGAGCTGATAGACTATGACTTGTGAAAAGCTCAAAGTCTTAATCCAATCACAAAATTCAAAACAATTCTTTCTATTTTTGGTTTTCTGAAACAAGATTATTTTTTACTTTTCTAATTATAAAGCTAAGTTGACTTTAATGAGTTTAAAAGCTAAACTACTGATTAAATAAGTTATATTAAGCTATAAAAACATGAAATTAACAAATATAAACAAGTTTTACACTAATATGGTGAATATGGACTTGTAAAATGTCACAGTGTTCAAATGAGTGATCTAGGATATGATTTTTGACTTTTCTATGAATACACAATAGACTAATGGTTTGTCTGACCATTAGGAACTCCATGTACCAAATAGCCACCAAAAATAATACCCTAGACTCACTTAAGCACCACTGATTCAGCAATCCCAAACATACCTTAAATTGGAACTAAATTGAGATTTTCAAACCAAAAGCCTGTATAAACCTATCCTGTTATATCCAGGAATTGGGCTATGCATATCCAATCTTTTTCAGTATAAAATTGTGGTTTAAACAAGTCTAGACCTAGGATTATCAAAAATTGAGTTTATGACAGTCAAAAATGGATTTTTCAAGCATCAATCAAATTCAAAACATAACAACCTAAGATTAAGCTATAATATCATTAACTAACAATAATTAAACATGAAAACATGAAGATCAAAGTAAATAAGACACCTAAACAATAATATGAAAAAAATTTTGAAAATGGCTTACAAGTAATAATGCTGAGAACCAAAGAACCAATGACCATTGTCACATCCTATAGCCTCCCATGAGGCTTCTAAACTAGAGTCATCCAAATTATACCCTGCTCCAAGCAGAATTCACCATGAACACATATTTTTTATTTTCTTTTCTATTTTCTTTATTATTTTTGTGATTTTTGAATTTTAAAGACTAAGCTGAGTTAAGGGTTTCTAAAAGCTCACAAAACTTTGTCAGGAGCTTATGTGACTTAATGAGTCCATTAAACAACACTAATCAACAATAAATTAAAAGACATGAAATTTAAAATGGTACAAATATGAAAGACATGAATTTCAAAAGTAACTTGCAATTAAAATGAAATTGAAGTTCCATTACACTAATTTAAGGATCATTACACTAATTAAAACTGTAAATGACATTAATTTAAAGAAAGCAATAATTTAAGTTACACTACGTGACTATGGCTATTCCAAAGTGAGTATTCCTCTGCTCCTTCTCTTCTTTTTATACCCTCTGAGTTCCTTGGTGATCACTCATAAAATCCCATCACATTTCTTGGCCATTGGATTTGCAGAGATGATCTCAGCCTTTGAATGCACTTTTGGCGCCAAAAGTCATTCTAATAGATTGAGGCGGTTTGAGATCATTAAATACTTCTTGTATACTTGTATAGGTGGAGGGGACAAGATATGGTGACTTTTGAAGCTTGGGGTCAAGTTGATAGCAAAAACAGAGGAAAGGGGAAAAGGTTGAGTGTTTTCATGGTGGGGAAGTGTCACACCCCCAAAATCGGGTCCAGCGGAAGCATACATGTAGCTGGGGTGTAACTCAATTGGTATTACAACACTAGTTCAAAAATAGTTTGCACTTGAATCATTTCGAATAAAATAGTTAAATCAAAATGTTGATTTTACATTGTTAAAAGTAATGCGGAAGTAGGCCCTTAAAATAGTTTAAAATGGTCCCCAAATGATTAAATCAGAGTCTTCTATGACCATGCCATGCCCTGCCAAAACCTCCAGTAGTGTGCCGTAGCTTAAAACCTGAAAATACATGCTAAAGTGTCAACACAATGGTTGGTGAGTTCATAGAGTTTGTGAAAAAGAATGTAATGCATTGAAATGAAGATTTCCCAGCAAAGGCATCGTAAATCCACTCAGTTCCAAGTCCCGCCATAAGAGACTTGTAACCTGTGTGTTTACAACCCACTTCCAAATGTAATATGTTTGTAATAAATCAGTCATAAGATTGATGCAAAGGCATCGTAATTCCGTAGTAATAGTGGTGGAAAAATATCGTAATTCCATAAGTAATTTTCGTATGTACAATAGCCACAAGTATAAAGTGAACCGACATAAATGTCAAAAATGTTACATTGTCTCTTAAGCTCATGACCCCGAAGCTAGACTTTGTAATGCCCCAACAGAGTGTCTATCAGGCACTCACTTGATAAGACATGAAATGCATTCGTCCCGTTGGAGCAACCCAAACACGAATGGAGGCGTCACCCTCAATAGATCTATTCACTCACTCTCGCTTAGTACTAAAATTAACGGTCCATGATATTGAAAGGGGACTTGTTATGAAGTGGTAGTAAGGCAACTTAAGCAATGTATGGAATTTGTAATACTTGGGCATGTACAAAAATAGTTGTTGCAATGTATTCTCCCCCATGGGATTTGAAATTGTATAAAAGTATAACACGAGTATTTAAGCATGTATCTCCCCCAAAGAGTTTGTAAAGTAATTAAACCAGTAAAAGTGGGGCTATGACTCACCTGATATGATGCTACCATGAACATGTAATGAGCTGAAAAACAAGGCGCGCACACTAGCCGCAACCTAATATGAATGATGTACGATCTACTTTAGATCATGAAATGATGTTATGAATATCCATGCACATGTTCCTATACCACTCTACTCTTTGAAAAATACTTGTTGTTATCAAAAATATACATTTCCAAGACTTAGGAAAAATATGGCTATTAGAAAAATAAAGCTAGTTGCAATATATATACTTATATATATATCGTATGTATCAATGTTCGTGTTGAAATCCTCGGGTTGAAATCCTTGAAATAACGCCTTGTAGTGATAAAAATATACTTGTAATAACTAATACTTCATTAGTTATAAAATTGGGTACTTGGTTAATATTTCTAGAAAATCTAGAATTTAGTACGTAGTGTTATTATTATTTCTAAAAGCTGCCAATTATAGAGGATTTTTGCCGATATTGAAACGTGAATATCTTTGTCGTTATAAGTCTGTTTTACTTGTTCTTTATATCCACGGTTACGTCTTAGTATGTAGTAATATATTTTGGAAAGCTCGACTCCTCCGGGTTACGTCTAAAGCCTCTTTTTGTCCGACGAAAAACGACCAACAGCATGTATTTTTCCGGAAAATAGTTTTCGTCAATAAACTTGCAAAAATCATAACTTCTTCGTTATAAACTCTTTTTAATCCGTTCTTTCGCCTACGGATTCGTTTTTGAAAGTATTTTCCAAAAAATTTGCCAAAGTTTCCTTTGTATGTACTGATTTTCCAGAATTTAACAAAATGGGACAGTAGGTATATATACTTGTTAGAAATCCATTTCCAAGGTTCAAAACTAGTTTTAACTTCAACCAAATCTCTTGCAAACACCACAAAGCTATACTAATCCTACCATACACCTTCTTAGGGTGCCATGGGTTCCTAATCACTAGTAATCATGTTAATTTAACAAAGGAACACCTAAATCAAAATCTAGGGTTTGTATGTTAAAAAAGTATACAAAAATAAAGTGGTATAACTAGTTTGTGCATGAAATTAAGCATGAATACCATGAGATACATATGTTAATTAGATGAAAACATGAAAATAAATTTGATAACTCACTTTGAAATATGAGGTGATTAAATGATGAGAAACCTTGGATTACTTGTGTTTTTGTTGTAAGATTCTTGATTAGGATGATGAAATGAACAACTTTGATGCTTTGTACTTTGAAAAATGATCACTTGATCATGTATATTGTGTTTGGGTCGTGGTTTATGGTGAAAGAGGTGGAAAGGATGAAGATTTTGAGTTTATGATTTCAAGAAATATGTAAGATTATGTTTTTGAGGTTTTTGGTAGATATTTATGTATTTTCAATGGCATACTTGTAATTATATGGTCAATGTGAAGACTAATGAGGGGAGGGCTGCACATGTTAGTTAAATGTGTGTGGGAAGCTTGGTAATCTAGTTACCGGAGTCGGTTTTGGTTCCGTTAATCGCAAAACGTAAAGTTTTAAACCGCGAAACGTAAATTCGGGCATCGTAAAAATATGAAACTTGAAAGAATGACTAAACTTGTCAAAATACTCCATAATAAAGTAAAAATGAATGGTAAGTTCCATCGGGTTGCTTGAACGTTGTTAAAACTGGAAACGCGGGTTAAAAACGCGTAATTCGCGTAAAACACTGAACTGGAAAACGTAAAATTCCAAAATACTGGGTAAATGAATGTAATAACTTTTATGATTATAAAATGGATATAAAAATATGTCGGGACCATTGTGGGAATATTTAGATATATTCGTCGTGTTATAAACCAGGTGTTAACGTTTATTATAAATAATTATAAGAAAAACGTTAAATGTATCAAATATATAAATTTGAAAATCCTAAGAGTGGTATAACATGAATATGCTGTTATGATGATATGCAGACTATCTCCAGTCCGTATGCAGTGTCCTTACTGATAATGCATGAATTCGCACCTGAACCAATACGGTTACGCGAATTTGAATACCCGTAAACTAAATTTACGACGAAATGTGTAATGCAAGTGAATAGTGAAAACTTTTCCGACAATGAATAGTGTTTAGTGAATAGTAAAATTCTCAAATGTTTCTCAGAATGTCAAACTGACACCAAAAATGATGAATAGTAAACTGATGAATAGTGTTTTGATGAATAGTGTTTGATGAATAGTGTTTTTCCAAAGTTCGGGAAATGACCTGAAATGGTGAGTTGTGACAGGAAGCATTAACTGCTTCTTGGGAAGATGTGAGGTGGTGTAGGGAGTAGGTTGTGAGCTGGGGTAGACAGGTGGAGGAGGAGAGGTGGCAAAAACCATGGTGGTTTTGAGTTTCAGGCTGGGGGTGAGGGTGGTGAACAGTGTTGGCGGGTTTGGGAGGTTTGACCAGGGTCAAACCCTGGTATATTATTAAAGGGGTTGGGCTGGGTGTTTGAATGGGCCAAAGGAGTGGGCTGTTTGTGTTTTGGGTTGGATTTTAGGGATAATAAAAATAGGATCCGTTTGGTTTGTTGTGTATTTAAGCCCAAGGACTTCTTTTGTGATTTCTGCATTCTTGGAGGACCAAACCTGCAATATTTTCAAAGTATTCCAAAGGACCAATTATGCCATGTTAGATAAATCAAAAGACCTATTTTGCATTTATTACAATTTTAAACACCCCGGGGACCATTTATGTAATTTTCTAAAGTTTAGGGGGTGAAATTGTAAATTTCCCAAAAGTTATCAAAAATGTTCCAATTTGTAAGTTATGAATAGTACAAGGGTATTTTGTGATAAAATTCCATTTTAAATACCCAGGGACTAATTTTCCCAATTTTGTAACTTGAGGGGTAAAAGTTGCCATTTTGTGAAAACTTTTGTCCAGGGATCATAAGTGAATATTTTTGGTTTCCCAAGGACTTAAGTTGACTTTTCTTTCATTTTAAACTTTCAGGGACTAGTTTTGCCAATTTATGAAACTTGAGGGACTGAAACTGCTAATTATGCAAACTTTGTACGTTTTTCATCTGTTTTTTATTGTTTTGCATTTGAAACATATAAAACACACTTTTAAGATATTTTAAGTATTTTGATGCATATTTGAGTGTTTTTTGATGTTTTGGCAGCGTAGATTAGTATAAAATGATGAGTATTTAGACACTCATCAACAATCCTTAATCAAATGAAATTTACTTCCACACACAAAATATTTCTTCTTTTTAGAAGATTTATTCAAGCTGAAAGATGTTCCATAACATGAAAAAGCATTCACACCACAATGATTAACAGAATTGTTTTTAACAAAACTAGAAATATTGTTTTGCAAAGAATTAGAAAACAAGTCTTCAGAAGAAACTGTCTTGGAATCAGCAGTAACTCTAGCAGGCTTGTGGGGAGTCTTGGGTGATGTCTTGGGTGTGGTCTTGAAAGTGGTCTTGGGCAGGTCTGAATTCTCACTTGAATCACAACTGGCAAATGAAGTAGACCCTTCATCAGAAGACTTGTCACTGTCACAACAAGAGACAAAGTCAGTAGATTTAATAATAGGGTCTGGCAAGTCACTTGACTTTTTGCCATAGAGATAGTGTGATCCATCAAAGTCAACAGGTATGGACAGGTCTATAGGCATATGTTCCCCTCTAATAGGTCTAGGGACAGCATTCATTCCCCCTTCCTTAACAAATTTTACAGGTGTTTGAAATGCTAAGGCTGGTTCAGGGTCAAAAACACTAGACATATCAGGATAAGTTAATTCTTCAGGATATATATATTTCTCATATCCTAATGCTTTTCTAGACCTAACAGATTGGCGACCATCAATCAATTTATTTAAATTAGAGGCCCCTTCTTGCCACTTCATACGACCAGCCACCTCTTTATCTAACTTAACTTGTAATTCTTGTATTTCTTTTTCTACATCAGATTTTTCTTTTTTAGTACGTCTTAAATCTATCTTTGCACATTCTAAATCACTTTCTAGAGTTTTTAAAGCCTTTTTAACTTGATTCTTTTGAAACCAGACCTTTTGTTTTTCTAAAGTTTTTAAAGCCTTTTTATAGGCCTCAACTTCTATATAACACTCATTGTACTTAGGTTTCAATTCATCATATTCTTGTTTGAGTTCATTGTATCTTACACTACATCCAAACACACAATTGTGTACATGAGAGATGCCCATTAAGGAAACTTGCTCCTTTTTATCCTCTGAGGGGGTGTATGCCAGCATATTCACTTGTTCAGAAGTAGAAGCTTCCTCTTCAGCAGGTTCATGAACAGTCCAATCAATCTGGTTATCCAAAGTCACCAAAGCTTTGGAAGGTGTAGCTTTAGAAGTCCCTGATTCCAATAGATATGATCCATATCTAACTTCATCACTAGACTTTCTTTCCTTGCATTCTCTTGAAAAATGGCCCATTTGACCACAAGTGTAACATTTAACCTTCCTTCTGTTAAACCTTGCTGCATCTCTTCCATTAAAACCAAACTTTCTCCTAGACTTAGTCTCAAACCTTTTGATATCCATAGAAATCATTGCTAACTGCCATTTCAAGTGCATCTCCTCCATCTCCAATGGATCTACCTGTTCAAAATCCTCATAAGCAAGAAACTGTTGATGTTCATATTCAGCCACAAAGGAATGAAGAATATCCTCCATTACACTACTGGATTTTGATTTAGGAGTTGATTTAGTTTGGGTTTGAGAAGATGCTCCTGAGGTATAAGAACTTGAGGCATGGTGCACAGGTTTTGTTGTGGTGCTTACAAAGGCTGAGTGAGTGGATGGTCGAATGGGACTTCTAACATCAGGCTCAAGAGATTTAAGCCTGTTGTAGAGGTCATCAAAAGAAATCATGTCCAACCCTCCTTTAGCTTTGAGAGCAATGCTGACTTGCAACCAGGATGGTGGTAAAGATCTCAAAAACTTAGCATTGCAGTCCTCATTATCTGGCCTAGCCTTTAGCTGGTTAAGTTGACTCAAGATCTTGTGGAACCTGTCATAGCCTTTGTGGATTCATTCCTCCTCAGATATCTGAAACTCTTGAAACTGCTGCTTCAGCATTGACCTCTTCATCCTTCTTGATTCTTCATTCCCACCAAATCTAGCCTTGATTGCCAACCAAATGTCCTTGGCATCCTCCATGAAGTGGAAGTCACCCATGTGGTCATCTGGTATAGCTTGGAGCAGAATTGTTCTTACCTTATTCTCCCTTTGCACGGCTAGAACTTCTTCAGCAGTTTTGGGACCTATAATTGTAACAATCCCATCAGCATCTTTTACATGTTTCTTCAGGCTGTTACCCTTGCGGACAACCTCCCAAAGATTCCAGTCAATGTCCAGTTTTGCATCTTCATGGACCACAAATCATAGTCTTCAGCATTCTTCAGGTATGGGAACTTAGCATTACTGTTTGAGAGATTGAGTTATTGGAGAGAAGTGGTGTTTTGGTTCTGGGTTGTATCAGCTTCATCATCTGATCCGGGCATTTTTATTGATTGTTTTTGAATGAGATGGTGTAAGATTTGTGCTTCTTAGTATCACAGAGACTCTCCTGAGGCTCTGATACCACTTGTTGAAACTTAGACCTTGATAGATCTTCTGAGCACTCTAGAATCGTTAGTTATGTTAATGTAATCACCAACACACTAATAGATAATCTCTGTAACTTGTATTTTAAAGCAGAAACAAACACTAGTTTTAATACTAAGAACAATCGACCCTCTATGGATCTTTTCAATAATATAAAAGTGTTTTCTAAAAACGTAACTCAATACATAATCGTGTGTTCCTTTTATACACAAGGAACCCTAAACCGTTTCACAAGAAACGTATATTCTAAACACTTCTAAAAGATATGCATTATCACTTCCTAAATAAACTCATGCATATCCTAACTATATAACATAAAACACGGAAAAACTATATCCGCAGAAACTAATAATGCTGAAACTAAACTTCAGCAGAAACAATCTATATGCAGAATTTGTGTCTTCAGTAGAAACAATCAGCAGATTCTTCAGCAGAATTCTCTCTTAGCAGAATTCCCAACATCCTTCTTTCCCCCGATCTTTTGACTTTATGAACTTCCCTTACATTTCCTTACACCAGTCGGTACAAGTGAAGGAGTTTGGTGTTTTCATTCTTATTATAAGAGCATTGTCATTTGGAACCCATGATTAAGGAAATCTGTTGGGTTAATGGTCCCAAACTGGCTAAGAAATAAAAGTGGTCATAAATATTTTATTGGCTTTGGTGTTTCTCCCGAAAATCTGGATCCTACCGTTCTACATATTTCTTTACCTAAAACCGGACACGACAAATGGTTTGTTACCGTGTTTTCATTTGCCACAAAACATTGGAGGCCTATAGAACCGCAAAATACTCCCCGTGAATCGATACGTCTGAAAAGGTCCTCGCAAGCAGTAATCGGTAGACATATTTTATGGGTCGCTAGCGAAAACAATGTTCAAGATGAATCCGATGGTGATTCCTACAAACGTTACATGCTGATGTCGTTTGATATGATTACTCACACATTTCTAGAAGTCTAGATTCCTGAATGTATAAGAGTCCATCTACCAATCCCTTTCACAATACTTGCTCATAGAGGCGATGTTGTTATTCACGGAAACATCCTCTCAGATGTCAACAACGTGTTTTGTGTTAGGATGTTAGAGTTGGAGGGTGCTTCTCTTACAGGAAGGATTTTATTAAACTTTACCAATGTGACCCATTGTTTCCTAAAGTTACTAGGGTTTACCATTTTCCAAGAACCTATAATTCAGGTGGAGACGCCGTTCCAAGCTGAACACACCCTAGAAGTCTACCAACATTGGTCACAACAGTTTCATAATGTTTGTGTTGAAGGAGATGCTGGTACTTTCTACATGGGGCCCTATAAGGAGTCGTTGATTCTGTTGACTGAACAAGATGGTTCTAGATACTAGTTATTACGAGTAGTACATATGTATGTTATAATTAGAGTTGTATGGCAGTAACTGCGACAATATAAAAGTTGTGGTCACTTCCTAGTTAATGTGTTGTATGATCTGTGTTTTGTTAAAATATATCAGTTATTTTCATTAGTTTATGCTTCAGGGTTGATACATCAGTCATATTTGGTTGTTACATTTTTAAACAGGTTAAACTTCCATATGTGCTTGAAAAGACAAATGTCTTCTATAAAAAAGGAATCGATCCCGCAAAATATAAAATTTCATTTAAGAACGTTGAGCGAGTTCCTAAGCAAGGTGGAGTTTTTGGAGATTGTGGTATATGGGCCTGTATTTTTTTATACCGGCTGTCGCATTGCAAATCGTTGGATGTGGAAGATCCTATTCAGGTTGCCCTTTCATATCGCGAACAACTGGCTAGGTTTTATCTAAAACATAAAGTCGTTACTTGGTAGCTTGTAACACAGACTTCACAATGCGTTCACAACCATGGTCAACTGTCGGTATAGACAAGTAAGTGTTATGTTCTTGACTGACTATCGCATGTTTGAAAATATTATATTTATTGATAACCATAACCGAATACATTTGGTATGCCAGCCCATAAACTGGTAGATATAATAGGTCTAGCATAACAATGGAAAAAAATTAATATGAGGTCTAGCTTAACATGAAATACATAGCAAATAACAACCAACTGATTAATAAAAGGTTCTTGAATGTTGTGGCTCTTTTTACATATGTTGTTGCCATCTGTTGAGCCTGATTGATATTCCTCAACAGTCCTGGAATAATCTGCACAGATCTTGGACACATTGGTGGATCAAAAAACCCATTAAACCCGCAATTGTCTTGACCCTGTCAAAAGTAAACATATCTACATTATAGTTTCATAAAATGCAACTATACATGTCTAAACTGTCAATACTTACTGTTTTTGGACAACAATGAAATCTGCGTCCAGGGTTAGTTGGTGTCCAGGATGTTCGCAATACTGTAGGCAACCCACATTGACAGATCCTTGGTATGTACATACTTAGGCTTTGCAACTGTAGACAGTTTTAGATTGGGGATCAAATAAGGTCTAGATATTTTGTAATGGGGTTGGGGATGGTTGTGTTAGTTCTATTTATTTAATATTGAAGTACAAAAAAAAGTACACCTTACTTTAACAATACCACATTCAATTTAATGTGTTCACCAATTCTTAAATTCATTAAATCTTATTTGTTTATATTGGTTTATTAAATAAAGAATATTAATAGATTTTTGATTTAGTTTTTGGTCAAACTACTAAAGTATATGGTTGGGCATTAATTGTTTTTAGATGTATGGGAAGTGTATGTAATCATGGCTTAGTGTTATAAAGTAGTGTCTCAAGGTCTTCTATCAAACAATTCCATATCTTTGAGTAAAAAATTACACACATTTCTCTAAACAAAAAAAAGAAAAAAAAAATGACCACTCGAATGCCTTTCATCGATGAGTTGGCTAGAGCTGCGGGTTCAAGGCTAGTGAAAGACATGATTATCGTTAAATTTAAGAGAGAAGTTGATGTTATCATACTTGAGGAATCTGATATGAGCAAAAAATCCAATGAAATAAGGTCCAGTGTGACCGGTAGGGAGTCCGTTATTCGGGAGCTAGAGCTCTTGTTTGGTTTTGATTCCACCCTGCAAAGCCTTGATCATTTGAACCGGTTGCAAACAGAAGACCTAACAGAGATCTCAATGCTGCTTCAGAATGCGAGGAAGAAACAAAATCTGGCGGCTGATCTCTTGAAATTGATTGAAAAGCTACAGGCTATGGAGCTCTAAGCCTTTATTTTTTTTGTTTCTTTTTTCCTTATTTTTTATTTTTTTATGTTGTTTTGAATGGGTCTTTTTGGCTTTAGATGTTCAAGAAGCTTTTTCACGTTTTAAAGTTGTCTCTTTATGTTGATTATCTGTTAAAAAGGATGTTAAATGAATATCTATTAGATATATATATTTTGTTTATCCTGATTAAAGATATAGTAGGCATACCTTGTGCTAGTTTAGTTTGTTAAAAACTCTTTGTGTAAGGTTGCATTGTTTGGATGTCTTCTAACTAATTTGTAACCATATTTATTGCAGGATTGTTGCAATTTGTTTCGGTAAGAGGGTAGTTGGAACCAGGCTAATAGTCAATTTGGGTGAAACCCAAATGACAATTAAGGTGTTTATGCTTCACCCAATGCATAATGTAATGGATAACAGTAGTATTTTAACAGTTTAACCAACTTATGGATAATGTAATGGACAACTTATTTTAACTTATGTAAGGTAATAGGTATCAATTTAAATACTATGACAACAATAAATCTACAAACATAACATCTTCATAGTGTTAAACATAACATATATTATGTAATATAATATAGCGACCGATTAGTGATCACTTTAGATATATTAGTTGTAAGATACAGTCAGTTGATGGTTACAAAACCGTTGATATATATCAGTACCAACACCACGCACATCCTAAATGCTTACAAACCCAACAACAGACCATACACAAACAACGAAAATAACCAAATCAAACATGAACTATTCTTCAAATGAGTCATAACTGCCGATTTGCTCATCCTTCTCGTTCAACCCATCACGTACTTCAGACATGATAGTAGTTAACGCCTCCAACCTTATTCGTTCCCTGATCTGAACCTTACGCAAGTTTTCATATATAACCCAGCCAGCTACTTCATCATCGTGGTCGATCGACCAGAGTTCTGCCATTCTAGCTGTTCTTATTTTTATCTTGGCTTCCAACTCATTGCATCGTTCGCCTAGGTACCTAATAAATGCTTCATCTTCGAGTTTCTCATGAACAGCAGAAGCTTGAAGCATTCCTGAAGTTTCTGTGTGCCAAAAATCTGTTTCAGTTGATAGATCATAGGAGTTTCTGAAGCCATTGATTTTATTCTTATGAGAGTTAGGGTTTTTATAGAGGGTGTAGATAAGTTAGGGTATATGGATTACTAGGGACATGATGCAAGCGTATATAAAGAAGTATAATGGAAAGTGAACAGGTGAATATTCAATGCAAGTCTTTAATTGTAATTAATTCACACCTTATGTATACTTTCCCATGCAGAAATATCATAGACGTGTTTGATAAAATTGTTTTTAAAAAGAACACATCAATTACTAGACCAAGTGTGATACCTAATGTGATTGAACGTTTTCTAGTCAAGTTTATGTATTTCTACTATTTACCGGTGTAACTTTGAGTCATTAACCCAAGAAACAAGGTTTCGTTATTATATTCGTTAGTTATACTATGATACTTTAATTTGACCGGACTATATTGCTCGTTAAAACTAGAAATAATAGAGAATTAATAGAAATATCCACATAAATTGTTCAACATGCATTACAGTGACTTTTTCGAAGTCCATCCTTGATTGTTTATACTACATGGAGACATAATGCTAAACCTCAAACTGAGGATAGTAGTAAGTATCATCCGACAAATGTTGCGATAACCCCATGGCGTCACCCATTGACGACTCGTTGTAAGCTGCAGGCGAATTATAGCGTTCAGATTCCATCGCATCTTCCACCGGGGCATCATCATCTTGCTCGTAATCCATTGCATCAGCAAATTCTCAGTCGTCGTTTGTATTTTGTGTACGCTACAGCTGTAGATGGACGAGTGCATATGGTATGTTATGAATATCAGCATACACACAAACTAAGTAGAGATAAATTAACTGAAAAACTTACGTTTTCACTTGGCAATGGTTCACGACAAGAGTCTCGATAGTGTCCTCCCGTACCACATCTTCCACAATGTACGATCCTAGTCTCCTCCCCTTGTGATCTTATACGGTGATTTGCCTTTGGTCGTCGAGGTTGCCGCTTAGCAAGAGCAGGCGGTAAAACAACTTGCAAGTCAACTGGAGTTTCCCACGTGTCTCGAAGAGGTTGCAGCAAATGTTCATATGTACGTTTCAGAGTTGTTTGGGAAAACCAACCCTTGGCCCAATGATTACAGTTACTCATGTGACAAAATCTAGCCACAACACAAACGTGCCCGCAAGGTAACCCGGAAAGTTGCCATTTGCGGCAACTACAATCACCCTTTGTCAATTTAACTGTGTGCACGACTTTGTGGTCCCTAACCTCATAAATTTGTGCATGCTGAATACCACGGACAACCCATGTACTGCTTTTTATCATCCTGTCGTTAACTTTACCACTAGCCCAAGCTGTCAGCGCGGTTGCAGGCGGTTCACCTATGAAATGGTATTCATATTAATCGTTTTTAAAACATACATGACAAATCACAAATAAAAAAATAAAAATTAATATGAAATAAACAAAGATTAAAATAACAATTACACATGCGTGCCTTTCACAGCATTACCTTCACCGTTGTATCTACGCTCACAGAACTACCATTGAATAAGCTCTCGGTAATACTCTATTAACATTGTTATTGGAACATTGTGCACAAACTTGGTTAACGAATTTATTGACTCGGCGCTGTTTGATGTCATGTAGTTGTATCTTTTTCCTAGACAGTATGCTCTTGACCACCTATCAAAACCAGCGTCTTCAAGTTTTTTGTACGCTTCAGGTCTTAAAATTCTAATCTCAGAGATTGCGTTTTGAAAATCAGACTCCAAGTACGCTTTACATATCTTCCAAAATAGGCCCTTATGCTTTTTACTTTTCAATCTGCAATTCATCATCAAATGCCGACAGCGGTACCCATGAAAGGCTTGGGGAAAAATAGTTTGACATGCAATGGTAATGGCGTAATGCCTATCAGATATAATAGCAAAACCATCACGTTCACCGATACATTCTTTCAGCTTCGACATGAACCAGGACCATGATTCAACAGTCTCGCCTTGAGCTACACCCGTTGCAAGTGGTATTATCTGATTGTTAGCATCCCTTCCGACAGCAATCAGGTTGGTTCCAAGGTACTTTCCTTTTAGGTGCGTGGCATCTATCTTTATAAGCGGCCGCATATACTTTAAGAAACTCCGGATCTATTTAGTTAATAACAGATAAGTGAGTTTAAAAATAAATTTAATAAAAATACTATGATATATAAATTTGATATAATTCGTTAATTATGCTTACCGAAACACCAAAGCCTACAAAACACATCTTGAATTGTCCTTCTGCATCTGTCTCAATGTGTGTCACAGTACCCGGATTCGCCAATTTAAGGTTGTAACAATATTTGGGTAAGATGGAAAACGATTCAGCATGGGATCCGTACAGCAATTTTAGGGCATAATTTTTCCCAGTCCATGCCCGAAGGTAAGAAATGTCTATTTTTCATTCTATTTTAAAATCTGTCTTTATGTCCTTACCTGTATACATGATGAGTGTGTAAATACTTATCATTTTTACCGTATTTTAACTGCCAAAACACGTGAAAACACTCAAGAATGCATCAAAATAATGAAAATATCCCAAAGATCGTGTTTTATATGTTTTAGATGCAAAATGATTGAAAACAAACGAAAAATGAACAAAGTTTGCATAATTGGCAGTTTCAGTCCCCCAACGTTCAAAATGTGACAAAACTAGTCCCTAAGCATTTATTTTGAAAGAAAAGTCAACCCAAGTCCTTTAAAAATTAAAAGTTATCAAAAATAATCCTTGGGTAAAAAGTTTTAAAAGTTTACATTTTTGTCCCTGAAGTTTCACAATTTGGCAAATCTAGGCCCTGGGAATTTCATTTTTTTTTTGGAAACAAACTTTATTGGTCCTTGTTAATTGGAATGTAGCAAAATCACCCTTGTGATAACTTTGGGAGATGTGAAAATTTGGTCCCTCATTTTCATCCTATAACAATTTTGGTCCTTGTGCTTTTCATTTACTATAACCAAACGGACCTTCAATATTATAAGACAAAACCCACCCTTATAATAACCAAATCCAAAACACCACCTGTCCTTGGGCCCAAAGCCATCAAAGCCCAAACAAATACCGGCTCTTAATAAAACCCCATCCATTCAACCCTACGTTTATTATAAAAACGCATCCCCTTTCTTCTCCCCTCCTCACTTTATCCAGAAAACAATCACCCTCAACCTCCATCCCCTCACGGGTATCCCTTCTCCACTCCAGTCCAAACCCTCACTAATACCAATCCCACGCCTTCACATGTATCCCCTCCTCTGCCACGCTGGCAATCCTCCAAACATCCACAATCAATCAAACGGCTCAAAATAGCACTTGGGGAGCAAGAAATAGATCAAGGGCTGTGAGAAGCTTAAAGAAACACAAGATGCATCCAAGCTCCTTTGTCTCATTGAGAAAGCACATCAGAACAGGACAAAACAAAAGAGAAACCCTAAGGCTCCCCTGTATAAATAGAAGTTTTTTTTCCACATTTAATTTTGTCCAACTTTTCATGCTGGTAGAAAATTTTTTGGCCAATTTACTTGTTTAAGCATTTTAATTAAATTGTCATTTTCATTTTCTGTATTGTAACTTAAGATTCCGTTAATTCAAATTCAGTTTTCAATTTAAAAATCCTTGCGCTTATTGTATCTTTTTAGCTTATTTTTCTGTTTTTTTTTCTTTATTTCTATGCTTATTGTTAGCTTAGCTGCTCCTTTGATGTTTATGATTGATTGTTTCAGTCATCAGTAATTCTCATCTAGTTTTTCTTTTTAGCCTGCTTATGCTTAGTTTCACTTAAAAGCTTAGAAAATAAATACCAAAAATAAGAGAGTAATCTAGTTTAGCTTATTTAGATGATTAAATCCTGTTTCAGTTAGCTTAATAGTTCTCAAATAGCTTTCAAGAGATTTAGTGTGCTTTCTAGTTTCTTTTTAGTAACTATTTTTATAAGAGGTGTAGGATAGCATCTTATTTAGGCTTTGTTAGTGGTTAGTTTTAATTCACAATAGTTCCTCTTAGGTTAGTTTAGTGATAGTGCGCCTGTTCTTTGACTCTTATGGGTCAGTGCACCAAGATTGGTCCCCTTTGACCCATTGTGTTCACTATTGCTGCAGCTTGGTGCCTCCAAACAGCCCTTTTCAGTAGTTAGATGTTGTTTATAGGTTTAGAGGTGCTAGCTTATTACCCCCTTAGCCTGAGTTGTGTTTTAATATGGGTAGTTGGGCTGCTTGGTTTTGAGTTGTGTTTAAGCCTTTGTGTTTTCCATTTTATTTACTGCTTTCCATTAGTTCAGAAATGCCTACTTATGTTTGTTTTCTTTTAGGTTTTGTATAACATATTAGGCTCAAGATAGGCTTATACAAGATTTTCTTTTGCGCAATCAGTTAATCATTTGACCTTATTACTCGAAATCGTTTAGTATATTTGTTATTGGTTCATTAACTGATAAGCAAGTTTTCCTTTTGCATGTGATTTTAGTTCAACTATTGCTATTTACCCTGATTATCTGCTTGTTTATTCTGTTTTTGAAATAGCATCAGTCAGAAAAGTTGTTAGTTTTCATGTGTTTGAGGAGTTTGTAAAATAAAATTTGAAAAAAAAAACAAATAAATAAATAAAAGCGAAAAAATTGCAAAACCAGGATTCGAACCTGGGTCTGTTTAAACTCTCAGACATACACAACACACCTCTTTAACCGACTGCCCTAGGGACTTCCTTGGGTTTGTTCTTCCTTGGTTCATTTTTATATAAGTGTTATCTTATTTTGCTTATTTCCATTTCAGTCTTTAGTTCAGCTTATTTCTGCTTATTCATAAATGCTTTTTACATTTTTTTTAATTTTCCCTAGGTTAGTATTAATAATATTTAATTTCCAGAAAATTTCACAATTTTCAAAAGTCATTTAGTATTTTTTTAATTAATTTATTTAGTTTATTTAGTAATTTATTCATTAAAAATAAATAAAAAAAATTAAAAAAAAAATCTAAAAAATATTTTTCTTTTTCAAAAATTTTCTTTTATTATCGTAGAAAAATCATTTTTACATCCGTAGGGCTGGTGTAGCGTTAAATTCACGTTTTATTTTGCGCATCTACGTTTTATTAAAAGTAACTTTTACGTTTGTCAATTTAGAATACGTTTTAGGTTTCTCTAGTTCCCGGTTATCATTCCCGTAGTATTTTAAGTAAACTTTAAGTTTTAATTAGCATTCCTTATTTGAATTCATCTTTTAGTTTCATCTATTTTAATTTTCGTACGTTATTTGCAATTTAGCGTAATTCCACAACACCAAATAATCTCTCTTCATCCTTACAAGCATTTTAATCCCCAAATCTTACACGATATCGCCCATTCACACCTCGTTGGGACACGACCCGGGTAATCACTTACCCGGTATCACATATATATATATATATATATATATATATATATATATATATATATATATATATATATATATATATATATATATATTGTATTCACCAGTTTTCGTAAGTCTTCATTTTCCTAAAGGTTGATTAGTGAATTCCACTCACGTCTACCTTGTATATTTTTGATACGCACTCAAAAACACAACTATCAAAATGGCGCCGCTGCCGGGGAGGTTGTGTTTGTACAATATCGTTATGATTTTAACGATTATTGACTTGTAGAACCTTCGTCAAGAAGTTATCATTTTCAAAATCTCATAAAACACAAAAATATTTTCCTTTTTTTTTGTATATATATTGATCATATAAAAATACAAAAAGATTTTCCGGTTTTTTTTGTTTAAATAAAATAAGCATAAAACACACCGCCGAGAACCAAGGCAGAACACCTACCAACTGGGGGTGTGAACATTAATAAGTTCCCAAACAAAAGATTAAAACTTGTCATTGTATCCTTGTGAATTGGTGTACCTTTTTCAAAGAAGCCATTCACATTGTGATTATTGGTTTAAGTTCACCATTGTCTTTTTGAGTTGGTCTCGTTTTAATTGATGTATTTTTCGAAAAACCCAAAAATATTTTTCCTTACCCTCTATCCGTTTGATTCTACCTTCTTATACCCCTCTCATGTATAATTCGTATGGCGTCTCCCGGCTACACGTGTTTTCACTGTAAAAGCCCGATTGAGAATGGCTATCGTTGTTTCCAGTGTATTTGTGAGGTGTGGAAATAATTGTAGTAACAGCTTTTGCACTACGTGCAATTTGTTCATAAATCCAAATTCTCTCAATGATTCACCAAATTCTTCCAACTACCCATCACTACCTGAGATACGCGCTATTAATGACAAACCATCAAGAATTGATCCTAACCTTTCAGGATTTACGGTTAAAGGTTTGTCAAGCAAACGTACAGAGCTTAGAGCAGTGACTGAAAAGAACGACTTGCCTAATCTTCACGTTTATCAAGAACAAAAACCAGAGACCATAACAGAAGTGGTGGAAATTCCTAGCTCTCAGAGCACACCACTTGTCCCACCTCTAACTTTTATTCCTTGTGTCGGTTGTGGTGAGCCGCTTTTTGGGTTGCCATGTCGTTGGTGTACATGTGAACGATGTGGTAATGATATTCAAAACGGAAGTTGTTTGTTTTGTGGTTCGAGTAATTCATTCGCTTACGATTCTAATCCGAGCTTTTGCAATGAGCCACAAAACAATTTCATTTTATATGAGCATAATCCGTGTTATCAAAATTGCAATGCCGAATCGTTTCAAAATGCACCAACTTCACTACAATACGGTTGTGAGTATTGTGGAGGTCCGCATTTTAGCACCGATTGTCAAACTAGGAATCTTTTTCCTTGTGACAACAATTATCACGACCAACCTCCACAATACCAAACTTTTGAAACACAACCTAAACCATTTCCTCAAGAACTTTTGAAAAATGTTTTAAATACTTTAAATGATCTAAAGGATTTGGTTAACAAACCTGCTCCAGAAGAACCTCGTCCGAAGTCTTACAAAGAAATACTCGCTGAAGAAGCAGCTAGAGTAAGATTTCAAATGCGTAAAACTATCATCTACGATGACGATGACGATAGTGATGATGAAGATACCCTTGATATTCATCAAGGCTCATCAAATTCGTCAGTTGTGGTTCCTTCCATGAAAAATCAGGGAGAAAATAATGTGACAAAGTCACTAGCCGTTGATCAAATGGAACTGGAAGAATCCATAACTGCTAGTACTTCTTAACTCCCTCAGTCTGTTGTTATTACACCCGAAGTTCACACTCACTCTCTAAACATGGGGGACAAGCATCTTAGCACTGTTCCTGAAAAGGAATCGGACAAATTCATAAAGTCTAGTGCTGAGAACCTTGTCCCAATCCCAGGAGAGTCACAGGGAACTTTGGATCATATGTATGATTTACCTTCCCCTCTTGAGTGTTCAAACGATCATTTTGAGACTTTCTCAGATTTTAATGATGATTGTACATCTCATGGAGATATCGAGTATGTTGAGGCATCAGTTCCACATTCTGATGTTGATCATCTTCTTGAAGAGTTCGTCGATGAACTCACTCACATCAATCCACTTCCAACAGGAAGTGATGATGGTCTCCTTGATTTCGAAGCTGATGCGTGGGAATTGCACCAGGCTTTACCTCTCAAGGGATCTTGAGAAGCTTACAACCCCCACCAGGCAGTGTACCTGATCGTTGTAGTATAGTATAGTGACAAGTACCGGGGGATTGATCGTTCAGCTTAGGAATAGTGTCGCTAGGATTAGAAAACCTAAATACTAGTTCTAAAGGCGAGGGATGATTATTTTTGTATTTTATATTTTTTTTAGAAAGCAATTAAAAATCTCGGGTTTGAAGGATTTGGGCGGAATTAGTTGCTAATCAACTAACCCAATACTAAAGATGCAATCAAAATAAAATACTAGAAATGAAAATAAACTAAATTATACTAAAGTTGTGAGCAATAAGTGGAGAAAATGTGTTTACTTAGATTTCACTACTCCCTAGACATCTTTTACACGTTAATTACTTGTTATAATTGCATGGATGACGGATCGTATTCCTTAATACCATTCATGGGGTGGCACACTTAACTCCCCAATTCTATGAGCTCTTATCTCTTCCTATACCATGCCCAGCACAACCATAGGGATTATAAACAGTGGCTCATGCATTAAATACAACCAATAAAGACCTAGTGCGCGTCGGTTCATGTTTCTTAAGACGTTCAAGCATGTTACCAATTGGAGATCTGCCAGTTTTCTTAAGCCTAACATATAAATCATTCATCCAAGACAAGTATAAACAAGTAATCAACACATAATTGACATCTAGGTTTCATTAGATCCAAGCAAACACAAGATAGATCTAGCCTAGCCTGATGGAATTAAGACAAGAACAAGATATAGACAACCAACACATAGACATATTGATTGAATTAAAAGAACACTTATCTCAATTACACATGAAAGGTATCAAGGGCTTGGAACCCTTGAAAAACCTGTAAAATTCACACCAAGTTCGTACTTAGGGTTTCTCCAAAACTTCTCTCCTTTTAATGTGAAAATTAGAAAACTATATATAGGAAAAGGGGTCTGACGGCGTCAAGAATAAACTTGTGACGCCGTCACCTCGCGGCCAAAACTCTTCTCGGACTGCCTTGATCTACATTTGACGCCGTCATGTTATAATCATTTCCAGGCCGTCATGACTTTTACTCTTGACGCCCTACTTTGTGACGCCGTCAAATCTGTACTGGATCGTCATGGAATTTTGCTCTTAACGCCGTCAGGAAGTTACTCTTGACGCCGTCACCTACTGTTCCCAGCATGGAAAATTAAGACTTTGGCGTTTTCTTCACTTTTATGCTCCAAAAACGTCCGAATTGCTTCCTTTTCCAGATTTCACTCCCAAAGTACCTAAAATCACAAAAGGAACGATTTAAGGCAATATTTGATCAAATAAATTCAATTCCGGGCTTAAATGACCCCCTAAAAGTGGATCATTTTTCGCCTCATCATATACCCTTACACTTGAGATTTGCTTGTCCTCAAGCAAATGCGCTTTTATTCTAGTCAAAATACAAGTTAGGGGTCATTTAACACTAATATAAAAGTAATTACAACAAATAATCGCTCCACTAAAGACCAATAGACAAGCACGGAGGTCATACACTAGCACCTCACAAATAGTGTTTAGATACTCACATCTCTCGGGTGTAATAAAGTATAAATTACAATATGGAAACGGAAGATATCTCTCACTACCTGTCATAGCAAAATAGATTACCATAGGCTTGGGAAAGGATCAAACCTCCACCACATGGCATAAGCACCTAGGATAAACTATCAAAGAGGTCTTTTAAAGGGTTGTAACGTTAGGTGTAGGGATATGAAATACACGGTTTTGTTGGATAAAGGAAGTTTTATTGGTGGCGAGTTAACAATCTTAGTTAATTACATGTACAATATGGCGTTGCTAAGCCAAGACTAGACTCGACTTAAGCTAATAAATGAAAAATAACAAAAACATAAAATAAACATAGAATAAAAAGGGATGGTAGTCCGTATGTTTTTTCTCTTTTTTCCATTTTCTATTTTTTATTTTTTTTATTTTTTTTTTCTTTTTCTTGATTTTTCATTTTTTTTTTTTTTTTCATACACTCTTACCCTACCATCCAAAATAATACATCATAGGGAATGAACATTTTCCTTACACTTGAATTTTTACATACTTTACAATAAACTAATCTAGTGACTCGAGTTAGGAAAATCAAAACACTTGGAGCACTTCTAAGATTAACGTACATATAGGGGTAATAAATGATGTTCTTCCCCATTACTCCATAAAATAAGTATTTACCCATGAGTCCCAATCGTCCCAAAACAATATGTACAAGGATATGACTCGACTTAGCAACCATGTAATCAATTAGATAGTTAACTTAGGGTTTAACAAATAACAATAATGCACTAAAAATGAGCGCATACACGGAAGGCTAAGGCGATTTGGTTGTACATTTAAGTGGGGTGTAACAAATTCTTCCTTTAAGTAAAATGCTTAAAGTTAGAAACGAAAAGATAGGCTCGGAGGGGTGTACTAGGGGTATCGTGTACTAAAAATGAGTACAACGCTAAGGGTGTGGGAAAATTTAGTTGACTTAACTAGCCAAGTAATATGACTTAAATGGTCAAGTAATTATGATACGGGTTTAACACAAGGGTAATCCTAATGCCTCTTATCATGTAGTAAATCCTACTACACGAATGTAGTCTCACTAGCGGTCTCGGGATGCATCACTAACGCAAGTTCTAGAATCTAAATGCTACCGGTACACTCATAAGCACTAATAGTAAATGTTTTTCCTATCAAATCTAAAGGCGAACCTCACATATTTGGGTGGAAAATTTTTCTGAAAGTACGGTTATGTGCTAGTCATACAATCTCCTATCCATGAGACGCTTGCTATGGCTAAAGTTTCACTCCTAAATGTTGTAAAAAATTTTAAATTTGGCGCTAAAATTACACTAATAAGTATTTCTCGTAGTTTTATTACACATCTACCATTCAACAAAACAAACTCAAGCGAAAGTGCATATATAAGGTATCATCTTTTTACCCTCCCCTTACACTTAAGATGAACATTGTCCCCAATGTTCAAGTAAAGAATGTAAAAGTGAAAAAGTAAAGAGAATGAAATCAAATACTCCCCTGATTCGCTCGGTATGGATAATGAGGTGGCCATGTTAAATCTTCCTCCAAGAAAATGAACAATCAAAGATGCAATCAAAATAAAATACTAGAAATGAAAATAAACTAACCCAATACTAAAGATGCAATCAAAATAAAATACTAGAAATGAAAATAAACTAAATTATACTAAAGTTGTGAGCAATAAGTGGAGAAAATGTGTTTACTTAGATTTCACTACTCCCTAGACATCATTTACACGTTAATTACTTGTTATAATTGCATGAATGACGGATCGTATTCCTTAATACCATTCATGGGGTGGCACACTTAACTCCCCAATTCTATGAGCTCTTATCTCCTCCTATACCATGCCCAGCACAACCATAGGGATTAAAAATAAATAAATTAAAAAAAAAAAAAAAAAAAAAAAAAAAAAAAAAGGTCTAAAAAATATTTTTCTTTTTCAAAAATTTTCTTTTATTATCGTAGAAAAATCATTTTTACATCCGTAGGGCTGGTGTAGAGTTAAATTCACATTTTATTTTGCGCATCTACGTTTTATTAAAAGTAACTTTTACGTTTGTCAATTTAGAATACGTTTTAGGTTTCTCTAGTTCCCGGTTATCATTCCCGTAGTATTTTAAGTAAACTTTAAGTTTTAATTAGCATTCCTTATTTGAATTCATCTTTTAGTTTCGTCTATTTTAATTTTCGTACGTTATTTGCAAGTTAGCGTAATTCCACATCACCAAATAATCTCTCTTCATCCGTACAAGCATTTTGATCCCCAAATCTTACACGATATCGCCCATTCACACCTCGTTGGGACACGACCCGGGTAATCACTTACCCGGTATCACATATATATATTGTATTCACGAGTTTTCGCAAGTCTTCCTTTTCCTAAAGGTTGATTAGTGAATTCCACTCACGTCTACCTTGTATATTTTTTATACGCACTCAAAAACGCAACTATCAATACACCCGTCTGTTGTTCCTCATTTTTTCCATGATCATGTGACAATTATAACCTTTGAAGCATTCCTATGGTTAGGGAGTAATTGTGTTTTTTCGCATGTGTGTGAAGGGTGAAGGTTGGTGACCCTAAAAATATTGGAATCTGAAAACTTTCGTGTGTAAATGTTCCAACTGTATCCTGGAACAGCACATCTTACACTACACATTTTCGAACAAGATTTAATAACGTAAAATTCAAACCCTTCTATTATAGCTTTCTTTGCTATTGCAATTATACACTCTGCCTTATCAATAAATCTATCACCCATTTTAATGCTACATGGAACTCTATTTTCCAAGTTACATCTGTAATTATGTTTAATATCAATTTCAGGTGCAATTGGAGGGTCAGGCATATGTGTAAACAATTTGTTGGGATTATTTTGTGATGATGCATCAGGTATGTAAGGCTTATTTAAATCAAAATCAGCAGACTTACAAGAAGAATATGTTTTCGCCTCGTGCAACTTGATAAACAGTTTTGGTATTTGGTCGGTAACATGTGAAAAATCACACACAAAGCTTTCAACGTCTTCATCATCATTAACATCAATTACTTCAGAACATATTTCGTAGGACAGCGATATCATAACATCTACGCTGATGGTGAACTTTTCTCTGCAATAATTAACTAGATTCAAGTACTTGATGTTGTGTGGGAGTAACACTTTCCGTGTTGATGGCTGACACACGAGAAAACATTTAAATTTATTGGTGGAATTCTGAGAACTCATTGTGTTGAACCTTGTGTTAGTGTTTTTTAATTATGAGTATGCTTATGCAGCATATACAGGACGAATACGAGAAGTACATAGCAATGAATATAGTATAATTACAGCATCATAAGTACATTCACATAATAATGTGAACAATCCTTAACACTGGCATCATAGGACTATTAAAGGTAAAGTTTGTGAATTGGTAAATACTTCAAAAGTTTTAATTTGTTGTCTGCATATGCAGCAGTTTGAAAAGATGAACCCAAATGAAAGTGAAGATTGACAGCTATCGCTTGATGTAGACGATTCTGATCTATTCCTAACCTCCATCAAACGCACCATCAACAACCAGGAAGCACGTGTGGAGAATACGAGCAGCCAAAAAATGTGTCAAATAAAAGCTTTGTTATTCAAAAAAAATGATTCTCAACCGGTTAGGATAATACCGGGCCCTACGGGTATTGTTCAATCAGCAAAGCTGCTTAAAACACAGCTTATTCAAGACAGAGTTGAGGACTCCCAAACACCAACACAAGCCTTCATCATGAAGTCAGATGAACAATTAGATCCAAATGAGTGTTTTACACGTGGATCGTGGGTTGGAGCGGTCGATTATGTTCATAATAATGGGGGGATTGTCTACGGCTGTCTGGGAAACATCGATAAATTTATGAAGAAAGGTAAACTTGAGCAAGTTATTGCAATAGTGATGTCTGTTTCTCTAAATGCAATTGGAGATCTAACAGTTACTTTGAAGGATCCTACAGGCTCAGTTAGTGATGAGGCGAAAAATGATCCGTTTTTAGGGGGTCATTTAAGCCCGAATCCGAATTTATTTGATCAAATATTGCCCTAAATCGTTCCTTTTGTGATTTTAGGTACTTTGGGAGTGAAATCTGGAAAAGGAAGCAATTCAGACGTTTTTGGAGCATAAAAGTGAAGAAAACGCCAAAGTCTTAATTTTCCATGTTGAGAACAGTGCATGACGGCGTCAAGAGGAGTTTCCTGACAGCGTCAAGAGTAAAAGTCCATGACGACCCAGAAGAGTTTTGACGGCGTCATGAAGGTAGGGTGTCAAGAGTTAAAGTCGTGACGGCCTGGAAATGCAATGTTCTTGACGGCGTCAAATGTAGATCTAGGCAGTCCGAGGATTGTTTTGGCGGCGAGGTGACGGCGTCACCTATTTGGTCTTGACGCCGTCAGACCCCTTTTCCTATATATAGTTTTCTAATTTTTCACATTTAAGGAGAGAAGTTTTGGGAGAAACCCTAAGTACGATTTTGGTGTAACTTTACAGGTTTTTCAAGGGTTCCAACCCCTTGATACCTTGCATGATTAATCAAGATAAGTGTTCTTCTAATTCAATCAATATGTCTATGTGTTGGTTGTCTATATCATGTTCTTGTCTTAATTCCATCATGCTAGGCTAGATCTCTTTTGTGTTTGCTTAGATCTAATGAAACCTAGATATTGATTATGTGTTGATTACTTGTTTATTCTTGTCTTGGATGAATGATTTATATGTTAGGCTTAAGAAAACTGGCAGATCTCCAATTGGTAACATGCTTGAACGTCTTAAGAAACATGAACCAACGCGCACTAGGTCTTTATTGGTTATATTTAATGCATGAGCCACTGTTTACAATCCCTATAGTTGTGCTGGGCATGGTGTAGGAGGAGATAAGAGCTCATAGAATTGGGGAGTTATGTGTGCCACCCCATGAATGGTATTAAGGAATACGATCCGTCATCCATGCAATTATAACAAGTAATTAACGTGTAAAAGATATCTAGGGAGTAGTGAAATCTAAGTAAACACATTTTTTTCCAATTACTGCTCACAACTTTAGTATAAATTAGTTTATTTTCTTTTCTAGTATTTTATTTTGATTGCATCTTAGTATTGGGTTAGTTGATTAGCAACTAATTCCGCCCAAATCCTTCAAACCCGAGATTTTAACTTGCTTTCCATAAAATATAAAAACACAAAAATAATCATCCCTCACCTTTAGAACTAGTATTTAGGCTTTCTAATCCTAGCGACACTATTCCTAAGTTGAACGATCAATCCCCCGGTACTTGTCACTATACTATACTACAACGATCAGGTACACTGCCTGGTGGGGGTTGTAAGCTTCTCGAGATCCCTCGAGAGGTAAAGCCTGTTGCGATTCCCACGCATCAAGTTTTTGGCGCCGTTGCCGGGGAATAGTTATTGTCTAGGTTAGAATTTCTTTTTATTAGGCCTACTTGCTAGTTTCCTTTCTAGTAAGATTTTATTTTTATTTTTTTTATTATTTTTAGCTTTCTTGTAGTCTATCTTTTTCTTTGTGCCCTTTGTTTGTGAAACCATTTTTATTTGTCTCCATGGCGGATGAAATTCCATTTAGATCATTAACTATAGAGGAACAATTAGTTTACTCGGATCGATTTGCCTCCTGTTGTTCCAATGAATTTTTAAGTGATCTTACATATATACAAGAGGAGATGGGTGTAAAGTTAGATGGGTTTGATGAATTTTATGCATGTGTGTTTTCTATTAGACGATCATTTTTAGGATCAATTCCTTTTAGTGAGACCCTTTGGATGAATTTTGAGAAAAGCTTCCTAACCATTACCCATAAGTTCAATGAATTGGTGGATTCGTATGAGCGAGATGACCTAGTTTCTAAGAACATGAACTTAGAATCAAACCAAGATTATGAGATGGTTAGTGTTGAACTACCTAGTTGCATGAGCAGGATAGATTTCACCAAAACATACGACACACATGAGGTTAGAGTTGAGCCACCTAGTTGCATGTCATGGTTAGGTACTACCATAATACAAGATGAACACATAGGTGATATTGATGTGATGAAAGAGATAGTAGAAAACCCAAGCCTACTAAGTACCCCACAAGTCCTACCATCATTTGAGGCATACACACCGCCCGTGACTTACCCGGAAGAAGTAGAAGAGACTATAGGAACCCCAATAGAAGTAGAACCCTTGGACCAGGCACCATTAGAGGATATAGGTTTGAATACTTGTAGTGATAACCTTACTCCTAGTTCTAGGGAATTTCCTAGTGTTGATGAACTGGAACCTCAACCTTTACACAACTTTCCATCCTTAAATATACATCTAGGAGACAATAGAGGAACCGACCCACCCATCAACCAATATTATCCGGGTAGTTTTAGGATGAAGGAAGCCATTCACTCACCCCCTTCACCTCACGTGGCATATTCACACCCTAAGGGTGTGTATCGCTACTTTCACCCACACTTAATCCTAAGTGTAGGGAGAACCTCCCCTATTTCCGTTAAATAAGGGTAGAGTCAGGCTCGTGACTCGAACAAAAACAAGCGCTTCTTGGGAGGCAACCCATGTTTTGTGTGTTTTTATTTGTTTGTTTGATTGTTTGTTTGATTTTATTTGTTTCCGTATGCATGTTTTATTTTTATTGTTTGTGGCTCATGTTTCAAAGTAAATTGTGAAAATGCTTTATTTTGTTTTTAACTTCGTCTTAATTGCATATAAAGGTATTTTGCAAAAGATAAGTGTAAGGGAGATCCAAATTTGTTTATAAGAACGAAATTGAGCATGAACCACAACAATATTAAATGAACATGTATATTCGTATTTGTTAGAGTCAAATGCTTGTATTGAGTCATAATGAAGTTTTGCAGGATTTTCCAGGAAGTAGGACCAAGTTTTTCCAGAAATTTTCCGGAAACTTAACATAAGGATTTCTGCAGGTCAATTCTGACGGCGTCAGGGGTTTACTCTTGACGGCGTCAGGAGTTAAAATCTGGAAATTTTACCGGATTTGTTTTTCTAACAGAGTCTTATGGTTTTTGTGAATTATTAAGTTTTATAATCTCCAGGAAATCTGCAAACTTCATTCCACAAGCATTATATCTTATCTTGTTTTCTAGGATTTAGAAACTTATATAGGATGCCGCGCGATTTTACGCGAGGTTGTCTTGTCTATTTTGTTAGGTTTTACAGGTTATGTATGACAAGAAGATGATTTATATTCTGGAATGGAAGCTTTGATTGTTCATTTTCTTGGAGGAAGATTTAACCTGGCCATCCTATTATCCATACCGAGCGAATCAGGGGGGTATTTGATTTCATTCTCTTTACTTTTTCACTTTTACATTCTTTACTTGAACATTGGGGACAATGTTCATCTTAAGTGTAAGGGGAGGGTAAAAAGATGATACCTTACATATGCACTTTCGCTTGAGTTTGTTTTGTTTAATAGTAGATGTGTAATAAAACTATGAGAAATACTTGTTAGTGCAATTTTAGCGCCAAATTTAAAATTTTTTACAACATTTAGGAGTGAAACTTTAGCCATAGCAAGCATCTCATGGATAGGAGATTGTATGACTAGCACATAACCGTATATTCAGAAAAATTTTCCACCCAAATACGTGAGGTTCGCCTTTAGATTTGATAGGAAAAGCATCTACTATTAGTGCTTATGAGTGTACCGGTAGCATTTAGATTCTAGAACTTGCGTTAGTGATGCATCCCGAGACCGCTAGTGAGACTACATTCGTGTAGTAGGATTTACTACATGATAAGAGGCATTAGGATTACCCTTGTGTTAAACCCGTATTATAATAACTTGACCATTTAAGTCATATTACTTGGCTAGTTAAGTCAACTAATTTTTCCCACACCCTTAGCGTTGTACTCATTTTTAGTACACGAAACCCCTAGTACACCCCTCCGAGCCTATCTTTTCGTTTCTAACTTTAAGCATTTTACTTAAAGGAAGAATTTGTTACACCCCACTTAAATGTACAACCAAATCTCCTTAGCCTTCCGTGTATGCGCTCATTTTTAGTGCATTATTGTTATTTGTTAAACCCTAAGTTAACTATCTAATTGATTACATGGTTACTAAGTCGAGTCATATCCTTGTACATATTGTTTTGGGACGATTGGGACTCATGGGTAAGTACTTATTTATGGAGTAATGGGGAAGAACATAATATTATTACCCCCATATGTACGTTAATCTTAAATGTGCTCCAAGTGTTTTTATTTTCTTAATTCGAGTCGTTAGATTAGTTTAATGTAAAGTTTGTAAAGATTCAAGTGTAAGGGGAATGTTCATCCATTATGATGTATTATTTTTGGATGGTAGGGTAAGAGTGTATGCAAAAAAAAAAAAAAAAAAAAAAAAAAAAAAAATTGAAAAACTCAAGAAAAAGAAATAAAAAAAATAGAAAAAGCAAAAAGAGAAAAAAACATACGGACTACCATCCCTTTTCATTCTATGTTCATTTTATGTTTTTGTTATTTTTCATTTATTAGCTTAAGTCGAGTCTAGTCTTGGCTTAGCAACGCCATATTGTACATGTAATTAACCAAGATTGTTAACTCGCCACCAGTAAAACTTCCTTTATCCAACAAAACCGTGTATTTCATATCCCTACACCTAACGTTACAACCCTTTAAAAGACCTCTTTGATAGTTTATCCTAGGTGCTTACGCCATGTGGTGGAGGTTTGATCCTTTCCCAAGCCTATGGTAATCTATTTTGCTATGACAGGTAGTGAGAGATATCTTCCATTTCCATATTGTAATTTACACTTTATTACACCCGAGAGATGTGAGTATCTAAACACTATTTGTGAGGTGCTTGTGTATAACCTCCGTGCTTGTCTATTGGTCTTTAGTGGAACGATTATTCGTTGTAATTACTTTTATATTAGTGTTAAATGACCCCTAACTTGTCTTTTGAGTAGAATAAAAGCGCATTTGCTAGAGGACAAGCAAATCTCAAGTGTAAGGGTATATGATGAGGCGAAAAATGATCCGTTTTTAGGGGGTCATTTAAGCCCGAATCCGAATTTATTTGATCAAATATTGCCCTAAATCGTTCCTTTTGTGATTTTAGGTACTTTGGGAGTGAAATCTGTAAAAGGAAGCAATTCGGACGTTTTTGGAGCATAAAAGTGAAGAAAACGCCAAAGTCTTAATTTTCCATGCTGGGAACAGTGCATGACGGCGTCAAGAGGAGTTTCCTGACGGCGTCAAGAGTAAAAGTCCATGACGACCCAGAAGAGTTTTGACGGCGTCATGAAGGTAGGGCGTCAAGAGTTAAAGTCATGACGGCCTGGAAATGCAATGTTCTTGACGGCGTCAAATGTAGATCTAGGCAGTCCGAGGATTGTTTTGGCGGCGAGGTGACGGCGTCACCTATTTGGTCTTGACGCCGTCAGACCCCTTTTCCTATATATAGTTTTCTAATTTTTCACATTTAAGGAGAGAAGTTTTGGGAGAAACCCTAAGTACGATTTTGGTGTAACTTTACAGGTTTTTCAAGGGTTCCAACCCCTTGATACCTTGCATGATTAATCAAGATAAGTGTTCTTCTAATTCAATCAATATGTCTATGTGTTGGTTGTCTATATCATGTTCTTGTCTTAATTCCATCATGCTAGGCTAGATCTCTTTTGTGTTTGCTTAGATCTAATGAAACCTAGATATTGATTATGTGTTGATTACTTGTTTATTCTTGTCTTGGATGAATGATTTATATGTTAGGCTTAAGAAAACTGGCAGATCTCCAATTGGTAACATGCTTGAAGGTCTTAAGAAACATGAACCAATGCGCACTAGGTCTTTATTGGTTATATTTAATGCATGAGCCACTGTTTACAATCCCTATAGTTGTGCTGGGCATGGTGTAGGAGGAGATAAGAGCTCATAGAATTGGGGAGTTATGTGTGCCACCCCATGAATGGTATTAAGGAATACGATCCGTCATCCATGCAATTATAACAAGTAATTAACGTGTAAAGATATCTAGGGAGTAGTGAAATCTAAGTAAACACATTTTCTCCAATTACTGCTCACAACTTTAGTATAAATTAGTTTATTTTCTTTTCTAGTATTTTATTTTGATTGCATCTTAGTATTGGGTTAGTTGATTAGCAACTAACTCCGCCCAAATCCTTCAAACCCGAGATTTTAACTTGCTTTCCATAAAATATAAAAACACAAAAATAATCATCCCTCACCTTTAGAACTAGTATTTAGGCTTTCTAATCCTAGCGACACTATTCCTAAGCTGAACGATCAATCCCCCGGTACTTGTCACTATACTATACTACAACGATCAGGTACACTGCCTGGTGGGGGTTGTAAGCTTCTCGAGATCCCAAGAGGTAACGCCTGTTGCGATTCCCACGCATCAGAAACATTTTACCGAAGGGACAGCTTTGGTACTTGCTAATGTTTCAGTTTTTACTCCAAAAGTGTCTTTGCATTACCATAACATTACTAAAAGAAACATAGTTAAGGTTTTCAATAAGGATACGGTTCCTGATAGTGGCAATGGTACAAAACAAACACAAGGTTGCAGTTGAGTTGCAGATTTTATAAGTCAGCTACATAGGCGAAATGACTCAAATTTGTATTAGATTGACTGTCAATGTTTTATGTCCTATATGCTATGATCGTTAAGTATATATGCGCTGCTTAACAGACATGTCTACACTTAAATGTGTGTCTATGGGTGTTTCTATGTATGGGGAGTGTCTGGGTTGAATATTTATGTGCTGCTTAAATGTCATGTTCCCTCTCAATAAGGACATAACATTCTATCCTAACTCATGAATGGCTTCCTTGAATTGGTTAGGCTTGATATACAACATAAACATACATGAATAACAAATTTTTCACTTGTTTAACCAAACAAAGTTAAAATACATAAGGTAGGATTACAAAATATAGTTAATACCAGAAATAACATTGATAAAAAGAAGACATACATATAATTATATTACTGCAATGTAATTCAACTGTGCCCGGTGTTCATTCGCCTTTGCTAGAACCACAACCTTCCAACCCATTCCTTTCTCTTAGGTATGCGAACACAGTTTCTAGTTTTGTTATTCTGTTTTCTAAATCCTCACTCATTCCGTCAACAGGTGTTGTCTTCCCCTTTCCAACACCCTCCAGCTCATCATAGTAGTAATCATTTTCCCTAAGCCATTTAACGATATTTGATCTTAGATCGTTAGGTATTTTCAATAGCGCATCAAGTATTTTGTCAAACAAATGCAGGTTTGACAAAACTGTATCCCACTCCTCCTCATCTGATCTAAAGGACAGTGAGTTGCCCTTTTTATTGTTTGACATTCTTATTGGATTAATTGTGACAAATTATTTTTGTGAATGTGTTCAATGCAAATTTTAGGGTTTATTGGAACAACAAATCAATTATGAAAAAAAAATCCCCTTTTGTTCGAAGTATTTGACTTTCAACGACCCACACTTTTTGGACAATCACGAAAGCCAAACCCGGCCTAGTGAACACAACTTCCATTACTACGTAAACTTTAAACACACATTAAACTTAAAAGTTACTTAAAAATTTAACACGCATTAAACCTAGCACACGAACTACAATAAACATAAAACATAAAACTACGCTTCAATTAAATGAATCATCCGACACATAGCCCTCGTGACTCGAATAGGAGGCACTTGAATCGTCCTCACTCAATGGCACAGGTGGAAGTCCCATTTTCCATCGCCGTTCTGCTCTTTGGTTTCTCCGATCCTCTTTACCTTTTAAATATGCCTCACGCTCCCTTAACTGACGTTCTTGTTCAGCTTAAAACTCTAATAAGACTTCCATATCCAGCTCGTACTGTTCTTCTTCAGTCAACCCTACGGTATTGGGTTGGTTTTCTAGTGGAAAGTTTGGTGGTTGATTGTTTTCCGGTGGAAACAAAACTTCTGCTGGAGTGGCCGATGGTGGGTTGTCATATTGGAATACTGGAAATAAATCTTCCGGTGGAGTGTTTTGTGGGGAACTGTCTTCTGGTGGTGTGCTGTAAACCGATTCGTTATCAGGTGATGTGTTGTGCGACATTGTTAAGTATGAAGAAGAAAAATGAATTCTTGGTAATTTGTGTGTGAATTGTGAGTGTGTATTTCAGCATATAAGAATATGTATTTATAGGATGATTTTTAGATTTGAAATTTAAAAGTTTATCCCGCTTTCATTTTGAATCCAAATTTTGAAAGTATTCTGCTTAATTTTTTAATTCAAACGTTGAAAGTGTCAAGCTTTGTGAAAGGACACACTTTTATGAAAGGACACACGATTACGTTCAAATTACTACAAATGATGATTAAATATTACGAACATAAAAATTCCTAAATATACACTATTAATACAATTGTTGTTTACAACATCCATGGAAATACTCCCAGCAGTTACAGATACTCCACATCATCTCCCTCATCAATTTCATGATGGACATAAAGCACCTTGTGTTTCCAGAAGTAAGAAACCATACGTTCACGGAACGCAAGGGCAACTTCACGAGGGTCACCAAACACTAGTGGTATGTTGTTCGTCAACCTGTGTAACAGTAGACAAACCCAAACACCACAGTCTCCATACCCACCAGATTGACATGGAACACATTCTGAAAACTCAAATGTAATTTGGTACGACCCCAACGCTAATCCCTTACTTTCTAAAACTCTACTCTCATTCAGGAACACCGGAAGTTGACGTGACAACTTTTCCCTCATAGTTAACCACCACCTTCTGTTCTCCTGTATTGGCAAATTCTTGTGTCTCTTATGCGGGGTTGACGAATCATAAATTGTGATACTCCCTGTACTGATTTGCAGCTCCGCAAGCGCCCAGTGAGTGCCCGATTCATTCAGAGGGAAATATAACTGCAAATCAAGTAAAATAACCCATTAATATTATGGATTCTATAGATACACAACCCCATATATTATTTGATATACACACCTTCTCTACACTCGTCAATGGCACATGGTATCTATTGGAAGTTGCGTACGAGAGAGGCATGCCACCATCTAGTAGAGTTGAAGCAAAAAAGAGCTAAAAAGTGACCAGTCTGCAGCGGGTTGCCAAAATCGCCATATTACGTCTACCCAAACTTCCATATGCTGTTGTGAAAAACAAAAAATGGTATAAGATATCCTATTTTATAACTTAAGCATATGAATATTTACAAGCCATAAATACAGAAATTAGAATTACGATTGACAAAAAATATTTAGAACAGAAACTTTCAATTAAGAAGAAACATACAACAATTTGTATGTCATTCTAGTCATACTTAACAACCAATAAACAACCCCATTAAAAAAACCTAATATGGAACTCAATATAGCGATTCAGACACAAGTTAATAAAAAGGGATTCAACAAAACATCAATTGCAAGATTGCTGTAATTGAATATAAACTAGTAACTTACCATGTCTGTCAACCAACCTCTTTTTACCTTGTCCAATCCCAATAATGCAATCCAGAATTCATCATCTACAACAATATGACATCCGCCCCACGGAAACTTGTACATTTTCATGGACTCTTCACTGTCACCTTTTTTAACAAGTATTTCAAATATCCAGGCACAGTCACTTTCCATGGGTTTGCTTTTTTGTCTCGCTTAAGATCCTGGAACAAAACAGACCAGACGTTACATATTTTGTGCATTAAAGATTAATAAAGTAGCACGCAATGTATTCGAATAATGTACCTCTCTAAAAGGTTCGACATGTAGTTTTTGCCAATCAATGTCGTCTTTAGTTAATGTTCTGGGACCATCGCTGGTATCATTGATTGGGCATTCTACTGGTTCCAAAGGCTTAGTCACCTTTCTGGCTATCTTAGCCCTTTTTCTTGGTTGTGGAGTGGCATCGGGTTGCTTTTGGTAAGGTGTTACGCATGCAGGTCCTGGTTTTCGTTAATTCTCCAATGAACTTATCAAGATCATTCTATTTTTGGTTAAACCAATCAAGTCACTAGTATTCGCCTCCAACGATGTAGCACAATCCATAGTTTGGTTCATCCGTGTCTTATCTTCTGACCGAACGTCTGCACCAACCGCGTTTTGTTTTTGTTCTTCATTTGCCGTTCCAGAGACATCGGTATTCGAGACATTATCGTCTTCAAAGCCAGGCGACATATTATCTAAAGAATAATTTGGTAATTGTCTCTCACCATCCAAGTAATCACTCAAGGGATCGTTCCCCTGTAAAATTTATCATTACTGTAAAGATATAACCAAACAAATTAAGAAAAAATAACCGTTAACAATATATTACTTTGTCAGGCATCTCGCAATCAACCACAGGCGCAGATGGTGGACCTGTCACAAGACAATGCTTTGGGTCTTGTCTCTCAACATCCAGCTTATCACCCGTCTCATGATTGGACTATAACAAAAAAACATTACTATAAATGCATAATCAGACAAATTTGATACAAAAAAAAAACAAAAAAAATTAATTAACCAACAAAATTATCTTACTTTATCGGGTACGTGGCAATTAACACCAGTGAATGAAGGTGGATCGGTCACATAAGCCATTGCATAAACCAACTGAGTAAGTGTGGATGGCTGTGTATATGCCTCATAAGTAATATTATCTACTGCACCAGCCGTTCCAATACGTGGTTGTGAGTTTACATCATTCAGCTTTTCGGTAACTTCTTCATGATTTTTCTTAAAACATTCCTTTTCTTTGACTTTAATAGGCTCAACTGGTATTCGTACAGAAGCACCATACAGTTTCCTTAATTCATCAACCTTATAAACAAGTTTCGGATGCACATCCAGAACTTCTTTACACAGTGCTTCAAACGCGTCCATTAGCTGACGTGATTCTGTAACAACATACTTTTCAACATATTGACCATCATCCCGAACAAAAGGTTCGTGAACAATGTCCTGTCAGACACCAAAATCTGGTAGGGCCACATCATGTAAACCCTCTTTTCCAGCAACAATTTCTTTGGGAGACGCATCCTTTAAAACAATCTCGCTTCCTATCAAAGGTGAACCCTCTTTATCCTTAGCCAATCCAACAACAACTGGTCGAATGGCTTGGATAAAAGGAACATCCTCTCCTCTAAAAAAGGCAAGACTTCGAATGAACCATGGTTGCTGAAGCTCTCTCTCAGTTGGAACAAGGTCAATGATGGGTTTTAGATCCTATTAATTAATTCAAGATTAAACATTTACTATTTGTATAACAGCACATGTTATAACAAGAAGGACAAAAATTTGAGTCTGATTACCTGCATAAACAACCGCTCATAATCTGTTTTTTCAAATCTCCTAAAGTTCGACCAACCTAGTCCCCGCGGAATTACATCCATGTCTTTCGACCACCAGTTTTTGCTGTTAGGGTATGTTTCAAGAATCCATATCTAATTTTATCATGAAAATAACAACAAAATTAGTTAATCTATGCAAAAATTGGAATATTAATATAAAAAAACATTATTAGACAGACAACAAACAGGTCTTCACATACTACTGACCTTTAACGCCCAAACAAAACCATTCAGATTATATGTCGCATGTTTCTTCGATTCTTGCTTCTTTAACTCCAAATGCATATTGGCCTGCTTAGGAACCACATTCACTGTTCTTTTGTAAAAATATGTCCACATGTATTCTCCCCATGGATATGCATTCCAAGCAAAGAAATCACCAGCTAGTGTCAATAGATGGTGAGGCACGTTTAAAAACTCTTCACGGCCCATAAATATAAACTCGCACACAACCAAAAGACATACCCTTACGGCATCTTCATCGTTCAATGCAACCCAGCGTTGCTCATTCTGAACAACAGCCCATAGCTCGCTAGCCTTTACACTCTTTGTTTTTTTGGATTTCTTCTCAGGAAACACACGGTAAGTAAAACAACTTTGCCTACTATCTTCTGGAGGAAGATTGCCACATCTAAAACCAGTAATTAAACAAAACTCACGCCGACCAAAATGAAGTTCGTGATTACCTATTTTGTAAATTAAATCTGGGGAAGAAATACTTACTTGTGGCACAAAAACTTGATGTTGAAGAGCATAATTCAACAAATGATTATCATTGGAGCTATGGGGGATATCTATCCAACGCCCAAAGACACTACTCCTAAACATAATATCACGATTTGGGTGGGCTGCCAACTTAGCTTTAATCTTTACCAAGTAAGGCATCTTAGACCGGACACTAACTTTGCATCAAATACCTCGGTTGCAATTGACATATCTGGAACTGCTATAGTTAGGGTTTCTGAAAAAAAAATTGAAATGCAATATGTGTTTGATTGTGCTGGGGAAGTTTGATCGGGTATATGTTCTTGTTTTTGTGGTTCGCTCTTTTTGTTTTGTGTTTGGGAAACTACTACAAATTTTTCTAATAGTAAAAGGTTTATTCTGTGTGTGTTTGATTTAGATTGTGTTAGTTTGTATTTTGAATTTTATGTTTTTTTAAACACAAAGTTGCATATTGTAGATTTTTTTACAACTTGCATATATTAAAAAACTAATTAAAAGTACAAATCGTTTTAAAAGTAGTAAAACTATCAAGTCTACTTAAAAAGGTAAGTTGCATAAATTAAAATTTTATTAAAAGTACAAAACGCATAAAAAGTACACCTATCTAATCAAACAACATTTGTACAAAGCGCATAAAAAGTTCTAATACTATTTCACAAATCAAGTCACTTAAAAAATTGTACAGGTTGCATAAATAAAAAGTACACCTATCTAATCAAACAAAAATTGTACAAAGCACATAAAAAGTACTAATACTATTGCACATATCGAATCGAATAAAATTTTGTACAGTTCGCATAAAAGGTACAGTTACTATTTCAAATGTCAAATCAAAATAAATTGTACAAGTTGCATAAAAAAATAATGTATATTTTATTTGCAAAAATTATACAAGTTGCATAATAGTACACTTGCACATAGTACTAGTTGTAAGAAAATGGACACTTACACACATGTACTTATGTCTTACACACACTTGTAAAAGTGTACTTGGTACTAGGACATGTGGCAACATGGTATTGGTTTGTACGATTCGCTTATGTTACATAAGTCGCAATGGGGCAAATGCGAAATGTAAAAAAAAAAAAATAACAAGGCTTGAAGCATGGTGAACCTCATAGGGTAAATACACAATTACCCTTTAGAAAAATAATTAGACATGATTAACATATGGAATCTTTATTTTTCTAAATAATGCTATTGTTTTAGTTTTTACTAAGTAATGCTTTTGAATTGATAACACATAAATATGCATACGTAAAAGTTACTTAATATTAATATTGAAGGTTACTACTATTATTTTTTTTGAATAATCAGCTAATATGATGAGCAACCTCACAAAGAAGAAAAAGTCTATCCTACCGTCTTGAATAGAGAACCTGGTGTGGTCTTCTTCATGCCTCCGCTGTGGTGACATGGCAGTCTCGCCGTGGCTCGCCATAGCTCACCATCAAAGGGTTACTTGTCTGCACGGCGAGGTTGAATTGTGTACTTTGTGTCAGATTTTAACGTTACTAAACGTTTAAAGGGGGTTTGAAGATGTTGGGGGAAAAAAGAAAAAAAAATGAAGTGGTGTGACCCAAATGAGTAAGTTATGGTTAGTTATGATAAGGGAGGTTGTAGAAGAGAGTTTGTCCAAATGAGTAGTTTTGCCTACTCATGAAACCAAGTGCTCCTACTAATGAGTAGTTATGATAATAAGGGATGACATGTCCGAACTTTTAAACTTTATTTATCATCCCCTACATTAGTTTGTCAACATGTACTGTATTTCACTTGTTGACATCCCTTTGAGGATTAAAAAGGTCACAAAAGAATCAAAATTCATATTTCGTGCAAAACTCCTTTTTACCGTCTACAAGAGAAATATATCGATGACAGACAACAACTTGCCGTGAAGAGAGTGAATGTATGTATAATACAGACAATACTGTCATTGATTTATTGAAACTGATGGTTGTACCAAGTCTACTTAACGTTTATTAAACAAAAAGACTTAAATGATATGTAACAAGGCAAGTTCGTAGCGCTTACTCACATCTATATAATTAAATGATATGTAACAAGGTAAGTTCGTCGCGCTTACTCACATCTATATAATACGAGACTCATACATTCATAAACATCATCCTCTAAGCCACTCAAATCATCCATCTCTTCATCTTCTCAAGAGAAACACTAGCTATTCAAGGCACGTTTACTTCAATGTGCTCAAGCTTTGGATGCATTTTTATTTAGTCTACAAATTTCAGCCTATTTACGTACTCATATATTGTCTGGAAACAGGATATATATATCAAGATGTCGCATGACAACCATCATCACGAACTTGAACTCAAATCTTTCAACCGTCCTTATTACTGTGGGCGATGTAACCAACTAGGTTTCGGATTGAGTTTCACATGCAACAAAAGTGAGTGCAACCTATTTTATCACAAACAATGTGAGAACCCGCCATCCCGTGTTAAATACCCATTCTCTAAAAAATGTTTTTTAAAATTTTACACCAAAAAAAAGGGGAAAGATTGCTCATGTGTTGTATGTGGGAAAAAAATAAAAGGGTATCACTACAAATGTTCCTGTTATTTTAAAAAACGTTATGTTCACATCTCCAAGCTTCATAGATCTCAACTCCGCCTTCAAGGCTATGGAACGAGATCGTTTGTTGTCATTAAAGATCAACGAGAGAATATCTCAAGCCTCCTTGGCCGTGTTAGGGTTTTCAACCACAAGCCGTTGTTGTAGGGGTTTAGACATGGTGCTAAAGATCCATGAAAGAATGATGGAGTCAACAGCAAGCCACTCGGCAGTGGGTGGTGGCTTAGTGCTAGAAGTAGCCTCATCCGTAGGTAGAATGTGATCCAACAATGTGTAACCGCGACATAAATTTTGGAAAAAATATGTCCAAGATGAGTAATTCATCTCATCGACATCTAACACAACCGGGACACGAGTAGTAGGTTTGTGAGTGCCATGAGCTTGTCTGACAATAGAATAGCAGGGGGATTAGGAGTGGAAGAGTCGCCTGTCATTGTAAGACTTTGAGAGTAAGGTGAGTTAGGGTTGGGAAAAAAAATTACCAGCAGAAAAGAGTACACCAATGAACACCCAAGTTGACTGGTTATCAACAGTGAACCAACGATCAACTTAAACAAATAGGGAAACACGTCGACTGGATATCAGAATCCAACGATCGACTCAAAAGATAGGCAGGAAAAAAAATAAGGATCGGTGAGGGTTTGAAGTTAGGCTCGATACCATGTAGGATTTCAATATTACGTTCCTTTATCATAACATCATTTTACAATATATATAGTCAGAAACCCTAAAACATCAGACTATCGGGCCGTAGCCCATACAAACAACTAATGGGCTATAGAAACAATACGACTAACAGAACCAACCCTAGTAGCTCTTGACGGGCTTACATTGAATCTAAAGAAGGCGGCTACTGTAGAGTGTTTGCATTGTGAAAACAAAGGTCGTGGATGGGCATATGTTTCTTCGTGTGATGATTATTGTTATCATGTTATATGTGTGATGAACATCATTAACGATAATTGGAGAAAGGGTTTTATCACCGGAGAAAGTGACCCTTTTCAGACTATTCAAAAACAGTTTGTGGCAGATATGGTTAAGAGGCAACAACAAGTAACTGGGCCGAAAAAGGATAGGCAAGAACAAGCAAGTGTGCCCAAAAAGGAGAAATCCAAGAAGAAGGCAAGTATAGTTGAGTTTTTTTTACAAATATGTTCTTGTACAACATCCATTGTAACTATGGGTCAAGCTTAATTTGTCTTGCAAATATGGGTTTATGTGGAAGACTAGAAGGGGGAGTGGTTTGAATAGTTTTACTAATTTTTTGTTAATTATAAAAGTTTACTTTGTGAAAAACTTAGATTCAATCCTTTGTGAAATCAACAAACAACAATATGAATACTAAGCTACAACTATTAAATATAAACAAGAAAAATGAGGGTAAGAGATAGAATGATCAAACCAAGGCAAAGAGATTTATAGTGGTTCGGTAACGAAGCTCTTCTTCGCCCTACTCCACTCCTCGAGTACCCAACTCGAGAGTTCTAAGTACCACGTCAACAAACTCCTTTCAGGCAAAAAAAAACCGTACAACGTCGCTTATCATGATTTCCGACACTAAGCTAAATACCGAGTACTAATCTAGATAGTACCAATCTCGCTCACGATCTACACGATCCTTACTAATCACACGATCTACAAGATCCACACGATCTCTACAAGATCACAATAATCCACACAAGATAACTAAATAGAATGAAAGATAACTTGATGTATGTCAAGATACAACAAGAATGTAACAAGTGTTACGAGTGCACTACACTAATACTACAACACCTTGTATCTTTTTGATACTTTGTGATCTTCTCTTGCATTAGTAGAGGAATGATGATGATCACTTGGTTGGATGATTGGATCACTCTTAAACAAAAGAAAACTATCTACATGATACAGGAAATGTAAATGTGATTGAGGGATTTAACTCAGAAAGTTTTGTATGAAAAATGATGCCTAAAAACTGTGAAATGGACTGGTATTTATAGACAGAAAAAATTTGTCCGTTACAGGGGATGGCACTACTAAATATATTACGGTACCACTAAATTTAACGGTACCGTGACAATTAGTGGTACCGTGCCACACAAAACACGCTCCATTTTTTGTTTTTAGTGGTGAAGGTTTATTTGTGGAATTTTGGAGTTATTTTCTTGGGGGGAAATAGTTGTTGGATATTTCAAACTTATTTTTCAAATTTAAACATTTCTTTTTAAATCAAAAATAATTTGTAACATGTATTTTTGAAAAAATATTTTGTCACATTAAAAATGTGAAGTTTAGAACACAAATTCAATTCTTTGATCATTTGTTAAGTTGTTAATTTGTTTGTTATTACCTAGAATGATTTGCGTAGAAACGATATATTTATAATAAAAACATGTTTACATTAATTTTGATGCAACGTGTTTTTATATTTTGTTATCATCAAAACTTAGAAATGTCAAAAAATAAAAATAACGTTTTTAGACATTATTTGTATCAACATTTTATTTACAAAAAGACAACAAAATGGGATCCATCAGGCCAATAGCTTGGCTAAACATTTTTGTAAATCGTTCATTCTCACTCTTCTTTATTTTATATTGTTCATACATAACCTTTTGTTGCCGTATTTAATCAATTTTTCGAAGTCAACAAAATTTTAATTTTCAATGGATATCTTACTTATTTATCAAGTCATGGAAGAGAGCATAGCGTACCGCCTTGCCATAGTCGCGAGTCTGTTTATTTTATTTGATTGCTCTCAAATTTAGTACACAGTTACATAAAGAAGTAAAGAAGTATAATAAGATGATGGACAAAAAATATTGATACCCATAACCTTTTTAATCATATAGTTGGGTATCTTTGCGGCGACGGGTACCCTATAAATTAATATGTTTTCAAGATATGTTATACAAAAACTCGTTACCGTGTAATGTTAAAATATAGTAAAAGATAAATAAATATTATTATACAAACATATACTAATATGATGCTGGCGCAATGCGATGGCGAAATCAAATAGTCTAAGAGCAAGACCACGTGATGGTTGATAATTTTATTAATAGTAGTTGCGTAGTTTATAACATCGAAAACATCATGCAATTATAGTAAAAAAATCAAATATAAGATATCATTTATTATACTCAATCATAAATTATTACAAAATTACAAATATCATCTATCATTCAATTAATTGCATTAAGACATGTTTGTATATTAAAAACATGAATTAAAGGGTAGTTATGATTTTAGATTTTTTTTTTTTTTTTTTTTGTTAAATCATATTCATTTTTTTTTTTTTTTTCTCTCTTTCAAGGCAAAACATGTCTACAAAATGTGTTTTAAAATGTTGTAACTAATGCTACTATGTTGTAATGAACACAATTTATAATAAGTAAGTGTGTTGGATGAAAATTTTAAAATTTTTATATTTAATAAGTCTCAAATGCTTTATAATATAGTAAAAATATGTTTTTTTAGAAGAAAGATATATGCGCACGTAGTTTTCTTTGAGAAAATATGTATTTACACAATTATACATGTATAAGAAAAATAGGTCCTTAAAAATTTGAAGGCTCTGTGTGATTGTTCTCCACCATCTTTCAAAAACAACCCTAACACGAGATTGCTTCGTAAATTATATCATACAAGAAAATAACTTCTTAGTGTCAATCTTTTAAGCCAAAGCAAAAGAAATAACTTACAAAGAAAAATTATTCAGTATTCTATTTAATAAAGGTATTACATCATCATCTTGACATCTTTGCTACAAAAACCGATAGCAATTTGTTGTAAATATTTTTTTATTTAATTTTAAACAAAAACTCAATATAAATATTTTTATATTTTAAAGGAAGGTAAAAAATATATGTATATTTTGTTAATAGATGGTTGTAAGAGCATTAGGTGTAGATGACAAGCTCTTTCTCTTCATTCGGGCCACACATGTGTCACATCACCCAACATCTCTTTACAACTAACCCCCTCCTCACCAAACAACTAACTTCAACTTCTTCATTTGAGCCCCATCACTTACAACTTTATTTTTTTATTCATTTTATTAAATAAATTAAATTCATTTCACAAATAATTAAAAATAACACAACATACTAATTTTATTTCATCAAATAAAAAAGTTACAATACGAAGAAAAAAATACGATACGAAAAAAAATTACAACACATACTACTAATATTAAGATTAAACATTTTATTCGGTATCGTCGTCGTTAGGTTGAGGGAGACTTTGGTATTTCTTGGTTATCAATGCTTATTTTCTACGAATGATTTCGGCTCTTACCGGGTCAGAAACCAAGCTGGGCTCGAGCATGGGCATCTGTATATCCTGCCACTCCAACGCCCTTGCTTCTTTCTCCAACGCTTTTTCTTCCATCTTCCTCCGTGCCTCGTAACTAGCCGTTTGAGCGTCTTTTGCTTGCGTATACTTTTCGGATAATTGTCCTGAAAAATTACTCGTTTGACTCTCACAGGAGCTCGCCGCACTCGACGTTTCCATCGACTTTTGTTTCTTTCCAGCACGTTTATTGTTTCTTTCGGGACGAGGTCGTTTGTCTGGCCCGAATATATCCTCAAGACATGTAATGTCTAGAGGTTCTTCAGCATCCCATTTCGGGTAGCGTTTCTAGATCTCCCAAACGTGAACATAAGTGAAACTCCTCGAACCAAAGCGTTTTTAGAAGCTCGTTTTCGCATTCTCGATATGATCATGCTCATTTTCACCACTGCGACGTTCTATATGGCGATAAATAGCGTGAAATTTTTGGCAGTCGCCATTAAGCCTCGACCATTTATCGGATAGCATGTTTTTGGTACGAGGGTCAGCGGTAGTCCGCTCATTGAACGCTTCATGAATTTCGTTCCAAAAGAAGTTATTCTCTTTGTCATTTCCCATATCTTTGTCTTGGGAAATTTCTATCCACGTTTCAGCAAGAAGCTTTTCTTCTTCCTTGGACCATAACTTTAGAGCACGCGTTTGACCAGCTTCTTACAAGTCATCGTCAGCGTCAGCGTCTAAATTTACGACGCTTTTTGCTTTTTGGGCTTTGGTTTTTTTCCTCTACCTTTGGCCGGTGATCGTGCCTTAGGTAGTTTAAACATTTGTTAAGATGGTTGTGATTCGATTGGTAGTTGTGATGGAGGAGTAGGAAACGTAGATGGTTGATTCGAGTTATAAGATTGTGGTGTCGGATTGAATTGGGCTTGATTTGCGAATTCTTGTTGAAACTCATATTTACGGTAAATTTCATTCGGATTGAATGGTTGCGAACCGTATGGCGGTGAAGGGTTTGGATTTTGTGACGAGGGAGTAGAAGAGTTTGAGGCTAGCTCGTATTGATGTTGGTTTGACGTTAGGAGGTTCATGAAATAGCCTCCTTCGTTCAGGTTTTGAGACATTTTTGTGTTTATTTGGAGAAGAGATATAGAAGTTTTTATTTTAATTGGTTGAAATGTAGTGAGGAGAAGTGAAAATGAGTTAGTATTTATAGAGTTTGTGTGTATAAAAAGAGAGAAAAAAATATATAAAGTTTCGACCGTTTGACAAACAAACGGTAATATATCCGTTTTTTGCAAAACCCAACGTACACAAGCTCAGTTTTTGTCAGGCGTTTGCCTCGCCATGCCCACGAAGAACATACCAACGGTGAGGAACAGGGAGGCTCTTTCGATGTGGCAGCGAGGAACGGCGAAGATCTTCGGCATACTACACCTAATGCTCTAAATGACAATTGTACAAACTAATTGACCCATAATGAGGCCCACTTTTGCTTTCTTGTATAAAGAAACCCAGTTTTGCAAACAAATTAAAACATACCTAAATGTTTGCAACGAATCTTGTAAAAACTCAAGATAGTTCTTAAGGGCGCGTTTGGTAGAGAGAAATTTAGAGAAATGAAATGATGTAGAGAATAAAAATGTAAGGAAATGAAATTGGTGGAGAATTTTATTTAAAGTATCGTGTTAGGTTGTTTCGAGAATTGAGGACAGAAATAAGAAAAATGTCAACTTTTTTTTATATTAAAAAAAATCAAATTATAAGATAAAACTATCTTGTGATCCTACGAAGATGATAGAACTGAAGCGAAGCTCTGTACATTGAAACCAAAAAAGATAAAAGCAAAACCAATAGTCCAGATAATTAGAAAAAAACCATACCTAAAAAATGGAACCCGCAAATCAGTAACACATTTACTAGACATAATATTAACCAAAAAGTTGAAATCTTGAACTAATCATAAAAGTGAATCAAGATTAAAAAAATGAGTAAAATAGAAAACCCAAAATCTTGATATATGGAATTAAATTTTAGAATCAAGATACAACTCCACCTAACCTTTGAGATATGTATACGTTTGACAGATCTCATAGAACCAAAATCCTAAAAGTTCAAAATTCGCAAAACCATAAGCAGATCTACATATTTGCAAAAAAGGAAGGAACAACTCTCATAAAATATGTATAAAACTCAAAAAACCCAGGAGCCTCTATACATATTGATTGGGGATACCACAATAATTAAAGGGCCTGATTTGGAGAAGGAGAAATTGCAGAGTGAGAACAAAAGTTTTAATCGCCAAAAAGATAGGACACTATGTTTTTGGCACAAAGCTTTTTAGAGTTTTTTTGAGCAATGAGCGGTGAACAATGAGCTTTTTGATTTATAGTGTTCGTTTGATATGAGAGTTGTAGGCTTTGCTATTTTTTAGGAAAACTCATTTTCCCAATGCTTCTTTATGAAACTCTGAGCTTTTTTAGCTACTGTTCACAGCTCACTGCTACTGCTCACAGCTAATTTTGCCAAACATAGCCTATGGCTTGGAGTGTTTTTCATATTTTTGTTTGTGAATGTGGATGTCACGTGACATTTGTTTTTTATACCTAGCATTTAATTAATATAAAATAGTGAACTCTCCGTGTTCTAGTTTTGAGGATCTCATTTCCATTTCAAAATGGATGGAAATAAAATTGCAAAGGATTGGATTCTCGAGAATTTGGATATCTCCGTCTCTAATTTTCTTTGATGTGCCAAACAAGGGAATTTACTTCATTTCCAATTCTCAAATGCCATTTCTTGCTACCAAACACACCCTAAGGGTGTTTACTTTTCCTTTAGTGGAGATAAATGTGGCCTGAAACACTAATTACCTTTTAATTAGAAGACTCACAAATATCTCTTTCTCCCTTACAAAATTTTAATTAAGACACTCTAAGCTAAACTCACTAAAAGTAAAAAATAAAATAAAATATCCTTAGTGTGATATTAAACGAATGTAAAATATTGTTCTTGTTCGTTCATTTAATAAATAAACGAACATAAACAAACTTTTTATTGAACTGTTCATGAAATATTCATTGAACGTTCAGTTTATTTACAATCCTAACATTACATATAGGATGACAACAAGTAAAGAACGTAAGTCTTTTATTTATTTATTTATTTATTTATTTATTTTAAACAAATATTTGACATTCCCCTATAAATATAGGGTTTATTATTATTATAATTCACTTTTGGGTAGTTAATAAACTAAGTATTTTTATAGTTCTTTCATGTTAGAGTTTTATTTCTCGTTTATCAACCTTGGGATTAGAGTTATCAAAAATCGCTTCAACGTTCTACGTCAACATATGATATACGATATATTTTACAAGTATTGTTAGTACAAATTTTACGATATTTAGGCTGTGCTTGGTTCAAACTCGGGAAAGAGAAAGGGAAAAGCAATGATAATGGTGGGGGAAGAGAAAGTGAAAGAAAAGCATTCCCCTGTATTTATTGGGTAGTGACATATTACCCACTATTTGGTAATAGGTCATTGCTTTATACTCCACCAAGCACTTTTTTCATTATCTTTCTCAAACCAAGCATGCCCTTAATCTATATAGTCTCGTTTGTTTTGATTAATGACAAACATGTAACTTGTAATACATAACGTAAAATGTACAAGTTACTTGTAATCATATTTTGTCTCAACATATATTCAACACCTCTCGAAATCTCAAATCCTCGTATGCTACAACACAAGTTTGTACATGTTTGTTATGTGGCATTATGATCAAACCCATTAACAAATTTTTTAAAATGTTTAAAATACATTTAGAGTTATTAAGTGTTTTAAAGGTTAACCATTCTATTTCGAAGCCCGTTTTATATTTTGCATATACAACTATTTTTATACAAGTGCATCACTTTTATTATTACACTAAAGTCTGCGGACAAATATACACTTTTTTTTAGCTTAGTACCATATAAAGTGTAAGCGAAGTTAGGATAGGTATTTAACTTAGTACCGGAAAAAGTGTAAGCGACATTGTAAGATTTTCTCCGCCGGTTAAGGGAACTTGTTGACTTAGTGAAGTAACTCTCGAGTTGGTTACTCGGAGAGTGGAGTAGGGCGGAGAGGAGCTCAGTGACCGAACTACTATAAATCATCATGTCCGGTTTGCAATTTCTTTTGTTTACTGCTTTACTATTATACTTGCATTATATTATTGTTTATGTTATTGCTTTGTGTTTATCCTTGTGGCTTATGTTCATATTGTGATGATATGTACTCTTGTATGAAATACACTATTGGTATAGTGTAATATTTATATTGTCACTTTTCATATTACATCAAATTTGATCAGCTATTTGATACAACAAGTTTTAAGATTTTGAACGGTGTAGTATTCACCTCTCTAATTACATTTACATTATTATAAGTTCATGTTGTGCATATAGTATGTCTACATCCACCTAACACCTGTGTAATGTCAGGACATGATTATTACGAGAACGCACCATTCGTGGCCGTTGAAATATATACCCCGATAAAAGTGGGCAGGCATTATTGCATACTAGCAGGGTATCCGTGCGTTGCAGCGGCGGGTAGCTTGAAATAAAATTTTTCAATGAAATTAATAAAAATGTCACGGATTGGCATTCCGACACCTAAATTTGCTTGGTCACAGCATTATGTATCGAGTCGAGTTTTATTGAGTCGAATCTTGGTCACAGGTTCATGTCTAGGTTAAGATGGAGGGTTATACATTGTGTTTAAATGATTGTAATATTGGGTGTAGGGGTGTTTTTAATGCTGTTAATGTAGAATGAGAGTTGTACATTATTTTTAAATGATTGTAATATTGGGTGTATGGATGTTTTTAATGCTATTAATATAGAATGAGGATTATACATTGTGTTTAAATGATTGTAATATTGGGTGTAGGGGTGTTTTTAATAATATTAATGTAGAATGAGGGTTGTAAATTCTGTTTAAATAATTGTAATATTGGGTGTTGGGGTGCTTTTAATGTTATTAATGTAGAATTCTAAGGAAGGTGGTCTGAATTTCGATTCATGCTAGTTTTTGTTGTACACAATGCTTGGTTGTTGTAATTATGGAAATTGCTTGCTTTAAAGTGTTGTAAACCATGCATCATTTTGTGTACATCTAAATTTTTTGAAGAGAGAGTCCTTCCTCCATTATAAGTAGAATAGATATACCCGATCATGCAATACATTAAAATTTAACATTCACCCTTATGTTTGATCTGAACAACCCTTGTTGGCTTTTGATGGCCTTACGTTGAACCTAAAGAAGGTGTTTACTACAAAGAGGCAGAGACAGGAGGGAGGGGGTAGCGTGGCGTTCCTCTCCAAGCGAAAAAAATATAGTGTAAAATTTTTAAAATATTTGTCTATTTTTATAATTTGCCCTTTTAACGAACCAATTTATAATGTAATTTCTAAAAATTATCAAAATTTATCCCATCGACAATAACTTTCTGTCTACGCCCCTGATTGTGACTAAGGGTCACACATGTTTCATGCGTGATGGACATTATTTATGATAATTTTAGAGATGGATCTATCACTGAAGAACAGGGGCGGAGCCAGAAAACTAAATTGAAGGGGGCCACACTAAAATGTAAAATAGCAACGATAACATCATCTTCGAGCCTAAAATGAAAGACATATACAGAGGACAAATAACCTCTATGAATTCTTTAAAATTCCTCAACAATAAAAGATAAATGCATCATTTAGTAAGATATTTGCTTTTCAATGAAAAACTCATTTAGTAATCAAAATCTTTAATTTTCCCTATAACCACAAAATATCATTTATAGTTGTAACCAAAGTCAATAGAATAAAATAAGAAGTTGCAACGTCTAAAAGTGTTGTCTTCCGAAATAAATACAACCAAAGATGTAGGAACATAACAAATTGGAAAATAATCCATAAACGTGCCCTAACATGCCTCACATACAATATATAAACCTTACCTGACTCAGGACTAATTTATAAATGAGCAAAAAAGCAGCATAGCTCATCAGTCACAACAAGGAAACAGTAATTTTCAAGTGATCAAAGCCTAAAAAACAAGGGCTAAAGCAGTTGCAAACTTGGGTAATCGTCAGATTTCTTTTCTGTTTCATTTCATGCAGGCTTATGGATTAGTGGGAGGGTCAGGGTCTAAGGTGGTGCTTGTTTTCTAAGAGGTTCTGAATCTAAATCTCAACCGCACATTTGAATCTGAATCTGAGACGTAAATGTCTGAATCTAACCGCATCTGAACGGGAAAAAAAAAACTCATGTTTGAACCGCACATTTGCTTGCTCGTGCTTTCTTTTTTTTTCTTTTTTTTTTTTTTTTTTTTTTTTGGTTATTTTTTTGTCAACAAGAGGCATTAAGACACTCCTCTCAAGTCTAGATCATTAAGATCTAACTGTCTCTGATCGCATCTAAACGGGAAGAAAAAAAACAAACGATCTGAACGGCCAAAATGTCTGAACACGTTTGAACGGTTGAGATTCAGAGGTTGTTAAGAGTCTTTTTAAAAAACAAACACAAACTTAACATCTAAATGTTATAGGCTTACTTTTGGACAACTATTGGGCCATTGGAGGGGGCTGAGCACTCTCCAGCCCCCCTCTGTCTTCGTTCGTGCAAAGCAAATGACCCTTTTCAAACTATTAAGAAACAGTTTGTGGTTGTCTTGGATAAAAGGAAACAACTAGCAATTGAAAGAAAAAACTAGCAATCATGTTGATTGGTCTCAAAAGTTGGGATGATCAATCAATATCTCCATGCATGCTTCCTCTAATGTGATTAGTCAATCATCATTTTACAGTGTGTTTTTATGTAGCAATGATGCAACTAACATTAGATCATTTGCATGATTGTATACTGACTTTTTGGGCCCTTGCAGTGGGCTTCTTAATCCAATTTCTGTTTGTATTGCACGAACATAGCTGACTGACTTTTTTTGGTTTAACATGTAATCTTACACTAATAATCATTTAACCATTACTCTTTCGTGTTATCATATCCTAACAACGTATATTAATTGTGATTATTCAAACTATATAAGATACTTTACAAAATGCCTGCCAATTAATTTATGCACGTACATTTGACTATATATTGAATCTTGTCATGCATGTAGGTTATATCCACTCCCATGCCGTCTTTATTGTTTAGTCCTCATTAACCTAATACAAAGTATTATATATACTCCTTACGAAAAAGTACACAGGGACCCACATAAAAGTACACATGTGTGTACTTTTATGTGGGTCCCTGTGTACTTTTGATGTACTTTTGTGTGCTTAACTTGTGCCCCTAGGGCACAAGTTAGAAAAACCCAATATAAATGTTTTTTTTTTTACCATTTGCTAACGTCTTTCAAAAAAAATTTGGCCCCCCGAAAGGAAATTCCTGGCTACGCCAATTACGCGTGTGTGTACCAGTCATGCAAAAATTAAACTTTAGAACATTATGTTGTTAACATATCCACATCAAGAAAATGGAGATTAGTGCACACTTTTGAAGTAGTTGAATATGTTTGGGTGATATCACATCGATGTTTACATTGGTTCCTCCACGAAGTTTGCCATAATGAGATGGTCACTCAAAATACAAGAAGTCAGTACGTAGTACCATGTTGTTGGTTAGGAGTTGGGACAATGAATTCTTTGAACTTCACCAATAATCTCAAAAATTGGTCCCATGTCACTTTTATTGCTAAAAATCAAGGGTGTCCAATAAGGACTCGAGCAACAATCTGCCAAGGAGATCACCTTGAACATGTGTGGTCGCAACAATCAAATCCAACGTAAAAATGACGACAATTATAGCTTAAGGATTGGCCGTGTCGTAAGCTTTTGGTTGTATATATATGGTCATCTGATGGTGGCCTTTTAATTAAGGTTTTTTTGATATGTTTTTAGCCAAATCTTTGTCAAGTTGTTAGGTTGTTAAGTTATTACATTTTATAGATTTATCACTAGGTTTTCATAATCATGCAAACATATATTACTTGTCATAGTGTCATACTACATCGCTATATCGTATGTCTTAATCGGTGTATGCCCTATGAGGTTTGTTGTCTGCTTTAAGGCAACCTTACAGCTGTTTTGGATAAGCTCGATCATAGCTTAATCATTTCTTTCAATGCCAAAACTTAATACAGTACATATATAGAAACTTGAATGAAACAACAAAGTACACGAAAAACACCAAATGCCAAAAAATGAAAATTTCCACGCAAAGCAACACCAAGACGCCTCCAAATTAATCAAGCACAAATTAAATACATCCTGTAAATGGCATTTGGCTAAAACACTCCTCTTTGAAGCAACATAGAACAAGAAGAAGAGACCAAAGAAGACGTCCTAGACTCTTTTTATTGATTATTGGTTTTCTCAATTCCAATAGCATTATGACATATGGTGTCATATCAAAACGATAAAGGTGTAGTGGAGGCAATTATGTGAATTATCATGTCTTGAAAAACATGGCAAAGTATCTTTGTACACAGCTTTAAAAAGAACCACTAATATCTAAAAGTTGAGACCTCATTTAGTTCGTTGTAGTTTACCAAAGTACGTAAAATTATACAGTATCGATCAAACAATAAATTAAGCATTAGCATTAGGTGCAAATGATTTGTTGATTAAAACCAAGCTAAGTAACCAGATAATATTGTGTAAAATTTCTTAATAATAATTGTGCTTCGAATTATTTATATTGGAATATTCCCCAATATTATGCTAGTAAAATCATTATTTATACAGTTTGATGTGATATTCGTTGATATAAACGTATTATGGTACAATAACTGTATACTTCTACTCAGTGGCGTAGCTTTTCAGGGGCGCCCGACCCCCCGAAATTTTTTTTGCGATGTAGGGGGTATATAGTTTTCGTGTAGAAAAATTTCGGTATATTCGGTTTCGACCCCCCGAAAATTTTGGTATACCTGAAATATAGCCTTAGGAAAAAAAAATTTAGATCCCGACCCCCCACTTGAAAATTCCAAGCTTCGCCACTGCTTCTACTAGTATCAAAGAGTGACATCATCATAATGTTTTGCCCGCAAGTTTTAAAACACCTTTCTTGGGGGTAAATGATCCATTCGTTAGATTGGTCTCAACTGTCACACCATTTTATTTTTCACATCAGTATTAGATTTGTTTTCTATTTTTTTCACAACCATCTCATTTTTCACTCATACTCATCTCACACCACTTCACCTTTTAACACATTTTTTATTTATTAAAATACTCCACTAAATATCTCATACACTCATAAACTAAAAAAACAAATAATAAAAACGCTAGACGCCCACAATGGCACGGAACCCAAAAAGTGAAACTTTCACGTTTCATTGCTCAAACTGCATGCTTGCCGACCACTAACGTTTTCCTCCCATCTGTTCTTGCCGCGTGAGATGGTCTTGCCAGTGGCTCACTCCTTCTCGTTTGGAGTAGCCTTATAGTTCTCAACATCTTTCATGTCTATAACGAGGGGCGAAGACCCGTGTACGGTCCACAGTGGGAACCTCAGAGTTTTTTTCCCGTGAAAGCAGGACTACACCAGGGTCAGCCATTAGCCTTTATCTATTCGCCTTGATTCTTGATAAGCTATCACGAGGGATCCAATAGGGCATCCCTAGGAGCAAGATATTCGCAGACAATATTGTGTTGATGGCAGAGTCGGCGGACAGGTTAAAAAACAGACTTGAGCATTGGAGGGAGGCCCTTGAAAACAATGGCATTCGAGTAAGCAGAGATAAGACTGAATACCTGAGATGTGTCTTCGGTATGATCGAGATCGGTCACAACGAAGAAACGAAAGTTTGTATCGAAGACCAGACCCACTCACCTAATGAGTCTTTTAGATATTTAGGTTCGGTGATTCACAACTCAGGGGGCATAGACAACGACGTAACCCACCGTATTAGAAGAGGCTGGGCGAAATGGAGAGCGGCGTCAGAAGTTCAATGTAATGGGAAAGTACCCTTTAAGTTAAAGGGTAAATTTTATAGGGTGGCAATTAGACCTGTTATGTTGTACGGGTCAGAGTGCTGGACTATCACAAAAGCTAAAGCAAACAGGGTAGAAGTAGCGGAACTGAGAGCACTAAAGTGGACTTGTGGTAAGACCGTGTCTGACATGATTCCGAACGGGGTGTTTAGATTATTACTTGAAGTAGAATCTATTATCTTAAAGATGAGAGAAGGAATATTGAGATGATTCGGTCATGTCAGGAGAAGACCATAAACATCGTTAATAAGGAGAGTAGAAACGCTTATAGTCGACGATCTGAGAAGGAGGGCTAGACTTAAACTTAGATGGGAGGATAGACTTAAGCTCGACATGGAGGAGCTTCACTTGTCTGAGGACATGACCTCAGACAAGAAGGCGTGGAGAGATACGATTAGAATTTGTGGTTAGTTTTGGGCTAGGGTAGTCGAGGGCTTGGGTTTGCTGTGGAGTTTTAGGCTTTTTAGGTGCCTCTTTATTGCCTTGCCCCTTGCTTTATGCTGTTAGGGTCCCTTTAGGCTCTAGGATCTTTGTTGTGCCTTCTGCTTGTTCTTTCGGTTTTGCCTTTGCTTAGCCTTTAGGCTTTAGGCCCTTTTGCTTTGCCTTAGCTTTAGGAATTTTGCATTGCTTTCTTTGGTCTCTGAGGCTTTCTTTGGCCTTGCCCTTGTCCTTCTGTCTTTTTAGCCCTTCTTCTTTTCCTTTGCATGTCTGCTCTATTGGCTTGCATGCTCGCTTTTTCTCTTTCTTTTCTGGTTTCTCTCGTGGCGTCGGTTTTTGGTATGTGTTGGTCTGCCTTTTACTTTATTTGCTTTCATGCTTTTATGCCTGTTGTATCGTTATTACTTATATGTTTACGTTACTATGTATGCCCAATTGTTTGTATGCTTTCTTTTATTTTGCTCCTTTCTTAGCGTATTCTTTCCTTTGGGCTCCCATTGCACACACCAGTCGGAGGTCTTCCTGGAAGCAGACTCTTTACCTTCAGGTTTATCTTGGGGTAGGGGTAGGATCTGTCTACATCTCACCTCCCCATACCCCGCCACGGCCGGATTGGGTATGTTGTTGTTTCATGTCTATAATAAATGTTAGATTCACCTAAGCTGTCACATACGCACTTCTCAGTGAGTTCAGTGGGATTTGTCACACCATCCCGACAACGTAAAAACAACCTTGTTACATTATTTTTCCTATACAATAATCAGTAGTTACGTTTATTTATTTTAGCCGCAACACGTGCTCCTGTTTTTTAAGCATCACCGACTTACTGTTGTAGCAAGAGTTAAATTATTTATTACTACCTCCGTCCCAAAATAAGTGTCCAGTTTGACTTTTCAGAGTCAAACTGGTTCAACTTTGACCTTAACTATTTTTTTTTTTTTTTTTGTTATAAATATTTGATGCAAAATATATAAACGGATTGATTTTAAGTGTATTTTTCAATGGTATAAACTTTTATCAATTATTATATATATATATATATATATATATATATATATATATATATATATATATATATATATATATATATATATATATATATATATATATATATATAATTTAAAGTTGAATCAGTTTGACTCTGAAAATGTCAAAGTGGACACTTATTTTGGGACGGAGGGGGGATTATTATTATTATTATTATTATTATTATTATTATTATTATTATTATTATTATTATTATTATTATAGTTTTTATTTTTATTTTTTTGTCGAATAACGAGACGAGGTTGCCTAGAGGCGTTATATAAAACTAGAAAGGTACCCGCGTGTTGCGGCAGCGGATACTTTGAAATAAAACTTTACGATAAATCATGTATTTTAGTTTATTATGTTCTTTTTTAAATAAATTTACAGATATCAAGAATTTCGTTTAGTCTGTGCCCGTTCGGGCTCGAGCACGTTGGCCCGTGCCTTCGGGCTCGAGCACGTTGGCCCGTGCCTTCGGGCTCAAGCCCGTTTTGGCCCGCGCCCATTCGGGCTCAAGCCCATTTGGCCCGTTGCCCATTCGGCCTTGAATATTTATATAATGTGTTTTATTATTTGCATTAATGACATTTAATGTTGCAATTGTGTTTAATTTGGTTGTACAATATGTTTGCTAATTTGTGTTTCTTATATAAGAGATGTTTTAATAACTTTATTAATTCTATTTATTGACCAGTTAATTAATTGACTATATTAATTAGCATTAATGGGGTATTTATTTTTTTAATATGTGCATTAAAATGGTGTAAACTATACTTCTTATCTTGTAATTTAAAAATTACGTGCATTAAAGTGATTTATATTATGCTTCTTTTCTTGTAAGTTTAAAAATTTAGAAAGAGTAATTTGTGTTATATGTAGTATAGATGATCATCGGTAATTTGAACTTAACAAAATCTCGAAAATACTTATCTAACAACAGTTTTGGAATTGACAATTTTTTATATGATATTCTTCCATAGTTCCATGTGTTAGAAAAGCTGTTGTAACGATTCGCGTCTCTTTATGAGCAAAACACATACTAATAAAGTTAAGAATATCAAACTGGACAACACAATCAAAGTCAACATATGTAAAAGCAACGATTGATGGTGACAAACTATTCACACAATTAAGTAGCCAAAGCTAGCCAAAAGTCCGTGTACAAACATTCGACGTCTCTTAAGTCTGACCCAACCAAAAGTAGAACTCAATACACCTAACTAAAACAGAATTATTACGTCTTTCTATCTAGAAAGTAGGAATTGACGCATTAAAATTAATCTAGCACGCGTAACCTGAGGTGTGCTCTCTGCATGCATGCATACATTTCTGCGTGATGCGTACATGCGTATTACATATTTATAAGTTAAAATTATGCATAACTAAATTTGAAGCTATTATTTTAGTGTTCGAAATAAAAAAAACGAAACTCTAAACATTCCGCTGTAAGGCAAGAGAAGGAGCTACACAACCAATAAATGGATATTACATTATTACCTGCGCTCATGTAAAACATCAAGCCGAACTCATTTAAACACAATACCCTTTCAGATTATTTGCAATGATTGTAGCCGAAGGTTGATAGAAATCATGGTTATGTTATTTGTACCCTCGGCCCACTTCTGGGTATATCCTAGAGGACCTCACCTCCCGACTCACTTCTATTTACAGTATCATGCAATTTTTTCGTTAGTTTCTGTTTTGTATTTTTGACAATTTAATACTTTTTACTTATTAAAATTTATATTTTGTTTTGTGCTTTCAGTTTTCAGTTTTATAGTTTTTAAATAAAAACAAAATTATAAAATAAATTAAAATAAAAAGATAAAAAAATAAAAATAAAAAAATACGAGGATATCACTTATAAAAAATAGGAGGTACAAATAACCTAACCCGCAACTTAAAACTTTCGTCACTCAGTTGAAAAAAAATCATACATTCTCTACTTAAGTTTCCACTTTTATTTATTTTATTTTATTTTTTAATTTTTTTTAACATAAACATGCATTAAAGAAAATCAAAATCTGTACATATTACTCTTCGAAAGCAAGGTAAGTTCTTCAGGGAAACTCACATCCTAACTAACCCTAAAGTGTTCTTCGGAAACGGGCAATCCAGTGAGCAACTTGATTTATTCATCGATTAACCCATGAAAAAAATATCTACATATTTTTTGCCCATAAGCGGATGTCATTCATTAGAGCAGCTAAACTCTATGGTGGAGGGGATTCTAAAGATGATAAGGAGATAGCCGCTTGGGAGTCAGGTTCCACAATAGCATTAAACCACCCAAGATTAAAGGCTAAAGAGCAAGCAGAATGCACCGTGATGATCTCGGCATGGAGATGAGATATGGCGTGGCAACGATTACCAAGAGCATAACGGAGGCAACCTGCGAAATCACGAACAACAATACCAAAAGTAGCATTAGAATCCTTGAATGCAACATCACAATTTAACTTCACCAAACAACTGTGGGGGGGTATCCGTTGAGGAGAAGTGAGTGAGACGGAATCAAGACTAGCAGCTGCTGAGGAAAGCCTTAAAGTAGATTGAAAGGCTACATACTTCTCAGAACATTAAGCTAAGCAAAAACTGTTATGTGAGGATCAATCCACATTATCAAAAATAAAAGTTTCCACTTTTATTGATCAATAAATAAAACATGCCTTTCTAGTTTCTACACTAAGAATTGGTGTAACCTTATCTCTACAAAACCAAGAGTTCATTAATTAATAAGTCAAAACCAATAAGTGAGATATGCGTGTCTCTGATCGGATAAGGTTATGTTATTGGTACCTTCAGTCCACTAAAAGTACATATATTTTGTACTTTTCACCCCATTTTATCCAATGTTTATAGTACAACACAATTTTTTTATCAGCTTCTGTTCCGTATTTTTTAACAGTTTAATACTTTTGACTTATTAAAATTGTAACATTTTTTTCGCACTTTCCGTTTCACTGTTTTATAAAAGGAAAAAACATGAGGGGTATGATTTTTTTATTTTTTATTATTATTATTATTATTATTATTATTATTATTATTATTTTGAGGTAGGGGTGGGGTGTCTTTATAACCTATCTTGATCGGATATTCATAATGCAGAAAGCAAATGTGATATGTTATTTGTACCCCTCTTGCCCACCTTATTTTGTCCTCCACCCTATTTGCTCAACTGTTTATACTTTATAGTATAACACTGTTTTTAGCAGTTTATCTTTCGTATTTTTGTCGGTTTACAGATTTTTGCTTATTAAACTTTATATTTTTTTTGTTCCGTTCAAGTTTATACTTTTTTTATATTAATAAAATTATAAAAATAAAAATAGAAAATTGTGAAATGGTATGTCGCTTGTAATTTACTAGTACTAATAACCACTCCCAACGCAAATATGTAAGGGATAATTATTTCTAAATGTAACGAAGTTACCACTTTTTACTAAGTTGTGTATGAATTTTTTAATTTTTCTAAACAATGCAAACAATTTACTAATCCTACTATTATATGCATAATTTAACATTTGTTTAGAGTTATTCACATAAATCGTCCTTGTGGTTAGGACCAAATTGAAACGTTAGTCCTTACTGTCAGTTAGAGTTATTCACATAAATCATCCTTGTGGTTAGGCCCAAATTGCAGTGTTAGTTCTTATTGTCGGGTCTTCATGTGGCACCACTCAGGTGGTCACACGTAGCAACCAGACAATACGGACTAACACTCCAATTTGGGCCTAACTACAAGGACGATTTATGTAAATATCTTTGACTGACAGTAAGGACCAACGTTGCAATTTGGTCCTAACCACAAGGACAATTTATGTAAATAACTCTAACCAAATGTTAAATTTTGCATATAATAGTAGGATTAGTAAATTGTTCGCATTGTTTAAAAAAATTAAAAGATACATACACAACTTATTAAAAAGTGATAACTTCGTTATATTTACAAACAATTATCCCAATATGTAAAGACGTAGCTAAAGATCTTTCTCGTTGATAACAGAGACGATTAAAAAACAAAGCCACAAGTTCATTAAGGGGGAGTTTATACGGACCGTTCTATAGGATGGGTGTTCGTGAGGCCCTGTGTATTGTCGATTTGTACGGTTTGCATCGTTGTTTGTATATTTTGACAAAAACCTCTTATTGTCACATTATAAAAGGGTTTTAATAACATAACTGATTTACTTTCTGCATTATGAATATCCGATCGAGATAGTTTTCGTGCGGTGATACGGATGGTTGCTACTTAAAAAAAATAATAATAAAAAAATAAATGGTTGTCGTGTTTTAATAACTCGTGTGTAATTTAAAATTTTCTTAGTAAAATAACTTTGTACAGATTTAAAGGTAGAGAAAAGTTTATTTAGGGACTAGTTTTTTGTTACATACTAAGGGACAAATCCTCACCATTCATTTAGTTTGATCTAATGGTGAGGATTAACCTAAGATTAAACATGGAAACCTAAGTCCATGTATTTTTTTCCCTTTTTCTTTGTCTTTTTTATTATTCACCTTCCTTATTTCTTTATTTCTTTTTTTTTTTTTGTCTTTTTTTCCAATTAACGTTCTACTTTTTCCTTTTTATTTTCTTCTAATTCACGTTTTTTTTTTTATAAATAAATTCACGATTTTTTCTCACTTTATTACGTTTTCGTCCGTTTTTGTCTGTTTTCAAATGATTATATACGTTTTCAGACATTTTTGTCCGTTTTCAGACGTTCTTTACCGTTTTTTTTCGTTTTCGTCTGTTTCAGACGTTTTTGTTCGTTATTATACGTTTTCGTCCGTTTTTTTACGTTTTCGTCTGTTTTCAGACGTTTTTATCTGTTTTCGACAGTTTTTATATGTTTTCAGACGTTTTTGTCCATTTTCATACGTTTTCATCCGTTTCTATTTGTTTTTGTCCGTTTTCCGACGTTTTCGTCCGTTTTTATACGTTTTTGTCAGTTTTCATACGTTTATATACGTTTTCGTCCGTTTTCATCCGTTTTTACACGATTTCATCCGTTTTCGTCCGGTTTCATATGTTTACATTTGTTTCCGTCTAATTTCATACGTTTTCTTAAATTTTTTTTATGTTTTCGTCCGTTTTTAGACGTTTTCGTCCTTTTTCCTAAATATTCGCCTGTTTTCTTACATTTTCGTTCATTTTCATAGGTTTTCGTCGGTTTTTAAATTTTTTTGGCCAATTTTAAACGTTTTCATACGTTTCTGAATATCACAAGTGATATTCGGTGATACTCAGACGTTTTTGTCTGTTTTCGTCCATTTTTGTACATTTTTGTCTGTTTTCAAACGTTTTCGTCTATTTTCATACGTTTCAGCAGTATTTATACGTTTTTAGACGTTTTTATCTGCTTTCAAACGTTTTCATCAATTTTTTACATTATCGTCTGTTTTCAGACGTTTTCGTCTGTTTTTATACGTTTTTGTCCATTTTAAGACGTTTTCGTCTCTTTTTATATGCTTTCATCTATTTTTATCTGTTGTCATACGTTTATAAATATTTTCGTCCGTTTTTATGTATTTTTGTCTGGTTTTAGACGGTTTCGTCTGTTTTCATACTTTTCAACAGTTTTTATACGTTTTCGTCAGTTTTCATCAATTTTTCATACGTTTTTGTGCCTTTCCAGGCGTGTTTTTATCTGTTTTCATACGTTTATAAACATTTTCGTCTATTTTTATGTATTTTTGTCTGTTTTCAGACGCTTTCGTCTGTTTTCAACTTTTCATACTTTTCAGCAGTTTTTATACGTTTTCGTCCGTTTTCATCAAATTTTCATACGTTTTTGTGCCTTTCCAGGCGTGTTTTTACGCTTTTATACTTATTCGTTCGTTTTCATATTTTTTCATCCGTTTTCATACGTTTCTGAATATCAGAATTGATATTCTTAATATCACAAGTGATTTTCTTTGATATTCAAAATATCAGTTGTGATATTAATAATATCAATTGTGATATTCAGAAACGTATGAAAACGAACAAAAACAGAAGAAAACGTAAGAAAGTGAAAAAAACGTGAATTAAAAAAAATGTGAAAATCACTTATAATATTCGGAATAACACTTGTAATTTTCTGAATATCACTTTTGATATTCAGAATATCACTTGTGATTTTCATGTTACAAAACATTAGTTGAACATCACTTGTGATATTCGGAATATCACTTGTGATATTCGGAATATCACTTGTGATTTTCTTAATATCACTTGTGATTTTCTGAATATCACAAGTGATTTTCAACTAATATTTTGTAACATGAAAATCACAAGTGATAATCTGAATATCACAAGTGATATTCAGAAAATTACAAGTGATATTCATGTTACAAAACGTTAGTTGAAATTCACGTGTGATATTTAGAATGTCACTTGTGATTTTCATGTTACAAAATATTAGTTGAAAATCACTTGTGATATTCGGAATATCACTTGTAATATTTAGAATATCACTTGTGATTTTCTGAATATCACTTGTGAATTTCATGTTACAAAACAATTGTTGAAAATCACTTGCGATATTCAGAATATCACTTGTGATATTCAAAATATCACTTTTGAAAAAACGTGAATTAAAAAAAGCGTGAAATCACTTGTAATATTCTGAATATCACTTGTGATTTATATTCAGAATATCACTTTTGATATTCAGAATATCACTTGCGATATTCTGAATATCACTTGCGATTTTCATGTCACATAACATTTGTTGAAAATCACTTGTGATATTCAAAATATCACTTGCGATATTCAGATATCACTTGCAATATTTTGAAAATCACTTGCGACATTCTGAATATCACTTGTGATTTTCATGTTACAGAATGTTAAAAATCACTTGTGATATTCAGAATATCGCGAGTGATATTGAATATCACTCGCGATATTCTGAATATCACAAGTGATATTATGAAATCACAGTATATCACTTGCGATATTCAGAAAGGTATGAAAACGTCTGAAAATATTTAAAAACGAACGAAAATGAATGAAAACGGACGAAAATGTATGAAAACGGACGAAAATGTATGAAAACGAACGAAAACGTAAGAAAACGGACAAAAATGAATGAAAACAGATGAAACCATATGAAAACGTATAAAAATGGACAAAAACATATAAAAACGGACGTAAACGTATGAAAACGGACGAAAACGTATGAAAATTGTCAAAAACGTAAGAAAACGGACGAATATATATGAAAACGGACAAAAACGTATGAAAACGGGCGAAAACGTATGAAAAAATTCAAAAACAGATGAAAACGTAAGAAAACGGACGAATATATATATGAAAACGGACGAAAACGGGCGAAAACGCAAGAAAACAGACGAAAACGTATGAAAAAATTCAAAAACAAATGAAAACGTAAAAAAACGGACGAAAACGTATAAAAATGGACGAAAACGTATTAAAATGGACGAAACGTATGAAAACGGGTGAAAACGTAAGAAAACAGACGAAAACGTATGAAAACGAGCGAAAACGTAAGAAAACAGACGAAAACGTATGAAAACGGACGGAAATGTATGAAAACGAACGAAAACGTAAGAAAACTGACGAAAACGTAAAAAACCGACGAATATGTATGAAAAACGAAAAAAACGTAAAAAAAACGCACAAAAAAAATTTTGAATTAAAGGAAAAAAACTTGAAGTTAAAAAAAAGGAAAAAAAAAAAGAAAAAAGGAAAAAAAAAATGAATAAATCAGATAGACAAAAAGGACAACAAAAAACATGAACTTAGGTTGTCTTATTAATCTTAGATTAATTTTCACCACTAGATCAAACTAGATGAATGGTGATAATTTATCCCTCAATTTGTAACAAAAACTTAGTTTATAAAATAACTCCCTCTTTAAATATAATCGGAAAGAATTTTCTATCAAAGTATCAAATGGATAATGGTAAACAGGCAAGTTTTTCATATCGAAATAACTAATGCATAAAATGACAAATTTAACCCTATGTCATATTTTGTCGTTACGCGTTACTCATCCCATATGTGAACTCATTTTCAAACTCTCATACAAAACGACAAACCAAACGCGTCGTAGTACTACGTCTTCTCCGACACATGCCACTCTCTCGCAGATTCAGCCACGTGGACGGTCATGATAAACATCCAATTTTTCATTCACTATACTCCTAACTTGTGCCCGAAGTACCTCATTCTTAACCATGGTTTAGTTATCAAGCCGCCACTTTTAACCATTCCAATTTCCTCTTCAATCATTTTTATTCTTCCTCTTTTATTTCTAAAAAACACCTTTCAAAATGATCCTATAAATTTTATTTTATACTTTTTATTGGATTTCAAATTTTTAGGTAACTTATGGTTGATTTTGAAGATTCATCTACTACAATGGCGGTTTCGGCTTCCACAACTGAATGCTCGTCAGTTGTGGCTAATCCTGATACACAACCGGTTAAAAAGAAGCGGAATCTACCTGGAATGCCTGGTAATAAATTATTCGGAATTTAAACTTTTATAGTTATAAAACAACTTTTTATGGAGTTTAAATTTTGCGTGATTTATTATAGATCCTGAAGCGGAAGTAATAGCGTTGTCCCCGACAACGCTACTCGCTACAAACAGATTCGTATGCGAGATCTGTAACAAAGGATTTCAAAGAGACCAAAACCTTCAGCTACATAGACGAGGACATAACTTGCCATGGAAGTTAAAGCAAAGAGACGGTAAAGAAATAAGAAAACGAGTATACGTGTGTCCGGAAGTGAGCTGTATTCATCACGATCCGTCACGAGCACTCGGTGATTTAACAGGAATTAAGAAACACTTTTCGAGAAAACATGGCGAGAAAAAATATAAGTGTGAAAGATGTTCGAAGAAATACGCGGTTCAATCGGACTGGAAGGCGCATATGAAAACTTGTGGTACTAAAGAGTATCGATGTGATTGTGGCACTTTGTTTTCTAGGTACGATTTATACTTAATACTTGTTGATATAATATAAGTATTGATTGTGAATTGTATTTCAGGAGGGATAGTTTTATTACACATAGAGCCTTTTGTGATGCATTAGCACAAGAGAGTGTGAGATCTCAGCCGCAAGTGGAGACAAGTGTTGTTCCTCAAACAAATAGTCCACCACCTCAGCCGCTAACTCCGTCGACTGGTGTATTATCTCCTGTTCAATCTGTGCATAGTTCAGGTATGTTAATATTACTGTTAAAGAAATTTGAACTTTTTTTTTGGTAGATAAAGTTAAATTGAGCTAGCTGGATAGTGCACTTGGTTTTGTTTCAAAATTGCGTGTCATGTTGTAACGCATTTGTCATGTATTGTATTGTTTTTTAGTGTGTGTATGGGCTTTGTTAATTAAAGGTGTAGCTCAAAGATCGAAGTAATTAAAAGGTTGTAATTAAAAAGAGAGATTTTGTGCTAAAAAGGACGCCATGATTGTTATTCTTTCTTTTTGCTTGTAGTATAGCAAAGTACTTCAATATCATAAACAATTGCTACGTACTATCAACTTTTGTACAATGATAGTTTTCATTAAATAAGTTTCTAATTATTGCAGATGTGCCGGAAAAAGCTTTGGCGATTTCACAGCACCAGAATACGGCGGTTGTGGATACAGCAGATACTGCTGTTGATAACACAACCGTCGTAACAACTGTTAGTGGCGGTGGTTCCACTTCAAGTGGTAACAATGCCGCCACTAACAATACAGGTGTCTTTGCAAGTATTTTTGCATCATCATCTGTCATACAATCCTCACAATCATCGCCGGCCTCTTACTCGAATATGATATGTGGTGTAACTGGAGCTGATCTAAACACAGCTATTGAACCAATGTCGCTATCTTTATCATCTTCGTTGTATCGATCAAGCAATGTTACCCCATCCTTATTCCCACAACAAGATCAAACGCTACAACCTCGTTATGTTCAAACTCAACAACCAGCTCTTTCCGCAACTGCATTGCTACAAAAGGCAGCTCAAATGGGTTCAGCATCTTCCAACACCTCATTTCTTCATGCACTTGGATTAGCACCAACATCGACTCCTACAACGACTGATCACTACCAAGAAGCCAACATTGGTCATTGGAGTAGTATGCAAAGCAAACAAGAGCGGAATGACAACTCGGGTATTGGACTTATGGGTCCTCCGGCAACCACGACTCTAGATTTCCTTGGGCTTGGGACGGGTGGTTCTAGTAGTGGGTACTCGGCGTTTTTAAGTTCGATTGGTGGAAATAGTCTTAATGTAGCTGCGGCCGCAGCTGCTAGAGTTCCGTTTTCAGTCCAAAATAAGGATTGGGATGATTCGGGCGACACTAAACCACCAATTTAGCTTTTTCTCTCCTCTCTAAATTTTTAATGGTGAAAGAGAGGTTGGATAATTAGCACAAGTGACCTTGTATGTTTTATAGTAATCACATGACATTAAATTATATACTCCTATGTTTAATGATCTTGGGTTATTAATTAGTGTTATTTTTTTATATAGAAAGTTGAATTGTGTCGGCTAGAATCTTTGTACAGATGCAAATTACAATTGAATGAAAGACTAGAATAGAATCTTGTTAAAACTATGTTAATAATGGTTTTGTACTTTAAACTACTAGCTGATAAAGTCATAAAACCATTGCTAATTTGGATATAAGAAGGAGCTATAACAATGCACGTAACTTCCAACTTAATCGATTACGTGTGATCTTTCCTTTAGTGAAGATGATTGAAATTGAACTAGAACGAACCCTACATCACCAATATTGAAAAAGTACACTCATCTAAGCAAGTGATAATAATAGAAAGTGTAGCAATGGATTGAGACAAAGTGGTAAGATCTTAGGTGTGATGTGAAAAGAACTGAACAATGTAGTTACTATAAAAAGCGACAAGCTGAACAAGAGAACTAGGTCGATTAAACTTGACGCCTAACAAACTTGGAAGAGATAAAACGGGATAATGTAAGAGGATCGGTGAAAGGACGGACATGAATAGACATGTTCTCATACGCAAAAAGAAAGATCGGCGAGAAGATTGAAACGATTAGATGTGTTATCAGTTTTCGACAAAATGCTACGTGTTGGTAACTAACAATGAATTACGATATGACCAAATGATAGTGAAAAATCGATACGAAAACAATAACTAGATACTCTTGTTAACAAAAACTAGATTTTGACTAGACGAGACGAACTTGGTTGCCAAGTCATACCAAGACAGAAACAATTGGAGCATTCTTTTTTCTTTGTTTTTTTAATTGCTTAATCATTGGTGAGCAAGATCCAAAATCTATGAACCTGCTAAATGACAAAGTTTTAGGACACTGATATTGGCCTGCTACATGATATGAGTATATAAGTTAAAACTGCATTTATCAATCTTTTACTACAGTATGTCTTATTGGATAAAATAAACAAACTCAAAGATGACGATATACATTATAGGTTATAAAATATGATGCAACTCTTTTTTAACTAGGGGTGTTTGACACTTATGAACTTATATAACATTGTCAATGATATATAAGCTCATAGGTATCAAAATAAGCAATAAAATTATAGCTTGTGTTATATAAACCGAACATATATAAGCTAATAAGCCGTATATAAGTTTAAACAAACACGTGATACTTAACAACAGTCATACATGTCGAAACATTTGTGACAATCTATATAACCTCTTTGACATATTAGTTGGTTCTCACGTACCGTTATAATGAAAGCTCTTCGGGTTTTATTTTCACTAACTTGACGTCTTTAAGTTAGATTTATACTTATATTATCATATTATTATTAAAATATATACTTTTATCTATGTGAAATGAAATATCACAACTGGAAAATTGCATGGAATTTTTTAATGAAACCATATACGGAAATAGATGTTTTGGAGGGATAAGCAATGTTTGTTTTCTCTTTTGATATGATTAATGAATTTGAATTTAAGTGTGTGGATGTTGGGTATAGTGATGTGTGTGATAGAGATGGGGACTTATGTTTGGCAGTTGGCATGATGAGATCAAGCGTTCACATGTTTTGGTCTACTTTCTCTTTTTTTTTATTCTTGTGGATGGTAAGTGAAAAAATCTGATATTAAATAGATATTTATTTATATATACTCCCTCCGTCCCATATTAAGTGTCCACAATGGAATCTTTGGATGTTTCAAATTAAATGTCAATTTGTACCTTTCGACCAATAAGATAAGAGTTTAGTGGGTAAAAGCAGGGTTCTAAATAGCGCGCCATAGCGGTGCTATAGCGGCGCCATAGCGCGAGGCGTGGCCTCCACGTTACGAAACAGGTCAAGGCATCTTCTTAAGGCGTAGCGTGTTATGAAGCGCGAAAAGCGTGGTAAGGCGTGCTATAGCGAGAAGCGTGGCGCTTTATTTTGAAGCTTTTGTAGGATTTAGTGATTTTCTATTATTGGGCTAGAAGGAACTTGGGATTGGGCTAACTTTATAAATCAAATGCTAAAAGATAATATAAAAAGTGAATGCGAATATGTGAATGTGATGTTTTATAGCGTAGTTTTTAGGTTTTTACATTTTATCTTTTAGCAGTTTACTCTCACGGAGAAAGTTTTATTTAAAGAAATGACGAAAAATGCAATAATAGTTTAGCTTTTTGAGTTTATTTCTTATGTATAACGCATTTTGTAAACTTGATGTATTATATATATATATATATATATATATATATATATATATATATATATATATATATATATATATATATGATATAAATATATAAATTTATAAAAAAATTATGCCGCTTTGGTCACGCCTCAAAAAACGCTATAGCTTCGCTATAGCTCGTATAGCTTGAGGCTTGGCTTCGCCGCCACGCCACGCCGCACGCTATTTATAACCTTGGGTAAAAGTAATATTTGATTGGTGAAGAGTTTAGTTAATGGAATCTCCTAAAATTTTGTGCATTATAAAAGTGGACACTTAATATGAGACGGAGGTAGTATTTGAATAGTATGTTAACTAATCATATTTGTAACATATGAGCATCTTAATTTTAGTGTAATACTAATATATACTTGCATTGGTAGACTAAACCGAGACAAGAAAACAAGAACATCTGTATTTAAACTAAACAAATGTTATGTATTACAAAGTCTAGAAACACATGACGTATCTATATATATATATATGTGGTAATTTTTGTAAAAAAATGCCTCAATAGTGGTTAACTTTTCCCTGTGACTTTGTTTCAAACATGTAAAACTATCGCTGTAAATAAACCGGAAAAATATGGACGAAGCTTTGTTCATATTCGTTCGTTTATTTTAATCGGATAAATAAATGGAGACGAACACTTAAACATGCATTTACTTGTTCAGATTTATTTATTAAGAAAATCAGTTGTTCATGTTTATGTTCGTTCATTAATTAAGACACTAAACAAATCCTAAACGAACATACATGGTTAATCATAAATTAACTTAGAAAAACAAACATAAAATTTATTAAATTGTGCATAATATTTTGTTTTATAAGTGTTATACTCCCTCCGTCTCAATATAATTGTCCATATTTTCATTTTTGGATGTCTCAAAAAGATTGTCCACTTTCTATTTTTAGTAAAAACTAGAGAATATATTAGAGGCATATTCTCTTTGAGTGGTTGAGATTTATTTGGGTCCTATTTTTATTAAAATTAGTGATTTCTCACTCATGACAATAATTTTGAGACGGAGTGAGTATTATTTAAACAAACCAGTTTTAAAATTATACAATTAAAATGTATAATATACAATTATAAACAATAAATGAACGTTAATAAACGTATAATCAGACATTCACGAATCACGAACATAAATGAACGGATGTCACTTTTTTTCATGATAGTTCATGTAACTAAACGGAAAATAAATATTGTTCGTATTCGTTAATTTAATGAATAAACAAATATAATCAAAAATTTTACTAAACTGTTTATGAAATATTCATTAAACCTTGAGTTCGGTTACAGCTTATGTAAAATCATGTAAAAGGTGTGTTTCGATCATTTTAGTACGTGCATGATGATGATTTCATTTCATGTGAGATGACACGTGATTAACCTAGAAAATAAGATCACATTTAATATGTTCAATAACTCGTATAAGTAATGTCGCACGTATATATCCTTACATCTAGCAAATAACACATACCCACATGTGATGTCTATAAATATCCAAATTGGTAGTCATCCATAGATCCGTCAAGATACCACTCAATACAGTACTACTTATGTTGCAATCGTATCTTTGAGCATTGCGTGTAGGTCGGCAATATGTTTGACTAACTTGAATAACTTTGTACTAGTTTCAAAACTATACATGACAATATGTATTTTACTTTTACAACTTTTTTTTAGGTTAACTTAGTTTGTATGTTTCGAGCTTTATTAAATACAACTACTTTGAGATGACGTAGTAACGGGTGGTTCAATGGGTGAGGATTCTCTCCCATTATTTGACTTAAGTTGGGCATTTGTGAGCCATTGAATTTGATCAAATGACTTTAAAAAAATAATAAAAAAAAAAAAAAAAAAAAAAAAAAAAAAAAAAACTTTTTTTTGATTTGAGTCATTAGATCAGATACAATGGCTCACACTACCCCAACTTGAGTCAAGTTGGTTTTTCAACTTGAGACAATCCCCATCCCGGCTCAATCACGGTGGTCGGTGGATGTGGTTGGTCATGTGTGAGGAAGCTATACATTTGAAAAAGTGAAAGTGATGAATGGTATTACGCTTAAGTGAAAGTGATGTGTATCAATTTTGAAGGTTGTGGTTGTTTTTTCAACTTTTTTGGTTCTTTTAATTGAGTGATTCTCCTTTAATTGGTTGTGTGTTTTGTTGGTCTTTGATATAACGTTTTATCTTTAGATATTTTGCATTGTTACAATTGTAATTTCAAACCGGTTATTAGTTTTTGGGTCGTTTGAGTCGAGAAGGTTGTTTAGGTCTAGTCGGTTTGTCATAATTTCTAAATGTTTGTTGCTTTTTCGGTCCAGAGGAGCGATCTCTTGCAAAGGGGAGCAAAATTAAAAAGCATAAAAAGAAATTTGGGTCGTTGGATCCCTAACCAAGACCATCTGACGGTGAAGATGGAACCTTCCTCCCTTTTTTTATTAGTATTCTCACTTAGGGGTATATTAGTCATCTTAACTCGTTTTTAAATTCCACCACAAACTTTAAACGTAAATAACTTTCAAACGATAAATTTTTACAAAAAACCGATTTCACCATAATTTTTAAAATTTAATTCTCTTTAATTTGGTATGCATTTTAATATATGAATCGCAACTTTTTTTTCAACTTTTTAAGTGGGGTTGATTTTCTTGAAATTTTTGGCATTTTCGGCTCTAATTTCGTCTAGTTAAATAGCCGAATTATGCAAAACTTAAAACACGAAAGTTGTAGATTTTTTGCCATTCTTTACCCAGAAATTTGAATCACTCAAATTCGATATGATATGAGTGAGATATCGTACGTTAAAGATGGCGTCTTAGTCATATTTAGCGCACACAAAGTGTTTGATAAAATGTCTAAAAGAAAATTTTCTTATAAAAATACATTTAAATATACTAATTGATGTACTACAATACATTTTTTGTTATTTTTGTTATTTTTAGCTTTTTTTAACTGATAAACAAAGATTAAATGATAAACAAACTAACTGATGAACAACAACTAATTGATTAACTGACGAACATTGTGACCTTAACTGATGAACATTTTGATTTCTTTTAGACAATTGATGAACACTATGATAACTGATGAACCTATAATAACTGATGAATAATATAGTTTTTTTGTTAGAAAATTGATGAACTGATTAACATTATGGTATTTTGTGGTTCATCAACTCTTTTTACTGATAAACATCACTTTTAAATTGACGAACATCACTTTTATATTGATGAAAAAAATGAACAACTATCTTTAATGACAGACAAATGAACAACATTTTTTATTGATGAACAATACTTTTATGTTGATGAACAAATGAATAAATCTTTTTATTGATGAACGATACTTCGTATTGATGAATGATACTTTTATATTGATGTACAAAAAAATGTGAAATAGTAACTAAGTAACTACACAAGTATTCTTTTTAGAAAACTTCGCCTTCTTAGCGGCCAACCTCCTTTTTGTTTGCTTTCCTTTATAGCAACTTTATCACTAGCCTTCTTAGCGGCAATTTGAGCTCTGATAGCATTGCACTTCATCTGATGAACATGTGATAAAAGTAAGCAGATAACAAAAAAATCACTAATTGATGAACCTCTTATTAAAATAAGCAAATAATAAAAAATAGACTAACTGATGAACCTCTAATAAAAAATGCACTAAATGATGAACCTATAATAACATAATGATGAACCTATGATAACATAATAGTTGGAAATTAATAACTGATGAACCAAAAAAACTAATGTTAATCAACTAAAAAAGAATAAGCTAACTGATGAACCTATAATAACTGATGAACCTATTATAACTGATGAATCTATAATAACTGATGAACCCCTATTATAACTGATGAATCTATAATAACTGATGAACCTATAATAACTGATGAACCTATTATAACTGATGAACCTATTATAACTGATGAACCTATAATAACTGATGAACCTATAGTAACACAGGACAATAACTGATGAACCAAAGATATAACATAATAGCTAAGCTAATATGTTCATCAACTAAATAAAAAAAATTAACAAAAAAATCATAAATTGATGAACCTAAAATAAAAAATAAGCATATAACAAAGAATGTAATAACTAACGAACACACACACAAAATCATATAAACTGATGAACCTCGGATAAAAGTAAGCATGTAACAAAAAATCCACTAACTGATGAACCTGTGATAAAAGTAAGCAGATAACAAAAAAAATCACTAATTGATGAACCTTTGATAAAAATAAGCAGTTAATAAAAAATAGACTAACTGACGAACCTTTAATAAAAAATAAGCAGATAACTAATAAAAATAAGTTGATAACAAAAAATGCACTAAATGATAAACCTATGATAATATAATGATGAACTTATGATAACATAATAGCTAAAAGTTAATAACTGATGAACCAAAAAAACTAATGTTAATCAACTAAAAAAGAATAAGCTAACTGATGAACCTATTATAACTGATGAACCTTATTAACCTTATTAACTGATGAACTTTATTAACTGATTTTTAAAAAAGACATTTTGTTTATCAGTTACTTTGGTTGAACCTTATTAACTGATGAACCTTATTAACTGATGAACCTTATTAACTGATGAACTTTATTAACCTTATTAACTGATGAACTTTATTAACTGATTTTTAAAAAAGACATTTTGTTCATCAGTTACTTTGGTTGAACCATATTAACTAATGAACCTTATTAACCTTATTAACTGATGAACCATATTAACTGATGAACCTTATCAAATTTGATCAAATCGTTAATTATCTGCCGCTAGAAATTCCGTTGCTATGCACGGATACTCGCCTAGTGGTTCATAATAAGATGTTGCCTTTCAAAAAAAAAAAAAAAAAAAATTAGACCACAACTAATGCACAAGAAGAAGTTTGACCAAAAAGTCCAAAACGGTAAATAACAAACCTTTCAAATTCATCATTCAATCTGCTCAACATTAAATTGTAAGAATTCCATTATTCAACTCAAGACAAGATCCCAGTAACTCAAAATTCAAAACCCATATCATCAAATTATTATTTAAATCTTTTGCAGATCATCATATATGAAATGAAAGATTGAATTGATTGAGAAATGAGAGGACCTTGTGGTGCATCTCCTAGTCCACTTGAAGCTAGGCATCGCTTATCTGTACCCAAGTACATCTCTTTGATCGGAAAAGCTACTCCGGTGAATCGCCTCTTCCGTACACTAATTTGGTATAGTTTTTTTACACACACTGAAAAACATTATCATTTTCATCTCACAAACCAAACCCACAAATCTATTTAAAATGTGTAACCGTAGTCAACAAATATCAACGGCATCGTTTATCAAGCAACAATCCACCGTCATGGGTTTGTGGGACAGGCTATCGGAGCACTGGCGGTGATAATGATGTTGGGTGCAGTTGCGGTGATGATCGGAGGAATTTGTTTGACGGTGACGAAGATCGCAGATCTGAGATGGGAAATAAGTCAGATCTGGGAAATAAAGAGGGGAAAGAGATGGGTAATAAAGAATACAGAGTATTAGTTTTATTGGAATGACCAACATACCTTTATGTGTAGATTTTCCGGATCTTGATTGATTTATGATCTAACGGTTGTAAATCCTTTTTAGGCTTTTTAAAATTTTGTCACTTCGTAAAGGATCCCACACCTTTGGGTCCAAGTCAAGATTTGTTATTTTAGAACGTTTTTGATAATTAACGCTATTAAGATACTAGTAGATGGCTTTACGTTCTAAAATCGTTGAAAACTAAATCTTCTCACCAAAATCTCTTACTCATTCTTTTCTCATACATAATTTTCTCTTTGCATCATCTCATAAATTTTACAAGCGTTACTATTTATGAGGAGCGAGTGGAGGTATCTACTATCACATCTTAAAGGAAAGAATGGCAGAGGCTAAATCCTATCGAGTGTGGAACAGCTCAAACAGGATCTGGGGTAGAGACAGCAGGCAGATAAATAGGCCATATGTAGTTAATGATAGTCAAACCTGACAATTTCAGTCAACATTTTTATTACTCATACGGAGTACAGTAGTAAATATACTTGTTTACGTCATGAACAATACGTATAAGTTTTGTATAGAGTTGTTTTTTTTCTTTCTTTTTAACAAGTTACCAGTATTAGAGATGTGGTCAAGAAGAAAAAAATTATATGATATTATTATTATCGGATAAAACTTCAAAAGCCACATAGCTTGTAATTTTTGTTAAAGCTGGTATTCAACATTTTTAGCTGGTGTCGTCCTACAATGCCAACACGATGGCATTAGAAGGACACCGAGGCTGATGTTTCCGTGCCTCACGTTGTCCCACCAGTAAAACGGTCCTGTAATTTATTATTATTATTATTATTATTATTATTATTATTATTATTATTATTATTTTTATTCACTTATTTATTTATTTTGAGTTTTTGCCTTATATTTGTGTTTTAGTGAGTTATGTGTGAGATAGAAGGTGTCTCCTGGCATCAAAAATAGGAGAGATGGGTATTTTATGTACTGTAATAGATTACGGTGTTTTGTAGAAAAGTGATGAGATAATATCCCTTTTCTTACTTTGCCTGATAATCATTTTTCATTCTGAAAATATATAAATTACTAAAAATACTCATTAACTACACTATTAACCAAATAAAATATTATTTTACACCAGCTATAGTTATTTTTAATTGAGTTAAGATAAAATGAAAAAAAATAGTCAGAAGAAACTATAAACACATATTTAAGATACATCTACAAAAATAGATGTATCATCCTTTAAATTTTTCTTTTTAATTTAAAATGTCTGGTTAACCCGTTAAAAATACCTATCACTCTTCTCATTTTTTTTAATGAATTTATTCTCTTTTCTAATTAGTAAAAGTATGAAGTGAACATTTATTTATTGAAAAATAAAATAAAAATATAATTTATTGTGAGAATGTGAGATTACGTAATTTGAAAATAGTATCAAGAGACGAATGAGAAGAGCTATGTGGATATGGCCGATATTTTAATGTTAAAGTTTATAAATTCATGGGTTTTTCTAACTTGTGCCTTAGGGGCACAAGTTAAGCACACCAAAAGTACACAAGGGCCCATGAAAAAGTACATAGGGATCCACATAAAAATACAAACAGGTGTACTTTTATGTGGATCCCTGTGTATTTTTCATCTACTTTTGATGTGCTTAACTTGTGCCCTTAAGACACAAGTTAGAAAAACCCTAAATTCATATATAACAAACTTTAATAACTTCTGCCAGCAACAATAATCAATTGTGTTATTGTTTTGTAAGTTATTTCAAAGTTTGGAATGTTTTTACCAGATAGAAATTGACTTGATCAATTGTGTTTTTGTAAGTTATTTCTAAGTTCGAGATGTTTTTTATTAGATTATAATTGGCCTGCATGATTATTTGGTGTTGTATTATTACCCTTTTTTGATCGGGAACATGTAAATCATTTTTACCTTTTTACGTCTTTCTTTGACATCATGTTTTTAATCATATCTGTGTTAGATTTATGAATATAAATTAATAGTTGTGTGTTAGGATCGAACTCGAGATCACGGGATTGCATACTTTACGTATGAAAAGTAAATGAGTAATAATTATATATAAATGTTATATTAATTATTAGAACGTAAACACGTAATGATCATTAACATTTAACGAAAAGGCTAACGATCATTAGACGAATAAAAGGAAATGGACTATAGAGACTATAGATGAAAATTGGAATATCAAGAAGGCTCTAGAATTCCCTTGTGGGTTCTATGGGCCGATCGGCCAAGGGATCCCACACCCCTTGGTGAAGCTTTTGTTCCAAGTTTTCTATCCTATATAAACACACAACGATCATTAGACGAATAAAAGGAAATGGACTATAGATGAAAATTGGAATGTCAAGAAGGCTCTAGAATTCCCTTGTGGGTTCTATGGGCCGATCGGCCAAGGGATCCCACATCCCTTGGTGAAGCTTTTGTTCCAAGTTTTCTATCCTATATAAACACACAAGGTTTCATTGTTTTATCATAACTTGAACACCTAATCTTGTGTGTTTTCTCTTCTCTTCTCCTAGCAAAGATTTCGACACCCCATTAAAGTTTAAGGGAGTCTAATACTTTGTTATTCTTCTAGTGTTTGTGTTTGTTTTACTTGCATAAACGTTTACTTGAAGTAGTACGTGTGTACAAGATCGTGAATCAAACACATTATTGTTTGTTTCTTGGATTTGTTCATTGAATCCACATAAACTCTAATTAGGGTTCTTAAGTTGAAGATTGCATATTGATTCTTGTTCGGGCTAGAATCACAAAGGTGCGTTTACTATTTATTATTGATTAATTAATTACATGTTATATGATCTTGTTATAACGTTTCCGCATATGCTTACTTGATGTGTTTGGTTTATTTATATGATTGTCATGATATTATAATTCCAACAGTGGCATCCTGAGCCGTTATAATGTGTAATTAATTATCGAAAAGCATAAAAATTGAATTTTGATTCGTTTAATTACATGTTTTTTAGGGTTTTCAAATTTCTAACCCTAAATTTTTTTATTTAGGTCGATTGACCTTATTAGATATTTAGGGTTTTGGTTATGATTTTTAATATTATTAGAAACCCTAGGATGTCTTGTAATTGGTTATGCGTTTTAGTAAACGATCTTGTGCAATATGTTAATTGTTAAGCATAATCCATGGAAAATGCATGTTTGCATGGATTTAATTGTGTGATGATTTAAATGGTTTAAATTGAATATTAATTAAATGTTAAGTTATATCAAAACATGTAAATTTATTAATAGATGTCGAATTGGGGAAGACTCCAATATTAAGTAATCAATTACGTGCTATGTGGTGTTTATTTAATTTTGGCTTACGCAATCGATTTGTCGATGTATATGGTTCTTTTTCCTTTGAAGAAGAAAGCCCTAATTGAATAAATACATTATACACCTAGATTTGATTATTAATAGGATTATTGAATTAAATTTGCATGTGGCTACATGTTTTATACATATTTAATTGGTATGTTATGTATATGTTTATTTAGTTGTGTTATTTTTTATTATGCATTACTTGTTTTTTGTTTATTATTTATGTGAGGCATGTTTATAAACGAAAAAGGGTAATTTTTTTAATAGAAAAATAATATGGACTAAATAAATGGCGAAATTTGTTTTGGTTTTAAGAGTCAAAATTTCAAAGGTTTATTGATTGATGTTTTTGTATGTAATAGTTAACTAAGCTCGACCGAAGTTTACACACTATAAGATGGGTATAAGGTTAGTTTCGCATTAAATTGTGGCCTTAGAGAGACAACACTTTGTCTTTCCGCTCGTTTGTGTGTAAATTATACTTACCGAACAACCATTACATGTACACTGTCATCTTAAGGGTGAATTGACCACAATTCCATAATGATTATCCGAAACACTAAGCTTTAGGGCTTATGCAAAAGTACGATATAGTAGACGATAATTGATGGTAATTCTTTAATTGGAGAACCCGATACCTCAATCAAAACTTTGTTCTTTTACTCTTAGTGAATTGGTAATAAAAATGTTTTATAAAACCAATGTTATGAAGTTGTATGCATGCTTCTTCATACGTTATTTTGATCTAACGTCAAAATTAATACCCTTATAAAATTAAGTTAAATGTCATCTAATTAAGAACACTTGAAGTTGTAGTTTACGTCATGTGAGAGCTTGGCTAGATTGCAATGGAGAGGTGAATTTCATAATTTCATTGCTAGCAGATCAACTGATGTAATGATTTATGAGTTTGCAGTTTTTAAGTTAGACGACTTAAATTGAGTAGGAAGTGAGAGCTTGGACTCAAGGCATTAGATGGGGATGAAACATGCTTACATTGCAAAGGTTTTGTGAATATAAATCCCATAATGATCTAGGAATTGCAATATGATATTGGCAATTATTGTTCGACAATTACCTTGTTGAATACTATCATTACTAGCAGATCAACTGATGTAATGGTACTATGTAAAACCTCGCAAAAATCCATATAATTAAAAACGTTTAATCATATATTCATCTCTGTCATTATTTTAATCACCATTTTTACGGGGAAATTTAAAATTTTCTTATTATATTAGAATGGTCACGGTTATGATATTGCAAAATTCACCAAACGACGAAACAAGTTCTCGACACATTTAACAAAATATTAAAAATTTACTAATCCTAATTAATAACTAATACAAACTAATCGGCCCCTTAATTACTTCAGCCCAACCCCATTCAAAAAACACTGTTCACCAGCCCATCACAAAAGCCCAACTTCTTTTTATTTTTCATTTTCAGTCGAGTTATACCACTCCAAAACGCCTCGCGTATTCACGATTCTTACACACGACATACTAATATTTTTACACCACCTCGTTTACCACCTAGCCAACTATTAGTGTGTCAAATTCCAAGTTCATATGACGATGTTTGATACATTTTTAAGTGGCAAAGTGTTTGACAAAAATCCAATTAAATCGATTCACAATAAACTCAAAATTTAACCGTTTTGATTCCCGTTTGTTCCTACGTGTTCCTAATAACATTTATAACATGTTTTCATGTTTAAATGTCAATGATGACCAGCTATGTTCAAGTTGAACATGATTTGGCAAATCGTATACATGGATATATAGTGGTCGACATATTTGGTGACTCACAAGGACAACTTCAATATTTTATGCACTCTCATTCATCCTAAAGGCCTATGATTACAGTAAAAATATAGGAAGAATAGTTCATTACTGACATAACATAGTAATATATGTTTGTTGTGTTATTTTGAACCATGCGATATACAAAAATCGTCTCTTATATCTATTACACCTTCACCACCTTTCTTACTTCATAAAACACTCCATACTAACTCCTATTCTCTCATAAAATCACCTCTACAAGATCAGGAGCATATGTACTTGTGTTTGGAGGTTTAACGAGAGCACAAGAGTAAAACTATAAATCGTATACTTATTATAAATCGAACGTGGGACTTTTCTTGCATCTCCTTCATCACTCACGAATCCTTACCACGTTTGAAGGTGTAGTAAGTCGTTTCAAACTCTTTTCAATTCATTTCACACGTTAAATATAGTTCATGAACTTTGATTTTATTTATTCGATCGTATATAAGCTTTATGTATATATTTACGTACGTATAAAGTTGTAGCAACACAAACGTGGCTAGCCTCTATCTTGGAAGGCCTAGGAGTCACGTAGCACACATATTTCATGTTAGTTTTTACTCAACATGCATCAAACAAACCCATTTTCGAACCATACACAATCGCATGAAAATTCATATAAACACTTAGAAATAATTCTAAGTTTTTCATATATATAAACGATCCATACATGCTACAAAACGCTCGTATAATTTGAAATATCACGTAAGAAGAGTACCGTATTTTTACACGACTCAATAGACCTCCTAGAAAACTACCACTTTCATTTGTATAACTTGTAAAAATACTCACGTTTCGACACTTAAATTACTTCATTTTGAATCGACAAATCACAAGATTTTTCAAATCTTATTTAGTTAAAAACATATATAAACTCGATTTGGGCTTATTCAGAGCCCAACAAGAGATAACGAACCATAAGCCCACTGGGCCCATATGAAATATTTTTAGAATCATAAAAATAGCCCAAGTCCAGGCCCAAAACTGTTTTCATGCTCTAGCCTCCAAATTTCTTAATGGGCTTTTGTTTGGCTCGTTAGAAGCCCATAAGCTGAAAAATAAGCTCTCAGCCTAATAAGCTGTTAGAATAAGTTTTTTATTACTAAAATAAGCTTCGGAAATTTTTATAAAATTTTTCTTATAATTTTTGTAACTTTGGACGAAAAATGTAACGCGACGACACCTAGAAGGACTAAAGTTGTAAATATTAAAAAGTGAGGACTAAACTGTAAAAACAGAAACATAAGGGTAAAATTGATAATAGTTAATATTCTAAGCCTAGGTTTGATTATTGAACAATTAGAGGACTATAATTGTAAATTATATATAAAAAGGACTAACGGTGTAACGCTAACGCCGTTAGCATAAAAAGTGTAGAAACTGGAAAAGGACAAGGACCAACATATTATATTTGACATTCTTATTATATTTTCTATTTTACGTCAAGCATCACGTCATATGCATTTTTATTACATTTTATTTATATATTATTTATTTTTACGTTAATAATATATATAACGATATTTTAAAAATTAATATTATTACTTATGGTTAAAAAGGTGAAACTTCGATGGATAATCTAAATAAAGTAATTTATCATATCATGCATGGCATAATAATTACACTGCACATCATCTATTCGTCATAACGAATAATTATTATTCGTTATTCGTTCCTATTTACCAAATAGTATTTGGTCAAATTCTCAGATAAATTTATTTATCAGGTTCCGTATCAAAGACGTTTCCATAATTATTCTCATAATCTCATCCTACTTTACTTTTCATCATTCCCGTATCAATCAAGGTGAGTCATAGCCCCATTTCCAATACTTGTTTTTAACTCATTGGGAGAGATACATGCTTACATATACTTTGATAATTTGATAAGTATATAAATAAATTACATGATTCAAATCAATTTCCTCATTAATATTTATCTGATATGGTTTATGACTTAAGATGTGATATATACAATAATTGACGAAATACCTAATTGAAATACTGATACTCATATTATAATGTTTCCAAGGTGATTATTGTAGCATGTGATATATGTATGTTACTGGCGAATTACTTAATTGAAATACTGATACTTCGATGATAATGTTTCCAATTTGATTATTGTGGTATGTGATATATACATGTTACTAGCGAAATACTTAACTGAATTACTGATACTCAGATGATAATGTTTCCAAATTGATTACTGTGGTATGATACTTGATTATATGATGTTATCCTGAATGATCCCATTATTACCTTGATATTGCCTAAGTTACCTTATCGCCATAAAGTCCCACAATCATGAGCCATTAATCACTGTTATGTGAGCACGAATATAGTGAACAGTTTCGAAACCTGTTAAGGATTGACGTCCTGTCCCACTAATACTTGACGGAATGCCATATGCATATGGTTAGTCGTATTAGTCGTGATACACAATATTTGAGTAAAAATAGGAATTGGCAAATCACCTATTATAAGAGGGCAAAATTTATCATTGACTTGATAAAACACCTCTTTTGTTAACGTTTTGCGTATCATGAGGCTTGGTGCAATATCCATAAGGAAATGTATGTTTTCAACATGTATTTAGATACAGCTGTATAGGAATTTGACCAGACTTGAATTGTATATCTGATTTAAATTAGCATCATGAGTTTCCAGCTCATGTTAGGATTATTGATCCCTTATTTGAATGTGATTGAATATCTATATGATTTATCTGTGATTATAATCAACATAACTCAATACTTGTTCCATTACTGTTTGTATTTATCATTACAAAATATTCTTGAAATCTATCAAAATAAATGGTTTTCCATAAAACTCTATGAACTCACCAACCTTTGTGTTGACACTTTTAAGCATGTGTATCTCAGGTAATTTAACGGAGCAGGACAAGACACGGAGTGGGCATTTATTACTCTGATAAATTAAAATGGTGTAAAAATCAAATATGTCATTTTTACAAGTCTCTATATCTTTTAAAAAGATTTTAAATCAAATAGTTCATCTTTTATCAAAAATATTATTTGAATGACAAATAACTTTCAAAACGCTTCTTTTAAGCTGTTTTATGAAATTATAACTTCAATCCTCCCCGAAACACCCAAATTACTTTTCCGCTGCTACAAACTTAAATTTGGGGGTGTTACAGATTGGCATCAGAGATAGAGTTATAGATAATTAAATGTTTTCAAACATTAAAACTATAACTATATTTTCAAAATAATGATTTTACACCATAACATTTTATGCCCTCCGTGTCTGCAGACTGCCGTGCTCAATACTTTATCTGTTGAGATTATCTTACATGTTTAGAAATTACTCTTACACAATAATTATTTCATCTGTACTGTTATATTTTTAACATACAAAATTCTCATAAAATATTATTCTCGGTTACTACTGTAGCATGTCTTCAGGAACTCCCGTGAATATCAAAACTACTCTCCATAATACTAATATCTCATCTATCAATCAAAATTCTCCGAATACTGAAGATCCTTACGTATAAATATCACAACCCCAGCCTAATATCGAACTCACTCAGAGATCACCTCCATCGTCACCTATTCGTTCACTGATGCGTGGGAATCGCACCAGGTTTTACCTCTCAAGGGATCTTGAGAAGCTTACAACCCCCACCAGGCAGTGTACCTGATCGTTGTAGTATAGTATAGTGACAAGTACCGGGGGATTGATCGTTCAGCTTAGGAATAGTGTCGCTAGGATTAGAAAACCTAAATACTAGTTCTAAAGGTGAGGGATGATTATTTTTATGTTTTTATATTTTTTAGAAAGCAAGTAAAAATCTCGGGTTTGAAGGATTTGGGCGGAATTAGTTGCTAATCAACTAACCTAATACTAAAGATGCAATCAAAATAAAATACTAGAAATGAAAATAAACTAAATTATACTAAAGTTGTGAGCAATAAGTGGAGAAAATGTGTTTACTTAGATTTCACTACTCCCTAGACATCTTTTACACGTTAATTACTTGTTATAATTGCATGGATGACGGATCGTATTCCTTAATAACATTCATGGGGTGGCACACTTAACTCCCCAATTCTATGAGCTCTTATCTCCTCCTACACCATGCCCAGCACAACTATAGGGATTGTAAACAGTGGCTCATGCATTAAATACAACCAATAAAGACCTAGTGCGCGTCGGTTCATGTTTCTTAAGACGTTCAAGCATGTTACCAATTGGAGATCTGCCAGTTTTCTTAAGCCTAACATATAAATCATTCATCCAAGACAAGTATAAACAAGTAATCAACACATAATTAATATCTAGGTTTCATTAGATCCAAGCAAACACAAGATAGATCTAGCCTAGCATGATGGAATTAAGACAAGAACAAGATATAGACAACCAACACATAGACATATTGATTAAATTGAAAGAACACTTATCTCAATTACACATGAAAGGTATCAAGGGCTTGGAACCCTTGAAAAACCTGTAAAATTTGCACCAAAATCGTACTTAGGGTTTCTCCAAAACTTATCTCTTTTTAATGTGAAAATTAGAAAACTATATATAGGAAAAGGGGTCTGACGGCGTCAAGACCAACCTTGTGACGCCGTCACCTCGCCGCCAAAACTATTCTCGGACTGCCTTGATCTACATTTGACGCCGTCAAGACTTAATCATTTCCAGGCCGTCATGACTTTTACTCTTGACGCCCTACCTTCGTGACGCCGTCAAATCTGTACTGGGTCGTCATGAAATTTTGCTCTTGACGCCGTCAGGGAGTTACTCTTGACGCCGTCACCTACTGTTCCCAGCATGGAAAATTAAGACTTTGGCATTTTCTTCACTTTTATGCTCCAAAAACGTCTGAATTGCTTCCTTTTCCAGATTTCTCTCCCAAAGTACCTAAAATCACAAAAGGAACGATTTAGGGAAATATTTGATCAAATAAATTCGAATTCGGGCTTAAATGACCCCCTAAAAACGGATCATTTTTCGCCTCATCATTCACCTTTACGTCAAAAACTCAGGAGAGCTACCGAATCATATTAAGATTTGATTGGTGGCCAGGCAACATTCGAAGTTGGACAAAGTTCAAGCCAAAGGATGCCGTGGAAGAATGTTGAGCCAAATTCTCCGTTACCTTATACTTCAGATTCCTCAATACCAGATTTTCCAAATAATTTATCCTCACCAGCCCATCACAAAAGCCCAACTTCTTTTTATTTTTCATTTTCAGTCGAGTTATACCACTCCAAAACGCCTCGCGTATTCACGATTCTTACACACGACATACTAATATTTTTACACCACCTCGTTTACCACCTAGCCAACTATTAGTGTGTCAAATTCCAAGTTCATATGACGATGTTTGATACATTTTTAAGTGGCAAAGTGTTTGACAAAAATCCAATTAAATCGATTCACAATAAACTCAAAACTTAACCGTTTTGATTCCCGTTTGTTCCTACGTGTTCCTAATAACATTTCTAACATGTTTTCATGTTTAAATGTCAATGATGATAAGCTATGTTCAAGTTGTACATGATTTGGCAAATCGTATACATGGATATATAGTGGTCGACATATTTGGTGACTCACAAGGACAACTTCAATATTTTATGCACTCTCATTCATCCTAAAGGCCTATGATTACAGTAAAAATATAGGAAGAATAGTTCATTACTGACATAACATAGTAATATATGTCTGTTGTGTTATTTTGAACCATGCGATATACAAAAATCGTCTCCTATATCTATTACACCTTCACCACCTTTCTTACTTCATAAAACACTCCATACTAACTCCTATTCTCTCATAAAATCACGTCTACAAGATCAGGAGCATATGTACTTGTGTTTGGAGGTTTAACGAGAGCACAAGAGTAAAACTATAAATCGTATACTTATTATAAATCGAACGTGGGACTTTTCTTGCATCTCCTTCATCACTCACGAATCCTTACCACCTTTGAAGGTGTAGTAAGTCGTTTCAAACTCTTTTCAATTCATTTCACACGTTAAATATAGTTCATGCACTTTGATTTTATTTATTCGATCGTATATAAGCTTTATGTATATATTTACGTACGTATAAAGTTGTAGCAACACAAACGTGGCTAGCCTCTATCTTGGAAGGCCTAGGAGTCACGTAGCACACATATTTCACGTTAGTTTTTACTCAACATGCATCAAACAAACCCATTTTCGAACCATACACAATCGCATGAAAATTCATATAAACACTTAAGAAATAATTCTAAGTTTTTCATATATATAAACGATCCATACATGCTACAAAACGCTCGTATAATTTGAAATATCACGTAAGAAGAGTACCGTATTTTTACACGACTCAATAGACCTCCTAGAAAACTACCACTTTCATTTGTATCACTTGTAAAAATACTCACGTTTCGACACTTAAATTACTTCATTTTGAATCGACAAATCACAAGATTTTTCAAATCTTATTTAGTTAAAAACTTATATAAACTCGATTTGGGCTTATTCAGAGCCCAACAAGAGATAACGAACCATAAGCCCACTGGGTCCATATGAAATATTTTTAGAATCATAAAAATAGCCCAAGTCCAGGCCCAAAACTGTTTTCATGCCCTCGCCTCCAAATTTCTTAATGGGCTTTTGTTTGGCTCGTTAGAAGCCCATAAGCTGAAAAATAAGCTCTCAGCCTAATAAGCTGTTAGAATAAGCTTTTTATTACTAAAATAAGCTTCAAAAATTTTTATAAAATTTTTCTTATAATTTTTGTAACTTTGGACTAAAAATGTAACGCGACGACACCTAGAAGGACTAAAGTTGTAAATATTGAAAAGTGAGGACTAAAACTGTAAAAATAGAAACATAAGGGTAAAATTGATAATAGTTAATATTCTAAGCCTAGGTTTGATTATTGGACAATTAGAGGACTATAATTGTAAATTATATATAAAAAGGACTAACGGTGTAACGCTAACGCCGTTAGCATAAAAAGTGTAAAAACTGGAAAAGGACAAGGACCAACATATTATATTTGACATTCTTATTTTATTTTCTATTTTACGTCAAGTATCACGTCATATGCATTTTTATTACATTTTATTTATATATTATTTATTTTTACGTTAATAATATATATAACGATATTTCAAAAATTAATATTATTACTTGTGGTTAAAAAGGTAAAACTTCGATGGATAATCTGTTAGGAATACGATTATTCCTATGGAAGACTCGGTCACCTAATTGATGTAATAGCATTTAAGTTAGCTCGTAGTTAGTTATTTATATATTAGTTTAGTTAGTAGTATATTAGTTTAAGTAACACCGTGGAAGAAGGACGGGTCTTTACCCACTGTATACCTGATCCACAGCCCGGTAGAGGGCGTCTATTCTGTAACTATATAAGCCCTCTCCCTCCAAGGGAGAGGGTGGAACTTCCAATCTAATTTTTTCATTTTTCCCTTTCACTTTCTCTCTCTAAGTTCTCAATTCTCTCTCTAGAACTCTTCTACTAATCATCTCTTTTCTTTCTTAAATCTTATCATAAACACAAGTATCTTACAAGCTAAGATTATGAATATCTTACAAATGGTATCAGAGCCTTGGTTTGATCTTTGGGATTGCTTATTTTCGGATTTTCTTAGCTTGGTTATTGTGTTTTATTTGGTTCGAATTGTCCTCTTTGAAATTCACAAGTTTGAGCTCACCTCGTGGTTATCTTTGCTTAACGTGTGCACTTTCACGTTTTGGTTTGTATAGCTTGTTCTATCTTGCTATTGAAAGTTTGGTGCATATTCGAGTTATACTTTGGTGTATTTCTTATCAGCGATTTGCTGTATAAGTTGGGTGTTCTTGGTAGCGAGTTGCTACCTGTGGCATATAAGTGATAGCTAGCTGCCTAATCTTTTGCTGCAGTTTGGCATTTTACTTAAAGGGTAAAGAGGACAATACTAGTTAATAGCGACTGGTTTGTTTTTTTATGTGTCCATCGATTTGTCCATATTAGCTGGTTGTGACATTCTAGCGAGTTGGTTTATTTGGTGATAGCGAGTTGTGGTAGATCTGAAAGTGACTTGTTTGTCTGTTGTAGTCAGCGATTTGTCAGACCTTGTCTGGTTGTGTTTTAGCGAGTTGCACTTTGCAATTTATGCTTAACGTTTTTCTTGTACACAAATTAAAACCACACGCTGCTCAAATTTTCTTTGTCTGAAAAGGCATACAAAGATAACTACAACAGTGACAACTCCTATCCTATCATATACCATCATCAGTCAAAGTCTTTATCCAAACAGAAAGTGTAACTTAGATTCTCAAAGCCGTTTTTTTTGTGACTATCAAGTCTAATTCAAGACGATCCAAAAACACGAAACACTCATCACAGCTCCAAACTTAACTCGTACTTTTTAAGACAAACAATTCAAGATATCAGTTGGGTACACCGTTGGTACAAACCTTAAACGATTTTTTTCTTGTGTGATCCTAACCATCATCGATCCGTGAGAAGTACAAGCTTCTATTTAATTTTCGAACCTTAAAAGAAAGACAAAACAAAATCGTTTCATCCCCTTTTTGTTCGGTTTAAAAGAAAACAAAACAAGAAAATCGAATTCACATAACAAAAGACTTGATCTCCGTTGTGGTCAACATTATATAAATCTTTATAAGATCTTAAGTTTTTTTGTTGAGCAACTCACCATCACTGATCTTGTAGAAGGATAACTATTTTTTTTGTTTTCGAAAACTTTAAAAGAAAAAGACCAGAACAAATGTGCTCAAATCTTCTCTTAAATTTCGATTGAAGACTGAAAACAAAAACAAAATCTAACAAGACCTTACCGTGACCTCATAATTATTTCGTGGGTTCTGTGATAAAAGATAGAGGTTCTTCGTGGGTTTGATGGAGGAGCTGTTTTGCTATTCGGATTAAACAAAATCAAAGGGACGAATTTTACTTGGAGGCTGCGTATTTTAGTGTGATTAGGGTTAAGTATGTTTAAGCTAGTGTTATATAGCAGATTTTTAGGGTAAGTGCTGGACCAGGCTTTTGAGCATAAACACAAGTTGGGCTGGACGTTTTTATGGTTTGGGCTTCTGTTATTAGTGGATCAACGAGTTGGATTGTGTTATTTTAAGTTATAAGTGGGTTGTTTAATCAACAAGAGACGATATCTTCTTGCTTATTTACAAATTGTCATACAACATTGGTTAACTTGTGCATAAGTGATTAAATTGTTGAGTTTTAATTTTGGACTAAGGCTTTGGGACGAGCCAATTCTCTACCACGATTTAGATTGTGCTTCAATATTAGAGAGTGATTATTAGCTTGGGTAGAGATTGTTTCGGATTTATTGGATATATCTACAGAGTATTCTTCAGATTTTGACTCACGAACGTTGTCTGATTTTCACTGTGACTTGTCTACTTCACCACTCAAACTCACTTCAACCAAACCCGATAAATTCTTCGGTATTTCACGGTCTCTTTTGTTGACTTTAGTAAAATCCCGAGAAAGAATCGATTTCTCGGTTTAAGTCACGAGAGTTGTAAAATCCCGTTTAAGATTACATCATGTCTACCACTTCAGACTCTGTCATTTCTGAGAGAGAACTTCATCAGCCGCAAAAATTTCCCGATAAAGCAAAGGAAAGGTGCATTAAACGTTTTCGGCTTCTTCACTCACATCTCAAGGTTCTCTTTGAATGACCTGGATACTTAACAGGATACGAATGCGCATTCGCTTACGAACGTGCATTCACATCACTCTTTGATCAAGATGTTCAGACCTTCACTGTCAAAATGACTCAGTATTTAGACCAACTTGAACAACATCTTGACAAAGGAAATTTTTCTGAAGAAAGATCCATGGTTGCCTTTTGTGTGATCAACAACCAACTCCAAATGTTCATTGATTCACAATTCATTGAGAATCAAATGATTAATAAGTATTTTACTAATTACACTGGAATTGAAGTTGATGTGTTCAGAGTCACACTACTCCAACTCATGGGTAATGTTAAGGAGTACATTGAGGAAAGAGCAAAGCATGAACCTAAGTATGAAGACAGGGTGAAGGCATGTGAGGTGCAATTAAGTGATGGTATTGTTGATTCGGGTATAGCATTGGATGTTGGGTCAGCTGTCACCAAATGCAAAGGATCAGAGACTGCTAAGCTTGACACTACCAGCAGCTCAGTGACTCTTGTTACACATGATATGAATGCAGATTTGAGACCGGAAAAAGAACAGGAGTCATGTGCTGAGGTACCCTTAAATGATCAACATAATATGCTTTCCAATGAACGGCAGCATACTGATCATACTAAGCCCAGTTATGACATAAATTTGTTGGAAAAGACTGATAGCAATACCATTTCTAATTCAACAAATATACTTCATAAAGGGGGAGAAAGTGATCAGGATGCTGAACATGACGATGAGTCAAGTTCTTTGTTTACGGCTGAGATGCTTAAGTCAAATAATATGGTTGATAAAGAAGTTTTTAATGAACTTTCTAACAGATTTTTACAACTTGAAAAACATTGTATTTCACTTGAAATCGCAATGCAACAAAAGGAAGAAAGTTTTCAAACTAACCAACCATGTAAAAATCCGGAACTTCCTGAGTTCCGTGAATTTTTCGAAATTAACACTTTGAAAGCTCAGCTTCAAGACAAAAACTCGACAATCAACAATTTGAAAAAGCATATTTCTATCTTGAATGAGAAAAGTAATATAGTCAAAGCTAAACATGAGATCGATGTTATTAAATCAAGAAACATCGAATTGGAACTTTATGTGGCTAGATTACTTAAAGAAAATGAGACTTTGGAAAGGCATCAAAAGGATTTAGGTGACTCAATCAAAGAAATGAGAACTAAGACGATAGAACAAATAACCTCTTTGATTACAAAAAATGATGAATTCAAAGCTCAACTTTTGGAAAAGGGGTTCACAATTACAACATTAAAGAACGAGCTAAGAAAAGCAACGGGGAATAGTGTGAACACTAAGTTTGCAAAACCATCAATCTTGGGGAAACCAGTTTCTCTATCGAATAGAAACCAATCCATTGTTAGGCAACCGACTGCGTTTAGATCTGAACGACCAAAATTCTCAAAAACACGGTTTGCCTCCCAAGTTGATGCGGAACAAGTTTTGACAAAACCAGTCACTCCACATTATTTGCCTAAGATCATTGCGTCTAGCTCTGCTAAGCCTCAACAAGTAGTTACTCATACACCCAGCTCCTCTAAGATTAGTTCGAAAACAATGTCAAAACCTAGCATTAAGGTTCAGAACACTTATGATATAAATGACTTGTACAAGAACTATGATCTAGAAAAGGCAAGGAAAAGGGCACTACTTCATAAGGATGGAATCTTAGGTTCACAACCTTGTATGATCCCTCCTAGGATATTGAGGAACAATGCTAAGGTTCAACCTGTTAAGTCTAGGATTTACAGTAAGTCATCTACAATGCATAAGAAGCAAAACATACCCATAACTTCTCCTAGGTGGATTCAAACTGCTAAATCTGTGGAGTCTAGGAATATCGATAAGCCTTCCATTGTGCATAAGAAGCTTAACAATCCTAGACCTTACCATAAGTGGATACCTACTGGTAGAACTTTTAAGGACGTTGGACTAAATGGATACCTACCGGAAAGATACTTACCAAGGGCAATACCATGGTTGACCGTGAAACCCCCAAGGGTTTGGATACTTTTGGCACTAACCCATATATATGCGATCAAGTTTGTAATGTTAGTGCAGGTAGTCCTTACTCAGTTGCAGGTACATCAATCATTCACCACACGAGAAGACTCAAAGTCTGGAGGCCTAAAGCAAGCATATCTCCTACTTCTGGAAGTATAGAATGTCAATGTTGATGTATGTTCATTATGACGTCTGAATACTTCAGTTCAGGCCTCGTTCTTCATCGACTATGACGTTTGTACACATCAGTTCAAACCTCGGTCTTCAAAGTCAACATTATGGTGTCTGCTGACAACACTTCAGGCCCCGGTCATCTAAGAAAAGAAAAGTGTACGCTTGAGCACGCTTTATCTTTTGTAGTTGTGAAATGTTCTTGCTTCCGACCATTCTCGTCAACAAGTTTCGTATTTGTTCCACGCTCGCTCGGTCATCAAGTGGATTACTTTCGTCAGACTATTATTCACTCGATCAAAAATGGCATCTTCAAAATGCAATTTTTGAGGGGGGAGATGTGTGAACAGTGGATCAACCTATTATGCAATTTTTGAGGGATGGAAATGTGAATAAACTACATATATTTCTATTCACTTGTTCAATCAAAAATTGCATCCTCATATGCAATATTTGAGGGGGAGAAGTGTGAATAAAATACATGTTGATTGATGCGTGAAATGACTCTCCTCTCCTTCAACACCTAATGTTCCACTAACTAAGGAAGACTAATTATGACTACGGAGTTGATTGGGTATCACATATTTGAGATTGAAGTTGACTTTCACAAAGGCGTGTTCTTAGTTTATCTTGAAGTCGGGGTTGGTTGGATGGATGACTTTCAACGATAACTTGCTCGTGCTTGAGATTTAAGTTGAAGACTTGGTTTATCTAGTTACCAGCTGTCGAGGTGGATGGTTGAAGACCTAGTTAACTATCACTTTAAGGAGTTACGTTGTAGTACTCAGTGTCACACGCCGATGTCGTTGTGGATAATCGCAAGAGGTGATAATGTCTCATGCTTTGGTTGGGTAGTGAGTACTTAGAGATTTGCTTGGAGTATAAATTCTCTACACCGTTCTTCCAACATTAGTGAAAGCTTATGACACAAGAGCGGGGAACTCTACTTCAGTTTCAAGTTTGGTATATCGGGTTTTCTTCATACGTGGTCATTTACAATTAGCCAGTGGAAGTGAAAAGAGGTTTAATTAGGGGTTGATCTGCAGAGAATTGTTGAAGTGAATTGTTATCGACATCTACTCATGGGGTAGTGATTTGTATGTTGCTTCCAGTTAATATGTTTATGTACACACAGTTATGATGATTCCGAGTGATCGTCATCATCATGGAGGGAGAATTGTGTACATTGGGGCTTTGAACGAAGAACTGGAAGCATTCTAAGTGAGTTGAAAATGTCGACATGACGTTCCCCAAACAAACCCGTGAAGAAGCTACAGTTTATCAGTCTATGATCCACTTTACATTGTGGATGACAGGTTAAGAGACTGAAGACATTTTGGGCAGTATTGAGAGATACTTCTTCAACATGCATCAATGTTATTTCAAACGGGTCGTCAGTTTGGGAGGGAGCAAGTACACTTATGGGCTTACTAATTGGGAGGGAGGATTAACCCAATTAGTGAGAGTTTCTATAGCAGTTGATTCTCACTAGATACATGTTTACTTATTTGGTTCTTCTCAACAATTCAAGTACATGTGAGTAAAAGTTGTTGCTGATTCTGATATATCAAAACCAGCAAGGGGGAAGGAGACATACATCTGAATGCATTAAGAGTACACGTGATGAACTTAATACTTCTTCAGAATTGAAGTTATCCCAGGGAAGACAAATATCATAACCGCAGAGAATATCAGTGTATTAACTTATGGCGTTTGGTGTATCATTCCAACTACGTGGGGGAAGTGGTCTTCTGATGCTTGTGGTATGTATTACTTCAGCTTTCAGTGGGAAGAAATATGAGAAGAACAATTGGAGTGTGAGATGATATTGTTTATCGACATCTTCATATGAGCTGATATGACTGGAAAGCATTTGGTGAAATGAAGATGTCGATATCTTATTCCCCCGAATAGACAACTGCTCCAAACCGCAGAGTAATGTGTACATTGGGGATGCACAACAGGGTCATGTGATCGGGCTTCATCATACATTCCGGATTTGATAACCGCAAAGATGATCCGTGGTTCACCCTGTTACTTCGGTGTTATCATGTTCTTCGGGTTTTCGGGCTTCATATAATGAGAATCTTTGCATCACTTCAACTACTTGGGGAAGTGGTCTCATGAAGATGATTGTCGGTTTGGGGGGAAGCTACCAAAGGTTCGCATCGAGAAGGCTCTACACTAAGACGATGATTCTAGAGCCTCGAAAGCTTTGGTGGTGAAAGTTTAAGAGATGTTGACTACACGTTTCTACAACAAGCTGATCGAAATCCTCATTTCGGTATTCTTGTCAACATCTTCTTAAACTAAACAGTATCCTTTGTACATATTATACCAAAATGTAGATAGATATATATCTAAAAAAAAAAAAAAAAAAAAAAAAAAAAAAAAAAAAAAAAAATTGGGCATGTCTTCTGGCATCGATAACATTTACGGTCCTAGAAATGTCATTCAATAATGACACGAGTCTTTAAATGAAGTTCGAACAGAAGTTCAAAATGTTTTCAAAACATGCCTTTATGGCTTGTAGTCATTTCAGGCTGCAACCCGGACTTCAAAAATATGGCTTGTAGTCATTTCAGGCTGCAACCCGGACTTCAAAACTATGGCTTGCTATTACTTCAGATAGCAACCCGTTTTTCAAAATGAGGAAAACACGTCGCCAAAAATACGGTTGTTCTTAGCAAAGGGTGCAGTTCATCCGAGCGTGAATTACCTTATATTCATGCACCCTCGATCTAATGTACGCTTCAGTGCATTATTTCTTGATAAGGAAGAGAAGTCTTCCTTTTATCGCAAATACTTTCCCTTCCATGATTTTTCCGGGAAGTATTTGTGAAAAAACTTGGTGGTACCATGAAATTTTGATTAAAAATCAAATTGAACTCAAAATTTTGATAAAATTTTTCACTCAATCAATGACATCATTTATTTAAATTTTAACATCCGTCATTGATTGAGGGGGAGAGTGATTTCTCAAAATTTTATGTATCATCAAAACTCTCCACACTTTGTACAAAAAACCCTGCAATAAAAGAATTTGTGATGGTTGTGTGTCAGTATGAGAATTTTTCAATGAGTTTTCGTTAAAACTTCAAACTTTTGTAAACTCATCAATTCTGACACACAACAACCTCCCTCACAGATTGAGGGGGAGCAAGAAAAAGATTTCTTTTATCAGAAAACATTAAAATTGACCGCATTTCTCTCCCAAAATGTTTTCTAACTTATTTAAATCAATTGGGATCACAAATCTCAAAAGGTTTGAAATTTTTGATCGGGGGAGAAAATGTGATTTAAATATGAAATCTGATAATCAAATGTGATCTTTTAGACTCAACTATAGGTTCTCGCATATGTGCTAAACTCTTTCGTATATCGATGCACATATTGAGGGGGAGCAAAGAGCGTTTGTGGAAGTTATACCAAAGACCGACCAGTTATCTTTATGCACGGAGTTATAAGGATGGTTAAGGTTAGGTATGAGTTCCCATGATCCACCAGAACCGGAAGGATCTTCCCAGGGACAATCCTCTAGATAGAATAGAAGTCCTTAGGAATGATTGAAAAAAGGAGTAAAGTGAGAAAGGGAAGAGTGCGGACTGAGATAGAGCTAGGACTGGAACAAACCCAACAAGGTTCTAGTAATGAAGTCTCGGTAAGCACTGAAGGGGTTGAAGAATTAAAAAGAAATTATATGAGAAAGGGTAAAAAGAAATAGCCCTCCATTTATTCAACCTTAGGGTAGAAACCGGGTTCACTTTCATATGCTACTTTCATATGCTACTGGTTGTTACTAAGGTAACACCGGTATTGAAGACAAGACGTCATGGACCCAGTGACGCACTGCACTAAACTTCCCAACCACTCAAGTTCTCTTAAAAGAGCTTGTTTCAATCTCACGGGGAACCCTGTGCAATGTATCGACCGCTCATTGTGAGCTATGTGGATACCTAAACAGGAGACGCCTCCCTAGTCTCCAGGAGCGGATCAAAACGCACTATTGAGTCTAGAGCCATGAGATCATCCATAAATCTCACTAGGACACATTCCAAATATGCTTATTGTTTCACACAATGTGGAAAATAAGATAAAATATTTAGAGTCCTACGCATTATCCTTGTGGTATTGCCAGAACATCCGAGTGTTATGAAAATATTCACAATGAAGATGGAAATCCTTCTAGAGCGAACATCACTCAAGCTCTTGGTAGGTGACATGTGAGATCCTGCAAGGATCAAGCTTGTGACAACTGGAAAGCAACGATGGTGTCATTCAACATTGAATCAAACTTGTTCCAGGAAATGGATTGACGAATACTTTTGCAAAAACCGTTCAATGTGCTCACTAACTAATTTTCGAGCACATTGATTGTGTATACGATTTAAAACAAAGGTATTTTTGATGGAAATGAGATTCGCAATATAAAACTCTCGTCGTGTCTAAAAATGTTTATGACTTGATACGCGAGTGACTTCTATTAATCTATTTCTCATCAATCAGTGAATGTCAATTCACCGATTCACTCTATCGTGCTGTCTGCTTTGAGACGTTCCGGTATGAGAACATGCTTAGTATGAAGATTCCGAAGTGGATTCTTTGGAAAATTCATTACTACAAGCTGGAAATTCCTGTCAAGGATAGTCTTCTTTACAAAGAGACTCTACCTAATCACAGGTCGGTTTTCACAAAACCGGAGGGTAGTCTATCCTCGCAGAACGAATGACAAAGCCATATTCGTTCTTTATATTTATTGCTAACTGGTTCATTTCAGGGACACATATAAAGATGGCGTTGGTGGTTCCTATTTCCGGTTGAATCGGGTCAATCCATACCTCATGCTCACACATCCTCCTCACTGTCAAAGATGAAGAGAGACTTTCTACAACAAATGTTGAGAGACTACCAACAACGTTTCCGCAACTCTGATGAAAAGTCTCCTGATTCACAAATCTGATGTAAAGTCTTTTGAACCAGAAAGGGTGTGAGCATGAAGGTTCTAAAGTCACAACATCACATGATGGCAATACTACTGTGGATGAGCTTGGAGATTTACTGTGGCTGATGATCTCAAAGAAGCTCAAAGATCACACATCACAAAGGAATCCAAATCACAAGTTCATTGCTTGAAGTACAAAGTGTGTGGAAAAGTGAAGAATCAGAACCTACGAGCTACAATGTCAAGAATGCTTGAAGATCAAAGAGCTTAATTTCCATAGGTGACCTCGCTTAGGGGGAGATTGTTAGGAATACGATTATTCCTATAGAAGACTCGGTCACCTAATTGATGTAATAGCATTTAAGTTAGCTCGTAGTTAGTTAATTATATATTAGTTTAGTTAGTAGTATATTAGTTTAAGTAACACCGTGGAAGAAGGACGGGTCTTTACCCACTGTATACCTGATCCACAGCCGGTAGAGGGCGTCTATTCTGTAACTATATAAGCCCTATCCCTCCAAGGGAGAGGGTGGAACTTCCAATCTAATTTTTTCATTTTCCCCTTTCACTTTCTCTCTCTAAGTTCCCAATTCTCTCTCTCTTTCTCTCTCTAGAACTCTTCTACTAATCATCTCTTTTCTTTCTTAAATCTTATCATAAACACAAGTATCATACAAGCTAAGATTATGAATATCTTACATAATCTAAATAAAGTAATTTATCATATCATGCATGGCATAATAATTACACTGCACATCATTTATTCGTCATAACGAATAATTATTATTCGTTATTCGTTCCTATTTACCAAATAGTATTTGGTCAAATTCTCAGATAAATTTATTTATCAGGTTCCGTATCAAAGACGTTTCCATAATTATTCTCATAATCTCATCCTACTTTACTTTTCATCATTCCCGTATCAATCAAGGTGAGTCATAGCCCCATTTCCAATACTTGTTTTTAACTCATTGGGGGAGATACATGCTTACATATACTTTGATAATTTGATAAGTATATGAATAAATTACATGATTCAAATCAATTTCCTTATTAATATTTATCTGATATGGTTTATGACTTAAGATGTGATATATACAATAATTGACGAAATACTTAATTGAAATACTGATACTCATATTATAATGTTTCCAATGTGATTATTGTAGCATGTGATATATGTATGTTACTGGCGAATTACTTAATTGAAATACTGATACTTCGATGATAATGTTTCCAATTTGATTATTGTGGTATGTGATATATACATGTTACTAGCGAAATACTTAACTGAATTACTGATACTCAGATGATAATGTTTCCAAATTGATTACTGTGGTATGATACTTGATTATATGATGTTATCCTGAATGATCTCATTATTACCTTGATATTGCCTAAGTTACCTTATCGCCATAAAGTCCCTCAATCATAAGCCATTAATCACTGTTATGTGAGCGCGAATATAGTGAACAGCTTCGAAACCTGTTAAGGATTGACCTCCTGTCCCACTAATACTTGACGGAATGCCATATGCATATGGTTAGTCGTATTAGTCGTGATACACTGTATTTGAGTAAAAATAGGAATTGGCAAATCACCTATTATAAGAGGGCAAAATTTATAATTGACTTGATAAAACACCTCTTTTGTTAACATGTTGTGTGTCATGAGGCTTGGTGCAATATCCATAAGGAAATGTATGTTTTCAACATGTATTTAGATACAGCTGTATAGGAATTTGACCAGACTTGAATTGTATATCTGATTTAAATTAGCATCATGAGTTTCCAGCTCATGTTAGGATTATTGATCCCTTATCTGAATGTGATTGAATATCTATATGATTTATCTGTGATTATAATCAACATAACTCAATACTTGTTCCATTACTGTTTGTATTTATCATTACCAAATATTCCTGAAATCTATCAAAATAAATGGTTTTTCATAAAACTCTATGAACTCACCAACCTTTGTGTTGACACTTTTAAGCATGTGTATCTCAGGTAATTTAATGGAGCAGGACAAGACACGGAGTGGGCATTTATTACTCTGATAAATTAAAATGGTGTAAAAATCAAATATGTCATTTTTACAAGTCTCTATATCTTTTAAAAAGATTTTAAATCAAATGGTTCATCTTTTATCAAAAATATTATTTGAATGACAAATAACTTTCAAAACGTTTCTTTTAAGCTGTTTTATGAAATTATAACTTCGATCCTCCCCGTAACACCCAAATTACTTTTCCGCTGCTACAAACTTAAATTTGGGGGTGTTACATACTATGTCAATTTGGATCCTAGCTTTAAGAAAATACTACGGTTTATATGAATATTTACCAATGGGTATTTTATTTTCTTAAAGATCTAATTATCGAAAATACTGAAATTGAATTTTGTAATTTGTTTTAACGTATTAATTCAACGTTCAAACCGTAAACGCACTTTGGGCTTTGGTAAATTGATCTAGTTCTGTTTTCAAACAAATGTTTGATTAAGAAATATTTACTTAAAAGACAAAAGAAGTCTTTTTTCTATGAAAGAAGAGTGAGATACAATCCTATTTCTTTTCATGAATGAAAAGGATAATAGGAATATTAGATATGTTTAAATCCTAATATAACTCATAGCAAATTTTTAATAGTTAAGAAAATTGCGCATATTTTCCATAGGGATTTCATCATCCTCATTCGGTGGTTAAATTCTTAATAACAAATATGATATTTGGTTAACAGAAAATTATGTATGACATTTTATGAGTTATTATAATTAGAAGCTAGACTAATTATCGCAAAATGTTTAAAGACAAACTAGTTGTTTTGACTATTTAAAAGGTACTACATACATTGTGGGATGGTAGACCTGTTAAGAAAAAATTGCATGCCCAATTTTTCAAGTTAATAGCATTTGATGGATAGTCCATCATTTACATAGTAGAATACACTCTTTAGTGCATAAGTAATTGTTACGTATGGACATTCAAAGGTGTAGGAAAGTTGAAAGCACACTATTTTCTTTCACTGGATATGAAACATTTACAATGTTGTCAAATTCAGTGGGAGTATTGTGTACTTATTACTGAATAAGGAATTATTGTAATGATCTTTAATTCAGTGGGAGTTAGAAGCTTTGACATCTTGGTAGCTAAAGATAATTACTTTCCAAGTGTAGACACTCATACTTTTAAGGATAGTTTTGTACGTTTCCTTACTAGACATTGTTGTTCTATAACTACTTGTTATGCTAAAATCTATGACACAATCATATTAATCACATAAACAAATGCATGACGTGTTGTTTATCAACTATATGAGGTTATTCCATGCACAAGTGGGAGAAATGTTATCTTTCAATGTGTGCAAGAAACAACTCATAAATATATGATTTACTGGATATTATCTTGACTACATGGTAAGAGAATAACGTTCTAATATGAATTATACTAATCTAATTCAAGAAACACTTGGTGTTACAATTTATGTTATGTGAGAGCTTAGCTATATTGCAACAACAAGGTGAATTTCATATTTTCATTACTAGCAGATCAACTGATGTAATTGAACTATGAGAATTTACAGTTTCTAAATTAGATACCTATTAGAACATGTGTCAATATGATATCAAGACTACTTTAATTAGTATATTTATGAATTCATGGAATGACATAAATTAATGAAGTAATCTAATGCTGCTTCAATCTGAATATTTATGTGTTCTTGGAATGACATAAATAAATAAAGAAATAATGTTATTTACATTATTGTGAAGTAATAAATTAACTTGAAATTACTATTGAAACCAAAAGATGGTGTTCATAATTACTTTAGTTAAACATGTTTATGTTTCATTGATATAAATATAAAGTCTTTTAATTGTTACAAGACTTATAATAAAGTAAGACGTTATCTTGTTATGTTTTTTAATTAAAACATAAACATGAAGTTATTAAATTGTTAAATGACTTATAACGTATAGTGGGATTATAACAGTTTATGTTTTCTTTTAAAGACATAGACATGAAGTGATTTTGTAAAAAGTACTTGTGTTATAAAGCATGTAATTGGCTTGAAAATTATTATACCATTAAAATGAATTAGTTGGTAAATAAACAAGTCAAAACGAATATGGTTATCTTAAATATTGTTAGATTGTCTTACAATATTAATACTAATGAAATACCAAATGTTTATGGTATGTTCAGTTAGGAAAAACAAACTCTTATTATATTGTTTGATTAAAGATAACTATGATTTTTTTTCCCCAAAAGTTATCAAGTTTAGAATATTAAGTATGGCTTGGACATACTTAATAAAACTCCAATATAGAAGATTGATAAGACACCATCATATGATGGAATGTGATGAATCACATTAAGTCTTAAATTGAAGTTCTAAATTTGTTTAAATGCTTATGAAGAGGTTATTAACAAAGTAAAGTCAGGAACTGTCAATATGTATTTGTAATATCCCAAAAGAGAACATTGTATTGTTGCTTTATTTGCTAAGTATTTAAAGATAGTCTTTAAATTACTAAAAGCAAGTGTGAGTTTTAATCTTTAAAAGATAAAATTACAATATACATAATCTTCTAAAATACACTAGCAAATATCATGATGAAGTTTGACATTTGAATGTTAAATCTCAAGATGATAATAAAGTTTGACATTTAAATGTTAAATCTCAAGATGACGGAATTCTCATTCATAGAATAGCAAAATATCTCAGATATTTGATTAATATACTGAGGGCTATGATTTACAGTATTATTGTAAACCTTATAATCATTATGATACATTACCAAATATGAAATTGGGTAAAGTATACATGATATGAATGATTAAGATGCTGTCCATAAAAGATAATCAATTTTAGAAACTTGGTTTATCTTAATAGTTAGACTATAAAATGAAGATGAGTTTTTTCAAAGATAAAGTAACCTTGTGGTTTAAATCTTTGTATAGAAATCATATGGACAAAATTGTGCACGTGTTTAATGCATGTCTTATGACAACATTATTAATCACACTTAAGCAATTAACTGTGATTGAATATTCTTTTCTAAACACATTAACATATAAAGATTATGATTGTCACATTTATGAAATTGACAATGGAATATCAAAACTCTTTCTTGAGTGATTACTTGAGCGAGGACGATAAGTAATCAAAAGGAGTTTATGAATTCAAATAAATTTTTGAAAGTGTACAAAGTGCAATAATCCATGGATGGATAAATGCATGCATCTAGAAGATTATTCTTATGTTTAATTATTAAATCCATGTTTTGATTTATAATTGAAATAAGATAATTTCTAAGTATTCCTAAAATCTAGTGGGAGTATTATGTTTAATTTTTCAAATTATATATGTTGTAAAGCATATAAAATGTAATATTCCATATAAGTTAAAAGTTAAGTCTTAGTTTGGAATGAAACTGTAAAGATTTAGAAAAAATAAGACATACAACCTTGGAATTAATGTTTATTGTTGAAACATGTGCAGTAAATGAATCTAATATAACATAATATATTATTTAGAAAGTCTAAATGGATATGAATAACATGAATAAAATCTAAGTATGACTCAATGATTTTTCATGAACATCATGTTTTGTTGTATCATGCTTGATTACAGGATGATTTGGCAATATTAATATCTAATTAAAAAGTTATTAGATAACTTGTGTAATATTCTAAATGAATATGTTTGATTATAGAATCACATCCTAAGTCTTGAACAACTTCCAAATTCTATAAATGAACAATTGGTCAATTGTTGTGCAAAATTGTCATAGCCAACAAACTTGAAAGTTTGAAGGACATCAAACATTACACAATAGATATTAAGGTTTACGGGAAGGTTTTAAAAGCATATTGTTGTTTGCATACAACAATGCTAATGAAATTGAGGTGACACTCAATGCTAGTTATGGTAAGGATTTCATCTTTGGCTATTACTAGTTTTGCTTACTAAAAGCATAGTTGCATTATACATTAAGAGAATAAGAATACTTTAAACTTTAAAATGTTTGGATGTTTGATTATCATAAATTGGTGGTTAAAGATGTCACACATTTTATAAAATATTATATGGCATTATCAAAATAGTTGAGTATGCATATACAAGAACTTCAATAGTTAAATTCTTGAAATAAATATTCTTAAAATTCCAATAGATCAAAGTTGGATAATTTATGCCTTGTCAACAAGTATGAATGTCATTACTTGAGACATAATTCATCAACAAGAGTTATGATGCATTGATCTATTTAATATTTGGATAAGGGATGTTAAACAATTTTATAATAAATTTAAATACATGGTATATTTAATTTATAATATATTGTATCCTGTGTTTACATGTTTAATCTATGAATAAATGCTATTCTAAATTGTCCGTTGTCAGTTAATAATATGAGAATATTATTAAATCAAGACAAATCTGAAGGTTGGTATAATATACTTAAAGTATATTGATGCGTAGTCATGTCATTTCAGATGATATTCAATAATACCGAATATAGGACTTATCCCAACTACATGATGTTACTTTATGAATTTTGTTATTAAGTAAATCATGAGAAGTTATCCTCAGACTTGAGATGCAAGATAAGTGTCATAAATGTAGTACATTTTTGTGGAACAACTTAACGTTATACGTAACTGGTAGTCATAAGGATTATTTTCTGAAATGTTACAAAGTTTATGGGTTTTGCTTGTAGTCAAGATAGAATTTGTTCATTCAAATTTATTTTTGGAGTTTAATACTGCTGGGCCCCTCGTAGGGTTGGTAAGATATATGTGTGGCCGCACCCAAGATCTTCCTTGAATATGTTCAAAAGATTTGGTAATCTTGATCAATCACAAACAACGAGAAACAGAATGGTTAATTAAGGAATGACTTTAATCCATATCCTTATTAACATGGTATTAGAAACAAAAGGATAATAATAATGAGAAATTATTAAAAGGTTTTTCCAGGAGCCTTACTCGAGATCGTACTAGAGGCATCGGTGTGTTGCAAGACGCTAACCGATGTGATCACACTATTAAGATATGTCTAAGTGGGAGCTGTTAGATTTATGAACATAAATTAATAGTTGTGTGTTAGGATCGAACTCGAGATCACGGGATTGCACACTTTACGTATGAAAAGTAAATGAGTATTAATTATATATAAATGTTATATTAATTATTAGAACGTAAACACGTAATGATCATTAACATTTAACGGAAAAGGCTAACGATCATTAGACGAATAAAAGGAAAGGGACTATAGATGAAAATTGGAATGTCAAGGAGGCTCTAGAATTCCCTTGTGGGTTCTATGGGCCGATCGGCCAAGGGATCCCACATCCCTTGGTGAAGCTTTTGTTCCAAGTTTTCTATCCTATATAAACACACAAGGTTTCATTGTTTTATCATAACTTGAACACCTAATCTTGTGTGTTTTCTCTTCTCTTCGCCTAACAAAGATTTCGACACCCCATTAAAGTTTAAGGGAGTCGAATACTTTGTTATTCTTCTAGTGTTTGTGTTTGTTTTACTTGCATAGACGTTTACTTGAAGTAGTACGTGTGTACAAGATAGTGAATCAAACACATTATTGTTTGTTTCTTGGATTTGTTCATTGAATCCACATAAACCCTAATTAGGGTTCTTAAGTTGAAGATTGCATATTGATTCTTGTTCGGGCTAGAATCACAAAGGTGCGTTACTATTTATTATTGATTAATTAATTACATGTTATATGATCTTGTTATAACGCTTCTGCATATGCTTATTTGATGTATTTGGTTTATTTATATGATTGTCATGATATTATAATTCCAACAATCTGCCCCTCATTGATTATCGTATGCACCTTTATATCTAATAGACGAGTACCCGTGTACAACAAGGAGATTTTATAACGACAAACAGTTGCACTTGCGATTAGGGCTGTAAACGAACTAAACGTTCAGTGAACATTTCATGAACCGTTTGGTAAAAAGTTCGTTTATTAAATGAACGAACATGAACAATATTTTACGTTCGTTTAGTTAAATGAACGAACATGAACAAATGTCTCATTCATTCATTTACGTTCGTGAACGTCTGATTACGCATTCGTTAAAGCTCGCTTATGTTTATTTATCTATTTATATTCATATATCATATATTTTAATTTTATAATTTTAAAAATTGGTTTGTTTAAACAAAATAACACTTTAAAACAATATGTTGTGTAAGAATTCAATAAAGTTTATGTTTATTTGTCTATTTTCATTTATTTTCGATCGTTTATGTTCGTTTAGTGTCTTAATGAACGAACATAAACGAACATGAACAACTCATTTTCTTAATAAACGAACATGAACAAGAAAATTCGTCCGTTTAAGCGTTCGTGTCCGTTTATTTGTCCGGTTAAAATTAAATGAACGAACATGAACAAGGTTCCGTTCGTGTTCGTCTAGTTCGTTTACAGCCCTACTTGCGATGTTTGTGATTAAGTGTTTCATGTAACGTTTTTACACACAACGGACATGGTTTTTGGAATTCGTGCTTCGACTCTTATATTTTGAAATGGACATGGTTTCTGGAATCTATAATCCGACTGAATTATAAAATGTAAGCTAAAAAAGTTGTATAAATTGTCTATGTTTTCCTTATTTTCTTATTATAAAATGTTGTTTTGGAAATTTGACTGATTGTTGTCACATTTTGAGCTAGCTAAATTCTTAATCATTGCAACGGTGCTCATTACGGTGCTTTAAGTGACAGTGTGGTAGCAATATAAAAGATATTACTAGTTGATTTGTACATTTTATTTTTTTATTGGGACATATCAAAGTATAAGCAATAGAACAGATATACAACTGTGTATATCATACAATGTTGTATGAAATTCAATATTGAGTGCGCGTAAATAAAATCCCAATATAAAAGTTTTCAAGAGTAATAGACATATCAACATAACATAAAAATAACAATAAATAACATTGTATTTGGTTATTTAAGTTTTTAACTCGACATTTTGAGCCGACTAATCCATTGTAAATCATAACTCAAATACAAGCAAACATACTCATGCAAACATATATACACACATTATGTTACAACCTGAGTTTACTTTGAAGTTTGAACCATACGGCGAGAATAACACTTAAGTCAATATCGTAACTTTAGTCTTATTCTCATAGACTTGCCAAGAATAATGGTGCATCATCCACTCTAATGCAACTATTTCACCAACTTCTAAGTTCTTTTGCTCTCACACACTAATATCGTTTCACTATGCAATATTTTAATAGCAAGGGCTTGCAATTCACCGGTTGAGACAAAAAGATCAACAATACCGGTAGAATCTTTTGGATCAATCATTCTCGAGACGCTAAGTCAGCTGATAACGAAGAAAATTACTTTGCAAAAACTAGTCACATTCACCAAAGCTAATAGTCCCTCTATTCATCAAATCAGTTATTAGTAAGCTTAAACATTGACTTTCACGTATTGTCTTTGACACAAATCACAAGTTAATTAACATTGCCGGTTATTAACATTTTTCGTCGTCGCACCCATTTATGTGGATTGACAATTGTGTCAAGTATATTAACGACATGGCCCAAATGACTCAGCCCAATGGGTAATGTACTCATTAGCTGGTTTCTTCTAGACATCAACATGACCTTCATATTTGGTTGACTTTTGGGAATGTTCAAATTACAAAAATACCCTTTAGGCAGGAATATGGTTCGGGCAAGACCAAGAAAGATCTCCGGTCTTTTTCAACGTTAGGGCTTTATTTATCACATACCCATAAAGCCCGTAGCCGCTTTCCTTCGATCACACAGGTAATATTCTGTTCCTTGATGTTCTTGTTTTTTTAACTTATGTATGATGAATTAGTAGTATTTGTTAAGTAGGGAAGTGATTTGGTTATTTAGGATTAAGGATTAGTTTTTTTTTTTTTTTTTTTTTTTTTTTTTTTTTTTTTTTAGAAAATATAATAAAAATACTTAATCCCATAAGATGTAGATTGTCACACCCTTACCCGAAAGTAAAGGAATATTTCATTCTTATTGATGTTATGGTTAGAAATGATGTACTGCTAGTAATAAACTAGGCGAAAGGTCGAAGAACAAAAGTTGAGAGTTAGAAACTTAGAATCGTAATTGACAAGTTATTATGATACGATTTACATCAGTATATTGACTACCTTGCGATACTATGGTTTATGTAACTTGTAAGTTATATAAAAGGATTATAGATTGTCTTTATTTGGTTCCGCTAGCTGATTACTAATAAAGTTTAAGCAAAATGACCTTTTAAACATAAAGTCATTAATGTTAATGGATTTTAGATTGTCTTTATTTGGTTCCGCTAGCTGATAATCCTTGTTTAGTGAGAACTAGATTTTATTTTACTGGTTTCGTTAGCTAACTACGAATTAAGTTTTAGACTTTCAGCATAATTAATTGATAAACATAAATGTTCCTGAACAACAGTTATACAAATGGCTTTTAGATTACACGTGTCTGATAATCCCTATTAAGAGAAGATTTCTCATGGCGAGCATCTTTCTTTGGCTTTATTGTTTTACATTTCTCTCACAGCTGCTTATTTTTTTCCGAAACTCCATACAGCCTTTAGCGTGTACACGTTGAGGTTTGAGCCATATAACTTTTTGTGGTTTATTCTTTATTGTTTTTAAACCCCATGGATTAGTGATGACTTCTTTTGTCGATACCATGGTACCATAAAGAGAGCAGTTGAACCTCACGTATAGCGCGTTTGAATGCTATGGAGGCATTCAAATGAGAAACGTCTCCCTGTTTCGTATAGAACTCCAACCCTCTCAAATATAATGAACATGAGAATGTTTATACAAAACAAGAGGGCTTTGAAAATATGGAGAATTAAATACAATCTTGGAACCTTATAGGGATTCCTAGGATGTATAGGAGACTAGGCGTCTGCTTTGGTCAATGTTATTTATGTATGCGTTAACTTGATGTTTATGTTGCGAGTGCTTGCTCTGAACCTGGGTGAAGACTAAGTTCATCTGGTTGACGTTTTAATCATTATTAGTTGAGAGCCATGTTTCCTAAAAGAAAATGATAATAAGCATCATAACTCGAATACCTTAGACTCTTGTATACTTTTTTTTTTTTTTTAATCTGCGACATACCATTATTCTTACTTTTCTAGTTTGAGTAACCTGATTGCTTTGTTTTATAGACCTTTGCTTACTTGATATTAAAAACTGTTTTCTGAGCCAGGCTTTTACGTAGCTGTAGAGGAAATTCATTGGATTGGGTCCCACAAATAAATGTGCTTGGAGTTATGAGAGTATACCTGGTGCAAAGGCAAGATGCCATATAAGCATTTCTCAAGACTAAAAAGCTCATTAAGACAGGGGATTTACCGAACCAATGTTGCTATAGAAGGCAGCTTTCATGACTCCTTAGAAGCTCTAGTTGGTCATGGTAAATCTCTGTTTGGTAAACCTAGGTTCTACGCTGGACCGTTTGTAGAATCTGGTGACCTGAATATCCTACTGCAGCGTTTGACACCTTGTGTTGATCAGTTGAACTCACACTCGGCAAGTAAAAGGAATAATATTTCGGTTATTGGAGCTGTTTCACGGACTTTCTCGACCCCATCTGTGTCAGGACCATCAATTCAAGTTTGTGGGTATCACGTGGATAATCTGCTTTCAGAGCCTAGTCATTTTTATTCGGATATTGACAATCATAAAATGCCTATGGCTCTTTCTAGTTCTAAAGCTTTACATGGAGGTGGTTCTTTAAGTAACTTAACCATCATGCGTGGACGCCTTACGGGTTCAGTTGATAATTCGAATATATCTTATGCTAGCAGAAGTTTCCACAGTTGCAGCAAGATTAGTATGAACTCGATAAAAAAGGAACATTCAAATAGAGATAACTTCCCTATGTATGAATACTTTATATACCATGTAGCTAAGACAAACGGCCACTTCAACCAATTTCTAGGGTTTCAATTGAGGAGCTTCCATATATCTGTTCCAGCATTTTTAACTGCTGGAACAGCCTCTAATGTGTTCTCAGACAATGGTGTGCGTGATGATCAGGGTACAAATTCTGCAGATGCTTCTGATAGGTAATGTTTTGTTTTTCTTCAAATTTATAAATCAGTAAAGATTTTGAAATTCAAAAAAAAAAAAAAAAAAAAAAAGTTAATTACTTAAATGGTCTACGTGGAGATCAAAAGTACGTAATTTGTCTCTTGTCAAATACTTATTATGGATATTGTCCCTTGAAACACATGCTTTCATGTGACTATATCCATAACTAGTATCAGCGAGGGACCAACTCGGTATATCTGAACAAGGCACAGGGAAGTGAACGCATGTTAGTAACACTTATGTTCGCGTTGTCTTCAGGAAGACATTATCAGACAGATCACTCAAACTGCTCTCAGGATCGTGTTATCTGCCACATCCTGATAAGGAAGATACGGGTGGCGAGGATGCGCACTTCATTTGCTCGGATGAGCAAGCAATAGGTGTAGCAGATGGTGTAGGTGGCTGGGCTGATCTTGGTATTGATGCTGGGAAATACGCCCGTGAACTTATGTCAAATTCAGTAAGTGCAGTACAAGATGAACCCAAGGGCTCTGTTGATCCTGCTAGGGTCTTGGATAAAGCTTACATAAACACTAAAGCTAAAGGATCATCTACTGCTTGCATTATTGCGCTCACAAATCAGGTACTAATAAATGTCGAGCAATTTATGTATGACATACATATGATGAGCCAACATGTTTACCATAATCTAACGATAGTCATTGCTGTTTTTATTGCTATTATTATTACCCATTTACTATAGTGAATAGAGCTCTTTGAATTTTAAGTAATCAGTGTACTGTCCTCCTTTTACAGGGTCTTAATGCCATCAACTTGGGTGATAGTGGTTTCATGATAGTTAGAGATGGATGTACTGTTTTCAGATCACCTGCGCAACAGCATGATTTTAATTTCACATACCAACTGGAGAATGGAAGTAACAGTGATTTGCCAAGCTCAGGCCAGGTTTATTAATAACCATCCTGTCTGTTTGATAATTAACCATATATCTTTTTATTATGCTGCCAAATTACATTATAAATTCAGTTTTAAATTTGATAGAGCGAATAATGATGCAGGTATTTTCAATTCCTGTTGCTCCGGGAGATGTGATAGTTGCAGGGACCGATGGACTGTTTGATAATTTGTACAATAGTGATATAACTGCTATTGTGGTTCATGCGGTGAGAGCTGGTTTGGAGCCACAGGTGACAGCTCAAAAGATAGCAGCTTTGGCTCGGCAAAGGGCACTGGAAAAGGACAGGCAGACACCTTTCTCAGCTGCAGCTCAAGAAGCTGGATTTCGTTATTATGGTGGGAAGCTTGATGATATTACCGTTGTTGTATCCTATATCACCGCTACCAAAGATGTAAGCCCCCTTTATCCATCTCTCTCTCTCTCACACACACAAATGCACGTATGCACACATCAAATATAGTTGCATAACATTAACATTCTGTTCCTACAAGACCAGCCTCTTTCTAAAATCTCATACTTCATAATAGACCGGATTAAATTTTGTATGATTGTTGAACATGGTTGTGAAAATACCAGTTGCCGAACTTTTTAGATTCTTGATATTTTTTATGACAGTCTAATAGTCTATAGGATAATATGTTTTCGTTCAATTTTCACTTATATGGCATATATAGGATTCTTAATGGATTGAGTAGCATCTCTAGTCTCTACGCCTTCCTGCCTAGGGAAGATGTGAATTGGAGAGATAATGTGATATTTTTTGGGTAAAAGGGAGCTTCCACCCTGGTAAAATAATAATGTGATATTTGTAATGAATTAATGGACTATTGATGACACCTCACATTACTCGTAAACAAAAACTATGTTATTTGGGTTCCATTTAAATATGTAATGGCAGATGGAAAAGAGAAGAAAAAATTTAACCGGACCTTTTTCTAGGTGGTGTTTTGATGTGTGTAATTATCTTATTCTTGAGAATTGATGATGCAGTAGTGAATTTTTGATGTTTGAATAAGCATATTTGGCTTCTAATTATATGATTATTTAAGAGACGAAATCAGTTTTGGATAATCTGTTTCATACACTTAAGAATCACTATAAAAGGGTAAAATTAAGTTGCTTATTTCAACATGATTTGTGACTTTTACGCACTACTTTAACGTAAATCACTATCTACCACAACTCATTTTATTAAAGCCTATTATCTAATTGTAATTATCAAACTCCACATAATCCCTTTTAAGACGCACATCCAAAAACACCCCCATGTCAAACTCTTACTTACGAGCCTCCAATTCGAATACACATGAAATGTTTTCTCATGTAAATTGTGGATGTGCTTCTAATGCTCAGTGTGTACTCATTGTTGTGTAGGACGACTCTTTAACATCATCATCATCAGCAGCAGCAGCAGCAAGCTCATCTTAGGTAATTCCATTGGAGCAGTTAATGAATCCAGAAACGGTTTGTCGTGCTATATCTGCCCTTTGCTGCTTTTGTGATAGAAGTTTGTTTTGGATAGAAGTTGGCTATATGTTATATCGGCAGTGAAATTTGTACATAACAGGACTGATTAGTGTACCATCTTTTGTATGTGAATGCATGTATGTGTGTTCTTGAAGAAGCGACCAACCCAAATAGAAAGTTTGTTTTTTTTTTTTTTTTTTGTTTTTTTTTTTTGGCGCTCTTTGAGCAACTTTTAAGGAGTTGGTTTTTACACTCCTTGCCCAAATTAAGAAGTGGGATTGCACTAGCTACGCTCTGAGTAATGTCTAACAACACTATAAACACATCCAAATCATGGCCATGAAAACGAATGATAAAAAACGGATTTGTAAACGCGCAAAGGGTGAAAACTACTAAACAGGCATCATGGATTATGTTACAGAAGTAGTATGCTTGGTTCGAAATCAACAATGAAAATGCTTGAAAAAAGAAATACAGAGTTCATGAAGACAAGAGTTGATGATAATTTAATAGAAGTCATGTTTTTTTATAATTCATTTTTGCATGTAATGTTAGTCTGAATTAACTTGTCCTTGCTTAAAGATGAATATAAAAAAACTGCGAAAGCACACAAATATTGCAACTTTTATATAATACAAGAATTACATCATTTCGGAGTGTTTCTGCAAATCCCTTTTCATTAAAAAAAAATTGAACCAATAGGAGAGCTCGATTTTGATACATAAGCGAAATTAAGCAATATGATTGGACATTAAAAAGTCAAAATTGAATTGATTTTGGTCAAACTTTAATAAATTTGGTGGAGAATTTGATTGATAAAAAAAACACATAAAAATATAGGTGTCAAATTTATGAAAATAAAAACTTAAAAAAAAAAGGAGATAATTAATAAAACTTTAGTGGTTCAATTTTAAATATATTAGAGTTAAGTGTAAAATTATTAGTCTCCATGTTTTTTAATAACTTTAGATAATAAACCATTAACCCCTTACACTTTATACCCCTATACTTTATAATGTTAACTTTGTTTAAAATTACATGAGTAATAGTATTAGTTTTTTTTTTTTTTTTTTTTTTTTTTTTTTTTCAATTAAAGTAAATTTAGTAAATATGCGAATTAGTTTTAATATACGTTAAATATTTTTTAAACTAACGTTAGTTTTAAACTTTAATCCATTAGAATTTTTTTTTTTTAAATAAGGACTCATGTTACTATATAAAAGTTTAATTTATGAGTACACGGATTTAAAATATGGCTAAATTATTAGTAACGGGAATATAAATATCAAATGGTAAGCATGAGTTACTTTGATATGAAAATAAATATACGCGATTCTACTTATAACAACGACTCATGAAATTGTTATTTAAAACTTATATATGGATATCCATAAAAACATTTTAAAAACTTTACGGAGTATATTTTAACTTCATCAACGCTCATTATGTGCCACTAAATTCGCACACTTTTGTACAACATGATATCAATAGTTAAAGTTAAATAACAATATTAACCTCAAACTAAACATCTCTGTCAGTTAAAAACGTTATATAAAGCTAATTATTAAAAAAAAAAAAAAAAAAAAAAAAAAAAAAAACAAAACAAAACAAAAACACATCTGTTAGATAGTCATTCTTTAATATAGAAGGTGTTTTCTTTAAATTATAAAAAAATGCATGCATCACAATCCTTATTTGATAAGAATCACCTCCTAAAAAAAAAAAAAAAAAAAAAAAAAAAAAAAAAAGTATAAGTAAAAGAAATACCACAATTATAAAACACATAATAAATTGATAGTACGGGTTTGCAAAACTAAAAGCATATATTACTAACATCTCAAGCAAGTCAAGTATTATCATGTGATTTTGCTTAAATAATAAAATATAACTTTTAATCCAAAAGTATTCTCCTAAAATAATAGGTAGATTAAAACATATATACATATGATTTTTTTATCTTTAGTCCACTAAGTAAAACTATTTGAAACATGTTAAGTGAGTTATTTTTTAATCGATAATAATACATAATCAAATCAAAATTTTAAAAACCCTGTGCGTGCACAGGTATTATAACTAGTTTTTCATAACACAAATTTGTCCGAAAACAAGGGTTTATAGACATAAAAGACAGTTATCATCGGATATCCGTGAGCCACCTAAGACATCTGTAAATCAACAAGCCAATTGCCTTCCAGACCAGATTTATAAGTCTTCAGTCATCACTGAAGTCAAATGAGTTCTTCAATATATGTCATGTTCAATCAAATTCCAAGCTCTAATTATTTGTAATAAATTTATTTGTTACATAGCCGTTAGCCGCATGCCCGTATATTCTAATTATTTGATAGGTATTGGTAGATTGCGAAATACTTAATTGGTTTTAGTAAAGAAATATTCACAAACTAAATATACACATACTTTTAAAAAGGGATTTTTTTTTTAATGTATTAAACTTGTCACAAATATCACTTCCGTGTAGCGAACAAAAAAAATAGCTTTTCTGTGCACTAAAGTTGACATTTTTATCATTTTTTGTGTAATAATGACAAAAAATAATTATGTGCTGACCATTTTACCATTGACTTTTTAAAAATTGCATCAAATGTCTTTGGCTAAATTGCATAAATGGTCCCTGTTGTTTAAAATATAATTTTTTTTCAAATTATTTTTTTTGAAAATATTTTTTTTTCAAGATTAATTTTTTTCGAAAATAATTTTTGTCAATAATAATTTTTTTTCAAAATTAATTTTTTTCAAAAATATTTTTTTTCCGATTTTTTTTTTCAAAATTATTTTTTTTCGAAAACTTTTTTTTCCGAATATTATTTTTTCAAAAACATTTTTTTTCGAAAACTTTTTTTTCAGAATATGTTTTTTTCAAAAACATTTTGTTTTTCGAAATTATTTATTTCCGAATATTTTTTTTCAAAAATATTTTTGTTCAAAAATTATTTTTTTGAAAATACTTTTTTCAAAAAAAAAATTCAAAATTTTTTTTTCGAAAATATTTTTTCGGGAAAATATAATATTTTCGAAAATATTTTCTTTTCAAAAATATTTTTTTTTCAAAAAGGGACGGTGGATGCAATTGCATCCAAACGACAGGGATCATTTATGTAATTTAGCCTAGGGAAGGTGGATACAATTTTCGCAAACCCACAGGGACCATTTTTGTAATTTGAAAGGGTAAAATAGTCATAATGTATTAAACTTGTCATAGGTACAGTCACGCCTTACAAGCTTTTAAAAACATGTATTTAATAGTTCCACAGGGACCATTTTTGTAATTTGGAACTATTAAAAACTTGCAATGTCCCGTAGTTAGACGTGTTTTTAATAGTTCCAATCAATGTCATAGGTACAGTCACGCCTCAAGCCTTACAAGCTTTTGCGAAGTCTTGGCGTTTCTTAAGGCGTGCTTAAAACGGCAAAAAAATATTTATAGATTTATGTATTTATAATTTTATGTCATTTTTAAGAGTAATTTCAAATAATAAAGAGCAAATACCAAATAGCCAAGCCCTAATATGAGACTCAAGTAAGAATTAAGTTTTGAAATTACAAAGCCCACGAAGGAAATATGTCAAATACTAGAAATTTAAGCTCAAATTCGTAAATCCTCAAAATGCTTCTAAAAATGGCGTCACGTCTTATTAAAAGGCGCGCCTTTTCTCGCCTTATCCCATGTTACGCCTAGAGCCGCCGCCAAGGTCTATTTCGTGACGGCGAGGCTACGCGTTGGCGACATCTTAGCGTGCCTTTTAGAACACTGGTTCCAATCATTTCTTTTACCCACAAGTCGAATAATGTCATAAATAAAATAATGTTAAACAAATAACCCTAAGATCATCAGGTGTATGGTATTATTCGTCTTGCGTTATAGCAAAAAGTGATGCAATTTTAAAACATTTCCCATGCTTTATAACTTAAACAAAAAAAACAAAATCTCTCCAAAATTACCACCGGTCTACACATAACTCAATAAAAGACAAATAAAAAATAAAAAAGAAATTGCATATCCCTTGGCTAATAATTTTGACGCGAGACCCTATGATACAGTGTACGGTTCGCGTTATCCGCTTGGCTGGGTTGGCGCTAGGGGTGTCATTCGGGTCAACCCGACCCGATAAGCCTCTATCGGGTCGGGTCTATCGGGTTTTCAGAAAATAAAAATTAACCCGCAACCCGATCCGATAAGGAATCGGGTTATCGGGTTCGGGTCTATCGGGTTATCGGGTTCGGGTTATCGGGTTTAGTTCAAAAATTATAAAACTTTTAATGTGTTATTATAGCTTATCGGGTTATCGGGTCAACCCGATAACCCGATAACGAAATTATTAAGACCCGCAACCCGACCCAACCCGATAAGGTGTATTGGACCCGAATCAACCCGACCCTATAAAGCCTTATCGGGTTCGGGTCAGGTCGGGTCGACCCATGTGACACCCCTAGTTGGCGCAGTGCTACCAGCCGCTCGCGCCGAATCCTCCATTTTAGATTAGAACACACCAGTCTTTTATTTGTAAAAAAACACCATAGGCCATAAACTAACTCTATGATGTCAGATTGTCAGTATTGAAAAGTCAAACTAACAAAAAAGTCAAGAGGCTCGAATGTCAACAAACAAGCACACCACCAACCACCATCACTCATCATCACTATTCATATTTCATATGCTGAACACAGTCAAACTGAACCGATCATCATCATCATAATCTGGGTCAAAATGGCGGGCATTTTGGGCCGAAGAGACAAAAACACAGGTCAATCATCAATACGTAAATCTCGGATCGTGTTCGCAATAGTGGCCGGAATCATACTCGGTACCATCTTCGCATTTGTATTCCCAAATGGCTTGTTTTCTTCTTCTAGTCATCCTTCCAACTTTCAAGGCCGTCGTCTCGCTAAATCAATCCTTCAGGTTGTTTCATCATTCTTTTAGGTTTAAGGTTTTGCTATTAATGGTTGGGGTTTATGGGGTTTTTAGTTTGTGCACATAAGGTGTTTGATGTTTTGCACATAAGGATTATTTTAACTTTTAAGGTGTGTGCATTTAGCTTTATTTGATCCGGCTTTATAACCCATGTTGATGATGATTTGCTTTTTGTTTACTTATGTTGGTTGTTACTCAATCTTTATGGTTGACTTAATATTGAAATCAATTGGATATTTGATAAAGCCAATAAACTCGCTTTCTTGGCTTACAGGGGGTGTTTGTTTAAGCGTTTATGAGCTTACTAGCTTATGTAACTAAAATAAGCTAACAATGTTACACTAGTGTTTAGGTAAGCTTATAACCTTAGGCTAAATTAGTTTATATAAACCCAATATTTGTGGTTTCTAAAAAATAAGTTCACCTTAAAATATAAGTTTTTTTTTTGGTTGACAAAACTTATCAAGAGCTTTATGGCTACTCCAAGTAGCGTTTAAAATAAGCTCCGGTTTCCAACTATTTTTTGCTAAAAGCACCCTTCATTTGCAATTAGAAGAAATCTTTTGGGTTTTGTAGAATCGATTGCATAAGAGTTAATGTGTGGAGGATCTTGTTTTTACAGATTGGATCAACTTCATGCGAATCCTCAGAGCGAGTTAACATGTTAAAGTCAGACCTTGCTGATTTATCAACCAAGAACGATGAATTAAAGAAAGAAATCAGGGATTTAACTAAAAAGTTAATGGCAGCTGAACAGAAAAACGGTAATGCCGAGAAGCAAGTTGTGGTAGTAGGGGAGCCACAAAAGGCCGGGCCATTTGGTAGTGTTAAGGGTATAAGAACTAACCCAACAGTACTTTCAGACGACACCGTTAACCCAAGGCTTGCAGAGATATTGAAGAAGGTAGCTATAAAGAACGAGCTTATAGTTGCACTTGCAAATTCTAATGTAAAAGGCATGTTAGAGGTGTGGTTCACGAGCATTAAAAAAGTAGGCATACCTAATTATCTTGTTGTGGCGTTAGATGATGGGATTGTGGATTATTGCAAAGAAAATGATGTGCCATATTACTCGAGAGATCCAGATGAGGGCATTGATACGATCGCTAAAACAGGAGGCAATCATGCCGTTTCAGGACTAAAATTCAGAATCTTGAGGGAATTTTTACAGTTGGGTTATAGTGTTCTTTTGTCAGATGTGGATATTGTATATATACAAAACCCTTTTGATTATATATATCGGGATTCAGATGTTGAGTCTATGTCTGATGGTCATAGTAATATAACTGCTTATGGATATAATGATGTTTCGGATGATCCATCTATGGGGTGGGCTAGATACGCTCATACAATGCGGATATGGGTTTATAATTCCGGGTTCTTCTATTTAAGGCCTACTTTACCTGCAATTGAGCTTTTAGATCGTGTGGCTGACAGGTTGTCTCACCCACCACCAGCTTGGGATCAGGCGGTTTTTAATGAAGAGTTGTTCTTTCCTTCTTATCCTGGTTATGTTGGACTTCATGCTTCTAAAAGAACTATGGATCGTTATATGTTTATGAACAGTAAGGCTCTTTTTAAAGAAGTGAGAAAAAGTGACGAGTTAAAGAAGTTGAAGCCTGTGATTGTTCATGTGAATTACCATCCAGATAAGTTACCAAGGATGAAAGCAGTCATGGAGTTTTATGTCAATGGGAAGCAAGATGCTTTAGAACCGTTTCCTGATGGTTCTGATTGGTAACAAAACCGGCGTGCTTAATGATAACTTGTATACTGGATGGGATTGGAAATCCGTTAAATGTAATTTTGTTTTTTTTCAGTCATCTACATAAATGCTATAGTTTGATCTTGTTATATCTTCTCCTTTTCGCTAACGAGATTTGTCTTTTGTCTAATATAATTTGTATCTTATGAACATACGCTTCTTGTAGTGTATCATTTACCTGGGTTCATGATCATCTTTGTGCTTATATGTTTTTTATTGTCACAGTGGTGTTTAGTGAAGGAGGCAGAAAACAAGCCAACAAATGCAGCTGTCTCCTTCAACTCTTGCACCCAATAGAGGTTAAGGCTTTTAAGGATAAATCTTAAATCAACTCGACAAATTCCACTTTTTAATAGATTTTCTGGCTCTTTAACATCTTAAACAGTATAATTTACAGGAATAAAGGGATGTATAAAGATCAGCCGTGTAGTAGAAGATAAGACCATCTTTTCATTTTCTGGAAAAGACAGATTACAATATCTATTATGCAGTAAAAGTACTTTATCCAGTTTCTGTTAACTGTCAAGACTTGTAAGCAAACAACATAGATCTTGTATTACTAAATAAAAGGACTGATGCATGATTTGCAAACAACATATACCGAACATATGTTGACAATTCACATGAAAATTTGTGGATGCCGAAACAACCACAGAACTCATAACTAACCAGACTCTTGATTTTGCATATGTGATGTCATTTTTTGACAATGTCGGACATCAATCAATTGAACTAAAAAAATTGAATCTATAGTCCTCATGAGCTTCATAAATTTGAATCAGACAACCTGGATTTGCATCAAAATCATTACCATGGAAAGTATTGGTTCTGAAATGACCAAATGTTTTCCCGAATTTAGAGCCTTGTTTTGGGGGGTTGTAAACGAGTTAAACTCGAGCTTGTAATTGTTGGGCAACCCTGAGCGTTTCAAACTTGATTAAGAGCTCTCAACAAGTCTTAGGCTTGAAAATGATTCCCAAATAAAACCGAAAGCTCATATTAGATAGCGACTTAGAAGTTCAATATGCACCATATTTGACTATACCAAAACTCTTTAATGAAATTTGTATTACTATATTGTTATTTGTGGATAGGAGTATATATGTGGCAATTAATTGGCGCCAAGAAAAACATTGCATACAAGAACAAAACCACCTAACGAACCGGCTGCTGTCACTGATCCACCTTATCCATTTGGTCCCCTACAACAATCTAGTGGCCACAATTTGTACTAAACTTACCCCACAGTCGTTTGTTCTTTGTCCATTTCCCTTAACAGAATCATTAAACATATGTGACAACGGCTCTACATTCAGATGTTTTCACAATTTCCATTAAATGGACAAACTAAACGTGTCGCTCAGATACGGTCTAACACACAGATCATTTGACAACGAAGCTAGCTCTTCTTCTATGGAGCAGACAATGAGAAACTTGGACAACGAGGTTGATTTTGATGATGTGTTTGGTGGACCTCCAACACGTACGAGGTATAGTTTTGGTGGTGGGAGGATTAAGTCGTTGGAAGAATCGACTGGTTCTTCTAGTGGATTGGGTGAGAGGCCGGTTTTTGGTGAGTCGTATAGTTCGCCTAGAAAAAAAACTAGTGATGATTTCTATGATGATATTTTTAGGAGAAGTGATGAGTCTGTTCGGTCGCCTAGATGGTCTAATGCGACGCCTGGTTCAAGAAATTTAAGCCCTTCGAATGGGAAATCTGAGCCATTTGGTGGTTTGCTTCCTGCTGAGTTCAGGTTCTCATCAGTCCTGTTTTGTTATATAATATGTGAATTTATATTTCATTGTGTAAATAAGTTAGGGGTGTTGCAATTTGCCAATTGCTAAGCGCTTATGTTAGATTTATGTAAGCAAATATGTAGTTTTATCCAAACATTTCAAACAGTTTTCTGGTTATAAATAAGCAAATAAGAAGTTAAGTTAAATAAGCAATCCCAAAGACCCTCTTAGATGAACTTACGATTGCTTCTAAAGTCGATTTTGAGTTTGATCACGTAGCTAAATATAGAATCTCAGGTTTTATAAGTTGTGTATCAGCTTTTACGGTTGTGAATCAATAAAGCGGATGCACAACCTTAATATTTAGCTTTTTATTTGATCTGAATGATTAGCTGCTGTTTTCCCCAAATTTCTGCTTGTAATTAACTGTTGAGTAGGTTTTTATTATTTTCTTAAATTTTCGATTATTATTTTTCATTAAGGGTTCTTGTATATGATATTATTGTTTATTCATCAGCCTCCCAGCCAAGTTGACAAAAACCGTAGATATTCCTGTATTTGGTTCAAATGTGTATACATCGAATACCTCTCTCTCCAGATTTTCAAGCCCATCAACGCAAGGGCGTGGTGTTCTTAGTAATAATTCAGGTCAATCACCTGGTCAGACTTTGTTATCCCGTGAATCTAGTGTTAAGGAGTCGCTAAACTCACCAAGATCCATAGAAGATGAAAATAAGTCAAAGAATAGAACAACAAGAACAGGATCAGGATCTCCAAGTAGTGACTTTCACTTTTCTATACATAAATGGGCCAACGTGGGAGTACCGTTACTTATGTCTCTTCGTGGTCCTTCATTGAAAGGAAGTAGTAAAGTTAGTGCGGTGTCAATTGAAAATAGTCAAGATACTGGTTTTCCAAATGACGATTTATCTGCACAGAAGGAAGACGTGAAGCCTGTTTCTGGAATTAGTTTAGCAGAAGTTATCGAAAAAGAAACTACAACTGTAAAACCTGTAGTAAACGAGGAGGAGGTCATACTTCCAAGCTCTTTATTACACGATGAGACTGAAAGACAAGGTGTGTGGTTAATGGTTTCACTTTGCAGTATAAGATGAAATTTATAAAATGTGAGCGCTGATTATATTTTCCTGTGAAACAGGTTATGAAGAGGCTGGTAGAGAAGCGGAAAAGAAAGAAAAAATGGAGACAACTAGCAGTAAGAAAAAAACTGATGCAAAAAAGAATACAAGTAAAAAAGCCGAAGCAAATAAACCTGCTATTGGATCGCCTAAAAGCCGCGTCAAGGGTATGGTCAAAGATTTCTTCAAAATCTCTAATCAAGAAAGTCCTCCAAAGGCTAAAACGAATGTTGTTTCCGGAGGTTTGAGCTCTAGATGGAAAACTAATTCCAAAAGCCGAACTCAAGAAGAGGTTGTTATTAGCAAACCAAATTTAGTTAGTAGACTCCCATCAGTTGATGTAGAAAAGATGCAAGATGCTTCAAACACAACAAATTTACATGAAAATAATGTTAAAATGGCGCCAGATGCTTCGAGCACAAAACCATTAGATAGTAAAGTGCCTGCAGAAAATGTGAAAGTAGCACTTTCTGCTTCAAGCACGATACCATTGGATAGTAAAGTGCCTACAGACAATGTGAATACAGTGCCAGATGCTTCATTTAAGGTAGTTTTACTAATAAATGATCTATTTTAACCAAATTATTACTTGTATAGTTTCCATGTTCTTACATGATTTATGGTTTTAAGGTGACGGAGAATGTTATGAAGCCCAACAAGCCCAAATTTCCACAGAATCGTACTATACGAAAACTTGAGGATATCAACTTTCAGAAGGATGCTTCACCAGCTTCTGGTTAGTCAAACAGAAATGGTGAAATTAAGAATCGCATTAGATAACTAGAACAAGCTGCCTTTTACGGAGTAGCTTTCATTTGAACCCTAATAATATGACACACTAAAGTATTTGTTTTTAATTTTTGCTGGCAGTGACGCTCTTTGTTTCTGTTTCTCAGGACCAGCACCTAATGATTCTGAGGCTAATGCTGAAAATATAGATGATCCCTCTTTGGATAACTTCCAGGTAGAAGAATTGGCTGTTGTAGAGGACAAAGATTCAAATACTCAAGAAGAATCCGAGGCCTTTAAAGTAAGGGCGTATTTTTTGTTCCATCAAATTCTGTATGTATAAAGTGTCTGTCTGAGTCCACCATGATACTAAAACAATTCACATAAACGCAGGAGTTAGACTCAAAGATCCATATGTGGTCAAGTGGAAGAAAAGGAAACATTCGCTCACTGCTCTCGACTTTACAGCTTGTAAGCCCAGACACTGTTTTTTAGTTCATATCATATTTTACAAAGCCAAAAACTTTTGGGTTCATATTTTATTTTGGCACAGGTCCTTTGGGCTGGGAGTGGATGGAAGCCGGTTGCGCTTGTTGATATAATAGAAGCAAATGCAGTAAAAAAATCTTATAATCGAGCAATGCTATGTTTGCACCCCGATAAGCTACAACAGAAAGGCGCTGATGCAGAAAAGAAATACACGGCCGAAAAGGTCTTCGATATACTTCAGGTAATCAATTAAATTGTCTACATTTTCTTGGATTATTTTTTTTTCGCGGGTTGTACGGTTTAACCAAAACCCTGATGTGACAATATAGGGCAATGCTGATAAAGTTTAGTACTATATATGATTTGATATTGGATGTTGTGGTACAGGAAGCGTGGGATCATTTCAACACATTGGGTACACTTCTTTGACCATTGAAGGCCCCATGACATTATTATGATTGCACCCACCACCAAACAAACAAGACAAGATTTGAATTGTGAATATCATCATTTTTATTCTGCATAAAGGAGTTGGCTTTTTATGGTTTGGACACAAAACTAGATACTATACCACAGCTTTTTTACTTTATTCTTTGGCTATATAAGAAACTTTAGAAATGCACAAGTGCCTTTATACATTGTAAGCTGTATCTTTTTGTTATTATATTAGCACATGGATATCATTAAATTAAGTTTGTTTTCATTTATCTAAGCATTCGGTGACGTGACCCCTACTTATTATTGTTGTCACATGAACACGTCACATTATTTACTTTTGACCACTTTCTAGTTTCTACTTAAAAAAAAAAAAAATGTGTGTGTGTTTTACGTGTGGTTTTCACCACGATCCACTCAACACCGAGCTAAAAACCAGGAGGTCAGCCGCAATGGCAATCTACAGGGCCGGTCCTGAGATTTCGAATGCCCAGTGATGCCCCGGGCGAAATGTTAAAACAATGCCCGTAATTAAAGGTTTGGCATATAAATAAACTTCGCGTATTATCTTAAATTTACATAAGACAACTATTAAGTTTAATTTACTTTATAGGTTGGTTCAAAGTGCTCTATAACATATAAAGATAACTTCATGCCTATTGCAAACGGTCTAACAAAATTAAGAAATTTCATCACCTATAAAGTTTAAGAAATAATGCCACATCTCCCATTGACTTATTGAACAAGATGTAAAGCCTTAGGCGTAAGGAGATGAGAATCTACAAATGGTGTTGAGCATGAAAATGGTTTTTCTTGGGGTACCCATTCATCTTTTGCACAAGAAGTGTAGCAACCTTATTTTATCCCCACAAAAAAAAGTCTATATTTGATAATTCAATTAAGTATTTATACATATCAGATGATGTGGTCATTTGAGTATCAAAAGCGGGTTTTCAAGATCGGATCCTATCCAGGATCGTTTTCGTCTTTGCAAGATCGTGATAGTAAGATCAGATCGGGATCTTAAGATCCTACTATAATGTCATTTCTTAATAGTTTTTTGTAATATTATACAAATTTACAATTATTATATATCATAAACACAAAATTATATGAATGTTCCATCAAAATGTTGTAGTTTGTTATCTGAGAAAAGTAGGATCGGATCGAATTAGATCTTAAGATCCTATGGTCAAGATCGGGATCCTAAAAGATCTTAAGCCTTCAATCCAGATCGATTTTGCTTTGTAGTATCGTAAAATCGTAAGATCCTAAGATTAGGATCGGGATCCTGACAACCATGATCAAAAGTTCATTTTTGCAATAATTGTTAAGTGATATACTTGATAATTGATATGACCAAATATCTAATACACTATTAAATATTCAGGCAAAGTATGAATCCATGGAAAATATCTTATTCTCCAGTTCATAGCCCATAAATTCCAGCATGCAACTCATTTAATTGGTGGTTAGAATATTGATGTTGAAAGACATTGATTAATGATAACTCTGAATAAATAAATTTCTTGGACATGTAAACAATCTCATGCGAAAGTTATGAGTATAAGTGGATTAAACACGTTGCATGCACAGACCGACTCAAGATTTTTAAAAAGATGTTGCACAATTTTTTTTCTTTTTCTTTTTTTTAATTATTTTTTATTTTTATTATTATTTTTTTATGATTATTAGTACTAAAGCAACTCTATAAAGAATTTATTAAATAAAATGAGGGGTTGCGTGTGCTCAAAAAATACATATTTTATAAAAGATTTACATTTCGTGACCTAAAATCTCCCATGTGGGTTCGTCCCGGTTGCATGATAAATGTATAATACGTAGTACAATGTAAATAATATAGTCTCGTGATAAAACATAGTATAAAGTGGTTGGTCAATAGTATAAAATACATTATGTTATACTAGTAGTTTTTTGTAATTATATGATCCCTTTGTTTTATTTTATAATTGTATTACTCCGTATTTCTAAGATATGGAGCATGAAGAAGGGTCAAAAGCAATAAAAAGACAAAAGCGCATGTGTCTCGTGTGTTCATATGGCGAATTTTTTAACTCTACTTCACGCTCACTCTTCCACTTTTACTTACTTTAATACATTTTTTAAGCCTTGTATGTTACTCCACTAATCCTTTTCAAACGTTTAAAAATCCAAATCTTCTATGCTTTCTTTTGGGTTTTACCTATAACTATGACGTGCGACTTATTTTACATTTAAAAAAAAAAAAAAAAAAAAAAAAAAAAATCTAGATAACGACTTTTCTAGTATAGAATATATAATAATACTGTAAGATTTTCTAATCATTCACTCATTTCATTTTTGTAAAGCAAACAACTCAAATTTCATTACTAAACTTGTTAAATACAAGTAAACCTTTTAGTGCATTTCCACCGTCTTTTAAACAATAAAAACTTTCCTTGCATGTATGACATGAGGCCTTAATTTTTAAGGTGAAAATAACAAAACATGGTAAATTAGGGTTACCATTCACTGATTTGTTATTCAATCTTTTAAGGTTTATTACAAACAAACAAACAAACAAACAAAAAAAAAAAAAAAAAAAAAAAAAAAAAAAAAAACTATATAGTAGAGGTCATTCGGTTTTAATAAAATTTGATACTTTTGACATCAATATAATATTGAACCTTTAATTAGTTTCTAGTTAAAAAAAAAGTACTCCGTATAAGTATAATGACAAACCGGTTAGTGTTAACTTTAATTTATCGTAACTTTGATAACAAAAGCTTAATATGTTAGTACTTTTGGGAAAAGATGAGAGCACCTAATTCATGGTTCTTGCGCTTAGAGAGCTCGGTACAGGCATTCGTTCGTCCATCAAATGCATCAATGACGGACGAACGGCGCGCCATACTGCACCATTCGTCCGTCGTTCGGCCTTTTAGCCATTGCACCCACTAACGCCATTCGCTATTTTTTTTTTTTCTTTTTCAAATTTTTAACGTTACATAACGTTAAAAAGCAATGGCAAAAAATTAATTAAACCCATTTCACTTATAAATACCCACTTTTAACATCTATTTTTCAAATATTCCAACTAAATTGCAATTTATATTATACTTTCACTTACATTTTAATCTCTTCCATATTTCATATACTTTAAATTTTCATGGATCTTTTTGACGCTGAAACTCGAGCCGAAGAATTATTACGTTTATACGATTATCATGAACAATTTCTAGCATTTGATGACGATGAAGCCACTAGTTCACACACCCAGATGCATATACCCCGCGAATATGAAGATGTCGAACTACGTCTACTGGATGATTACTTTGGAGATGCTCCAAAATATCCCGAAAAGAATTTTAGGCGATGGTTCCGAATAAGTCGAAAACTATATTTACAAATAGTCAAAGGTAAAACTAATTATAACGAGGAACCTATTCCCGAGCATTTTAAATTTTTTAATTCTTAGCCAAATGTCGTTGGTAAAATAAGTATTAGTGCTATAATGAAATGCATGTCCGCTGTACGCCAATTGGTGTACGAAACAACACCTGATGATTTCGATGAATATTTACAAATTGGTGAATGTTGTAATCGTTGAAGTTTAGACAATTTTACCAAATGTATATGGGATTTATACTCGAAGCAGTATTTAAGAACACCCCCCTACACACACACAAATGATATTATGCGACTATGTGAAAAACACGAAAACTATCATGGGTTTCCGGGTATACATGGTAGTATAGATTGTATGCATTGGGAATGGGGAATTGTCTGAATGCTTACAAAGCGCAATTCCAACGATGGGATCACAAACATCCGACAATAATGCTTGAAGCATTTGCATCTCAAGATTTGTGGATTTGGCATGCATTTTATGGTATAGCGGGTGCAAATAACAACCTAAATGTTCTATATCGGTCGAATTCATTTGACGGCCTCATTGACGATCGCACTCCTGAGGCACCGTTTACGGTGAATGGTAAAACATACATGAAAGGATATTACCTAGCAAAAGTTTTTATCCAACTTGGTCTACTTTTGTCAAATCCTATACGATCGCCCGAACTCAAGTTGATTTAAATTTTAAGTGGGATCAAGAAAGTGCAAGAAAAGATGTGGAACGGGCTTTTGGTGTCGTTCAGGGTCATTGTGGGATTATAGCACAACCCGCACATGCTTACTAGGTGAGCAAAATACGTAGGATTATGTATTGTTGCATCATATTGCATAAAATGATACTAAAGATAAAAAAATTTCAAATAAGTGAATTTAACGAGATATGTTAGTCCGCCCCCAATATTCAACATACATGGATAAAAAGATGCACCGTACAATGAAAGAACCGAACTACGTGACAAAGAGATCCATACCAACCTTCGACATGATCTTGTGGATCATCTTTGCTAACAACAGCTAGAACGGCAACAAGGCGAAATGCAGTCTCTTTATGTATTGTACTTTTTTTTTTCTTTTCCGCTTTTGGAGGCGGGAGTGCTTGGTCGCTGGGCTTTCCTTTTCCTTAATCAATTCGGTTGTGTCAGCTGGTCTAGCATTTTGTTATGGGCCGGCTTGGCTGGACAACGATGGATTGAAGTTGTAACACCCCCAATTTAGTGATGCAGCGGAATTCAAACTGAGTGTTACTCGACGGCACAATAGTCACAATAATAGAAAACGAACTCTAATTGAGTCGTTTTAAAAGATTTATCATTCAAATTATATAAATATCAGAGATTACAAAATGAGGTCCCAGATGGTTCCATGTTTACAATTTACATTAAATGAGTTTTCGAATGATAATAAAGTTTATAGCCCTCTTGAATATCTGTGCTCCTCCGTGCCAGCCTCGTTCATTATGGACCTGAAATACATGCTTAAAACAGTCAACACAAAGGTTGAGTGGAATTCGTAGAGTTTGTAGTTAAATCGTTGAACACAATAATCGTAGTGTGAGCTATAGACTCACACTCATAGTTAGAAAACAAAACCGTTATTATTGTACTAAGCTCATGCAACCAAAGCATTAACATCGAACCAAAAATTGGCATTATAGAAGCCCTACCAAGGTAATATTGCCATTATACCTCTAAATATCAAATATAGTGCATTTGTTTGAACTCGTAGTTGTTCAACACAAATGGGATCCGTTAATCCCAATAGATCTATTCACAATATTCACGCTCACTATAGCTAGTGACTAATGGTTCATGATATAGGGACTTCGAACATGGCAATCGTTACTTAGTGACAATAAAACATAGTCGGGTAAATATACAGTAGAAAGCATTGTGTTTGAGTAGAAAAATAATAGCATGTATCCCCCCATGAGTTTGTAAAATAGTTAAACAATAGAAAGTGGGGCTACGAACTCACTGTGAGTTATGTAGTAAGTAGTGAAAATGGTAGTAGAATCGCGAAGGTCTCTATGAGCAACCTATAATAGAATGTTGCGACTTAGGTTTGGAGTAATGTCAAAGAATATGAAGAATTCCCTATATATGTCTTGCATTTAGACCATGATGTAGTACTTAGTATATAGTGTAAGTCTTTGAATAAAAATGGTTTATGAAACATGTGTAGTTTGAATATCGCTTACTACCGTTCGGGCCGACATAATTCAGAGGTCACGCAGTAAACGTTCGAGGAGCTAGAACACTTTAATTCGTAAATCCAGCAACTCGTCGATCCATTTACCCAAATGAAACCCCTCACATGAAGCTCCCTAGTGTTGTAGTATTTGATAAAAATATATAAGTTTTTGATCCGAAAAGTTACATGTCCAAATAATTGAATAAACTTAGGAAAGTTTATTTTAAATGAAGATTGTTATTTCAATGAGTTTCTTAAGTCTAGAAAGAATATTACTTGAAAAGTCTCATGGTCATTTTGATGGAGTAGATCCAAATTGTATGATTATGTTACAACTAACTCTTTAGTTCATGTTTTCGCCTTAGAAGGTTATATGGTCTTTTGCTATGGCTTTGCCGTGACTTTGGTCATTGTTACCATGGTCTTGAGACTCATCCTTGGCCTTAGACATGGTTGGGGTCTTGGCTTTAAGGTCATTAGACCTCTTGGTTTTACTTAACCATAACTAATACATGGTACTTTGGGTATTAAAAGGGGCTGTTAAGAATTTGAAGAAAAATATCACTCTTTATGCGTTTTCAGGGTTCGAGCTTCTTTAATCATGAACGAAAACGTCGTTCCGCACAACTTTCGTGTTTTAACTTTTTGATGAATCGGACCAGAAGGGCCTTAAAAAAATATGGATTTTAATCAGAATGCTATTAGGCAGTTTCGGGTTTTTAGGTTCGCTAACTTCTTTTGGCCATAACTTTTGACTCGTGTACTCATTTTAGGTGATTCAAATTGCTATGTTTTCCTTGTAAAGTCCTCTTTAACAGTAGGTAAGTTTCTAATATCATGGTTATACTATTTTGGTCGAATTTCACAATATATGTCACTAGTTTTCTTGTTTATGTCTATTTAGCTAACATATGGTTCCTTTAACTTGTTTTAATGGTTTTTATACATCATGAACATAACACAAAGACCATATATAGAATGAATGAAACATAATAAGCATGAAAATGATATTGAGCAAGAAAGTGTATTAGGGTTTGCTTACAACTTTAGGCTTTCTAAAAGAAAGGTAAGTAACTAGTAAGGAAAGGACTTTGATTGAACAAGCTTCTCTAGCTTCCAACTTCTTTAAGCTCTTGACACCAACTTGTGACTACTTGAGAAGGCACTTGAAGTCTCTACAAGACACTTCTTGTGTGGATGGAAGATCACCAAAGGATGGAAGAAACAAGGACTTTGGATCAATCAAAGCTTTACAAGAGCTTTGGAATTGATATGAAACTTGTATTCTTGAATAATACTTGAAGTAGAGAGAAAATCATGAATGTGTTTGTGTTTGTGATGGTATGAACGACCAAAAGGGAGGGGAGGGCTTATATAGAGCTTTGAGGAGGTGCAAAAAGAGTGACTCATCTTACTTGCTAGCTAAGGGTGTGTATGTGTTGCAAGATTAAGCAATACTTAGGCACTAAGTTAACATATGTGTAACCAATCCATCCAAGATCAATCCTAAGCATGCCATATGCCCTTGTGAGTCATGAGAAATGCCACATAGGGCTGAAATTGAGGAGGTGCAAGTATTAGATATTTAGGAAGCTTAGTGAAGAAGTTTGGTAAGTTTAGCTAGCTAAGTAAACACATGTAACCATCCTAAGTGAACAAGGCTTATCACAAGCCAACAAGGCTTGTGAATAGCCATAAATTTCGTCCATGGTCTTATCTAGGATGACTAGATGAAGTTTTGATGTTATCTTGCTTTTACGGAGTGAGTTTTGGTCCCGGTAATCGCTAACGGTAAGTCGTTAAGTCATGAAACTTAAAATCAGGTATCCTAAAAATATGAAACTTATAAATATGTTAGAACTTATAAATATAACCTATCTTAGCATATTTAATAAGTGATAAGTTCTATCGGGTTGCTTAAACGCTGTTAAAACTGAAAACGCGGGTCTAAAACGCGTAATTCGCGTAAAACGCTGAACTAGAAAAAGTAAAATTCCAAAACTTTTGGAATTTTCGTAAAATGAGAGAAAATCATATTTCTATTGTTTATAGTGTTTTATGGACATATCGGGATGCTTGATTGACGTTTAAACCTAAACGTAAATCTCGGACATGGTTTCGTGATTTTTGCAGAAATGATCCGACGAGTGTCAAACTCTCGGATTATCATTAAAATAGTTTAACTTACGAGAATATGAAATAAAAATTTCGGGAGTGAATAGTGAAAGTGAATAGTAAAAAATGAATAGTAATCCGAAAATATGAATTGTTACAGAAGGTAAGATAGATTTAAGTTCAAGTGGCACAGGACCTTCAATCTACCATAGGGTAGAATACTACAGAATTCATTAGCCCATTAGAGCCAGAAAAATCACAGAGAGGTATTGATACGGTAAGGCTTTGATTGATATTTCTTTTTTCTTAGTGATTGTTAAGGAGGGCCCGGCTACTGAATACAAACCCAACCAGGGCGAGGGCCTTCACTCCCTCCGAGCTCCTCCCCTTGAGTTATAAGAGGCAGAAGATGCACTTAGGACTGGATTTTCAGTCTTTAAGTTGTTCTTTCCGTCCCCTATCACCCCTCAGGAAGTATGGAGTCGTTGGTCACTTGGAGTGCTTAATGAGGTCACTACTCCCAGAAAGCAACTAAAGCCCAATCAGCAAGTAAGAAGCCCCTTTGACATTTCTTCATCTGCAAATAATTCTCGATGTGAAAAGACAAAGACAAGGGGACGAGCTTTGAATAGGAAAAGGATTGGATCTGCAGGGTCCCAAATGAATTGGCTTATTCGAAAAGGCCTTGTTCTTTGGAAGATCTATCTCGTGTTCTTTGATTTCTTCCGAAAGCAGATAATTTGCTTCTTGCGTTCCGTGAATAACCGGGACGTTGAGGAATTATGCTAGTTCTGATTTTAATTTACCACCTACTTGTTTCATAGCTTTAATTTGAGCCGCCGACCCTACTCTGGAAACAGAGATACCCACATTAATAGCGGGTAGGATTCCAGCATTGAAGAGATTGACAGATAAGAATATTTGGGCGCCAGTAATCGAAATTACTTTAGTAGAAATACAAGCCGAAACATCTCCCGCTTGGGTAACGGATCAGTCGGTCGGGTTTACGAATCTATTCTAACTATCAAAGAATTCCTAGAATTTTTGGTGGTATGGGTGTTGTAATTCTTTCTACATGTTGGGGTATAATGACAGACCGAGAGGCTCGACTAGAAAGAATAGGTAGAGAAAGTTTGTGTTATATATGGTAATCTTTCTAATATCAGAATTGAATATACTTCTTTTAGGCGCTTCCTCTCCTTTCAGTCGAGCTAGCCTGAAGAGTTTCTCTTTCTAGCCAATTTTTGGGCCAATTCCCCTTCGTACTACCAAAAAAATGAGATTCTTACTGAATCCGAGTTTGCTGTTCCAGCCATTACCAAACTAATACCTATTCTGTTTAGTACTATAGGTGCTTCTGTTGGGTATAATGTATAATGGGTTGCCCGGGATTCGAACCCTGAACTAGTCGGATGAAGTAGATAATTTTCTTGTTAAATAAGTAAAAATTCCTCCCTTAGCCGTGTTGCATTTTTCACTGCACACGGCTTTCCATCTGTTACATCTAAAACTAAGTTTCTTCATTAAACAAGAAAAGATTGAATACTTGGTTGATTTAATCCTTACCACATCAACATTTCAGAATGGAAATAAATAATTTTTCCTTCTTTTTTTTAATGAATCGAGGAATTAAGGACGTTTTCAATACCGATAGTAGCTCCCGTAGAAGCAATTATAGCAGCTCTGGACCCTATTATTTTTGCATCTTCTAACATCTCGAGTTGATAATTCTCCTTACTCTTTTTCTTTTTCATTCACGATCTGATGTTCTATATTCCACTCTAGTCTAGATTCCTCATCGATTCTTCCCCTCGTTCTGAATATCTTGGACATCTCTTTTCCATGCAACACATTCTTTTCGATCTTGTACTCACTTGCTTTGCATAGGCTACACAAGCGGTACACTGAACACCAACCAAATTTCGATGAAAAAAAAGGAGAGAACTTATAATCTATAATCTGATGATCGATTCGATTCTATGATTATAAGTGCATTTCATATCGGACCAGACCGGAAGTTATATACGTTCTCATTGTGAGAAGGGGTCATTTGAGCGTATCTAAATGGATAATATGTTTACATATGGATCTTTATGTCGTTACATTCCATTTAAGGTGTAATCGGATATGCGTTTTATATATCTCTCGTTATTTAGGACCATATTCGCCTCTTTGGGCTTTTATTGAATCAAGAAATAGGTTTGATTGTCCATCTTTTTGTAAGACGTAAGTAATATATTGAATGAGATAGTTTGGCTATAATTTTTGTAGGCAATTAGCTGTAATCTTTCACAAAATACATAAGAAATAACTCAAAGACCTATAAAAAAAGACTCGGAGACCCACAATTTATATAACACAAATTATAACCAATTAGCTGAAAAAAAAAAAATTGTCATATTAAAAACTAAACTTTACTAAAAAATAAAATAAAATAGAAAAGAATGGTAGTGGTTTGCTGGATAGTGGACCATGCTAGTTGATAAACAAGTGTGGGATTTTCCATGGTTGATGAGATAGATACATATTCTTTTCTATTATTGAACCTTGAGAGGTTTAGGCTGTCTTTCCTCACCTCTCTCTCTCTCTCTCACACACACACACATGCCCAGCCCACTAGTCTCTGTTTCAAGTTGTGGCTGAAACCTCAAAACTAGCTTGCTTTCTGTAAACTTTCCTCATATTCCTTCATTACCCTGATATTAAATTCTTCACACTTTGTTCTTTCAAAATTTCATTCCAGTTGCTACGTATGTCTTCTTCTTCTTCTATGCTTTGTAAGTTAAAGTTACTTTTCCTATGCAATGTTCATTTCATTCTTTTCATATATTTCTTTCTTTCTTAATAGCTAAGATTTTCTCTCAAAATAAGTATTCACTTTAGAGGTGACACGCAAATTTAGGAACATACGAAGATTTTATGTTAACCAATTAAACATGGACATTTATTATTTTGAGACATAACTAAAATAATAACGTGGACACTTGTTTTAGAAGTGTAGTACCAAGTATTCAAGTAATGTCATGTTAGTTGTTATCATCATTTGCAACATTTTCTTTGTTATATTTGTTCTTGATGTTTAGTTTTAATTCATGACTTGTTGGCTATATCGAATGCTTAAATTAGCAAGATCTGAAATAATTCAGTCATAGAATTGTAAATGGTTTGTTGTTAACAAATTGTTGGTTGATAAGTTGTCATATTAATTATTGTGGATGATAAGGATGACTACTAGACTACTAGCATCACTTTGTTTCGTTTACATGATAAACTAGCAGGGTAACCGCGCGTTGCGTGGCGGGAACTCTGCAATAATTTTTTCGGTGAATTATGTATTTTAGTTTATTATATTTTTTTTAACAATAAATTTACGGATATCAAGAATCTCATGTATTTTAGTTTATTACATTCTTTTTAACAATAAATTTACGGATATCAAGAATTTCATGTGACGGAATTTATTTCCTTTTTTTTGTTTTTTTGTTTTTTTTAAAGCCATTCGTATAACATGAGCTCGTTTGGCCCGTTCCCATTTGGCCATGCCCGTTAGGGCTCGAGCCCATTGGGCCCCGTTGCTCGTTCGGGCTTGAATATTTGTATAATGTGCTTTATTATTTGTATTAGCAACATTTAATGCATGAATTGTGTTTAAGTTGGTTGTATAATATGCTTGATAATTTGTTTTTTTTTTCTCTAAATGGTGTTTTAATAACTGCATTAATTGTATTTTATTGACCAGTTAATCAATTGACTAAATTAAATATATCTTGACCACATTAATAGTGGTTTGTATTGTATTTAATGTTAGTAAATGGGTTTTTAATTAGTTGTACTTTTAACTTAAGAACTTGTAATGCTGAATTTTAAGTATTTCTATTTAAATATTGTATTTAATGTTAGAAAATGTGTTTTAATTAGTTGTACTTTTAGCTTAAGAACTTGTATTTGTATTTAATGTTAGAAAATATGTTTTAATTAGTTGTACTTTTAGCTTAAGAAATTGTAACGCTGAATTTTAAGTAATTCTATATATAGAAGGCCTTCATCCTTTATTAGATAGTAAGAAGATAAGCAACAAAAAGGTTGAATTAATTTGATGGTTTTAATGATGAAAACTAGTGTAACAAGTTAGGTTAAATAACATTTAGCTACCTTACCCTTTAATCAAAGGGCTTGGCCTAGTGTGATTCACTAGGACTTGGGCTTTCATGAAGTTATTAGGTCTCATGCTCGAAACCTGAAAGCTTGCCCCGTACCATGTGAAGTGTTGCACGATTCCGTTTGCTAGCTTGATTATGTGATACCAAGCTAGGTTAGGTTGATATTGGGTTGGGTTGGGTTTTAAAACTTCAAAACTGTGTTTTCAATACTTATTCACATGGTTGAAGATAATCGCTTCTTCATTTGGTGTCAAACACGTGCTCCTTTCCAATTACTAGTGTTTAACGAACGCAATAATCAGATAATCTTCTCCAAAATGTAATCCCAAATACACTCTTTATAAAATAAAACAGTAATATAAATATATGACTGAGTTGCCCCTTATTTTACAGAGTTTTAAGAATAGACTCCTTTCACCTGGCTCAATAACAAAGTTGCATTTCTTTTGTTTTTTTCAGTTTGTACTTTTGTCATTTATATCACCATGGGTGCAGAATCCGTTTTTATCTCTTTGTTTTTTTCTTGAATTCTTGTTCTTATCAACAAATCCGTTAGTGTAGGCGTATTTGAATTGAAAATTTGGACATTTGGTCCATTCATGACCTTTGTGCACATTGGAATTGCTATAATTAGTAACTACCTACCGAGTGTTTAAATATTCTTTTGAAAAGGTCCTTTATATGATTAATGATGAAAAATAAGAAATTAAGCTAAAGAATAATTATTGTCATTATCTTTAGACATGTGTAACCGATACATGTTACGGAGTAAAATATTAAACTAAAGGCGGCAAGTAAATGATCTTGTCAAGGACCATGATGTGGTACTTGAGCTAAGAGAATGTTTAATTGTCAAAGGACCATGGTGCGGCACCTATAGCAATTATAGTTAACTGACTCAAGATAGATAGACTCGTGTTGATTTTGATAGTAACTAATTTCACGAGTCATACTCGGTAAGTTTAGTGCTATATCTAGGGTAGAAACTCACCCCACCACCAGTTGTAGTTGCTTACCGACAAAAAGTTTTATTGCGCTTTTGTAAGATACTGCACTTGTAATCTAATTTCTTACCCATTACACGGTCCCCTCCCCCCTTCTGCTTCATGTGAGGTACTGTAGTGAACCCACAGCTATAATTCGTCATGTGCGAAAGGAAAAACCAATAATTTACTTTCTGTGTTTCACTTGGTGCAGTGTGGCCTTTTGTGTTATGTGAGTGGCCCTTCAAGATTATTATAGTCATCAAGTCTCACCTACATGTTAGATAGTCAATGGTAGTAGTGAAGTACCATATGGGCAATGAATGACATGGTGTAAAGACCAAAGAGTATCCAATTGAAATATCATTCACAATTTCAAATAATATAGACTTAGAGGTTAAGCTGAGTTAACTTTACTCCTTGTTTCTGAACTAAAAAAAATATATCACAAATTGGGACCATAGTTTCTATTGGTTTGCAGATTCGTATGATGAAAAGATTCTATATAAAGGCTGTAAATGCGAATATTTATCATCATCAAAATGTCAAATGATATTGTTATATCTACTACATGATCTTCCATTTTATGAATTTTGCGTTGATTATATTATTGATATTGTATATATGTATAGGATGGCTTGTACTGACTGAGTTCAGCATACACACACCTCTTGGCGCACCATGAAGCTAGTAACAAAGAAGGGATTAACATCTATCACGCCATTTCGTTTGAAAGGAAAATCAACCCCTTGTTTCTGTTTATTTCAAAAAGCTAAATCTGGATATGGGCCCGGAAATTCACCGGTTTATCTCAACGTATATGACTTAACACCCATGAACGGCTATGCTTACTGGGCTGGCCTTGGCATTTTTCATTCTGGTGTTGAAGGTAACACTTTTCCCATTTCTTTACTGTAAATTAACCAACTTTAACAATTTAAGTAAATTAATATACTTTTAAATGACAGTTCATGGTGTAGAATATGCATATGGAGCTCATGACTATCCGAGTAGTGGTGTATTTGAGGTTGAACCACGGCAATGCCCAGGATTCACTTTTAGGAGGTCAATATTGATCGGGACTACATGCCTGGACCCGGTCCAAGTCAGAGAGTTTATGGAGGAGCATGCTGCTAACTACTTTGGCGACACGTATCACCTAATTGTAAAAAACTGCAACCATTTCTGCAACGACATTTGTTACAATTTGACAGGGAAGCAGATCCCGGGATGGGTCAATAGACTTGCTAGACTAGGTAACAATTCTTCCTAACTCCTCTGCAATATTCTTGAATACATAAACTTTTTATTTATTTCTTTATGCTCTACATTTGTAGGTTCGGTGTTTAGCTGTGTTTTACCAGAAGCACTTAGAGTTTCAGCAGTGCAACATGATCCTCAATTTATACCATACGAGAACGAGAAGCAAAAGCTAAGAAGTAGTAGTTTTAGTTTCTTATCATCAAGGCAGAAACAGTTGTCGTTTTCTTCATTGTTTCTACAGTCTCCATTAAAGGGTTGCTTACGGCCTTGGGAGTTGAGACGATCCAGAACCGTGGTGCTGAACAACCAGTAATATAATGGAAGAGTTCTGTTACTTAATGCTCCTTTGGTTTAGATTCATTTTGATTTGTTCCTTTTTCCTCTAAAATCTCGTAAATAAGTAGTCGTTTGAGTGTGCATTAGTGTGTCATCAGTATCAAGAATTCAAATTAACTGAAGCTATATTTAGGTACAAAATTGGTAGTTTCTGGGGTGAAGTTGTATATTACTGGAGGTTTGCTATTCTTGTATCATCACATTAGCGTGTTGAAATCTTTGTACGTTGGATTGAACGGAAGTTTGATCATAATACATCACTGTATTGTTTTAGGCTTGCTAGAGTATGTGCCACAAGACGTGCATGCTCTAGTGGTCTAGTATTTGATGTCCCCACAAGAGATCCGGTTCAAATATCACTAGGTACATATTTTTAGGAGTGGTCAGAGAATGAGTCGGAATGATTGTGAAATACCCAGGTTCGGTCGCATACATCCAAGTTAAAAACTCACTTCTCGGAGTAACTTGAACAGGAAAACCCTCGTCCATTTACTCGTTTCAGAACATGTGCCACACACCAAATCCAACAGTTAAAATGTAGTAGAAATTTTCTGGCATAACTACATACCATCTAATTTCTTAAACTAATTCCCACATGTTTTAGGCGAAACTCGAATGCATAAAATCTTTGTTGATAAATCACTCGCTCAGATACCGATATATCAAAACTCATAAGTCCTACGCTGTTTAAACCGACTATTTATCATAAGTTTTCCCCCTAACTTTTTGCTTGTTCTCCACTTGCAAGATTTGTTTTCTATTTTAATTACAGTATTTTACTATTTTAAGGTCATAATAAGCTATTCAAGCACCAAAAGTGAAAATGCGTGATCTAATACATAGGTACATAAACTATGTCTCATTCAAACTTAAACCCGTAATATTTCGGTTACGAGATAATTCACTAAAAAGTTACTAGATAATTTACGCACTGCTAGATAACATAGCCGTTAAGAGAACTTAAAAAGAAAGGAAATTAGCATTTATTCAATGAAAAATGATTGACATGACTAAAAACATATCTTATAGTATAGTTAAACTGTATAACAATAATTTATTAGTTTATGAAGAAATAAATCTTTATTATTAACAAGTTACTTACACGTTGTATTAGACATAAAGTTAAGCTTGTTTTTAGGGTGTGTTTGTTAAAAGTAGAAGTGAGCAATGGCAGCTCATCGCTCACTAATTCTTAAAGAATCATTGGAAAAATGAGCATTCATAAAATATAGCAAAGCTCACTGCTCCTTTGCCAAACAACTACTAAAAAACTCATTGTTCATCACTCCAAAAAGCTCCACACCGCTCCATGCCAACGATACCCTTAATCATTTCTTTCATATAATTAAGTTGTTTATCTTTATCAAAACTAGTTACAATATTATATACTGTATCATCTTACTTAGAAAGAAAAAAGAAAAAAGCAACTCATCGTAATAAAGAACTAGTTATAATACCTGTGCACACACGGGGCTTTCTCTAAAATTTTCAGTTATGAATTATTACCGATAAAAATAAAATATAATAATTTCTTAGCAACAACTTTTGGCATGAATGTTGGATGAATGGATGTACATATGATTCATGTCAGTATATGATACGCATTTTGCTACGCGCTGGTTCGTTTAAGCTGCTTCACAATGGAATAGATTTCGATTGTTTCACCATTTGTGCAAAGAGTTATATCATATTTATCTAAAAAGAAACTGTATGCTACAATGATTTGTGTGTGATCAATCAAGCATAAAATAACCGAAACAAAAAGTCGTTCTCGTAGCCGTAGTTACATTAAAAAGTTGATATACCGATGGCCTTCTCCTTTTAAATCATAAATCTATTGTCGGCCTCGCAGTCTGGCACATATATGGAATAAAACATAAAGACACTTGTCATGTGAAAAAGAAGTATATCATGTTGAACTATGGTATATTTTATAATTTTGAGTTCGTATACAAAATGATGAGTGCATTTAGGGGTGTCATAAAACCCGACCCGAACCCGACCGGGTTCGGGTCAACTCGGGTCAGGTCAACTCGGGTCAAAAATCGTATTCGGGTCAATCGGGTCAACCCGAATTGACCCGAGTTCTAAACAAGGTCGGGTTCGGGTATGTTTTTTTTAGCCTTGACCCAACCCGACCCGACCCGAACCCGAGTTGACCCGGCTAAACTCACACTTTACAATATAAAAATACTCGGGTTGACCCCAAACCCGAGTTGACCCGACCCGAGTTGACCCGAACCCGAATTGACCCGACCCGAGTTGACCCGAGTTCTAAATAGGACCGGGTTCGGGTATATTTTTTGGAGGCTTGACCCGAGTTGACCCGAACCCGGCCGGGTCAACCCGAATGACAGCCCTAAGTGCATTACATGTTACGTGGGACAAACATACTATGATAACATGAAGCTGTTAATGTTACAAAGTTATAGATATGGATTATCGAACTTCACATACCTAGACCAATATGACCTGTACTTGCCAATAACAACTCCATTTCAGTTATGTTAAGGGCTGGATCATAACCAGATCCCAATACATGCCAACTCCGCTCCAGTTGATGGGTCAGATTATAGAATGTTTATCAGTCCAGGAGGCAACGTCGCAAGCTTCCACAGAGTCCTTTCCTCATTCTACCAAAAACAAAACAAATTTGTGAAAAAACTGTTGATTGAAATGCCATTAAGCAAGATTATCATGATATGTACTACCCAAATTTCGTAGGTTTAGTTATCAGTATGGTACAACACAAAATAGAGGTGATAATTTCAAGTTTTTAACCCATTTTATTGCCTATGATGGGTCGACTTAGGTTGTGTTTTATCTCAAACTGGTCAACAGTTTAGGAAAAAGGACAATGTGTTGGAAGTCGGCAAAATTCTCTTTTAATACATACAATTTTTAATGCATTTGTTATTCAACAAACTTAGATTACTTATTGTATAAATATTGTTTTTGTAACTATATTTAACACACTAATTGTTTATAATGATATTGATGACGTATATCCTATATTCGGGTAACAAACCCGACTAAATAACAATACGCATACGCAAGCCCACTACGAGTGGGCTATCACAATCATAATTGGATTACCGAACTGTTTGGGCTCACGAAAGCCCAAGCCCAATGCTATATACGGATGATATCTCAAGAAGATATGCACCGTATATTTGACAGAGATATACATGGATTGGGGAACACGTTATCTACAAGATATCGTGTGTATAAATACAATATCGATCTACACGATCAGGTTCGATTCACAAACCCTAAAGCTTTTACATAAGGCTCTTAAAACCGATTACTTACTCTCACGCCGGAGTCTAATCGTGGGAGACAATCCCACGATAAGCCTAACGGTGTTCGCTTTTCTCTTAGTGTGCAGGTCCTACACAAGCATTAAGATCGTGTTTGGTACAAGAACAAGGAACGCCCAACTTTTGTATCAACAAGTGGCGCCATCCGTGGGACCCTACACTGAGAATCAGAATGACGAAACACAAGAGTTCAAGCCAGCGCACTCCGCGGTCAGAAAAAACTCCTGGTGATCCTCACAGGAAAAAACGCCTAGATATCACATCTAGACAAACTGCCGGGACAACCAGCGCGGCTAACCACCAGGAGCCATTACCACCCCTAACCCTTCCATCAATGGAACTACCTACAGGGGATGTCGCAGCCACTACGGTGGCCCCAAACGCTGAAGATCTCCAGCGTACTCTCTTCACCACTCCTAACCCAATGGCATTCACTGTGGACAACACAGAGCCGCCGCGCGCGCCCAATCGAGACAATCGAACGGACGCACAGACAGATGTCCTGGCAGTGGAAGAAGATGCTCCTGCGCTCACTTTAGGTGATTTTGTTTCAAAAAATTACGAAACACTAAACACCCTCATGCAAGAAGAAGCACGAAAAAGGACCAATCAAAGCCTGCACGCCAGGCTTAACTTTGACCTGGAAAATGAAGATCACTCGCCATATTCCCAAAGGGGAAGACGCGAAAAAGATGGCCACAGACAGCCAGTCTTTGCTAGAATTGGACGGAAGTCTGCGGAAGGAGACGGATATTACTCGTAGTACTCAGATGAGTATGGGAGTGAGAGAAGGCGCACCAACGTCCACGATAGACTTGGGGGCCGCAGAATGGAAGACAGGCTTGAACGACAACACTCTCCAAGTGAGAGCTCTTCAAGGTCGGGCAGTAGAAGAATCCAGGAAAGACTTGGAGGACGAGATCCCTCAAGTGAAAGCCCACCAAGCCCGGACTTTGAGGGTACACGGCGCAAGCGCCGAAAGAAAGACAACTCCTCAACTGACTCCTCGGACAACGAGGACAGCGAAACTGGACATTGGAAGTCCAGAAGAAAACTCCGCGGGGAAGATAAGGAAGACATATCTCTTCCATGGCGCCGCCATAAGGTTGATGCGTTCACCCGTCGCATCAGCAACTACTCGGATAGCAAGAGAAGGCGCATGCCCGCCAACGTCAAAACATATGATGGAACAGGTGATCCAGATGATCACCTCAAAATTTTTGAATCAGCCGCAACAATCGAAAATTGGCCACAACCGGTGTGGTGCCATATGTTCAACTCCACACTGGTGGGTAATGCGCGCACATGGTTTAGCAAGCTTGAACAGCGAAGTATAAACGGGTTTGAAGAATTACGGCGAGCATTCCGTCATAACTTCACCCAAAGAAAGAAGTGCGCTAAAAACCCCGTCGAACTCGCCAGAGTGAAGCAGCGCCAGGGAGAATCCACTAGTGCATACGTAGAACGCTTCAAGGATCAATGCATATATGTCAAATCATGCCCCGAAGTGCTTAAAATCTCAGGGTTCATGAATGGGATCAACAACCCTGAACTCATCAGGAGACTGAACGATAAGATTCCACAATCCTTTAATGAACTGATGAAGCGCACCAGGTCCTTCATCCAAGGAGAAGCAGCGGCGGCAGATAGCAAAAGGGGTTACTCATATCATAGGTCGCAGGAACAACCTCGGAGACAATCCACTGACCAGAGTAACAGCCGCAATAGGGGTTACCGCAACCAAGGAGGCGGAAGGGATAATGATAAATACACACCCCTCACGAAAACCCCACGGGAGATATTCGTGACTGAGGGTGCTAACTTTCCAAAACCACCTCCCATACGCACCCCCAAAGACAAGCGCACAGGAAGTGGGTATTGCGATTACCACGGGCAAAAGGGCCATACGACAAACGAATGTGTCCAATTGCGCCAACTAATAAATAAGCTGGTAAAAGAAGGAAGAATGGACCATCTCGTCAAGAACATACGAGATGGCAAGGACAAACATAAGCCTGGAGCCAAGAAAGAGGCACCCAAGGAGAAGGCGGACATCATTTACATGATACAATCATGGCAGCGCACGCGCAGGCAAAAAGTCAGCCAGAAATTCTCCAAGGGAAATGGAATCTCTTTCCCTCCACTAACTGCGGACAACGCAGTACTGGATCCACTCACCATTGAAGTACATACAGGTGGACACGATATCCGCCGCATGTACATAGATGGAGGTGCGTCCGCTAATGTCATATATGAGCACTGCTTCAAGAAGCTAAAATCCGAGATACAACGTCAGCTGAGTCCAGCCACAACCTCGCTAACCGGCTTTACAGGGGAAAAGATATGGCCCATGGGGCAATTGCGCCTGCTTGTAGAAGTTGGTGACAAACCACACTCTACGGCCACCTGGATGGACTTCATGGTAATCAGATCCCCCTCGCCATATAATGGCATCATCGGGAGACCTGGAATATCATCCATCCGCGCTGTACCATCCACAACGCATGGAATGCTCAAATTCCCAGTGGAGGGGGGCATTGTCACTATCTACAATACCACTATACCTTCTCAAGAATGCAACGCAGTGACGATTAAAGTAGACGATGTCCCAGAACAGCGCGCAACCAAAGTCCCAAACCTAAAGGTTGCCATTCACCCTAACTACCCGGAACAACAAGTATCTATCGGAGGAGCACTGTCTGACAAAGGCAAAGCAACCGTGTGCGCACTCTTACAAACCAGCCTAGATGTCTTCGCATGGGAACCAAAGCACATGACTGGAGTACCACGCTCCATCACAGAACACAAGCTGCAAATCCGACAAGGATACCCTCCAGTGCGACAAAAGAAGCGCGGACAAGCTCCAGACCGCGCAAAAGCTATCCTGGAGGACGTACACAAGCTTGTAGATGCAGGCATCATGCGTGAAGTCTATTACCATGATTGGCTATCCAACCCAGTAATGGTAAAGAAAAATGATGAAAGCTGGAGAATGTGCGTAGACTTCACAGACCTCAACAAGGCATGTCCACAGGACTGCTACCCGCTGCCAGAAATCGACTGGAAGATTGAATCCTTATGTGGATATCCCTTCAAATGCTTCCTGGATGCATACAAGGGATACCACCAAATTCAAATGGTGGTGGGAGATGAAGAAAAGACGGCCTTCCACACAAGTCAAGGGGTCTATTGTTACACCAAGATGCCTTTTGGCCTGAAGAACGCAGGAGCAACATACCAACGCTTGGTAGACACTGCGTTCGAGAAGCAAGTAGGCCGCAAATTGGAAGTGTATGTCGATGATCTTGTCATCAAAAGTCATACAGAAGAAGAACTAGTGCGCGATATGGAAGAAACATTCAAAACACTCAGGCGAATCAACATGAAGTTGAACCCCATGAAGTGTACGTTTGGCGCTACAGAAGGCATGTTCCTCGGGTACCTGATCGAACCCGACGGGATAAAGCCTTCACCAGAGAAGACACAAGCGGTTATCGATCTTCCCTCACCGCGCACATTGAAGGAGGTCCAGTCACTCAATGGCAAGCTAGCTGGACTGAACCGATTCCTATCCAAATCCGCGGATAAATCACTTCCCCTTTTCAAGACACTCAAGAAGTGCACAAAAAAGGGAGACTTTAGGTGGACCGCAGAAGCAGAAGAAGCTTTCCAACAGCTTAAACAGCACATAACTGCACTCCCAAAGCTTGTCGCACCCCGACCAGGGGAAGAACTGATCATGTATCTGTCGGCAACCCAGGGAGCAGTCAGCGTGGTACTATTGACGGACAGGAACTCCGTCCAAACACCCATCTACTTTGTAAGCAAGGCGCTGAAGAAGACAGAAGTTAACTACACCGCCATGGAAAAATTGGTGTTGGCCTTAGTCTTCGCAGCAAAAAGGCTGCGCAGGTATTTCCAAGCACACCCGATAGCTGTTATTACAGACCAACCCATCAAGCAAGTTATCTCCAAACCCGACGCATCGGGACGTCTGCAAAAGTGGAGTGTGTTATTGGGCGAACATAACATATCCTACAGACCGCGTACTGCAATTAAAGGACAGATACTGGCTGACTTCATCATTGAAAAGCCAGACGCTGATACCACACCTGCGACAAGCGAGATGGAACCTCCAGAGCCATGGGTCCTATTCACTGACGGATCCTCATGCGTAGATGGATCAGGGGCGGGTCTCATCCTTACTAACCCAGAAGGAGTCGAGTTCACTTACGCACTGCGTTTTGAATTCACAACCACGAACAACGAGGCAGAATATGAAGCCCTATTGGCTGGATTACGTATTGCAACTCAAATGGGTGTACGCAATCTAGAGGCAAACGTAGACTCCAGACTAGTCGCCAACCATGTGTTAGGCGAATACGTGGCCAAGGAGGAACACATGATCCAGTACCTTGAGAAAACCAAATCCTTGATCGAGAACTTCGACAAATTCACCATCAAACAGGTTCCAAGAGGCGAAAACAGGAAGGCAGATGCACTGAGCAAAATCGCATCCACCAGTTTCGCGCACTTATCAAAACAAGTATTGGTGGAAACTTTAAAAGACAAATCAATCGTAGAGATGGAGGTATCCACATTGATAGAAGACGAAAATCCTACATGGATGACACCCATCATCGATTACATTAGCAAGGGCATACTCCCCCAAGAACAGAAGGAGGCTCGAAGGATACGACGCACAGCGCAGAGGTTCGAATTTCAGAATAATATCCTATACAGACGTTCCTTTCTACAGCCATGGCTGAGATGCGTGGGCCCTCTCCAAGCAGATTATGTACTCAGAGAGATCCACGCCGGCTCATGCAGCATGCACTCAGGACCACGGTCCGTCGTTGCCAGAGCCTTGAGGTCAGGATATTATTGGCCCACCATGCATAGGGATGCGCGTGACATGATAAGGAAGTGCAGCAATTGCCAGGTTCACAGACCCATCCCGTGCAGACCACAACAGGAACTAACACCCATCACTTCGCCATGGCCATTCTATAAGTGGGGCATTGACATCGCCGGACCTTTCCCCGTCGCACCGGGAGGACTAAAGTTCCTTATAGTGGCCATCGACTACTTCACCAAGTGGATCGAGGCGAAGGCAGTTGTAAGTATCACAGGCAACCAAGTTAAACGTTTTGTTTGGGACAATATCGTGTGCCGCTTTGGATTACCTGGGGAAATCATCTCGGATAACGGAAAACAATTCTGTGATAATCCATTCAGAGATTGGTATGCGCAGCTGAACATCGAGCAACACTTCGCATCGGTGAAGCACCCACAAACTAATGGTTTGGTCGAACGCGGGAACCGCAGCCTGGGAGAAGGGATCAAAGCGCGCTTGGATAGACATAAAGGCAAATGGGTGGAAGAACTGTCACACGTTTTATGGGCGCACCGCACATCCATCAAAGTAAGCACTGGCGACACGCCATTTTCTCTTGTCTACGGGACATAAGCTGTCATTCCAGCCGAGATTGGAATGCCAACTCTCCGCACAACGGAAGTAAATGCTACTACAAATGATGATGAGCGGCGCGTAGACTTGGATCTCCTTGAAGAAAGGCGTGAACGCGCATTCATACGCGAAGCACAGGCAAAAACAAAAATGAAGAAGTATTATGACGCAAGAGTCAGGAGCACCTCGTTTAGGCCTGGGGACTTTGTCTACCGTGCAAACGATGCGAGCCACGCAGAGGACACGGGCAAACTTGGACCCAAATGGGAGGGACCTTACGAGGTCACCGAAGCGTTAGGCAACGGCGCCTACAAGCTGCGTACTACAGATGGCCACGAGCTACCACGCCCTTGGAATATAAGCAATCTCAAGAGATGCTATCTTTAATATAGGCTACGGCCAAGAAACTGATAACCATGCACTCTAGTACGTGCACAATAATTATCGTGTATCTTTAAATTGTCTTTTAATTTTGAAAAACTTGCAAGTATTAATAAAATGTTATGGTTTCTAGCTAACTCCATAACGCACTTTAACTTTATTGTTTACACTCTCTTAAGTTATCAGTATTGTTATTTTATATCTTGCCTACATGGCGTGCATGCACACACTAAGACCCATGATGGCAGAAAGGATGAGTAAACCTAATAAACAACTCGTTGAATAAGAGGGTTGCAAACCCATCAACATTGGATCACGTATCCTCATTAAACACCTTATTCACAAGATGTTGGAGTAAGTCAAATGTGCGCATCCCACGACGGCTGTGCAACAATGCACACGGTGCTTGTTTAACGATTAGGTGATTGGTGCTAAACGGTCTGTTAATTATTGGTCAACCACTTGTGAATGGTCAACTATAATAGTCAAACAGCTTAAACCAATGCTTCCGTGGAATACAGTGTTTCCCCGGGTCGTTATGTCCCAACGAGGTTGTGATGGTATTAAAACGAATCTGGTATCGGGTGATTATGAACAGGAAGAGGTATAAGTGTGTGTGAGTAATTAAACTAGGGTTTTATAACTTAAATAAACTATTAGAACGATTACGTAAAACCTAATTATCTAAATACGTTTAAAACCTAAAACGCGTACGTTTAATTTAATTCTACGTAAACGTACGAAACAAAACGGTTTTAACTAAAGTAGGAGTTTGCATGCCTTAGGGGCTTAAATGCAAATTAAATAAACTTAAAATATTTATTTTATAATTAAAAATATTTAATTTATAATTACTAACTATTTAATTAATTATATTTATTTAATAACTATTATTAATTATTAATAATACACTAATAAATAACAAAATGTAAAATAAGTCTAGAAAATTAAAATTAAAATTTCTAAAAGTCTAAAATATTATAAAACTTATTTTAAAAATAAAATTATATTTTTCACACTATTTATCTAATTATTATTAATTAATAACTATTTAATTATTAATTAACTATTTATATTGATTTAAATTATTAAAAATACTAAAAAGACTTAGATAATTAAGAAGATTTTTATAAATCTAATTAACCATTACAGGAATCCTAAAAAATTATAAAAAGTTTATTTTATCTATTTTTAAACTAGTTAACTAATTATTATTCTATTTATTAATTAATTATCAATTAAACTATTTAAATTATAAAAACTAGTAAATGAACAGTAGAAATTACAAGAAAATTTCTAAAATTATTATATGACTTATAAAAGCTAGGAAAAATATAAAAACTAGGTGTTACTTTATAAAAATTAATTATGCTATTTATAACTTAATTATTGATTAATTATTAATAAAACTATTATTAATTATAATTAATACTAAAAGACAAAATAAAAATCTGAGAAAATTATGAAAATTATTTTAACTTAAAAGGAAATTAATAAAAATATAAAAACACAAATTACTTAATTAAAATATAAAAATGAAAATTAAAATTAAATAGAAACTATCACTTATTTTTCTATTGTTTTTTTCTTGAATTTTCTTTTTCCAAACTATATTATACCTAAATATAACTAACTTTTGTAAAAACAATATTTTTATAACTTAATAATAAGCTAGATATAAGCTACTAACCTAGACAGTTGACTTTGTTTGACCATCTAAGGAAATAAGCTCAAATGAGCTGGTGTGGGACCCACAATGGATGAATCAGGTCCCAATAAGTTGTTTGAACTTGTTTAAGCTAAATTATGCTAAATAAGCACAGTAGATAAGCTAATAAGCAAGATTAAGCAATTTCACAAACCAAAAGCAACACAGAATAGGGACAACCTTGAGGGTCTTATACAGGTGGGGTCCACAGGGCTTCAGGTCAAACAAAAGGTCAATATAAGATCCCTGGTAGGAGGGGGTTCTATGGAACTAAGTTTGAGGTCTGGGGCCCACTGAGGTGGTCACAAACCACCACCAAAGTGGTGGTAATGGCCTGAGCTGCTGGTGCAGGGGAAGAAGTCTTCCCTGCAGTTGTGTTTGGGGGTGAGTGGGGCCCACTACAAAAATCCTAAAAATATAAGCTGTATGGGAACTCAAAGATAAGGTGGTAGTCTATTACTACAACAAATTTCAGATTCTAAAACCTATTACACAAATCTACAAAAATCCCACAAGATTTGAGATTTTCTGGAATGGTACAATTTGACTTTTTGTAATACTTAACTAGTTTGACTTTTATGAACTTATGATTGATCCTACTTGTTAAATAAGTTATATTAAGCTATTATTAACCTAAATTAAGCTAGATGACTAACTTATATGATGATATGGTGAATTTTGGACCCTAATACCTTAAGAGTGGGCTGTTAAGGCTTAAACATGGGATTTTTGACTTTGAGCTTAATTGTGACCAATCTAATGGTTAAACTAACCTAATATGAGCTTAAGAACAATGAACAAACAGATCTTAACACCTAGTAACAACAACAACACATTACAACAACTAATTCCAAACACCCCTTTAAGGGAACTTTTGCACTAAAACTCTTAATATTAAAACTACAACTATAATTTTTAAACTTAAAACAGGTTAATTAAACTATTTTAAAGATAATTAAACTAAAATTACACTATTAAAAGCATTAGAACTAATAAAGCTAAAATTATGAATTGCTTACAAATGTTTGAACAAGTTGTTACAAGGAATCCAAGGACCAAAGAACACCTTCACTAGCCTATCACTAAACCAATGAATCCATTCCCACCCTATTCCATACCCTGATTCAGCTTTCTTGCACCATATCAATGAATTTTTATTTATTTTCTATTTTCTTTATATTTTCTTGTATTTTTGATTCTAATCACTAAACTGAAAACTGAGATATCTAAAAGCTTTCAAAAGCTTTGTCAGAGCTTTATATGAGTTTTAGAATTCAATAGCAACAACAAATAACAACATACAAGCTTATGAGATTTTTGAGAATTTTATGAAAATGCACAAAATGAGATACCAACTGAACTTTGAAATTAACTTGAATTAAAGGTTAAGGTACATGAAATTAACTGAGAACAAGCTAATTTGATTGAAATTACAATTGAAATTTAAGATTATACTATCTACGATTACAATAAACCTAAGCTACACTAATAACTATTCTAATATTTTTCTTCTGCTTCCTCCTCTGTATTTATTGACTTGTTTCCATCCTACTAGCTTCCTGACACTATCCCACATCTCAATTTGACCATTGGATCAGTCAAAGTAATCTTGGCCTTCAAAACAGATTTGGCGGGAAAAGTGGGAAAGGTTGCTTGCAGCCGTTATTTTGCAATTAAAGATTTTTGGGAAGTAGTATGAGGTGGAGGAACAAGTATTAGAAGTTTTGAGGCAAGTTGGGGGTGGTTTTTAGCAATACCGTGGGTAAGAGTGGTTTTTTGGGGGAAATTTGGTGGGAAACGCATTTATTGTGGGGGGTAGTAGTCACAGAGGCGGTGGGGGGAGTAGGTGAGAGTAGGGGTGAGCTGGAAAGGTTAAGGTGGAGGTGCAAGGTGGAGTTACAGGTGGAGGGAGGAAGAAGAAGGAGGGAAACATGGTATGGGAGAGGTGGTGTTTGACCGGGATGTTTGACCCCGGTTTAATATAAAAGGGGGGTGTGGACTGGGCTAAGGTTGGGCGTGGTGTGGTATGTTGGGTTGGATTAGGTTTTAGGTTTAGTTTGGATTTAGTAATAATAATAACATAAGGTCCGTTTGGTTTAGAAATTTACACAAGGGCCAATTTTGTAATTATTTCAAAGTTGAGGGTCTGAATTGGTAAGTTTCCACAAGTTATTATGAGGACCATAATTGCCATATATGAATAGTACAAGGGGTATTTTTGATATTTTTCCATTTTTAAACCCCGGGGACTATTTTTGCCAAACTTGAAACTTCAAGGACCAATCTTGTAATTTTACCAAACCTTCCAACCAAGGACCATTCCTGCAATATAATATTAGTATAAGGACCAAAATTTGTTTTTCTCAAAGTTTTAAAATCCCAGGGACCATTTATGTCAATTTCCAAAGTATAGGGACTAAACTTAAAACTTTGCACCAAAGGACTAAATATGTAACTTTATGATTAAAAAGGACCTTTGATGACTTTTTCATGTTTTTAGAATAACCAGGGACTAGTTTTGACAATTTTGAAACTTGAGGGACTGAAACTGCCAATTATGCAAACTTTGTACGTTTTTCATCTGTTTTTGCATATTTTGCATTTGAAACATATAAAACACACTTCTAAGATATTTTAAGTATTTTGATGCATATTTGAGTGTTTTTGGATGTTTTGGCAGCTCAGATTGGTATAAAATGATGAGTATTTAGACACTCATCAATCCCCCACACTAAAACATTGCTAGTCCCTAGCAATCTTTTGAGAAAAACTTAATGGATTTGAAAGACTCTTTACCAAAAGCCATCACTTCTGGAGTAGCCAGGTGTAAGAACTGTGGCACACCTGATAACCGTGTGATTTTGAGCAAACCACCAGCTGTCAACGGATTTGATTTGTCTTTACCGAAAGCCGTTTGCTTCTGGACTAGCCAACTCTTGATGGAATAGTCAACATCTTGGTGAGCTGATTACCAATTATGGATTTTCCACTGCCTTTACCACAAGCCATAATCTTGCGGGCTAGCCAACTCATTATCTTTTGAGGATGATGGGGAGTTGAGGTACCATACAATTTTGGGCAAATTGCAAGCCATAAACGGATTTGAGATATCTTTACCAAGAGCCGTTTGCTCCTGGATTAGCCAATCCTTATGTTGGTTAGACATGGCGGACTGATAACCATTTATTTGCGTTCTAAGTGAGAAAAAATTTTAAAATTTGGGCTAAAATGGGGGTTCTTGATGGAACATGTGTTTAAATTCGTTAGAAATAACGAATCTCCCCCCACACTTAGAACTGAATATTGTCCTCAATATTCAAAGTACCGGGTGTTAAACCGACACTTAGAACGTAAGAAAGAAAATATTCCATAGCCTTTATTTAAGATGTATATACATACAATTTATTTTTTTAGATAAAACTTCTTAAATAGAAGCTATCACTATATGTACTTTTTTTTAAGGATATATATATATATATATATATATATATATATATATATATATATATATATATATATATATATATATATATATATATATATATATATACACAACATGTGGGGCATTTCCCCCACACTAGGGTGGTACACACGGGTGAAAACCCATGTTTTTGCTAATGTTTTTGATTCCCGAGTCACTAGCTTGACTCGACCCCGTATTTGATTCCTTTTCTCACAAACTGTCAGGTTTATCACGCAAGCTAACCGCTTGTGAACGGTTAACTGTAATAAAGAGGTCCTGAACAGACCTGGAGAAAAAGCAATTTAAAAAATCTATGGGGAAGTAAGTGGAAGAGACAATCTCAATCGGACTTTCATTCAAGATGTTCGGATAAACATTTGAAGCATGTGAAAGTTCCACACCGATGAGACAAGTACCCGGCTCATAATTTATAAATGAGAATGCCGGGGTCAAAGATAATGTCTTCACTCCCGAAAGAGTGAAGAACAGGATAAGCCACGGGATATATGAAGAAAAGAAAGAAAACCATGATAAATATCATGACTAACTCCTCATCTTCAATAGGAGAATTCATTGTTTCATGAATCTCCTCTTTTAAGCTCGTTTGATCAAGACATATTATGGGTATGTCTAGATCAAAATAGAAAGTATCATACTCCGGTAGAGATATGATATGAGTGAGTTCACAGGAGAACTCCTCAAAGGTGAATGATTCATATTCGGAATTGAATTGAGTGAGTTCACTGGGGAACTCCTCAAAAGTAAATGATTCATATACGGGAAGAGAATTATAAGAATGAGAAGTGGTAATACCACCAATCTTCTCTTCCGTATGATCAAAATGGAACGTTTGCAATTCCGGAATAGAATCATTGATCAAAAGCTCACTATCCTCAACGGGGATAGGAGATGAAACAGGCCTTTCATTAAAAGCCTCAATTCTAGAAATTAGAAGATTTGCATTTAATAATGTAAGACGAAGAGATTCGTCTTGGATTATTTCTTCATCATTCTCTTCTTCTGAGGTGACAAGCTCAGAAGGTAATTCCCCCACATAACTTATGTCTCCATAAGATAAAGAATAGTCCTCATCAGAATCAGAGAACATCTCAATATGGTCAATTGGGAAGACAAGAGGAGGAGGGATATCACACATGTGATCAAGAATTCCCTGTGACTCACTTGGGATTGGGACAAGGTTCTCAACACTAGACTTTATGAATTCGTCAGATTCCTTTGCAGGAATTGTGTCAAGATGCTCGTCCCCCATGCTCAGAGAGTGAGTGGGAACCTCAGGTGTGATAACAGTAAACTCAGGGAGTTGAGAAGGACTAGCAACAATGGATTCTACAAGTTCCATTTGATCAACGGCTAGTGACTTCGTCACATTATTTTCTCCCTGATTTACCATGGGAGGAATCACAACTGACGTATTCGATGAATCTTTTTGAATAATAACAATGTTATCATCATCACTGTCATCATCGTCATCAAGAAGAGCAGCATTGCGAAATGCGGCATGTATTTTAGTTGCATGCTCTTTAACTATTAATTCCTCCATGCTTTCACCGTTTCTAACATCTCGTTTTTCAGCAAGTAATTCTGCCATTGATTTCTCACGAGAGTCTTGAAACGATGTAGTAGCCAACCCCTCCTTAAATTCTTTAAATGTTTCAAGAACCTTTAGACAAAGGTCTTGCGGGAATTGAGGAGTTGCTTGGGTCAATTGGTACTGTAGAGGTTGGTCTTGAGATGAATAATCATAATTGTTACAAGGAAATGGATTCCTTGTTTGACAATCAGAGCTGCAATGAGGGCCTCCACAGTATTCACAACAGTAAAACTGATGTGGCTGTGAGTCGTATGAGTCATAATTGTTATCAGGAACCTGCTCATAGACAAGCGTGTTTCCTGATTTACAATCAGAACTGTAGTGTGAACCACCACAGTACTCACAACAGTTAAACTGTTGAGTCTGGTTTGGTGAATTGTATGGATATTGGTCATAACCAAAATTTTGATTATCTTGACAATCAAAACCTTGGTGAGGACCTCCACAGTATTCACACGAAAAGTTTGGTGTATTTTGATACGAACAATCATTGTGGTTTGGATAATATGATTCTTGTTCGTATGAATGTGATGGGTAATTGGAAAAATTTGAGGAGTTGTTGAATAAGTTTTGATTAGGATCAAAAGAAAATGAATTCCTCGAACCACAAAACAAACAACTCCCGTCTCGAATATCATTACCACATTTTTCACATGTACACCAACGACATGGTGAACCAAAAAGTGGCTCACCACAACCAACACAAGGGATAAAATCCGGAGGTGGGACAAGTGGTGTGCTCTTAGAGCTAGGAATTTCCACCACTTCCGTTATAGTCTCGGGTTTTTGTTCTTTATAAACGTGAAGATTGGGTAAGTCGTTCTTTTCAGTCACTGCCCTAAGCTCTGTACGTTTGCTTGACAAACTTTTAACCGTAAACCGTGAAAGATCAGGATTGATTCTTGAAGGTTTAGGAGCATTTGAGAGCTCAGGTTTTTGGACAACCGTGGTTTGGACGTATTTAGCACCTCCATCGTCAGAGGAAAGTACAAGGTCCTTTGTCACCTCGGTTTCTTGTTTCATTTCCCTCACTGGAGAGGGAATAGGAATTGATGGATCATCATGATCAACACGAATTCTAGACATCTTGGAAAAGGCTTGAAGTTTTTCAAGCGCGACTAAGAATTCGTGGTCGATAGATGCCATAGGAATATAGAAGTTAGAATTAAATGGATAGAGGGTAAAGGGCTAAAGAATCAAAAAGGTAGGAGGGTAAAGATAGATATTTTTGGTATTTTTGAAAATTTTTGTAGTACTAATAAGAAGGAAAATATTTTTGGGATTGTGTTCGTTGATTTAGGTTAATTTAGCTAGATGACTAACTTATATGAGATTCGTTGAAAACTAATTTTAAAATGTTTTCGGGAACTGTTTTGTTTTTATATTATAATAATAAGAAAATATGAACAAGGATGGGTAAATATACAATGATGTTTATTCAGAAATCACAGATACAACAAATCGTTTTGATACGCACAGCCTCCCCGGCAGCGGCGCCAAATTTTGATTGGTGCTAAACGGTCTGTTAATTATTGGTCAACCACTTGTTACTGGTCAACTATAATAGTCAAACAGCTTAAACCAATGCTTCCGTGGAATACAGTGTTTCCCCGGGTCGTTATGTCCCAACGAGGTTGTGATGGTATTAAAACGAATCTGGTATCGGGTGATTATGAACAGGAAGAGGTATAAGTGTGTGTGAGTAATTACACTAGGGTTTATAACTTAAATAAACTATTAGAACGATTACGTAAAACCTAATTATCTAAATACGTTTAAAACCTAAAACGCGTACGTTTAATTTAATTCTACGTAAACGTACGAAACAAAACGGTTTTAACTAAAGTAGGAGTTTGCATGCCTTAGGGGCTTAAATGCAAATTAAATAAACTTAAAATATTTATTTTATAATTAAAAATATTTAATTTATAATTACTAACTATTTAATTAATTATATTTATTTAATAACTATTATTAATTATTAATAATACACTAATAAATAACAAAATGTAAAATAAGTCTAGAAAATTAAAATTAAAATTTCTAAAAGTCTAAAATATTATAAAACTTATTTTAAAAATAAAATTATATTTTTCACACTATTTATCTAATTATTATTAATTAATAACTATTTAATTATTAATTAACTATTTATATTGATTTAAATTATTAAAAATACTAAAAAGACTTAGATAATTAAGAAGATTTTTATAAATCTAATTAACCATTACAGGAATCCTAAAAAATTATAAAAAGTTTATTTTATCTATTTTTAAACTAGTTAACTAATTATTATTCTATTTATTAATTAATTATCAATTAAACTATTTAAATTATAAAAACTAGTAAATGAACAGTAGAAATTACAAGAAAATTTCTAAAATTATTATATGACTTATAAAAGCTAGGAAAAATATAAAAACTAGGTGTTACTTTATAAAAATTAATTATGCTATTTATAACTTAATTATTGATTAATTATTAATAAAACTATTATTAATTATAATTAATACTAAAAGACAAAATAAAAATCTGAGAAAATTATGAAAAATATTTTAACTTAAAAGGAAATTAATAAAAATATAAAAACACAAATTACTTAATTAAAATCCAAAAATGAAAATTAAAATTAAATTAAATTAAATAGAAACTATCACTTATTTTTATATTGTTTTTTTCTTGAATTTTCTTTTCCCAAACTATATTATACCTAAATATAACTAACTTTTGTAAAAACAATATTTTTATAACTTAATAATAAGCTAGATATAAGCTACTAACCTAGACAGTTGACTTTGTTTGACCATCTAAGGAAATAAGCTCAAATGAGCTGGTGTGGGACCCACAATGGATGAATCAGGTCCCAATAAGTTGTTTGAACTTGTTTAAGCTAAATTATGCTAAATAAGCTCAGTAGATAAGCTAATAAGCCAGATTAAGCAATTTCACAAACCAAAAGCAACACAGAATAGGGACAACCTTGAGGGTCTTATACAGGTGGGGTCCACAGGGCTTCAGGTCAAACAAAAGGTCAATATAAGATCCCTGGTAGGAGGGGGGTTCTATGTAACTAAGTTTGAGATCTGGGGCCCACTGAGGTGGTCACAAACCACCACCAAAGTGGTGGTAATGGCCTGAGCTGCTGGTGTAGGGGAAGAAGTCTTCCCTGCAGTTGTGTTTGGGGGTGAGTGGGGCCCACTACAAAAATTCTAAAAATATAAGCTGTATGGGAACTCAAAGATAAGGTGGTAGTCTATTACTACAACAAATTTCAGATTCTAAAACCTATTACACAAATCTACAAAAATCCCACAAGATTTGAGATTTTCTGGAATGGTACAATTTGACTTTTTGTAATACTTAACTAGTTTGACTTTTATGAACTTATGATTGATCCTACTTGTTAAATAAGTTATATTAAGCTATTATTAACCTAAATTAAGCTAGATGACTAACTTATATGATGATATGGTGAATTTTGGACCCTAATACCTTAACAGTGGGCTGTTAAGGCTTAAACATGGGATTTTTGACTTTGAGCTTAATTGTGACCAATCTAATGGTTAAACTAACCTAATATGAGCTTAAGAACAATGAACAAACAGATCTTAACACCTAGTAACAACAACAACACATTACAACAACTAATTCCAAACACCCCTTTAAGGGAACTTTTGCACTAAAACTCTTAATATTAAAACTACAACTATAATTTTTAAACTTAAAACAGGTTAATTAAACTATTTTAAAGATAATTAAACTAAAATTACACTATTAAAAGCATTAGAACTAATAAAGCTAAAATTATGAATTGCTTACAAATGTTTGAACAAGTTGTTACAAGGAATCCAAGGACCAAAGAACACCTTCACTAGCCTATCACTAAACCAATGAATCCATTCCCACCCTATTCCATACCCTGATTCAGCTTTCTTGCACCATATCAATGAATTTTTATTTATTTTCTATTTTCTTTATATTTTCTTGTATTTTTGATTCTAATCACTAAACTGAAAACTGAGATATCTAAAAGCTTTCAAAAGCTTTGTCAGAGCTTTATATGAGTTTTAGAATTCAATAGCAACAACAAATAACAACATACAAGCTTATGAGATTTTTGAGAATTTTATGAAAATGCACAAAATGAGATACCAACTGAACTTTGAAATTAACTTGAATTAAAGGTTAAGGTACATGAAATTAACTGAGAACAAGCTAATTTGATTGAAATTACAATTGAAATTTAAGATTATACTACCTACGATTACAATAAACCTAAGCTACACTAATAACTATTCTAATATTTTTCTTCTGCTTCCTCCTCTGTATTTATTGACTTGTTTCCATCCTACTAGCTTCCTGACACTATCCCACATCTCAATTTGACCATTGGATCAGTCAAAGTAATCTTGGCCTTCAAAACAGATTTGGCGGGAAAAGTGGGAAAGGTTGCTTGCAGCCGTTATTTTGCAATTAAAGATTTTTGGGAAGTAGTATGAGGTGGAGGAACAAGTATTAGAAGTTTTGAGGCAAGTTGGGGTGGTTTTTAGCAATACCGTGGGTAAAAGTGGTTTTTTAGGGGAAATTTGGTGGGAAACGCATTTATTGTGGGGGGTAGTAGTCACAGAGGCGGTGGGGGGAGTAGGTGAGAGTAGGGGTGAGCTGGAAAGGTTAAGGTGGAGGTGCAAGGTGGAGTTACAGGTGGAGGGAGGAAGAAGAAGCAGGGAAACGTGGTATGGGAGAGGTGGTGTTTGACCGGGATGTTTGACCCCGGTTTAATATAAAAGGGGGGTGTGGACTGGGCTAAGGTTGGGCCTGGTGTGGTATGTTGGGTTGGATTAGGTTTTAGGTTTAGTTTGGATTTAGTAATAATAATAACATAAGGTCCGTTTGGTTTAGAAATTTACACAAGGGCCAATTTTGTAATTATTTCAAAGTTGAGGGTCTGAATTGGTAAGTTTCCACAAGTTATTATGAGGACCATAATTGCCATATATGAATAGTACAAGGGGTATTTTTGATATTTTTCCATTTTTAAACCCCGGGGACTATTTTTGCCAAACTTGAAACTTCAAGGACCAATCTTGTAATTTTACCAAACCTTCCAACCAAGGACCATTCCTGCAATATAATATTAGTATAAGGACCAAAATTTGTTTTTCTCAAAGTTTTAAAATCCCAGGGACCATTTATGTCAATTTCCAAAGTATAGGGACTAAACTTGAAACTTTGCACCAAAGGCCTAAATATGTAACTTTATGATTAAAAAGGACCTTTGATGACTTTTTCATGTTTTTAGAATAACCAGGGACTAGTTTTGACAATTTTGAAACTTGAGGGACTGAAACTGCCAATTATACAAACTTTGTACGTTTTTCATCTGTTTTTGCATATTTTGCATTTGAAACATATAAAACACACTTCTAAGATATTTTAAGTATTTTGATGCATATTTGAGTGTTTTTGGATGTTTTGGCAGCTTAGATTGGTATAAAATGATGAGTATTTAGACACTCATCATTAGGATTCAAGACAATTGACTCCTTCAAAATGGCACCACGCAGCACGCTGCGGAGCCATTTACATACTTATGAATTACTACCAGTACATATAAGTTATAAACCGCATCCCACGACGGCTGCGCAACAAATACACAGTGTTTTAATCAAGACAATTGATATGAATACTCTGCAGTACGCTGCATAATTTGTCTAAATACTTGTGAATATATTTCATTTTAGTAGGGACTCACTAACAATCCGCCCAAGTATATCTCACATTTTTTCATACACTTATGAATTATATATCCTACAAAAATACGAAAATGCAACAAGCAAAGCGTATCCACAAAGATTATGTATTATTAAACCATGAGAGTTTTTACATACAATATCTACAAACTACGCCTACGTCTGTGCCTGGAGCCACTAGGAAGGGGCGCTACATCTCCAGCCTCATAAAGCTTGCGCAACAGATCCTTGTCCATCGGAACAACCGTGGGCACGCTAGTTGCAACCCCATCGGATCTAGGTAGGTGCGCTGCCCCAACTCCACAGAGCACAGCCTTGCCCTTGATCCCTTTTTTGATCGCAGCTCTGTTGTGGTGCGCTTCCAGACATTCCTTCAGAGGAATCTCCTTCTCTAGCGCGAAAGGGTTCTTTGGGTCACGCGGGCGAGGGAAAAATGGCACACACAGCTGCGCCTCGTCCGGCTTCAAAAAGAAGTTTGGCTGAGCCTCTGCACCCTCCGCCACATGCTCAGCCAATGTCAAGCCAGCCATGATAACCGTGATTGGCTGGTCCTGATCGCGTTCCACTCTCGCGACGTCAGGAAGGTCCAGGACCTTCATCTTTGCCATCGCGTCCACAAGCTCGTCATAAGACTTCGCATCATAGCCTGGAACCTCTGCCAGTGGTACAGTCAGCAAGTTCGCCTTGTGGAGCTCATCTGTGGCCTGCGTCTTGCCATACGCAATAGCGGAAGTGACAACCTTCCCGAAGCTCTCCTCAACTTCCTGGGACTCCAACACACGCATCACCGCTAACCTCAAGCCATGGCTGATTAGCCACCTGCATACAACAAGTATATAAGAATTATTCAACAAGAAGGGTAAGGATGGAGGAAGCAGACAAGGAAAGATAGCATACCTGCGCTCTGCAATGCTACACATAAGATGTGGATACAGCTCCTCATCGTACTCGATGCTTAGCTGGCGCAGCTTGCTCTCATGGACAGCTATCTTCGCCTTCAGCTCATTTGCGAACTTATCAAGACAGGCGAAGTGCTCTGTCCTCTTCTGCTCCAACAACCCCATCGCATTTTGAGCATTGTCCCTCAAGCGTTTAACCTCTTCGCGCTCAACTCTCAACGCGCCACGCAACGCTACGTTTTCCTCCGCATGCTTCTTAGCAACTTCATTGGAAAAGGTGACCTCCCTACGCGCTTCAGCCAGCTGCGCCTTCAAAACCGCCATCTCCTCATCTTTCTGAGCGGCAGAGCGGCCCTCACCAACATAGCGCGCCTTGAGCTGAGTTAGCATCTCAGCCTGACGCTCCGCAGCCGCGCCCAACACATCTATGATCTGCTCAATAGACGGCTCTCCACGCTCCTTCACCACCAACGGTGTCACAGTGTCAACCGCTGCACCACCCCCTGCAGATGCATCCCTACAGAATAAAAAAAAAGGGGGGGGGGAATCAAGTTAGCATATAGTAAAGCAAGTAATAAAGCATACAAGGGATGCTACTTACACATGAGGTGCCCCCTCAGCCATATGAGGCACAACGAAAGAAGTGGCAACCTCCTCCTCAGCAAGCTTATCTACGCCGACAGGGTGACGTCTGCGCTTCGAGGTACCCTCACTTGTACCCTCATCCACCTTGCGCTTTCTTATCAAGCGCTCTCCCTCAGAACCGGAAGACACACCAAACACCCCAAGAGAGGATGGAGTGGCAGCGCGCAAGATATTCTCCGATGTTTCTTCCTGCGCAGCCACGTTCTGTACAGGGGTAGCATTCAAAGGAATTGGCTCCACATCAGACGGCTCCTCCTCCTGCGCCATCGCCACCAATCTTCCGGCAGAAGTTTCCAGGATGGGCCTTTCACCTTCCCGCAGAGGACGCACGCCAACAGCCACCTGTGTTGGCTTAGTCAGCTTCACGACTCTAAATAGATCCATCTCTGCGCAGACACAGACAAATCAAAAACAAAAAAGTTAGCAAAGCCAAAAGGAAGACTTACAAATGCAAAGGCAAAGAGGTTAAGGGACAAGCACCCACCCAGTCCGCGCTCATCCAAGAAAGTTGGCACTTCATCTTCCCTTTCGAAGAAGTTGCGACTCAGTCCCATGTGGACCAAAAACTCCTCACGATAGGAATTAATGGGGATGCGGTTGGAGTTTATAGTTTCCGCATCCTCCACATTATAAGAGCTAGGACTGGGGCGCTCATCCCTTGGAAGCGTATCTTGAGTATAAAACTCAAAATGCGAAGAAAACACCATCTCGTCCACCCAGAAGAACCTTTCCCTCCAATTCCTCAGGGCATCTACCTTTTCTGTATAACATTGGTAGCCCCCAGCCCACTTCCAAAAGGTGATCCACCCATTTGACCACGTTGAGTGGTAAAAGGCGCGGAAAAGGTTGATGGTCGGGTTGATCGCAAGCAAACGGCAGTTCACTTCAAAATTTATTATCTTCGCCGCACCTATACAGTGCAGCTGCGATAAATGGATGCGATAATAGTTGAGCACATCGCTCAAGAATAAGGATATAGGCACGCGCTGGTTTGCCCATTCAAAAAAGCGCGTGTATACCCCTATTTTCCTCGCTGGGAAATCAGCGATGGTTGCGTCTACATCCGGTACTTCCGGATGCACAGCCATGGGAATATAATAATCCGATGCGAACCTACGGAGTTCGTCCTCGGTTATAATAGATCGGATCTCTCCTAATTGAAGAACCATTTTTCACACCGCGCTATTACCTTAGATACTCGCTCAAATTCTTCAAGAAGGCTGCTTCGAGTGAGAGGAGATGATTTAGTTTTACTGTGTTTTTCACACAGTAAAAAGGAGTGACACTTATATAATGTTCCTCCCTACCCTCGATGGATGACACGTGGACTCCACTATCTCTATCGTAGGGCTGGGAGACGAACCGGTTAAAGCACTTTCCCAACTTACGAGGAAGGACGTGTGCGTTTTTAAGGCATACTAAATGCCAGCCACTACTTTTGGCGGCAAATCCAAGGCATTTCCCGCCAACGCTTCCCGCTTATGATATTAAGTCTAGCATCTGCGGTCATGCACCGCGCATACTAGACTGGGGGGACATGATGACGTATATCCTATATTCGGGTAACAAACCCGACTAAATAACAATACGCATACGCAAGCCCACTACGAGTGGGCTATCACAATCATAATTGGATTACCGAACTGTTTGGGCTCACGAAAGCCCAAGCCCAATGCTATATACGGATGATATCTCAAGAAGATATGCACCGTATATTTGACAGAGATATACATGGATTGGGGAACACGTTATCTACAAGATATCGTGTGTATAAATACAATATCGATCTACACGATCAGGTACGATTCACAAACCCTAAAGCTTTTACATAAGGCTCTTAAAACCGATTACTTACTCTCACGCCGGAGTCTAATCGTGGGAGACAATCCCACGATAAGCCTAACGGTGTTCGCTTTTCTCTTAGTGCGCAGGTCCTACACAAGCATTAAGATCGTGTTTGGTACAAGAACAAGGAACGCCCAACTTTTGTATCAACAGATATTATGAAAATGGGGAAAAAGTGTTTATGTGTCAACCCAACCTAAAACGACCCGTATCTAAAATCTCTCTCTACCTGCTTATCTTGCCACTTCTACCTGCTTATTGATGAGTGTCTAAATACTCATCATTTCGTTCACATTTAAGCTACAAAAACATCTGAAAACATACAGATATGCTTTAAAATATATGAAATATCAATAAACTGTGTTTTTATGAGTTACAAGTGCAAAAGGATTGAAAACTGATGAAAAACAAAATATTTCACATAATTTACAGTTTCAGTCCACGAACTTTGAAAAATTGGCAAATCTATTCCCTGGTAATCCAAAAACATGTAAAATATCATCAAAGGTCCTTAGGGATTCATAAGTTGTCAAAACTAGTCCTTAAAAGTTAAAAATTGCAAAATGACAACTTTAGTCCCTCAAGTTTGAAAAATGTCAAAATTAGTCTTTAAGGTTTTTAAAAATGGAAAAATATTAAAAATAAACCTTGTACTATTCATGAATGGCATAATTGGTCCTTGTGATAACATTATGATATTTACAGGTTTAGTCACTCAAAAATCCAAATATTACACTTATGGTCCTTGGGCCCTAAATACCATAAACCATCCGGACCCTTCATATTAAAAACCAAAACCAAATCCAATCCAAAACAAACCCAAGCCCACCCTATTCTCTTGGCCCAACTCCAAAAGCCCACAACCCTTTTTAATATTTCCCAGGGTCAAACGGTCAACACCCCGCCAAACCACCATCACTGTACATCCTCCACCTCCACCTCTGCTTCAGCAAAACCAGGGTGGTTTTCACCACCTCACCACCACCTGTCTACCCTCACCTCACCTTTACACCTCCTCACACCTGCCCAAAACAGCATTAAATGCTTCCCCACCATCCAACACTCAACCTCCATGGCTTTACAGCCTGTTTTTGTGACCAACTTGACCCATAGTCTCTCCTACTATCCAAATTGTCCCCCTACCACCTCCACAAATCTTTAATTGTTCTGAAACAACCCCAATCCACCTATTCTACTTTTGGCGCCAAAAACGTTTAAACGGCTAGGATCATCTCAGAGCATTGGAAGGTCAGGATTTAAAGTGGAATTTGCTCAGAAAGTCAAGGGGAACCCTAATTTTGGCTATAAAAGGAAAGAGAAGGCAGAAGATATAGTGTGTAGTTTTAATTAGTGAAATTAAAATCGTATGTATTGTACTCTGTAATTCAATTGTTATTTCAAGCTTTCAAATCTTGTACTCAGTTTCTATAATCTAAGTTGAAGTTTTTATGATCTTAATTCCAAGTTTCCTTGTTCAAATCTCTAAATTGCAATTTTATGTTTGAAATTTCAAGTATAGGTTATATTGATCTTAAGCTGTTATTGTGGACTCAAATAGATCACATAAGCTCCCATATAGCTTATAAAAGCTATTAGAAACCTTGGAAAGCAGTTTAGCATAAGAAAGCAAAAATCTAAAAAAAAAATCAAGAAAATAGAAATAAAATCAAAAATTGCAGGTTTCATGGTCATCTGTGTTTGCAGCCCTTGTTTATACAGTCAAATTTATACAGTCAAATTTATAGTTGCTAAAAATCAAATTTATACAGTCAAATTAGTATAATTGGTTTCTTGGTCATCTGTGTTTGCAGCCCTTGTTTCTGTGTTCTTATAAACTCATGAGACCATAATAAGTTAATTAGAAGCAATTAAGAAGTCTCAGGGATTTGTTTGATCTAAAAAACCAAAATCCAAGTTTTTATCAGGACTGTTTGGATTTAGGGTGTTCAGAGTGATCAAAAGGTTTTTGGTGGTTGTTCATTGTTGGTACAGGCCTCTTTAGGTTTAACTAGGACCTCAAAGTAATAAAACTCATACCTCATTTGTAGGAAAGTCAAAATCACACAAAATTAGGCTTAAAAACCTTCTGTGTTAGATTTAGAGTAGCATATGCCCCATAACCATTCACAAGTTAGTGATTTAGCTTATTTTAGCCTTAACATAGCTTATTATAACACAATCATCCAAAAATTCAAGTTAGAGTTTCACTTTAGTCAATTTAGCTTAATATCTAAAAAAGTCAAAATTGCATACTTAGACAGAAAACCAAATATTCAAGGATTTTTCTAGAATTTTGTGAATTTATTCAGGCCTTCAAACTTTCAGAGATTAAAATCTATCACTTAAGCTTCAAGAATCTAGGTTCAGCTTATTTGTGGGATTCTTATTGTAGCTTATACATTAGCTTATTTTGACCTGCAGGGCAAACACATGCCCTGTGCACAGGTTTTGACCAAAATTCTCAAGACCATAGCTACTTCATTAGTGGGCCCCACCCTTAGCTTATTGGCTTTTTGGAAAGCCAAGTAGCCCATCTTGATAGATCAGGGCTTATTTCACCATTTAGAGCTTATTTGATAGGGCTGCAAGTGCCTTTTAGTTTGACCATTTGACTGAGTACACTGAGTGACTCAGTGTGTGAGCCCAAGTTCCAAGCCTTACACAGACCTCAATAATAAGCCATAAGCCTAGCTTATTGGCTTATTTCAAAGCTGACCCGTCCACCTTCAAGGTTCAGGACTTATTTTGGACCCCCCCTCACTTCTGTGGACCCCACAGAGGTCCAAAGGTGCCTATTTTGGCCTGTTTTGGCCTTGTAGTTGCTTAAGTGCTTATTTGCTCATAATAGCTTATCCAGAGTGCTTATTTGTGACTTTTGTCTTGTTTCAAGTTGATATACATCTGTGGTAGCTTATTTGTTCATTTGAATAGCTTTTCACAAAACCACAAGTCCTAATAAGCTTAAAAATCATCATGTTAAGCACTTGGGGTGCACATAGCTTATTAATAAGCTATATCAAAAGTGGTTTCACAAAAGTTACTTATTTTTAGCTTGTAAACATCTGTCAAAAAGAAAAACCAACAAAAACCAACTTTAAAAATAGTAATGGCTTCTATTTAATAGAAATTATCTATTTTAATTTTCTTATTAGCTTATTTAATAATCACTTCATCATTTTTATATTTTTCTTAATTTTCTTTTAGCTTAAGCTATTTTCAGTAATTTTTCTAGATTTTTATCTTTTGATTTAGTAATTATTATAATTAATATTATTTTAAATAATAATTAAGTAATATTAGTTAATTAAATAGTTTTATTAAATTTTATTTAACAAAAGTACTTTTTTATATTTTTACTAGGCTTTATATATCATAAAGTATTTTTAGGAAAATTTTTATAATTTTCACTGTTCATTTGATAATTTTTAGAATTTAAATAATTTAAATAGGATTTAATTAATAATTAAGTAATTAATTAGTAAAATAGTTAAAATATAATTTTTAGAAACTTTTAATAATTTTTTAAGATTCATATAATAGTTTATTAGTTTTATAAATTTCCTCATAATTTTCTAAATCATTTTAGTATTTTTAGTAATTTAAATTAATTAAAATTAGTTTAATTAATATAATTAGTATTTAATTAATAAAAACCCCACAAAAAGACAAAAATAGGTATTTTTAGTTTTTAAATTTTTTTTAAGTCATTTTTGAATTTTAGAAATTAATTTTGCAATTTTCTAGCTAAAATTTGTAGTATAAATCTTTTTAGTATAATTTAAATAGTTTAAATTAAATAATTAAATAGTTTTTATTTAAATAATTAATATTAAATAATAAAATAATAATTTTCTTTTTAAATTAAATTTTCTTTTATAATTAAGTTTGTAAAATTTTCATTTGCACCCCCTGTAGTTTTAAATTGTTTAAAACTCACTTTTTTCTCAGCACGCATACGTATCTGTTTTAATTCAGTTTACGTATATACATATATGTTTACTGTGCTTGTTATATATTGTTATTCAAATAATATCAGTAGTGTAAATCAAACCCAAATCATCTTTTGTTACTGTCCTCAGTACCACTCATTCCCTTAAAACGTTTCAAAACTCAATTTCAATCTCGTTGGGACTTAACGACTCGGGGATTTCCCTGTATTTCCACGGTTAATATACCTTGCACTTTCTCCTAAGTGAGCCTATCAACTGCACACGGTTGACTGGTTGGTTTAGGAGGAGTCAAAATTTGGCGCCGCTGCCGGGGAGGTTGTTGCGTGTTTCAAGACGTTTTTTAGGTTTAGTGGATTTCAAAGCCGTCATTGTACAAATCCCACCCATTTTATAAAAATATCTATCATACCAAAACGTTCATTAGCACTTTTCCTAAAGTGTTTAAAACACCAAAAAAATTAAATAAACAAACAAAATTAATCGTGAAGTTAAATTACTTCGTTATCTTTAAAATCACAACCTATACAAGTGGTTTAAGGTAAGTTCTGACATTAAATTGCGAATTGAAGAGAGATCCATTCTTCTCTCCTGCCACCCTGAGAGTGATTTTAAAGGAACGATTTCGGTTAACGAATCGGTTCCAAAAATATTATCCAAGTTTTTTAACCCATACACGAAAAGCCAAAAACATTTTGTTTTATTGTGAATAAATTACAAATAATACCTTCAAAATAAGTTCCCAAACATAAGATAAAAACTTACCATTATATCCTTTTGAATAGTGTACTTTTTTCTAAAGGAGCTGTTCATCTGTGATTATTGGATTTAAGTTCACTGTGGTTTTGCCTCTGTCTTGTTTTGATTGATACCATTTTTAATGCATGCGCACTCGTTCGCAAACAAAGCGTAATCTCCAGAAAAACGTAACTAAGTTACGTACTGTTAAAGAAAAACAACCAATAAAAATGGACGACGTGCCCCCACTTCCCAAGGATGACGCAGTTCCTGACACCCGAACAATGGAAGAACTGTGTCAACCTACCATGCACGGGAGATGTGGACCCATTGCACCACTCACTATTGGAGCCACGGACTTTGGACTAAAACACCACATGATATAACAGGTCCAAAATTCGTGCCAGTTCCACGGATTGCCGGGTGACGATGCTAACAAACATCTCGACAAATTTTTAACTGTCACCCAGAGCATGAAACAAAATGGCGTCACCGACGACGGCCTACGTTTGTACCTTTTTCCCTATTCCCTTACTCATCATGCAACTTCTTGGTTCGACCGACTTCCAAAGAATTCGATCCACACTTTTGGTGAGATGATTACGAAATTTCTGGCCAAATACTTTCCACCATCTATGGTCACAAAGCTGAGGAATGATATCAGCAACTTCAGACAGCTCCGTGACGAATCTTTATTCGAGGCATGGGAATGCTACAAACTCTCTTTTGATCGATGTCCCAACCATAATATACTTCTTGTCACCATTATTGACACCTTCTATAATGGTTTGACTCTTCGCCATCGGGACACCATCAATGATGCTGTTGGGGGCACCTTTATGAAAAGGACCCCTGAAGAGTGTTATGACTTAATCGAAAACATGACTGCCCATCATAATTTTTGGGACTCCTCTGCTGAGAGGAACGACTCATGTAAATCTGTCACTCCGGCAAGCAATGAGATATCCCTTCTAGCTAAAAAGCTCGATGATTTGTCTACAGCAGTTTTACGTATCCATCATACAAATCATCATCAGGTCAAAGTTGTTAACCCAAGTTGTGAAACTTGCGGTGGTCCACATTCGTACACAGAGTGCCCAGCCTCCGGTGGCTTAGCTCGTGAAAACGTCTACGCAGCTCAAGGTTCCTATATTACGGGAGGTAATTCTTACCAACCACAAGGGGACTGAAACCTTTTGAGCTACCGTTCTAATAACTATCTTGGACCACCAGGGTTTAATCAGTCCCAGAACCAACATGGTCAAAACAGGAACCAGAATTTTAACCAGAATCAGAACCAGAACTGAATTAACCAAGGTTTTAACAACCAAGGGAATTTCAACGTTGGTCAAAACCAGGTTTACCAAAATCAGAACCAAGGGAACTATAACCGTAATCAAGGTCAAAACAATTACCAGCAGGGTAATTTTCAACAAGGAAACAATTTCCATAACAATCAGAATCCAGGGAATTTCCAGAACAACAGGGCTCAAAATCATAACCAAGCCATTGTTCCTACTGGCCATCATCCGACGAGTTATTAAAACAGTTTATGAAATCCCAGGATGATCTGAACAAGTTGTTGGTTAGCCAGATTTCTGACATTAAGAAATCTTTAAATGATCGACCCTCGAGCTCGGGTACATTACCCAGCAACACGATCGCGAATCCGAGGGGCGATGTTAAAGCGATCACAACAAGAAGTGGAGTTTCCCATAAAGGACCCACGGCTCCGTCTAACTCTTCTCCTGTCCAGGTAGAGGAACGTGAAACTGAGGACACAACGGACACGATACTTCCCATTAATAACGGAGGTACCAATGACGTCCCTCCTCCAGTTAATTCGGTCCCGACTCCCAAAAGAGTCATGTTTGAAAATCCCAACAACCGTGTTGAAAATCCAAAAGCCAACCCAAAACCGTCAATTCCATATCCCTCACGATTACAAGACCAAAAGCTCCGCGAGAAAGCAAATCATCAAATGGAAAAAAAAAATCAAATTTTCCAAGATCTTCATTTTGATATCAGTTTCGCGGATGCTATCCTTTTGATGCCTAAATTCGCATCAACAATCAAAAACCTATTAAGCAATAAGGAAAAACTGTTCGAGATGGCACGAACTCCTCTCAATGAAAACTGCTCTGCAGTTTTGTTGAGACAGCTTCCCAAAAAGCTGGAGGATCCTGGGAAATTCCTCATTCCATGTGTTTTCCCAGGAATGGTTGAATGCTTCGCCCTGGCCGATCTTGGTGCAAGCATCAACTTAATGCCACATTCAGTTTGGAAGAAACTCTCTCTTCCTGGACTTAATCCCACCTGCATGTCTCTCGAGCTTGCAGATCGATCAATTTCTCATCCCCTCGGCATTGCCGAATACATATTTGTGAGAGTGGGAAAGTTCCATTTTCCTGCAGACTTCGTGATTGTTGATTTTGATGCTGATCCAAGAGTTCCTCTTATTCTTGGAAGAGGGTTCTTGAAAACAGGTCGTGCATTGATCGATGTATTCGATGAGGAAATCACATTGCGAGTTGGTACTGAAGCTATAACGTTCAACCTCGATCAGACCTCGAGATACTCCTCCAACTATGATTCTAAATCGGTCAACCGAATAGATATCATTGATATTGCTACTAAGGAGTATGCTCAAGAGATTCTTGGTTATGATGATGATTCTACGAGTGGCAATCCCACTCCCTCTTCTCACCCTATAATTGCTAATTCTTCTCCTTCCCTCACTCCGTTTGAGGGAAGTGATTTCATCCTTGAGGAGATAAAGGCCTTTCTTAAAAGTGATTCAGTTCCCACTGGAATTGATCACCAAGAGATTGACCCGGAAGAGGATATATTTCTCCTTGAGAAATTGTTGAACGAAGATCCCTCTCCTTCTCCTGTTCTACCTCAGCAACTTCATAAAGCGGAGATCAAATATGTTGAAAAAACTGATGATTTCCCAGAGGTCGAACTTAAGGACCTTCCTCCTCATCTGGAATATGCATTCTTGGAGGGTAATGATAAATTACCAGTCATTATTGCAAAAGATTTAAATGATGAGGAGAGAACTGCTCTCATAGAGGTCTTAAAGGCAAACAAGCAAGCAATTGCTTGGAAGCTCTCTGATATAAAGGGTATTAACCCAGATTTTTGTACGCACAAAATCTTAATGGAGGATGACTTTAAGCCTGCAGTACAACATCAGAGATGGGTTAATCCAAAAATACACGAAGTTATTAAGCAAGAAGTCCTCAAACTTCTTGATGCTGGATTGATTTACCCGATATCTGATAGTCCTTGGGTTAGTCCCATACATTGTGTTCCGAAAAAGGGTGGCATAACTGTTGTCACAAATGAGGAAAACGAGTTGATTCCAACTCGTTTGGTTACTGGGTGGCGTGTATGCATTGATTACAGAAAATTAAACGATGCCACCCGCAAGGACCACTTCCCTCTGCCCTTTATGGACCAGATGCTTGAGAGATTAGCGGGGAATGACTATTATTGCTTCCTCGATGGCTTCTCAGGCTATTTCCAGATTCCCATTGATCCTCAGGATCAAGAAAAAACTACCTTCACATGCCCTTACGGGACATTTGCCTACCGTCGCATACCATTTGGCCTATGCAACGCACCTGGCACATTTCAAAGGTGCATGATGGCTATTTTCCACGACATGATCGGGAAAACCATGAAGGTATTCATGGATGACTTTTCAGTCATTGGGAATTCTTTCAAGTCATGCCTCTCCCATCTAGAAAAGATGCTTCAACGTTGTAAGGATACAAATCTTTGTCTAAACTGGGAGAAGAGCCATTTTATGGTCAAAGAGGGCATTGTCCTCGGACATAAAGTTTCAAAAAGCGGGATTAAGGTCGATAAGGCTAAAATTGATGTTATTGCTAAACTGCCTCATCCCACCACTGTTAAAGGCATAAGGAGTTTTCTAGGACATGCCGGGTTTTATCAGAGATTCATTCAGGATTTCTCCAAAATAGTCCGGCCCATGACTCACCTTCTTGAAAAGGAAGCTCCTTTCATCTTTTCCTCCGAGTGCGTCGAAGCTTTTTCCACTTTAAAGAAAATGCTTACCGAGGCACCGATTCTTGTTGCCCCCAACTGGGACTTACCCTTTGAACTTATGTGCGATGCTAGCGATTTTGCTATTGGTGCAGTTCTGGAGCAACGCAAAACAAAATATTTTCAGCCGATACACTACGCTAGTAAGACCATGACAGAAGCTCAAACGCACTATACCACCACAGAAAAAGAGCTATTAGCTGTGGTATATGCCTTTGAGAAATTTAGGCCTTACTTGATCCTGACCAAATATGTGGTGTATACAGATCACTCAGCTTTGAAATACCTCTTTGCTAAACAGGACGCAAAGCCTAGACTGCTCCGTTGGGTCCTGCTCCTACAGGAATTTGACATACTCATACGAGACAAAAAAGGAGCAGAAAACCTAGCAGCTGATCATCTATCCCGGTTAGAGAACCCTCATCAGGATGTTCTTGAGAGAAAGGAAATTAATGAAACCTTTCCTCTTGAGACACTCAATTTAATCTCTAGCCGGGATGATACCACTACCCCATGGTTTGCAGATTTTGCAAATTACCATGCGGGTAATTTCGTTGTGAAAGGGATGTCGTCCCAACAAAAGAGAAAATTCTTTAAAGATGTTAAACACTACTTTTGGGACGACCCCTACCTATTCAAAATCTGTGCGGATCAAGTCATCCGTCGGTGTGTCCATGGCCAAGAAGCCATGGAAATCCTCAAAGCATGTCATGATGGACCCACGGGGGGACATCATAACCCAAACTACACCGCAAAAAAGGTGTTTGATTCCGGATTCTTCTGGCCCACGATTTATAAGGACGCCCATGAATTAATCAAAACCTGTGAGGCTTGCCAGCGTCACGGAAATATTTCCAAAAAGAATGAGATACCGCAAAACGCCATCCAAGTCTATGAAATATTTGATATGTGGGGCATTGACTTTATGGGCCCGTTCCCGTCTTCACGAGGGAATAAATATATACTCGTGGATGTCGACTATCTGTCAAAATGGGTTGAAGCAAAAGCTTTACCCACGAACGATGCCCGAGTAGTCGTAAAATTTTTGAAGTCTCTCTTTGCCAGATTCAGGACTCCTCGTGCCATTATCAGTGATCATGGCACACACTTCTGCAATGAACAATTTGCAAAAGTGATGCTGAAATATGGTGTAACCCACCATATTTCTACTGCATACCCCCCCCAAACAAGTGGGCAGGTGGAGGTCTCGAATCGGGGTATTAAGAGAATTCTGGAGAGGACGGTTGGTGAAAACCGTGCCTCTTGGTCGGATAAGCTGGATGATGCATTATGGGCTTTCTGCACTGCCTTCAAAACACCCATTGGGTGTACTCCATATAAGCTGGTGTATGGGAATGCATGTCATCTTCCGATCGAATTAGAACATAAGGCCTACTGGGCCCTAAAACATGCAAATTTCGACCTTCAGACAGCGGGTGATCACCGCAAGGTTCAGCTAAACGAATTAAATGAACTACGTGATCAAGCTTACGAAAATTCGTTAATCTATAAAGAAAAGACTAAGAAGATACATGACTCTAAAATAAAGAACCGCGTTTTCAACGTTGGTGACAGAGTTCTTCTTTTCAATTCAAGATTGAAAATTTTCTCGGGTAAACTAAAAACCCGTTGGTCTGGACCATTCACTGTTACAAAAGTATACCCATATGGAACTGTTGATTTATTACAACCCGACGGTCCCAATTTCAAAGTGAATGGTCATCGATTAAAACACTATTTTGGAGGGGACATACAACCAATGGTTATCCCGGATCTCCAAACTTTCCCCATGAACCAATAAATTCGGGGTCGAGTCAAGCTAGCAACTCGGTTATCAAAAACAGTAGCTTCCTCATGAACAATTCAATTCGAGGTCGAGTCAAGCTAGCGACTCGGTAATCAAAAACAGTAGCTGAACATGGGTTTTCACCCGTGTGTACCACCCTAGTGTGGGGGAGATACTAATCCACATGTTGTATATAAGTAAATATTTTCAAAAAAAAAAAAAAAAAAAAAAAAAAACATGTATATAGACTAAAATAAAGGTTTTTAGTATTTCCTTCTTACATTCTAAGTGTTGGTTTAACACCCAGTGCTTTGAATATTGAGAGCAATATTCATTTCTAAGTGTGGGGGGGGGGGGGGGGATTCTCACGAATTCAAACACATGTTCCATCAAGCACCCTCATTTGATCAAAATTTAAAGTTTTTTCACACTTAGAAATGCAATAAATGGTTATCAGTCCACCATGTCTAACCCACAAAAGGATTGGCTAATCCAGGAGAAAACGGCTCTTGGTAAAGATTTCTCAAATCCGTTCATGGCTTACAATTTGCCCAAAATTGTATGGTGCTCAACTCACCATATCCTTAAAAGTTAAGAGTTGGCTAGCCCGCAAGGTTATGGCTTGTGGTAAAGGCAGTGGAAAATCCATACTTGGTAATCAGCTCACCAAAGATAATAACTGTATCTTATCTAAGAGTTGGCTAGTCCAGAAGCAAACGGCTTTTGGTAAAGACAAATCAAATCCGTTGACAGCTTGTGGTTTGCTCAAAATCGCATGGTTATCGGTGTACCATAGTTCTTACTTGAACTGAAACATTTGGCTACTCCAGAAGTAATGGCTTTTGGTAAAGAGACAAAAATCCATTAAATTTTCTCAAAAGATTGCTAGGGACTAGCAATAGTTTAGTGTGGGGGATTGATGGTGTCTAAATACTCATCATTTCGTTCACATTTAAGCTACAAAAATATCTGAAAACATACAGATATGCTTTAAAATATATGAAATATCAATAAACTGTGTTTTTATGAGTTACAAGTGCAAAAGGATTGAAAACTGATGAAAAACAAAATATTTCACATAATTTACAGTTTCAGTCCCTGAACTTTGAAAAATTGGCAAATCTAGTCCCTGGTAATCCAAAAACATGTAAAATAACATCAAAGGTCCTTAGGGATTCATAAGTTGTCAAAACTAGTCCTTAAAAGTTAAAAATTGCAAAATGACAACTTTAGTCACTCAAGTTTGAAAAATGTCAAAATTAGTCCTTAAGGTTTTTAAAAATAGAAAAATATTAAAAATAAACCTTGTACTATTCATGAATGGCATAATTGGTCCTTGTGATATTTACAGTTTTAGTCCCTCAAAAATCCAAATATTACACTTATGGTCCTTGGGCCCTAAATACCATAAACCATCCGGACCCTTAATATTAAAAACCAAAACCAAATCCAATCCAAAACAAACCCAAGCCCACCCTATTCTCCTGGCCCAACTCCAAAAGCCCACAACCCTTTTTAATATTTCCTAGGGTCAAACGGTCAACACCCCGCCAAACCACCATCACTGTACATCCTCCACCTCCACCTCTGCTTCAGCAAAACCAGGGTGGTTTTCACCACCTCACCACCACCTGTCTACCCTCACCTCACCTTTACACCTCCTCACACCTACCCAAAACAGCATTAAATGCTTCCCCACCATCCAACACTCAACCTCCATGGCTTTACAGCCTGTTTTTGTGACCAACTTGACCCATAGCCTCTCCTACTATCCAAATTGTCCCCCTACCACCTCCACAAATCTTTAATTGTTCTGAAACAACCCCAATCCACCTATTCTACTTTTGGCGCCAAAAACGTTTAAACGGCTAGGATCATCTCAGAGCATTGGAAGGTCAGGATTTAAAGTGGAATTTGCTCAGAAAGTCAAGGGGAACCCTAATTTTGGCTATAAAAGGAAAGAGAAGGCAGAAGATATAGTGTGTAGTTTTAATTAGTGAAATTAAAATCGTATGTATTGTACTCTGTAATTCAGTTGTTATTTCAAGCTTTCAAATCTTGTACTTAGTTTCTATAATCTAAGTTGAAGTTTTTATGATTTTAATTTTAAGTTTCCTTGTTCAAATCTCTAAATTGCAATTTTATGTTTGAAATTTCAAGTATAGGTTATATTGATCTTAAGCTGTTATTGTGGACTCAAATAGATCACATAAGCTCCCATATAGCTTATAAAAGCTATTAGAAACGTTGGAAAGCAGTTTAGCATAAGAAAGCAAAAATCTAAAAAAAATTCAAGAAAATAGAAATAAAATCAAAAATTGCAGGTTTCATGGTGAACAAGTTGGAGCAGGGTGAATTTTGGATTGCCCTGGGTTAGTGAATCTGTGGAGATTCTATAGGAAAGATCTTTGGTCCATGGTTCATGGTTTGGCAGGATTGCACCTTGTAAGTCATAATCTCATTTCCTTGTTTTTACTGTGGCATACCTTATTCATCTGCTTATTAGTTTGATTATGCTTATTTGATGTTATCTAGTCATAATATAACCTAAAATAGATAGCTTGTTCATTTAAATTTATAGTTGCTAAAAATCAAATTTATACAGTCAAATTAGTATAATTGGTTTCTTGGTCATCTGTGTTTGCAGCCCTTGTTTCTGTGTTCTTATAAACTCATGAGACCATAATAAGTTAATTAGAAGCAATTAAGAAGTCTCAGGGATTTGTTTGATCTAAAAAACCAAAATCCAAGTTTTTATCAGGACTGTTTGGATCTAGGGTGTTCAGAGTGATCAAAAGGTTTTTGGTGGTTGTTCATTGTTGGTACAGGCCTCTTTAGGTTTAACTAGGACCTCAAAGTAATAAAACTCAGACCTCATTTGTAGGAAAGTCAAAATCACACAAAATTAGGCTTAAAAACCTTCTGTGTTGGATTTAGAGTAGCATATGCCCCATAACCATTCACAAGTTAGTGATTTAGCTTATTTTATCCTTAACATAGCTTATTATAACACAATCATCCAAAAAATCAAGTTAGAGTTTCACTTTAGTCAACTTAGCTTAATATCTAAAAAAGTCAGGCCTTCAAAAAATCTAGAATTTTGTGAATTTATTCAGGCCTTCAAACTTTCAGAGGTTAAAATCTATCACCTAAGCTTCAAGAATCTAGGTTCAGCTTATTTGTGGGATTCTTATTGTAGCTTATACATTAGCTTATTTTGACCTGCAGGGCAAACACATGCCTTATGCACAGGTTTTGACCAAAATTCCCAAGACCATAGCTACTTCATTAGTGGGCCCCACCATTAGCTTATTGGCTTTTTGGAAAGCCAAGTAGCCCATCTTGATAGATCAGGGCTTATTTCACCATTTAGAGCTTATTTGATAGGGCTGCAAGTGCCTTTTAGTTTGACCATTTGACTGAGTACACTGAGTGACTCAGTGTGTGAGCCCAAGTTCCAAGCCTTACACAGACCTCAATAATAAGCCATAAGCCTAGCTTATTGGCTTATTTCAAAGCTGACCAGTCCACCTTCAAGGTTCAGGACTTATTTTGGACCCCCTTCACTTCTGTGGACCCCACAGAGGTCCAAAGGTGCCTAGTTTGGCCTGTTTTGGCCTTGTAGTTGCTTAAGCGCTTATTTGATCATAATAGCTTATCCAGAGTGCTTATTTGTGACTTTTGTCTTTTTTCAAGTTGATATACATCTGTGGTAGCTTATTTGTTCATTTGAATAGCTTTTCACAAAACCACAAGTGCTAATAAGCTTAAAAATCATCATGTTAAGCACTTGGGGTGCACATAGCTTATTAATAAGCTATATCAAAAGTGGTTTCACAAAATTTACTTATTTTTAGCTTGTAAACATCTGTCAAAAAGAAAAACCAACAAAAACCAACTTTAAAAATAGTGATAGCTTCTATTTAATAGAAATTATCTATTTTAATTTTCTTATTAGCTTATTTAATAAGCACTTCATAATTTTTATATTTTTCTTAATTTTCTTTTAGCTTAAGGTATTTTCAGTAATTTTTTTAGATTTTTATCTTTTGATTTAGTAATTATTATAATTAATACTAGTTTAAATAATAATTAAGTAATATTAGTTAATTAAATAGTTTTATTAAATTTTATTTAACAATAGTACTTTTTTATATTTTTTCTAGGCTTTTATATCATAAAGTATTTTTAGGAAAATTTTTATAATTTTCACTATTCATTTGATAATTTTTAGAATTTAAATAATTTAAATAGGATTTAATTAATAATTAAGTAATTAATTAGTAAAATAGATAAAATATAATTTTTAGAAACTTTTAATAATTTTTTAAGATTTATATAATAGTTTATTAGTTTTATAAATTTCCTCATAATTTTCTAAATCATTTTAGTATTTTTAGTAATTTAAATTAGTTAAAATTAGTTTAATTAATATAATTAGTATTTAATTAATAAAAACCCCACAAAAAGACAAAAATAGGTACTTTTAGTTTTTAAATTTATTTTAAGTCATTTTTGAATTTTAGAAATTAATTTTGCAATTTTCTAGCTAAAATTTGTAGTATAAATCTTTTTAGTATAATTTAAATAGTTTAAATTAAATAATTAAATGGTTTTTATTTAAATAATTAATATTAAATAATAAAATAATAATTTTCTTTTTAAATTAAATTTTCTTTTATAATTAAGTTTGTAAAATTTTCATTTGCACCCCCTGTAGTTTTAAATTGTTTAAAACTCACATTTTTCTCAGCACGCATACGTATCTGTTTTAATTCAGTTTACGTATATAAATATCTGTTTACTGTGCTTGTTATATATTGTTATCCAAATAATATTAGTAGTGTAAATCAAACCCAAATCATCTTTTGTTACTGTCCTCAGTACCACTCATTCCCTTAAAACGTTTCAAAACTCAATTTCAATCTCATTGGGACTTAACGACCCGGGGATTTCCCTGTATTTCCACGGTTAATATACCTTGAACTTTCTCCTAAGTGAGCCTATCAACTGCACACGGTTGACTGGTTGGTTTAGGAGGAGTCACTTATCTCTATGCATATTTACATTTTATATTTTTTTTATCGGGTTTAGTTCCTTTTTAGCCCCTACTATCAATTTGTTTCCTTTTTATCTATCTCATTATCATTGTACCCATTTGACCTTTTATAAAGTAAATAATTAAGCTGAAATCGCCACTTTTAATTACTACTTTTACAGTTCTACATACCAACCTTGCGACGTTAAGTTGCCTGAGCAGTTCCTGTTGAAGAACTCAACATGAAGGCATGAGGTGTTGTCATTAAACATATGAAACCAAGATCAAAGTACTTGAAACTCGTGTTATCTATTTTTAGCTTTTCTCTTTGATGAGATGATTAAAAATTTGAACACGACCCATTTGTTAATAAATAAACCTATGGAAATCAACGATTAGATACTGATAGCAACTTTAGTTAATACTTGATAGGTTGAGGTAACATTTTCATGTTGACATTACAATAACCTCCAATTCATGTTGGTTTCTTTCTGCAAAACTCTAAACAAATTAGACCGAGAAAAGGATAAATATGTATAAATTATTTTCATTTTTGCAGCTACATTGGTACTATCTTATGTTTTATAATATAGGGTGCAATGAAATAGGGAACTACGTTATTTTTATATACATAAATACTACGGAGTATATTATTTTTTAAAGTGAAGGAGAAAGAACAAGAATACTCTTACCTTTTCCAACACATAAAACCTCGTTGACAAAGATGTTGAATGCCTCACTCTCGGGAGCATCGAAGCGGTCTAGATATTCACTGCAATTTCATAAGAAATTATTACAACCATAACTATAAACTAGTCATAGGACCTGAGCCATAGTGATAGGATATATATACCTCTGAATGGTCTCTGGCTTGCTTAAATTGGATAACACCTATGGAACAAAAATATAAAGGATATTTATTAATACTCGTCAAACTTGTTCACCCTTCAACTTATCTATATATTATCGTTAGGTGAGTTTGCCTTAAAAAGAAAAACCTTATCCACTATATTCGATAATATAATTATTTGGAACAACTTAGATCAGCTCATATGCATAAGCTGGCTCTATCCAAACTCTCAAAAGTGCTTAATGGTTTGAAACAAAACGCACTAAGCTGATAAAAGTGTTTCTAAGATCACCCAAACACCCCCATAAGCTCATAATCCAATTCAAGCGCTATCATTTGCATTGTGTTTTAATAAATCATAACTTTGATATAGTTTTGTATTGTATGTAAGTTTGCCTAACTACGGTATAGATCCAAACATGTCTTTTTAAAATGTGTCAGCATGGGTAATTTTGGTAACGTGTCTAAATGGGTACTTGATGGTACAGGTCACAACAGGGGGAAATATATAATGTCAGCCCTTTTGACTCTCCCATGATTACCTCAACTATGATCTCATGAAAATCTTTATCGTTGAACCATTCAACGACAGCTTACAGAAAAATATGAAGAAAAGTAAAGGGGAGCATTCGGGGTTGTGTTTTGAAAGTTATTATCTAATCACTCGTTCAATTGCTATAATTAGTATCTAATGTTTGTGTATAGTGAACAGTTGATATGAACCCATACACTTGCAAAAATCAGTAGCAATGATCATCATGGAAAGTGTATCAATTTTTTAACTGTATGGGCAAGGGTATCAATTTTCGTATAGTGAAACTGATTTTGATTTAATGTTCCATATGATTAAACACTTAGCTAGCATCTTCTGACGATTCAAATATATTTTCATTTTGAGAAAAATAACTTAATTAAACAATAGGTGCACTAGTGTAGATGCCTTAGTTTCATTTTAGTTTAATTTGATTTCTTTATGAAAGAGGGTCTAGAAAATACCTCCGTTTTCCTGTTATAAGTTTATAACCTGTAAACTAAAGAAAGTACCTTGATAAGATCAGGAAAAAAAAACATGCTTGGTCATCGGGAGGAAGCTGAAGAAACATTATTTCCAAGATCGGGTACGATACAGCCAAGGGCTCCTACTGTAACTGCCTCTATGCTAGTATTTATGTCACACATAACGACTTTTTCGATGGACATGGCTTCTTTCTAAGCACTTCATAGAGCAACTCCTATTAAAAAAAACTTTGGTTAGTTCCTACAGTGTGACATTGTTTGTGGGTCATTCATGTGCGATTTACTTGACAAAAACTTGGTAGTAGAGACCATACCTTGCATCAGCTTCAAAGCAATTGTTTGTCACCTCTTATCCATTTAGAATAGGCAAAATTGAACTCAGATTTTATAAAGCTATCTAATTTACTATTTGAACAGATTTTATCAAAGCGACCGAGATACTTAAAGTAACCCCCAATTTGTATAAAACCCTTGAGTATCAAAGCTACTACGATACTTAAGTAGCATTAATAACACATCCCAAAAATCATAAGAATCCAAACTTTACCAACAATCAAAATCTAATTGATCATCTAAAACTTGATATACAAATTGACAGAATATGTAAACATCGATCGAACAAATCTTATAAGTTGGGAACCTAAGATAAAACCTAACAATCCTCAAGTAATGATAAACCCTATGTGATGTTGAAGTAGGGTGAATCTCAATCGATTGATTGTAAAGTTTTCCTTTGTTGAGATGAATGAATCTGACGAGTGAATTTGTTACCCATCTTTTTAATTTTTTGTTTTACAATTTAGTTCAAAGGTATGATAAAATAGCTATTAAGTCCATGTGTATTCTTTTCTTTTTCTATGCAGAGTACATAAAAACGCATTTACTAAAAAAAATTGACAAATCAAGAAATTTTTAAGCTTTTTCTGTGGAAAACTAGAAGGGGGGGTTGAATAGTTTTACGTCTTTTTAATTTTATTATGAAAACTTGGTTTAGTTTTAAAACCTTGTTTGCTTTTAAAACTTTGATTCAATCTTATGTGAACTCAAATCTTGAACAATATGAACAAGTATATCTAAGTATGAACAATAATAATAATGTAAGCTAAGTATGTGAAATCAACACATGCATAATATAAACAATTCTAGCTATATACAAGAGATAAGTACGTAATCGTTTATCTTATAATCCTTAGTTATATTTTGTATGAAAACTATACTTGATCGAAATGATCAATTATATGTATGTAACCTTTTTAGTTTGATTTTAAAAACTTTGTTTTGTGAATGAAACTTTCGTTTGATCTTTAAGTAAAATCAATACTAGCACTATATGAGCAACTATATATATACGTCTACGTCTACAAATGTAATAACGATATAAGCAAGATAATAAGTAAGATATGGAAAGATCTAACCGCGAGACAAAGGATTTATAGTGGTTCGGATACAAGGACACCTTCCTTGCCCTACTCCACTCCTCGAGTCACCTACTCGAGAGTTTTCTTCACTATGTCAACAAGCTCCTTATGGCGGAGAAACCTTACACACCAATATACACACCACTTACACACCAAAGCTTCGTCACAACGAAATCACACCTTCTTCACAACTACTTCACACCAACTAACTACACACCTATCTTCAACACACCAATAGTCTTCACTACAATCTAGTTCACGCCTATCTTCTACACACCAATAATCTTCACTACAATCTACTAGCCAATCACACTATCTATATTCCTAATCACAACTATCTACAATCAAATATTCACAACACACTACACAAAGATATATGTAGATATTCTTGATGATGCACCAACAACTTGGATGTGGAGGTCACAACAAGTTGTAATACTTCTTGTCTTGGAGGATAGAAGTATTCTTCTCTTGCACTTGAGAGGATGATGTAAGAATCACTTTGAAACAAAGGATTATGTATTTATGATCAAAGGATTTGGAGAATAGAAATGAGATCTAGAACAGAAAGTTTTGGGGTGCAAAAGGTGAGAAAAAAATCCAGGTTTAAGGTGGTATTTATAGGCAAAAGAATCTGACAGAGGAGCGTGGCCGGTCCCCTTAATTCATGGTCGGCCCCCTTAAAATTAAGGGGACCGCCCTTTATAATTAAGGGGGCCGCCCAGCTGAAACGGCCAGATTCTTTGTCTTTTAGTGGGGAAAGTTTATTTGGTGAAAAACTAACTGTTTTTGGTTAAAAATTTGAATTCATATATTTAGTATGAATAAAACATTTTTCTTTATTACCAAAAGTGTTTTTCAAAAATATATAATATGTTTATATAATTAAATAAACTTTGCATTAGTTAATTAAATACCCCTTTGATCATAAATTGCACTAAACACTTTGTTTATTCATACCTTAAGTGATTTGGATGTAAAGAGAAATATTAATCACTAAATACTTGTTTATGTCACAAGTTTTAGTTCTATGAGTTTATATTTTGTGATAATCAAAACATAGAGATATTGATAACATGTTAATAATGTTTTTAGGCATTAATTTATGTCAACAATCTCCCCCTTTTTGATTATTACAAAACCTTAAACTCAATATATCTAAAACTTGTTTTTAGACAAGTATTATAGAGTTTACATTTCTCTTCTCCCCCTTTTTGTAAAATCAAAAAGGTTAAGCCGAGTAAGCTTCGCGAGGGAAGTTTAAACGGGTAGAATGCTCCCCCTTGATGTATGCTCCCCCTCATTTGAGAGCACCAAGGGAACGAGCTATGGAGATCTTTGCTACAAAAATATTTTAAGAGAGCAAGATACACATATATGCAAGGCAACAATTATGCAACTAAACAAAGATTCATTCAAGCATTATAGAAATGAAAAGCATTACAACATTCAATATACTTGAAAAAATAACACAAAAGAAAAGACATAGTCCTATATTGCCTAAGAGAGCACTTGGACTTGCTTGCAACCAAAGGTTGGTTGATTCGTATTTGAAAGTGAAAATCATAAGCATATGGTATGCTTAGATGGTTGATGATGGAGTGTTTGGAATGAGGATGGTTGAGTTAGGGTAAGGTTGTTGGATTAATGGAGGTTGTTGGATTAATGGAGATTGTTGGATTAATGGAGGTATATGTTCGGGTCATGAATGTTGGATAATTTGGTGGTGGAGAGTTTGTAGCGGAAGAGATTGATTGAGGTTTTGGATGTTGTTCAAGTGAGGGTATTGGATGTGATCTAGTGAGAAGATATTCAATCCAAGTGAAGTGTTCATTGAATGCAATCATTTTTAGGAGAAAGATGCAACAAGGTTAATTGTTGACATGCTTCTCAAGTTGATTTATGTTGTGTGGTGATGAGGGTGATCTAGATGAAGGCGGATCCAAATTGCGTTGAGCAAGATGTAAGGCTAAAAGAGCACTAAGCTCATGGGCTTCTTTTAGCGCCTCAACGAACTTCAAGTGTTCGGAGGAAGGTGATGGTGGTGGTGGAGCATGATAGTTGTCTTGGGTGAGGGTTTGAACATGCAACATAGGAATGGCATGTGAAGTTGTAGGATGTGGTGGTGATACTCTTGGTGGTGGAGACATGTTTGAGCTTGGGTAATCATGAAAACATGATATGGGTGGAAAAGATGCTTCATGAGTGGATGGTGTTTTTGTTGAATGAGCAACATGTAAAGTGTTGGTAATGAGGTTGGGATTATGGTTTTGGGATTGTGCATGCTCATCATAAGAAGGATCATTAGTCGAAGCACGAATGGATGATTTGTTGTTAAATGGATCATTTGTGTGAGAGTGAGGTTTAGGTGTTGGTTAAATATGAACAACATCGCTTGAGTTGTGAAAATATTATGAGGTTTGAGTGTAATGTAGAAGGATATGGGTAGTAAAGGTTTTTGATATGTAATGTTGGTGAGAAGGAGAGTGAGGTGTTAGGTAAGTAATGTTTGAAAACATAGGAGGAATTTGGTGTTGGATGTTTGACAACCTCATTTGGTTTGACGGAATTTTAAAGGAAGTTAGGCTTTCTTCTCCTAACAAGTTTCTTGGTGGTTTTGGTTTAATGGGAGAGGAAATGATGAGATGAGTGGAGATTGAGAGGAATGAGAGTGTTTTATAATGTAGGATTGGTGGGATCAAGGATGGATAAACTTTTGTGGAAGGTTGAGGATAGAATAAGTTTGTGAATTTTGGGAAGTGTAGGATGAAGTGGGCTAAAAAGTAGAAAAGGGAAACAGCACCTTTGATCATCAGATGGCCGGTCCCCTTAATTGGAGGCCGGTCCCCTTAATAATTAAGGGGGCCGCCTTATGATTTAAGGGGGGCCGCCCATCTGGTGATTCCCAGATTGGCAGGAAAGGGTTTTTGGTAGTGAATTGCAGAAAGGTTGTGTTTTTGGTTTCAAACAAGTCCAACTCTTTGAGGCAATTAAACATAGACAAATTATGTAGGCAATTATGTAGCTAAAGCATGTTAACCAAGGAGATTAAGTAATCAAGCAATTTCATCTATCATGCAAACATACTCATCTAGCAAGCAAAATATAAGGGCTAGGAAACAATAAGCAACATCAAGTATTTCATAACTACATAACTAGGAGGATTAATCCTAATGTGTATTATGATAACATGGGTTTCTAGACTTGTTACAAACAAAGTCTTAATAGACAAACCATGGTCCTCTTGATTTGATTTAGTTCACTTATAAGTGTCATTTATATAGATATATATGACAAATATGAGATCACCATGCATGATTTAAAGAGACGTTTTTAGCATTATTCAACAATGTTTGAAAGTAGGTTTTCATGTCGATATGAGAGTTAATTGAATAAAATAGATTCGGTTTTACTTCAAAAAGTGTTAATGAAGGATAAAGAAAATTTTCTCAATCTTTGGTTTTGATCAAAACAAAATTGTGGATATATATATAGTGAAAACATCTTATTTAAAAGTGGGATAGTTATTTGAAAAACTATTTTCTAAAATATGAGGTTTTTGCATATTTTTAACGATATTAGATTTTGACAACAAATATCATTAATCATATATTTTAAAAGATGTTTATTAAAGATCTCATGCTCAAGAGGATTGGTCAAGCCTACTATTATCTCATGCTATCGTTTCTACAAATCCTATGATCCTAAAGGAAGTGATGACTAAAATATATATGTTAGATGCGAGAGGGTTGAACGGGGTATAACCTAACATCTATAGTTCCTTTGTTTTTGCACGCTTATCTATCTTAATGCCATATTCTACGAGAGCTTGTTTCATCCATAGTTTTCTTACGCGAGGGATCTAATCCTACTTCTATATTAACGATTGATCCACTTAACTCATTTCACTTCATCACCATGAGTTTCCTAATAGTGGATATAGAAGATTTCCATTTTCTATTTTGTTCGGCAATGAACAATTTTATCTTATTCCTAGGAAAGTCAACCAATGATGTTTCTAGGTTATAAGAATATAAGCAATTATGTACTAAGCATTAATCTAACTAATCATTTATCTAAGCATGCAAATTATAGTGATGAACTTAAAAGAAATGCGTACCTTTTAGTCTTCGATGGAATATCTTCAAGCACTTCAAGTGACCATGTTGACTTATAGAAGACATTAGTAGATGATATTCCAACTTCTTCCAAGATTGACAACTTAGCCACTTGGTCCCCATTGTCTCATTGGTCCAAAGTTGTTTGGTCCAAACATATTTAACATTTGGCTAGGATGCATGTATGGTGGTAATATTTCCCAAGGATTGTAACTTGGTAGATAATTCCACATTTGATTTCTAGTGTTATTGTAATTTTGTCTATTTTGATTTCTTCTAGGTTGAGGTGTTTTAGATCTTGGATGATGATTGTTAGGTTTTCTTGGTGGTGGAGTTTTAGATCTTAATTTAGGTTTAGAAAATCCGGTTTTGACTTTTAATGATGGTTTATAAAAACTTTTTACTTCCACATCACTTGCAATAGGTATTTTTCTATCTTCTCTAAGTATATACTTAGGTTTTGACTCTAATGGTTTTTGTTTACTAGATTCACATTCAAACTTTATATTTTTATTTTCACTAGTTGAAACATTAGTTGAGGTTAATCCTAGACCGGTTTTGTCTCCCGAAGTTTCTTGAACACTTATTATTTTCTTAAGTGGGTTACTACTATTTTTAAACTTGTCAAGTTTGAAAATTTCATCTTTAAGTTTTTCGTTTTCATTTTTAACCTCTATGCATGTTTTACATTCTATAAGAACTTCTTTTCCTTTTTCCAAATGTTGTAGTCTAATTTTTAATTCGAGTACTTCATTTTCTAATAGATTGTTAATATGTTTTAGTGACTTATTTTTAGCTATAACTTTTTGACCTAATTTGCGTAACCTATTATATTCACTATCTAGGTCTTTTTTGTCTAATGATAAATTTTCGTCACTAAAGTATTTGGTTTCGGAACGTACCTCGCTTGATGTCTTAGCCATAAGACATTTCTCCTCATTTGTGATTTCTTTCTCATCGTCATCGCTATCATTCCAAGCTCCTCCAACAAACGCCTTTTGATTTTGATTTCTTGACATCATTGGGCATTTTCCGATGAGATGATTTGGATCACCACATTTGAAGCACTTCCTATCACTTTTGCCATTTTTGTCATCTTTATTTCTTTGGTTTGCTTTCCTTTCATCATACGGTTGTCTAACCAATCTTCCTCGCCATTTGAGGAATTTCTTGAAGTCTCTTACGGCCGTCGCATATTCTTCGTCATCACTTTCGGAGGTTGAGCTATCCTCGTTACTAGATTCCTTCCTAGCTTTCAACGCAATTGACTTGCTTTGCTCTCTTTTTCCATTGACCATCTCGGAGTCTTTCTTTATTATTGCTTCGTAGACTTTCAGGTTGCCGATCAACTCATCAAGTTGAAGAGTTGACAAGTTCTTCGATTCTTCAATCGCCGTAACTTTAGCTCGCCATTTTGGATGAAGAGCCCTAAGAAATTTCCTAACAAAATTCTTACTAGAAAAATTCTCATCAAGTGCTTTTAAACTTGTGATAATAGTGTTAAATCTAGCAAAAGCATTATCTATTGATTCCTCCTCCGGAATCGTAAATTGTTCATATTGTTGAACAAGAAGATCTATTTTGTTATCTTTAACTTGACTATTACCTTGGTGAGTGATTAGTAAAGAATCCCAAATCTCTTTTGCGGTTTTACACATAAAAATTCTTTCATATTCTTTGCGTGGTAACGCATTATAAATAACCATTTTAGCCTCATTATTTTTTGATAGTTTCTTTTTCAAATCATCATTTTGTTTTTCAAAAGATACAATTTCATCCTTTTTAGTTTCAAAATTATATTGAATAGGAGGAAAATCACCAAAGGTAATAACATGCCAAAGATCTAGATCCTTTGATTTCACATAAGTTTCGAATCGATTTTTCCAATATAAAAATCCATCACTTTCAAATAGTGGTGGTCTTTGCATAGATTGCCCTTCTAAATATTTTTCAGATTCCATAGATCGTTACAAGTTTTAAAATACAATATATTTTAAAAATCTTGCTAGACGTGGCTCTGGTACCAATTGTGGAAAACTAGAAGGGGGGGTTGAATAGTTTTACGTCTTTTTAATTTTATTATGAAAACTTGGTTTAGTTTTAAAACCTTGTTTGCTTTTAAAACTTTGATTCAATCTTATGTGAACTCAAATCTTGAACAATATGAACAAGTATATCTAAGTATGAACAATAATAATAATGTAAGCTAAGTATGTGAAATCAACACATGCATAATATAAACAATTCTAGCTATATACAAGAGATAAGTACGTAATCGTTTATCTTATAATCCTTAGTTATATTTTGTATGAAAACTATACTTGATCGAAATGATCAATTATATGTATGTAACCTTTTTAGTTTGATTTTAAAAACTTTGTTTTGTGAATGAAACTTTCGTTTGATCTTTAAGTAAAATCAATACTAGCACTATATGAGCAACTATATATATACGTCTACGTCTACAAATGTAATAACGATATAAGCAAGATAATAAGTAAGATATGGAAAGATCTAACCGCGAGACAAAGGATTTATAGTGGTTCGGATACAAGGACACCTTCCTTGCCCTACTCCACTCCTCGAGTCACCTACTCGAGAGTTTTCTTCACTATGTCAACAAGCTCCTTATGGCGGAGAAACCTTACACACCAATATACACACCACTTACACACCAAAGCTTCGTCACAACGAAATCACACCTTCTTCACAACTACTTCACACCAACTAACTACACACCTATCTTCAACACACCAATAGTCTTCACTACAATCTAGTTCACGCCTATCTTCTACACACCAATAATCTTCACTACAATCTACTAGCCAATCACACTATCTATATTCCTAATCACAACTATCTACAATCAAATATTCACAACACACTACACAAAGATATATGTAGATATTCTTGATGATGCACCAACAACTTGGATGTGGAGGTCACAACAAGTTGTAATACTTCTTGTCTTGGAGGATAGAAGTATTCTTCTCTTGCACTTGAGAGGATGATGTAAGAATCACTTTGAAACAAAGGATTATGTATTTATGATCAAAGGATTTGGAGAATAGAAATGAGATCTAGAACAGAAAGTTTTGGGGTGCAAAAGGTGAGAAAAAAATCCAGGTTTAAGGTGGTATTTATAGGCAAAAGAATCTGACAGAGGAGCGTGGCCGGTCCCCTTAATTCATGGCCGGCCCCCTTAAAATTAAGGGGACCGCCCTTTATAATTAAGGGGGCCGCCCAGCTGAAACGGCCAGATTCTTTGTCTTTTAGTGGGGAAAGTTTATTTGGTGAAAAACTAACTGTTTTTGGTTAAAAATTTGAATTCATATATTTAGTATGAATAAAACATTTTTCTTTATTACCAAAAGTGTTTTTCAAAAATATATAATATGTTTATATAATTAAATAAACTTTGCATTAGTTAATTAAATACCCCTTTGATCATAAATTGCACTAAACACTTTGTTTATTCATACCTTAAGTGATTTGGATGTAAAGAGAAATATTAATCACTAAATACTTGTTTATGTCACAAGTTTTAGTTCTATGAGTTTATATTTTGTGATAATCAAAACATAGAGATATTGATAACATGTTAATAATGTTTTTAGGCATTAATTTATGTCAACATTTTCTTTTAAACATATTTAAAAACTAATAACAATAATAATTATATTATTACTTAATAAAGGAATGTTGAGTTTTTCAAAATGAAAAAGTCCCCACTTGGGATTTTGTTGGGAGGGATATATATGCAATTCTGTCATATGCGGGGTTTTTGCATATATATCCTTCCAAAAATGCATAATTGTATATATATCCAAAGCATGCATAAAAGTTATTGTATTACGTGCATCAAAAACTTGTACTAATGATATATATATATATATATATATATATATATATATATATATATATATATATATATATATATATATAAAGACAAATATCCGTAAAAAGAATAAAAAGAATTTTTTTTTTTTTTTAAGTTCTCGAAAAATTCTAAAAAAATTCCACAAGATCGGGTATGTTGGTGCATAAAACTTTTGTGAAAGAAGTTTTTCTAATTTTGAGTTTTTATACGTTTTTTTTAATGCACAAAAAACGAATTTTAATGCGCAAAAAAAAATTAATGCACAAAAAAATTTTAATGCACAAAATTTTCAACTTGTTTTAGTTAGATGTGCAATATTATTTTGATGAAAAAAGTCAAAAGAAGTTGTGTCAAAAAAATGAATTTTTGATGCACAAAAAAACGATTTAATGCACAAACGTATTTTTTATAATTTTTTTTTCGGATAAAGTATCCACTTTTAGATAAACTTCCTTTAGAACTTTTTCATGCACCAACATACCTGATCTTGTGGAATTTTTTTGAAATTTTTCGAGAAGTTTTTTTTTAAAAAAATTTCTTTCTATTCTTTTTACAAAAATTTGTCTTTTTATTTGATCTTTACCCTATATATATATATATATATATATATATATATATATATATATATATATATATATATATATATATATATATATATATATATATATATATAGACTTAGGATCAAATGAGAAGAAACCTTAAAATAAGAATGATAATAAAATAAGAATGATGAGAAACCTTAAAATGAGAAGAAACCTTAAAATTAGATGCATCCGTAATCTTTTAGATGCATCATAATATATTTTCTGACAAAAAATTAGATGCATAAACATATATTAGATGCATTTCATCAAGTTAGAAGAATCCTATTTATTTTTCGTCATCTGCGGGTTAAATATGTTGATAGTACTACTTTGCATCTTTTTCACTTCAAAATCACTTTCGAAACTAATTGAGATGCATATAAATGAGTAGAGATGCATCTAATTCAAGTTGTTGCATCTCAAATATGTGATTATAGTTATTTCTCATTCTTCTCATTTCAAGTTTTCTTCTTACTTGATCCTTACCTCCTATATATATATATATATATATATATATATATATATATATATATATATATATATATATATATATATGCAATTATTCACTTTGGGAGGATATATATCCATATGCGGAACGAGTTTTTTACTAGACCATAGTGTTTACAAAAATTAATTAACAAAGTATGTAGTTTTAGAAATAATTAACAAAACACGTATTTATACTGTTTTCCTTGTCTTTTCATCTTCAACATACATGTGCTTCATCCTCCTCATTGCCAACTGAACTTTATGTGTTCCAACGTCATGATTCCGACGACTACAAAATAAAGTATCTTACATTTCTGTTGATTCGAAACCAATACGAAACCCAATAACATACGGAGCAACCTTAAAACCATAAGTATCCCCAAGGTCATACGGAGGTATCGTACATTCGTATTATTCGCTCAAATGCATCGGAAACTCCGAAGGAAACTAGTTGAACCAACAATGAGTGAGATCGTATTCGTACGAGGGACATTATGTTTTCTTTTGCTCGTAATTGATTTCTTCGAGTGCTGACGTCGGAATCATGCCATACATCATCATCGTCGCCGGTGATATATTCGGCAATGACGAGGACGTAGGAGATGATGACGTCAATTTAGATTAGAAAGATGGCTGATTTTATTTTTTATATATCATTAGTTTCATTAATTTGTATCAATTTGATATTTGACTAGATGATATGTGTGATTCTTGCGAATACCCTCATTGTTCATTGTTGGTTAGTGTGAATCCGTTTCATATATTCAGAGCATTTTTTATGAATTTGATCAAGCGGATCAGTATGAATGTAGAATATCTGTTTGCATGAACTTTGCAATAATTAAGGTTGACATAATGTTCTGTGATATTAGTCTTTGGAATCATGACATTGGAACACATAAAGTCATTCAAGTGATTATGGTGAAGGAGTTGGCAATGAGGAGGATAGAGTACGTGTATGTTGAAGATGACCAGATGATATGATGAGGTTTCTTTTTCAAAAAAAAAAAAAAAAAAAAAAAAAAGAGGAAAACAGTATAAATACGTGTTTTGTTAATTATATATATATATATATATATATATATATATATATATATATACACTAAAAGTCAGTTAGGGGGTACTGTAGCAAACACTGTTTGCTACCGTGGTTATAACAGTGTTTTTGTGTGGGGCGCGCACTGTAGCAAATGGTACTGTAGCAACACTGTTCATCATCTTTTTTTTTTAATTTTTATTTTATTTTATTTTATTTATTATTATTATTATTATTATTATTATTATTATTATTATTATTATTTTTGACCCTGAGGTTAAATATTTAACAAAAACAACACCTCAGGTTAAATTATAATTTCAAAGATAGTCTCAAATAACTAACTTTGCAACATATCGATCCCCGTTAAAAATTACTGTTCATTCGTTAAAACACTGTTTATCATTTTTTTTAAAAACCACCTCAGGTTTTAATTTCAAAGTTAGTCCTAAATGACTAACTTTAATAAAATAGTACTTGCGGTTATCGATCTTTTGCAAATTTAGTCTTTAATAACAAAAATAATTTTTTTCAAACGTTTTATTTCGAGTTTAGATTAAACACAACATTTCCGCAGCAACGCGCGGGTACCCTGCTCGTTATTTCTAAAACTACATACTTTGTTAATTAGTTTTTGTAAATACTATGGTCTAGTAAAAAACTTTATGCGGAACACCCCCTTACGTCTGAAAATAAACATTAGAGTCTGGCACGCAAGTCAAGAAAGAATCACAATCTCCACTAAATATCCTCCTTTCCAACACTTTCAACTTCAAAAACATTTCCCGATCACCAAACCAAATTCCCAAACACCACCCGATCACACCACACCATGGAACCCCATCCGTCACCACCCTTAACCAAACAAAACCCAAATCCAAACACCCCTAAACGAGACTTCCTAACCCATCTGGAATCATACCTATCCAAACGCGACGGAGTAGACAAACTCTTAAAAATCACACGTTACGCCACCAAAATCATCTTATCCTCAAACACAATCCCCATATCCAAACACCCCTCAATCCACACTCGTCTCAAAACCTTTGAAACAAACGTGGGCATAAGCCGAAAAGCCTTCCGTATAGGAAAATTCATACAAGATGTCAACTCTTTACGATCCTTAAACCCGGAAACCAAACAAGACTTCATAATGGCTTTGATAGCATACAGTTGTGAAGGGTTGTATTATTTTGTGGAACAGTTTGTCTGGTTAGTTAAGTCGGGTTTAATAGATAAGAAATATGGGTATAAGTTACAGTTAATTAGTGCCTGGGCGGAGCTGTTTGGTTTTTTCGGGAGTGTTTGTTTAAAAGTTAAGGAATTAGATAGGATTAAAAGAGATGAGGAGTGTTTGGTTTCGAGTATTGAGATTAAGAGTTTGAGAGGGGAGGGGGAGGGTGTTGAGGTGGAGAAATTGAGGAAAGTGAGGGAAAAGAAGATGTTGAAAAAGTTGTCGGTTGTTCAAGATGTCGCGGATGGTTTGATGGCCGTTGCGGATGTGAGGGATGGGAAAGGGGTGTTGTCCGCGCCGTTGTTGTTGGCGTGTGCCGGGATGGTGTCTGCGGTTATTAGTACTCATAAAAATTGGGTGTCTTGTTGAGGATTGATAGGTGATTAACTTGAAATTTGAAATTGATATGAATAAAGGTTATAGTGTTATAAATTGTGTTGATCGAATTGTTACTAATGTTGATGTTTGATTACACTTTTGTTGATTATACATTGATCCCTATAACCTTGGGATTTCTTTTTTAGCTTGCTTGCAAAGCCTAGTCGAAATTGCTTATACTTAGTAAGAGCATCATGTATTGTAAACACGATAACACTGCAAATTGCACTAATATTTTTTTTGTCGTACGGTGGTAACATTGAACAGTGAGATCCGCTACAATCCACACAAAACACACACAAGCACCTGTTTCACGCTGTTATCACCACAACTTTGAGCTATAATGCTGGCATATAGAGACAGGTGGTTAGCCGAAAATGGTCACAGCATCGACTATCGAGTGATCTCATTTAAAGACATCATTCATATTGTACAAGAAATTTTAAATTTTGGTAATATGTTTTTGGATGCTGCTACTTAAAAATGTTAGTGTGGTTACATAGTAAATTATGCTATAAAATGTGAGCCGTTGAGATTGTATTGTCTTTTTTTTTGTTTGTTTTAAAAGTGGTTAAAATGAGATTGTATCGTCACAAGGATTCTTTTAGGGACTTTTACATTTCAGTTATAGAAATTTACACATTTGTATCAGAATCAAAAATTCTAACTGTCATTGTGGGACCAAATTCAGAATATCCCGTAACCACCTGCCCGGTATCATTCACAGTTAACGCCACCGGCATCCGTCAAACCTTGCATTTCATTGAACCCATGATGTGCAGAAACATAATCAAACGCCATTAAGGTTTCACAATTTATAAATGGATTCAGAACTCAACAACATACGCAAATCCTCATCGCGCAGATCCTCATCACAGCCCCAATCCCCTCATAATCACGACGACCCCAATCTCGAACACGGTCTCATAAACAACGACGACACATCAACATCCGAACAAGAACAAGAACCCGAAAGTCTCGATAACAAATACGCACCTTTCGCACGACATGACATGTACGGAATCATGGGACGTGGGACATTACCTTGGTCTCAAAAGATTCTGTTTTTGGTTTCATTGATGACATTGCTTCCGTTACGCGTTGTATTTGGTACATTGATTGTTTGTGTTTATTATTTGATATGTAAATGTTGTACATTGTTTTTGGCGCCAAAAAAGGAAAGTGAACAAGAGGATTATGGGCATATGGGTGGGTGGAGAAGAAAAGTTGTGTTTTGGTTTGGGAGGGTTCTTTCGAGGTTGTTGCTTTTTGTTTTCGGGTTTTATTGGATTAAGGAGACGTATAGGAATTCCCCTGTTAATGATAGCGAATCCGACAATGAGGTAGCTTTCTATTGTATGATTAGTTGGTTATTAATGTTACAGCAAGTTATAAAACTTGTTTGTGAAATTTGTATTACATTATATACCCTCTCCTTGGGTTCACCTGTCCTAGCCATATAATCCACGGTCGTGGAAGGCTAGTGATATTCCAAGCTCTATGGGTCTTGCCAGCTGGTCTGTGGTGTCCGGGGTTTACCTTCCAGGTCACCAGAGGACAAAGGTGGCTATGGTGGGGTTTATCCTTTCAATCTTTGTGAATTGACAAGCATTTGATTACCTTGGTTCATTTTAATGTTCAGTTGGAAGCAAATGATAAATCTAAGGAAGTTAAAAGACCAGGAGCAATTATATCAAATCATGTTTCACATATGGATATCTTATACCATATGTCGTCTTCCTTCCCATGCTTTGTTGCCAAGGTTTGTCGGTTTTTTTAAACAAATACATTTGGTACTTAGTTTGTATGTTGCGTGATATAACTGAGATGCTTTACTTTCTTTTTGATGTCATTGCTGAAGAGATCAGTGGGCAAACTTCCTCTTGTTGGTCTCATCAGGTTGGTTCAACGTACAGTTTAATTGAATCTGTAAAATATGACTTAAGACCGTTTTGTACATAGAAATGCTTAGTACATAAAAAAAGGGTATTTTCTAGTTAATAAGAAACGCTTTTTTGTTTCTCAGCAAGTGCCTGGGTTGTGTATATGTCCAGCGTGAGTCAAAATCACCAGATTTCAAGGGTGTTTCAGGTATTTATCTGCGCACATTCTGAACTGATTTGTTAATGCAATTTTATTCAAGTGCATTCATACTATACTTATTGTTGTTGGACTCATTCTTGTTGGCAATTTGCGTACAATAAAGATATCATCTCTTTTATTACTTCCAGGTATTGTGAATGATAGAATTAATGAATCTCTTCAGGATAAGTCTGCACCCATGATGATGCTATTTCCAGGTTCTCATTTTTTTTGTCTTGCTCTGTCCCTTGTTATTCCTTTATTGGCTTTTATGGTTAGTTAATCTGCTTTGGTGACTTTTATCGTCTTTATACAGAAGGGACAACTACAAATGGGGATTATATACTTCCTTTTAAGACTGGCGCATTTTTGTCAAAAGCTCCTGTTCTTCCTGTTATCTTGAGATATCCATATCAAAAATTTAGCCCGGCATGGGACACCATATCTGGGGTGAGTGGTCTATGAATATGGAAAAGGGACTATTCGACTGAACTGTTTGTTGTACTAATAGTTCCCTTTGTTTCACTTGCAGACGCGTCATGTACTTTTGCTACTGTGTCAATTCGTAAATCATATAACAGTAACGAGGTTGCCGCTTTATTACCCCTCACAAGAAGAAAAGGACAATCCAAAGTTATACGCGGAGAATGTTAGGAGATTAATGGCTCGTGAGGTATGCTTGTTTATTTCTTTCAGTACTAATTTCGTCTTCCTCGACAAAGAGATATTTACATTATCATTTTGGTGGAACATTTTATTGCCTTTGAAACTCAAAATTTGTGTAATCTGTAAGAGCTAAATGCCAAAAAACTTGTTGCTGTTAATAAGTGACGTTTTCTTCTTACATATACATATTAGTTGTCATAAGCCAACTATTCAATATGTGACATCGTAAAAAGCTACTGGTGTATTCTTGATGCTGAAATCATGTATCTCTGATATCTATTTTTAAAGCAAGTCAATGTTTTATTTGGTGTGATACGTGCAGGGGAACCTAAAAATGTCAGATATTGGGTTGCCAGAGAAGAGAGTTTATCATGCAGCTATCCATGGTATGCCTACTGTTTTGCATCAGAAAGCCGATTGATAGGAATTGAAAATAAGGGTGGAGACAACAATGACCACTCACTAAGTCCCGACAGGGACAAAAGTGAGATTGTTGTGGCTGTGTAAAAATATAAATATAGTAGTTTAGGTGTGAGTTCGCCATCCTGAATCTGAAGCATTCTCTTTGTCTTTATGCAGGCATGTTTTCTAAAAAAAGATAACCTCAGAAATGTTATGTCAAAAGTATACCCATTTATTGTTCTTTTGGTGGGAAAGAAAGATGGGAAGAAAAAGGAAACACGGTATGCTTTCTGTTCTTTGAAAAATGTAAGTAAGGAAGCACAGACCTGAGATTTGGTGAATTGGTATGTTGTTGAAAATGATGATCCCATTCTTCATCGACTGCTGCAAAATTAACATAGTGTAGTGAACAAATGTTCAGTAACGGGTTATCGTGTTCATATTCAAAATTGTTGTTAGGATGTTGTTGTTATGTAGTACGTAGTAGTATTTAATGACAATGAAAAATTGTAGAATTTTGAAACAAATACTGTAATAGATCTGAAGAGTTAACTTATGGGTCAAACAGATCAAACGGGTCAATTAGTTATCTACTTTGTCACCGTCTTCCTTCTTGTTGCCGTTACTATACTACATACAACGCCAAATGCACAATTTTGTCATTCAAAACGTATCCGATAGACAAGTTTTCCCTCCTTTATCTTGGAGTAAGATCGTTTGATATAGGTATCAATACAATAGTTAAAAACGGTAACGGTGAGAGGTCCATTTTCATAGAAAAAGACAGAGCCTTTTTTGTCATGTTTTACGTGGCGTGCTTCAACATGATAGTTAATGTTGACCAATTGATAAGTTTATATATAAAAACGACGTCTCACTTTTTTATTCCGTCTCACATCTCACGTTGTTAGAGAGCACGGTGTAAGAGTACAACAACATGCCATTTTTTTTAACCAACAACGGCGCCATAGCGCACCCTCCCCTGCCATTCGTCCCTTCGTTGGTGGATTAGCGGCCGCTTTTTTTTTTTTTTTTTTTTTTTTTTTTTTTTTGAGTGAGTGCGCATTTTTTGTGGTGTGTTATAGGACCCACATGCACCGATAATAGCTATTACTATTATTATTGGGAATGTGTTTTAGTTATTACGGTGTTATTGGGTGTGTGCTGAGGTGACACACCAATAACGGTTATTGATACCCTCGTGCACCTAGCTCTCTTACCAACATGAGAGAGTCTCGGCCCATTTCTTCTATATGTTTGCAACCTATATGTCATTTATAATCCAAGTAAATTAAAGGGTTGTGTTATACAAACCCTCCCTATATTGTCACATCAGGAGTTGGTCAAACCGGCGATGCGTGCAATGATTGGAAACCCCACTATGGGGGGTCCAAATAACTTGCCCCGTAAATTAATTGAGAACTCTGTCCAAATGACTTTAGAACTCTAAGATGATATTTGTATTCATATAAAAGATACCAAACCAAGCCAAGCAATACCTAATCCCTTAGAAATGTTGATAATTAACATCAGAATGGAAGAAGGTTAGGTAATGGGCCAATGTGATGTGAAGGTTAGTTGGGCCGTGAGTGTTTGATGGGAATTAAAGTCGTGTAGCCGTTGTTTGTTTTCTTCACTTTATTTGGTTGGCTTTGGATACTTTAAAGTAACGGTAAAAGGATACCCCTCCACTTCCCACTCGTAACCAAATCACGAATGCTACCCATCGCCTACCTTACAAAAAAAAGTACACAATATTCATCTACTTTTTTAACCATAGCTTTGATAAAGTCGAAAGAAATAATGAGATTTTGACCACAATTATATAAACAAAATATTTAGTACACGTCTTGTATGTTAGCATGATTGTTATTAGTTCGGTTTTGTCTTAGTTATGTGTAATTTGGGTATCAATTTTATTTAACTGTGCACTTTGGGCATTTGATACTAGTTTCGTACTACCTCCGTCCCAAAATTATTGTCCACATACAAAAAACATATAGTTTTAGAAAAGTATCAACTTTACAGCTTTCTCTCTTACTTTTTGCACAAAGACAGTTTTACCCTTAATCAATTAATTTCCAACTTCTTTAAAGTTTGTAATAATAACTACAAATAAGGGTAATATGGTAAACTTAATTTATATTCCCTATCCATATATAGAAGTGGACAATTAATTTGAGACAACCGAAAAAGGAAAGATGGACTATAAATATGGGACGGAGGTAGTATTTCTTATTTCCTTAAGAGAGATAATATAAACTTTGGGCATTTGATACTAGGTTTTTTTTAAAAAAAAAAAAAAAAAAAAAAAAAAAAAAAAAAAAAAAAAAGTTACTTGACGTACAACAAAGTTAAAATAGGCTTACCTTTCACCGGGTAGATTGAATAGGGACTCTTGTGTCACGCCTTATTGTGTTCAAATTGAGTTTGAGCTTACAAAATATACTTGAAATTTATAATGTGACAGCTTGAATCATAAAGACTCGGCAGCTATCTGACCGAGCTCAAACTTAGGCCAACTATCTCTAGCCGAGATCAAACCCTGTCAAGCTCGAGCTCAAACTTCGGTCAACTCATTTACGACACTCATCATCCATGACCTAAACATTACATCACTATATCAAATTGGTCTTAAAAAAAAAAAAAAAAAAAAAAAAAAAAAGCCCGCCCATTAATACATCCGTTCGGATTCGAAGTCATTTTCAAATTTCTGTTTCTTTTTCCAACCCCTATTTTTTTAAACCTTAAATTTTTTATTCTACTCTACTCTTTCATTAAACAATCCAAAATCAAACACATTTACACCTCAATTCTCCATAGTTAGTGCTCTCAAAACTAAACTCTATTCTTCAAAAAAAACCTTATATTTTTTCAAATTGCTAATGTCTTCATCAGTTGATGCTATCGATTTGGAATCGAGGAAAATACTCGGGCCAGCTGGAAACATAGTCAAGGTTAAAAATGACGAGACTACGAAAAGTAAGAATAATAAGGATAATGTGGTGCCAAAAAAGCCCAAGACTCCTGTAACTGTGAAATTAGCAAAGAAGCCGCCACAAGTTGTTGTTAAGAAGAAAGATGTCTCTGTAGAAATTCCGTGTTTGTTGAAGCCGTCTTCTTCTAACGGTAGCTCTGTGAAGGTGCCGAGTTCTAAAAAGAGAGAGAAACGTGATGGTAAGAGCTTGAAGTTGGAAACAGATGAAACTGAGGTGATCGTGTTTTCTGGTCCAGTTAAACGGTGCGACTGGATTACTCAGTTCTCAGGTATGTCTTTATGAGAGAGATACTTTTGTTTGAAATTTAAACATTATTATATTGTTATAGGGAAGTGATTTGCACACTCTCAAAAATGATTGGCACACTCAAAATGTGAGTGTGTTGACATTTATACCCTTACAGGATATGAATAAGTCCAAACAATGTGAGGGTATAAATGTCAACACACTCATAATTTGAGTGTGCCAATCATTTTTGGGAGTGTGCAAATCACTTCCCATTGTTATAGTATCATGTAACCAAAACTTATATAGGAGAGGCCTAACTACAGGAAGAAGTCTAATGAATCTAGCCGAGTTCATATTTTAGACGTCGATTGTGTGATAGATTATATCGTATGCTAATTGCTTTTAAGTTTATTTTCCATCCATGATCTGGATTTAATAAATGTGTTTTTTTATAGACAAATACATGTTTAATTTTAAGTTGCTGTTGTAATTAAAAAAAAAAAAAAAAGGAAATCTGAGAGTCAATCTTTTGCGCAAAAATGGACCACATCTACTATAAAAAGCTAAAATGCCGACGGAACATTTTGTTTGAGGAAGCACCTATATTTAAGATTTTACCTACTTTTTTTTATATTTGCTCAAACAGCGTGGAGTCCATGAACACCTCTGCACGCGAAATTCCAATTGCCCATGCTCATTGAGTTATTCTGAGGTTGTGTACAAAAGTGGTAAAATATCAAAAAAGTAGGTAAATTTTCAAAAAAAAAGTTGGTAAAATCTCGAAAAGTAAGTAAAACAGTGGCAATAAATGATTTATGGGCATTCTGGCCTTTTTTTTTTTACCCTTTTGGTCTATTTTTGTGCAAAAGGTTGTCGATTTGGTGATTTTCCTAATCAAAAACCAAAACAGTTTATAGATAGATTAAGGGTCATTCTTTTAAAAAATAGTGTCGATTTCTACACATTTATACTGTCAAAAAGACTTATGATGATAACTGTGCCATGATCATGTCATCTATGGATTATAGGATAATTGTTGCCATTAAGAAATAAGAAGTGTGGTAAACTGGTAATGTGAGTAAATTTTCTTGTGGACAACACATTGAACTGACCTTTTTATAAAAAGGCCAAAAGGTCCATTACACATGAGCAAAATGTCATCAGATTACCTTCATTAGGGTTAAGAGAGAGTGAAAACATAACTTTATACTTTAATTTGAACGGGATGAGTCTGAAATTAACGTTTCATAGCTACAATAGGGTGATTTATTTAGTTAAAGCAAAGGCAATTATGCCACAGTAGCCAGTAGGGATGTATATTATGTAACTAGAGTTGCATATAGCTGTGAACTCGATCATTGTATAAGCGGATTATAGGAGCAACAGTTTCTAACCAATTGTTCACCTTCTTTCTTGATACTTTGTTTGTTGTAGATCCACTTCATGTTTCTTTTCATGATGAAGAATGGGGAGTTCCAGTTCATGATGACAACAAGTTATTTGAGTTACTTGTTTTGTCACTAGCATCTGCAGAACTCACATGGCCAGAAATTCTTTATAAGAGAGACAAATTCAGGTAAAGAACTTTAGAGTGAGTATGGTCATTTAATCATTATGAATATATTAGGATCACTAGTAACATTTAATTATTTTTCTACAGAAATCTTTTTGAGAATTTCAGTCCATCATCAGTTGCTAAGTTGCCCGAGGACAGGTTGTTGTCAGCCACTCAAAAGGGTAGCCTGTTACTATCAGAGCAAAAACTACGTGCCATCGTGGGAAATGCTGATGCATTGCTTAAGGTACTAATAGTATGGAATTGTCCAGTAATAGACTAAAAGAGGGCGATAGGCCACCTAAGCTCAGTCCCAAAGGGATTGGTGCAAAACTGCCTCAATTTTGTTTAATGCAGATAGAATGGCCAAAGTTTGCCTATCCATGGTCAGTTTAGATGTTGTCTGAACTAGCCAAATAAAGAGATCCAACCACCTATAGCCACTGCAAAAGTTGGTTTGGTCAAAACCTGATCCATTTTACTTTAGATGGAAATGCATTGGCCATGACTGGTTTGTTGTTGGACACCGGCCTAGGCCCAAATGAGTTGGTTGGTTCAAATTGACCCGGTTTACTATAAATGCACATGGATTAGGTGATGATTGCCCATGATGGGCTGCTTTTTATTTAAAATTTTGGGTTGCATAGGCTTGAGTTACAGATCACACTACCCTCCCATTTCCTTTGTTCAGTGACAAAGTCAACTTAGCAAGAAGTTTGACTAAATACCGTCACCTCATATATGTCTCGTCTTTTGCAGATCCAGCAAGAGTTTGGTTCCTTCAGTTACTACTGCTGGCGTTTCCTAAATAACAAGCCCCTAAAGAATGGATTTCGCTATGCTCGTCAAGTACCAGCTAAAACACCTAAGGCAGAACTCATAAGCAAGGATTTAATGAAGAGAGGCTTTCGTTGTGTGGGCCCTACCGTCATCTATTCATTCATGCAAGTATCTGGTATGGTCAATGATCATCTTATATCATGTTTCAGATACAGCGAGTGCAACAGCATTGTCAAAAAGGATCTAAAGCCCGTTGCTAAAGAAACAAACCAAAAAACCAACTTCTTAGATGACACTAAACGTTCAGACGAGTAAATGAATTATTTGATATAAGATTGATTGCTAAAGGTTAATGTAGCTAATCTAACGGTCGATAATTCTAGTAGGTTTGTGTATCATTTAACATGATGAAGATTAGATTGTTTATATTTGTAAAAATGGTTTGTTTTGTGGTTTCTTCTGTAATGATATTCTTTACAATAAAGTGTTTTGGTTTGTTGTGATATTTTAATGTGTTGTTATGTTTTATGCTCTTAAGAAGGTTCCAAAGGTTTTATTTAGTCATTTGGGTTGGACACATAAGACATGCTCAGCTGTTTTGCCTGATTAGGCAACATGTTTATGTCGCATGTAATGTGAACAATAGGGTCTATTACTCTGTCTCTTCTAAATATGTTTATTTGTATAAAATGTAAGTTGGGGCATATTAAAGAGAATGTTTTGGCAACCAAAACATGCCATGTTACTCTTGGTAAATGCTTACAAGATGCCCAAGTGTAGTGTAGTATTATACCATTATTGAGGGGTGAACTATAAACCAATATGATATAGCTGTGGCGTATAGCAACGAGCCAAGATTATACGCGTTTAGAATCTATGTTAGAACAAAAATATATAAATGCGTGACACTGATAACAAGTCAAGCCGATGCAAGTATAGCTGAGCTGACTCTTGAACCTAGATGAACAATTAGTCGTAAATTCGTAATCGATTAAACCTTGTAGTTGCATATATACGTACAAAAAACAGTTGAATTATAAGCTAAAAGCTTGCATTTGATTCTAAAGTCAATTAGTAGCCATAACTATAGCTGAGATATACAACCAAATTATTTTCTTTTGTGAAGGCATTTATCTGATACTTCAAACTTTTCAGATGATTTTTTTAATAACATCTTGTTGATCTAAAAAGGACTTTGTATCTTCTAATTTCTAAATAGCGAGTTTTGTTTATCACTCACTTTTTTTTTCTTTTTCCTTTTTTTTTTTTTTTTTTTTTTTTCCCAATCCATAGATTTTTTGTATAATGTTCACTCTCTTATATAGACAAGTATTTAAGCATTCAACTATTCTTAAAAGTTGATTTATATACTAGCAATCAATAAATTTGCATACGTGAACTTAATAATGTGTCTGTCGGGCTATAGAAGTATAGATATACAGTAATTTTGAAACTCCATAAAATCAACTCGAAGAACAACAGCATTAAAACTACAGACACTTCTTTATATCCATCAAATTAAAAAACGTATTAGTAAATATCATCAAAAACTTCCTAAAACGAAATTTATAAAAAATTATAAATTCTAACTAAACATCTCATCATGTTAATCTTGGGAGCTAAAACAAAATCTGGCATTTTCTAAATAACAAGATATGCATGAATATCCTACCCACAACACAAAACTACGAATGCTAAGTAAAGAACTACTAAGAAAACTGCTGCTAGTATGCACGAACAAATCAAATCAACTAGAGCAAAAGCCTTGTTGTCCTTGCTCCCGGCATATATACCTGCATAATGATTGGGAGGGGATTGAGCAGACAAAGGAAAAAGAATTCTACGACCGCCAACCGGGACTCCTGGACTACCTTCTCCAGTACTTACTCTATCTCCACTCTTATCAACCGAACCAATGTTGGCCCCTGCTTCTGAATCGTGATTAATCACACGGTTAGATACTAAGTCGACTTTGGATTTAGATTCAAGATTAATCACATGACTCAAGGACGCATCAAGATTGTTAACTAGGTTGAACAATATGAATATAATCATCAAAACATTCATCCTCATTATTAACACAGGATTGATTTCGAGAAGACAAACAGTACTCTAATGCTAGCTTCGTATATATGTATTTGATTGAGTGGTACTATGGTAATGCATAAGTATTTATAACGAAACAAAACCAGTAAATTATAAGAATCCCGTTTGTATTAGAAAACTGATTGGAAACGATATCTAATAGTCATCTAGCTAATAAAAAAAAACGAATTTAATTCACCATAGAAAAATAAATAGGAAGTAATGTAGCCCAAATAGAAGTCTGATTTCTTTAACTTGCGTTCCACATCAATTATGGAGTACTTCCTTCGAATATGACGGCTTGATAAACAGAAAAGAACAAAACAAGTATCCATACTATACAAGAATATAATTGATTTGCATGACTGATTGATATGCTTAATTATATACATAAACCTGTATATAATTTATTGACACAAGCGTTTAATTATGCACATTTTTATTTATCCCAATCATTTTTCATAATAAAAATATAAATTCGACCTTAAACACTGACCTTTATAAACGTGGTTCTTTTTCAATCAAACTAGACCGGAAGTTATCTCACTAGAGTCCAGATCTCCAATATAACTTGCAAGTAAAACTCACTACCACACTCATAACCAAGAACTAAACTCAGACTAAGTGACGTCTTAAAAAAACAAACCGTCATTTTAAACCCCATTTTAAAAAACAGTTATTTTTAGTCATGCCTTAAAAGTCTGAAGACCTACCACATACAGTTTGTAACATTCTATCCTTTAAATCAACCATTAAAACCATCAAACTTTAAATCAACCATTAAAACCAATCAAAGTTTCAAAACTGTTACATTCTTATGTAATTTTTATGGTAGAATGACATGATTGGAACACTTCTCAAACTTAGTTATTATTTTGTGATTATTGTTTTATGTTTAGTCGTGCATTAACAAGTTGTACATATAGTTGGTTAGAATTAGTTAAATTTGGGGGGGGGGGGGGGGGGGGGGGGGGTTTAAAATTAATATACAACATGTTAATGTGTAGATGGATAAGGGGAATTGATTTGCACACATTTTGATATTGATTGGGACACTCCAATAAATGCATTAGATACTTGTACATTATTAACATACTGCTTTAACTGCTTGTAAACTGGAGTGTCCCAATAAGAATTTAGAGTGTGCAAATCATCTCACATACTTTAAGCACCACTAATTTTAGAAAATTGCATAAGAATGAAACTGTTTTGAAACTTTGATAGTTTTTTTGATTAGTATAAAATTTGTGGTATTAAATTGGAACACTAATAAAACTTAGTTACTAATGGGTGACATGTTCCCTTTATTATATCAAATGTGATATTATACATAGACGGAACAAGTATGCTAAGCTGATGCAAGAGACAACTATAATGGTACCCTTTTTATGTATAAAACATATATTCAAATATAAGTTTGTCCACTGGGTTGTGTTGTTTTTCAGTATGTCAGATGTGCATTATTAGCGCCAAGATGCCAGATGAATAGAGACTCAGCGAAGTCATACCCATCTACAAGAACAAGGGAGACGCGCAAGTGTGTAACAACTATAGGGGTATTAAGCTTCTTAGTCACACCATGAAACTTTGGGAGAGAGTTATTGAGAGGAGGTTAAGAAGGGAGACTAGGGTGTCAGAGAACCAATTCGGATTTATGCCAGGGAGGTCCTCAGTCAAGGCTATCCACCTCCTCAGAATTCTTATGGAGAAGTATAGAGAACGACAGAGAGATTTGCATATGGCTTTCCTTGACCTAGAAAAGGCATACGACAATGTCCCACGAGAGTTGATTTGGAAAACTCTAATAGAAAAAGGGACCCCAAGGAGATACTTAAAAGTCATTAGGGACATGTACGAGGGGCGAAGACCCGCGTACGGTGCACAGTGGGGTGCACTGAGTTTTTCCCGGTGGAAGTTGGTCTTCACCAAGGATCAGCCATTAGCCCTTACCTATTCGCCTTGATTATCGACGAGATATCCCGAGGGATACAAGAGGGCATCCCTTGGAGCATGATATTTGCAGACGATATTGTGTTGGTTGCAGAATCGGCCAAATGTTTAAACTACATATTGGAGCACTAGCGAGAGGCTTTGGAAGCCAATGGTCTTCGGGTAAGCAGAGAGAAGACTGAATATATGAGATGTGATTTCGGTAGCAACGAGATCGGCCACAACGAGGAGGAAGTTCGTATCGGTGACCAAATTCTTCAACCTAAGGAGTCTTTTAGATATTTGGGTTCGATGTTTCACAAATCAGGAAAGATAGAGGATGACGTTACCCACCGTATTAGAGCAGGTTGGGCAAAATAGAGAGCGTCGTCAGGAGTTCTTTGTGATAAGAAAGTCCCTTTTAAGCTTAAGGGTAAATTTTATAAGGTGGCGATCAGACCAGCTATCTTGAACGGGTCAGAATGTTGGTCCATCACAAAAGCTCAAGCTAACAGAGTGGAAATAGCATAACTGAGAATGCTAAGGTGGACATGTGGTAAGACCATGCTTGACATGATCCCGAACGGAGTTTTCAGAGCATCGCTTGAAGTTGAATCTATAATCTCGAAGATGCGAGAAGGGAGGTTGAGGTGGTTTGGTCATGTCAGAAGGAGGCCACAAACAGCGCCGGTAAGGAGAGTTGAAGCGCTGATGGTCGACGGTTTGAGGAGGAGGGGAAGACCTAAGCTGAGGTGGGAGGATAGACTTAGGCTTGCCATGCAAGAGCTTCTGTTGTCCGAGGACATGATCTCTGATAGGAATGCGTGGAGAGCTAGGATTAGATCTTGCGGGTAGTCTCGGGTGGGTGGTAGGAGGTCGTCTTTGCGTCTAGGTCCTTTCTCTTCTCTTTGTTGCCTTGCCCTTTGCCTTTTAGGTGTAGTGTGCCCCTTTGCTCTTTAGGTTTAGTGGTTCCTTAGCTCTTCCCTTTTAGGTTTTTAGGAGGCTAGTGACGTTTCCTTTCCCTTTGCTTTCCTTTAGCTTTAGCCCCCTTTGCCTTGCCTTTTAGGTTTAGTTGTCCCTTTGCTCTTTAGGTTTAGTGGTTCCGCTCTTCCCTTTTAGGTCTGTAGGAGGCTTGTGGCATTTCTTTTCCCTTTGCTCTGCCTTAGCTTTAGCCCCTTGTGTTGCCCTGATTTGTTTTTGTGTTGTTCTCTTTGGGTTTGTCTGTTTTTGGCTTTTTTTTTCTTTGTTTCTTTTGCGGTGTTTTGGTCTTTGGTCTTTGTTCCCTTTGTCTTTTGTTCCTCTTGTTGGTTTTTTGTCTTTCGATCTTTTACCCTCCTTGCTTTGTTTGTCATGCTCTTTGTTTGTGTGTCTTGGTGCTCTGTTTTATATGTTTGTCTTTTGTCCTATGACCCTTGTTGGTCGGTTTCCTGCTTTTCTGCTTGGTTGCTTGGCTTTTCCCTTTATGTCTTTTATTTGCTTTATCTTGTTGCTCTATTGTTCCTTGTTCTTTCTTTTTGTTCTCTATCACTAGCATATGTGCACGTGTCGGAGGTCTCTCTGGAAGCAGTCTCTCTACTCCCAGGTTTTACCTGGGGTAGGGGTATGATCTGTCTACATTTCTACCTTCTCCATACCTCGCTTTTGCGGGATTGGGTATGTTGTTGTTGTTGTGAAGAGAGAATATGAACTTTGTTAAAAACGAGAAGTGGTAATTAGACTTTAGAAATATTTTGTTAATTGAAGTGGGAAAAGTCTTTTTTCTTTACTCTATGTCTAAAGTAAACAAACACTAATGTCTTGCGCTTGCATTTATAATAGAAAAAAGCAAACAAACATTTTTAAAAACATTTATGTAGACATAGAAAGAAAAAATAAACGTTATTTTTAATAAACCTCTGTGCGCATACAAATATAAAAGGAAAAAAATACTATGAAAAAAATAGACACAACTTAAGTTTTCAACCTTATTCGAAAAAAACATCATAGAGCATGCAATGTGTTTGCGTATGGGATTGGCGCGGGTGAGTTGCCGTCGTCCCACCCCCTTACCAATGTCATTCAGGAATCAGGATGCCATCCTCATCCTTTTTATTAGTTCCTTTTCAAAAGGTGCTCGTGCGATGAGCGACGACGGGTGAATTTGGGTGATGCAACGAAGACCATTAAAACTTTATTTACATACCAGTGTATCAATACTAGCCACTCATTTTTTAGATTAGATAACAAACTCACTTTCGCCATCTTAGTTTTTAAAAATTAATCTCTAAAACTATTAATCGTGATGATCATTCAATTATTTTTTTATAAACCGACACTTTGATATACTTTTGACAAACCTTTTTTTCTTCATGTTTTTCATTTTTATTTTTCATTGTTGAAACTTGCATGAGAAATCACATGTGATTAAACACTAATTTGAATATGCCAATTCTACACATAATAATATGAACATAACTTTTTTACAATATTTTAAAAGTTTCACCGTTTTTTTTTTTTTTTTTTTTTTTTTTTTTTTTTTTTTAACTAAACATTCATAACTTTTCAACCATATATAACACGTTATATTTTGAATTGTAGATTAGTCCAATTAATTCATCAGAGTTGGATAAACACATAAAATCACATGTGATTTTAAACATATATGTGATCTCCATCACATGTGATTTTTACTACATGTGTTATTTTCACATGTCATTATAGGAGTTTCACGAATGAACGACTGTAATTTATAATTCGAATACAGTGTGTTATGTATGGTTGGAAAGCCATAAATGTGTTTTTTTCATTGCAAAAGACGGGAAAAATCTTTGATTTATAGATGAATACTTATGTCAAATTTAGTACAAAGTTTAGTGTTTGAACTTTGATATTAGTGTTAAATCACATCGCATGTGATATGTCATACGAATTTCAATACCGAAAATAAAACGTGAAAATAACGATAAAAAAAAGGTTTGTTGAAAGTATTTCAATACCGAAAATAAAACGTGAAAATAACGATAAAAAAAGTTTGTTGAAAGTATATCAAAGTGTCCGCATATAAAAACATAATTAAATGTTCTTTGTAATGGTATAATTTGTTTTGTCTAGCGATTAACACATCGTGAAATATTTAAATTATAAAAAGATAAGTGTAACTAAAATTTTAATTTAAGTATTAATTAATCTTTCATTTTTAAATTTAAATAACTCCTTTTAAAATAAATTAATTTTTAATTAAATTTGTCCCTTAATATGTTAGAAACTTTTAGTATATAAAATAACTCTCATTTTAAAATAAAATATTGTTTCAAACAAATCAGGTTGCGATATAATTTATAGGGGTAATTGCATATATACACAATAAAACATAAATACTTGCATATTTTCTCATAATACAAGTTTTTAATGCATGATTTATAATTCAACATAAGCATGTTTTAAGTATATATGCAAATATGCAAGTTTTAATTGGTATAAGATAAATGCGAGTGACGAACTTATCTTATAAGTTTATGCTTCACAAAAAATTTATTTTATAAAGTGTGAATCATTGATTGTTTTTCTAGTTATAAAGAAAAATACTCATTTATGATTTATCATTCAATAAATAGCACAAGATCTCATAATGTTAAATCACTACTAAAATAAATAAACATCTACACGTTATAAACTAATAAATGTGTAATAATGTACAAGTATTTTATATTCCACTTGTTTGATTCGTATAACTTAGGACCCGCTTGGTTTAAAGTAAAAAAAGAGAAAGGGAAAGGAATGCAAAGGAATGAGTGATGTGGGTAATCAATACTTTAGTTTCACCCCAACCAAGCACCCCCTTAGTTTCAAATTGTGCTACATTATTATTGAAATAAATGACCACAAAAAACACTTCTCACACTCAATGACAAAAATAAACACTTTTAAACGCGTTTACCAAAATCGACATTTTGAAAAAATTTGAGATTTGCTCGCCCTCTTCTTTTGCTCGCCGTTTTCAAAAAAACGACAAAGGTTTTTTCATTACAAGACAAAGAACATTGAGAGCAAACGATTGTTTGCCGTTTTCTACTATAAAACAAAGAACATGATGTTTGCTAACTGTTGTCGTCGATTTTTGTAAAAGGGGGTGTTTAGATTGTTCATTTTGGTAAAGGTGGAAGTAAAATAAAAGGAAAAAAAATGAATCTTATTATTGTACAAATAATTACACCACACAATACATACAAAAAAAAAAGAGAAATAACATAACAAAAAACTAAGTACAATGTGCAAAGATAAGCCAATAAACAAAGAGGGACACAAAACAAATTATTCAAAGGTTGCATCTTTTAAGACCACAAATAAACTTTTGACAAACACAACATCCATTCATACTTTTTGATCAAACTGTTTAAAAGATCCAATCTTTTTCACAAAATATAAAATGGTTCTTGAATCAATGGATCAAAATTCACATAGAACCTCATAATAATTTCTACTAATATAATGTGCATATTCAATAGAATTCACTTGTATGCTAACCTCTAAACCCTTAAAAAGCTGTAAAAAGACCATAAACTTAAACCACAAATTATTTAGCAGTTCCGCTTCCAAGAGTAAGCTCGAGATCATCCAACCCGACATCATGAATCCGCTCACCTTCCCACCCGACATCATGGATCCGCTCACCTTCCCACGCCTTCACTCCACCGTTCTCAAACTCAAACTCCATCCCTTTCCCCTTATCAGAACCACCAGAATCTTTAGTTACTGTCACTTGAGCCATTGGTTTAACCAAGTTAAATGTTGGCGAGTTGGGGTTAGTCAGCATCGGCTCATAGTTCTTAAACCTCACCCACTGACACGAGTCAATAGTTGAAGAATCAGATTCATCACACTCAGGTATAGTAGCAGGAGTAAACCTTTGGTACTTTGTAGGACTTGTAGGAGCAGAAGAGGCAAAGAACGGCAAATTGAAAGTAGAAATCGACTGCTTAGTAAACGACTCCCAGTTGAAATTGTTGTTGGGCTTAGGACACTTCGAAGTCGGGGACGAGAGAGGTGGGGTCACAGGGGCACTGTTTGAGATGCGCAAAGGGGGTAGTGAAGATGGAATAGCATTACAAAGATAAGCAAAGGGATTTTCATTCATGTCAAATTTCGACGGGCTAGGGAAAGACGAGGACGATGGGCTGCATTGATACGAAGGAATCGGGCTCATAATCGGGCTCGGCTTCTGCGAAGAACTTGGTGTTGTGGTGGTTGATGCACCACCAATATCAATAGTAGGCAATGGTGGCCTTGAACCCTGTCATTCATCATTCATATCAAGATTCACCCAAAATCACAAACTTTATAACAAAAATCAAATCTTTAACTATAAACAAATTTGGAAAACTTTAAGGTAACAATATAAAAAAGATCAAATCTTTATACCAAATTATCAACAAATTTGGGAACTTTTAGCTAAAAATCTAAAAAAAGATCAAACTTTTATACCAAAACTATTAACAAATTGTCTCATATTCTCATAACAACAAATTCAGAGTAAAAATGCTACATCAATGTCTAAAAATGTTAACTTTACCATTTATGCATAAAACACAAAATTTCTCATTTTTGTATAAAAAGGTTTAATTTGTGAATAACATAAAATTTTGAGCAGATCTAAACCTTAACAAAAATCCAAAAATTTAGGAAACAACTTTAAATAGATCTAACAAATGGGTGCTGCTTAAAACAACAAATCAATCAAAAAGAAAAAAAGTTTATAAAAAATAAACATACCTTACGAAATGTAGTACCATCAGGAAGAACAACCCAACCAGCTTCTTTACAAAGAGCTTTTAAGACCTCATTATTATCACAATGTTTTGGTAAATCGTAATTCCCCTGTGCTCTTAACCCATTATAAATATTAGCAGCAATCGCCCTCCGCCGCCTCTCTCTCCTCCTGTTATTCTCTTTCTCTCTCCATGACGGCTTCCTCCTCCCTCCGCCGCCACCCCCGCCGCCATCAGCTCCTCCCATCATTTCCATCACCAAATAAAACTAACACCCTTTCAAGTTTTAAGTAAATGGTTTTTTTTTTTATATGTGTTTACAAGTGTTTTTTGTTTGTTGTGTCACAAGGAATATGTTTTAAGTGTTTGTTGTGTGTGTGTGTTTGAGTGTGTGTTAAAGTGATGAAAGTGTTTTGGTGTTGTGGGCAAGGGTCATGTGTTGGAAGGAACAGGGAGAATAGCATGTGTTTGCAATGATTATATGCCCCTTGGATGAAGGCTTTAATTTATGAGATTGGATTATTAATTTGTGTGTGTGTTAGAAAATGTTGTTATTGTTATTTTCTTGGTTTGTGTTTTTTCATGTTTTTTGGACATGGTATTTATGTTGCGATGGGATTATTAAATGATTATTAATATTGGTGTTTAGATAATCAAATTGTGTGTATTTTTTATAGGGATCGATTTTTACACTCAAATTTTTTTATTGAGACACTCAACTGTATGTATTAAATATTTGTACAGAACTTATAATGTGCTTTAACTATCTGTACAGTTGAGTCTTGAGTGTCCTAATAAAAAATATGAATGTCTCAATCTACTTTTTTTTATAAGAAAAATTGTGCAAAATGGGAAATTTCTTTAAGAGCATTTAAAAGAAAAAAGAATTTATCTGAAAAGAGATAGAAATGTAATTTGAATTTTAATTTAGATTTAAAAATATTTCTTGTCATTAGTCCATGTTTTTTTGAACTTGTCATTAGTCTATGTTGATACAAACTTTTTATGACTTAGGGTCTTATAAAATAAATGGGGTTCGTTAATTAAAAATCGGAGAAAAATAATTAGGAAAAGATCAACACTGTTTTATCTAAGAACAAAAGAAAAATTATGATTGTAAATATATTATTATCAAAAAAATTACACAATCTTTTATTTGTTTTTTTCCTTTGTGATTGTAAATCATGTTGTCTCTTATATATTGTTGTGAAAAAATTCATATTTTTTGGACATCTTTTTTTCTTTTACATCAAAAAAACCGCTTTTTTATATTCTTTTCGCAGATGCCTAACTCAACCATTCATTTTCTTAATTAATGACGTGGATCAAAAAAGTTTAACGAAATCCATTCGGAATGGATAAGATAGTTATCGATTTTTTGTTAAGACTTTGTTATGTTTGAAATAATTGATGTTGATAGTTTTCGAAAATGATAGTTTGTGCTAAACCAGAAAACCACATTAAGAGTAAACTGCAAAAATCATCCATATGGTTTATGTATTTTAGCATATATCATCCCTATCTCAAACCTTTGGCATTAAATATCACCAAATCCTTAAACAATCGGCACTAATCATCCCTGAGCATTAACGAAGTCAGTTTTCCCCGTTATCTCCCCCACGTGCAATAACACGTAAGGGTATTTTTGTCAATTAGTATCAGGGATCGTTTTTGCAACACATTTTTACACCCCTTTCCCGCCCATTTCCCCACCTATAATCCCTCCTAACCCCATACACCATTTTCCCCCAAACCTGCTTTTCCCCTCAAACCCTAATTCATTGAAACCCTAATTCTTTATAACCTTAATTATGAATAACCCGAAACTTTGTCATCTTTGTGCGGCACCAACAATAATTACCACATCCCGGACACCAATAAATCCAGGGAGACGTTTCTTTAGGTGCCCTAATGATGAGGCGAAAAATGATCCGTTTTTAGGGGGTCATTTAAGCCGGAATTGGAATTTATTTGATCAATTATTGCCCTAAATCGTTCCTTTTGTGATTTTAGGTACTTTGGAAAAGAATTCTGGAAAAGGAGGCATTTTGGACGTTTTTGGAGCATAAAAGTGAAGAAAACGGCAAAGTCTTAATTTTCCTTGCTGGGAACAGTACCTGACGGCGTCAAGAGCAATTTTATGACGGCGTCAGGAGCAAAAATGATGACGGCCCAGAGAAAACGTGACGGCGTCAGAACAAGGCCATCAAGAGTAAAAGTGGTGACGGCCCAGAGCAGCAATACACATGATGGCATTAGATCTAGATCTAGGCAGTCCGAGAATTTTATTGGCGGCGAGATGACGGCGTCAGAACTTTCTTCTTGACGCCGTCACCTCATGAAATCTATATATACTTTTCTAATTTTCATTCATTATGTGTGGAACTTTAGAGGAGAATTTTAGGGTCGAACTTAATAAACCCTAGCTCGTTTGTAACAGTATTTTCAAGGGTTTTCACCCCTTGAAACCCTTCATGTTCAATTGAGATAAGTTTCCTTTCAATTCATTCGATATGTCTATGTGTTGTTTGAATATATCTTATGCTTGTCTTGATTTTAACATGCTAGGCTAGATCTTTTGTGTGTTTGCTTAGATGTAATGAAACCTAGATATTGATTATAGGTTGATTGCTTGTTTATAGTTGTAATGGATGAATGATTTCAATGTTAGGCTTAAGAAAACTGGCAGATCTCCATTGTGTAACTTGCTTGAACGTCTTAAGAAACATGAACCAATGGGTACTAGGTTTTTATGGTTGTATTTAATGCATGAGCGAATTCTAGTGATCCCATGTTAGGAGCTTCTTGCAGGCTCGGCATAGGAGTGAAGTATGAGCTTATAGAGTTGGGGAAGTACGTACGCCACCCCACGATTGGTATTAAGGAATATAACCCGTCATCCACGCAACTGTAACAAATAATTAACCTGTAAAAGATATCTAGGGAGTAGTGAAATCTAAGTAAACACAATTCTCCCAATTACTGGTTACACCACTAGTTTAATTTAGTTTATTTACATTTTTTTTATTTTATTTTGATTGCATCTTAGTTATTGGGTTAGTTGACTAGCAACTAATTCCGCCCACTCTTCCAAAACCCGACATTTTTACTTGCTTTTATAAAATATAAAAATACAAAAAGAATCATCCCTCACCTCTAGACCTAGTTTTTAGGCTTTCTAATCCTAGCGACACTATTCCTGAGTTGAACGATCAATCCCCCGGTACTTGTCACCATACTATACTACAACGATCAGGTACACTGCCTGGTGGGGGTTGTAAGCTTCTCGAGATCCCTTGAGAGGTAAAGCCTGGTGCAATTCCCACGCATCAAGTTTTTGGCGCCGCAGCCCGGGGAATAGTTATTGTCTAGGTTAGAATTTCTTTTCATTAGGTCTACTTGCTAGATTCCTTTCTAGTAAGATTTTATTTTTATTTTTAGGTTTTCTTTAGTCTATCTTATTTCTTCGTGCCTTTGTTCGTAATCTCCACCATTCGCCATCATGGCAAACGACGAATATTCTAACCTTAGAGTCACTAGGAGTCGTAGTTCCGCTAGAGACCTTGTTTTGCCTTATGCAGAACCTGATAGGGAAATGCGTAGGCTAAGACGATCTCTCTCAACACCTGAACCATCCAGCATAGCCATCGATTTTGATGCGCCCATTTCTGAAGAAAATTCAGAAAATCACCTTACAACCCCTAGCTCCCAATCCAACAACGATATGAGTACCTCCGCAACTCCCATTCCTAAGCGCCTTAAGGACTACTCCTCCCCAAATCCTCGTAGCTTCTCAAACGCCATTGATGAGGCGAAAAATGGTCCGTTTTTAGGGGGTCATTTAAGCTCGAATTCGAATTTATTTGATCAAATATTACCCTAAATCGTTCCTTTTGTGATTTTAAGTACTTTGGGAGTGAAATCTGGAAAAGGAAGCAATTCGGACGTTTTTGGAGCATAACAGTGAAGAAAACGCCAAAGTCTTAATTTTCCAAGCTGGGAACAGTAGGTGACGGCGTCAAGAGCAAATTTCATGAATTCCCATGACGGTCCAGAACGGATTTGACGGCGTCACGTAGGAAGAGCGTCAAGAGTAAAAGAGTCATGACGGCCTGGAAATGTATAAGTCTTGACGGCGTCAGAAGTAGATCTAGACAGTCCGAGAAGAGTTTTGGCGGCGAGGTGACGGCGTCACATTGTTTGTCTTGACGCCGTCATACCTATTTTTCTATATATAGTTTTCTAAGTTTCACACATAAAAAAAGAGAAGTTTTGGAGAAACCCTAAGTACGAATTTGGTGCAACTTTTACAGGTTTTTCAAGGGTTCCAAACCCTTGATACCTTGCATTGTAATTGAGATAAGTGTTCTTCTAATTCAATCAATATGTCTATGTGTTGGTTGTCTATATCTTGTTCTTGTCTCAATTCCATTATGCTAGGCTAGATCTCTTTTGTGTTTGCTTAGATCTAATGAAACCTAGATATTGATTATGTGTTGATGACTTGTTTATTCTTGTCTTGGATGAATGATTTATATGTTAGGCTTAAGAAAACTGGCAGATCTCCAAATGGTAACATGCTTGAACGTCTTAAGAAACATGAACCGAGGCGTACTAGGTCTTTATTGGTTGTATTTAATGCATGAGCCACTGTTTACAATCCCTATAGTTGTGCTGGGCATGGTGTAGGAGGAGATAAGAGCTCATAGAATTGGGGAGTTATGTATGCCACCCCATGAATGGTATTAAGGAATACAATCCGTCATCCATGCAATTATAACAAGTAATTAACGTGTAAAAGATATCTAGGGAGTAGTGAAATCTAAGTAAACACATTTTCTCCAATTACTGCTCACAACTTTAGTATAAATTAGTTTATTTTCATTTTTTGTATTTTATTTTGATTGCATTGTAGTATTGGGTTAGTTGACTAGCAACTAATTCCGCCCAAATCCTTCAAACCCCGAGATTTTAATTGCTTTCTAAAAAAATATAAAAATACAAAAATAATCATCCCTCACCTTTAGAACTAGTATTTAGGCTTTCTAATCCTAGCGACACTATTCCTAAGCTGAACGATCAATCCCCCGGTACTTGTCACTATACTATACTACAACGATCAGGTACACTGCCTGGTGGGGGTTGTAAGCTTCTCGAGATCCCTCGAGAGGTAAAGCCTGTTGCGATTCCCACGCATCAAGTTTTTGGCGCCGCAGCCCGGGGAATAGTTATTGTCTAGGTTAGAATTTCTTTTTATTAGGTCTACTTGCTAGATTCCTTTCTAGTAAGATTTTATTTTTATTTTTATTTTTAGGTCTTCTTTAGTCTATCTTATTTCTTTGTGTCCTTTGTTCGTAAGCTATTTCGATGGATAACAATAACATTGATCGTTTGATTCCTGTTATTCGTGTTTTTCGTCGTAGGATTTTCCAAATGCCCGCCCCACTCCCTTTAGTTGAGAACGAGAACCCACCTAACCTTTCGCCCAACCACCACTTTTACAATAATTCTGAGTTAGAGGAGTCTGATCATGATGATGACCGTAGGGCTAGTCCCTTTTACTATTCAGACTCCGACGAGGATCTTGATGATGGTGATGTGATTAATGAGAATAGGATGGAAGAAGAAATAAATCCTCTTAGGTATGTCGACCCTAGAACTAGGATTGAGTGTGATAGCTCATTCAACATGCAATTTCCTTGTAAGATCGGATTTAAGAGCTTTAACGCCTATCTTAACTCATCTCTCCCAATGAACATAATCTCGCGCAATGAATATAATAAAATCATGGTAGATGAGTTAGAATACAAAAGGGAAAATATTGTGGCTAGGGCAATACCATTGCATGTGTTTGTAGGAAGTTTGGTTTATCTTGTTGAGTTCATGGTTATGGAGAATCTAGGAGAATTTATTGATGATAAATTGACCCAAGTTGTGTTTGGAAGATCTTTCAAACGGTTGACCAACCTCGATGAAAAACTCATAGAAGGGTTAATTACATTCTCGGATGGGGATGAAGAATTTGTCTATCAAATGCCCCGCACACACCCTAGGTTCAAGGACTTCTCCATGGAAAAGTGTAGTAGGTATCCGCCTATAGAGATGTTAAGTGAAAATGATAAGAGAAAAGGACTTAAGTATACTCATGAAAAGAATAAAAGATACTATCGCGGGTGCCTAGAATTAGGGGATGATTATAAGAAAGATGAGGCGACTATTAGATGGCTCACACTTGGTTATGTGAGCATAAGCGATACACGTTAACCCATGACCTTGAGTCTAGCTACAAGACTCGTAAATAAAGAAAAGCGCTTCTTGGGAGGCAACCCATGTTTTGTGTGATTTTATTTGTTTGATTGTTATTTGTTTCCGTATGCATGTTTAATTTTTATTGTTGGTAGATCATGTTTCTAAACTAAAATGTGGAAATACTTTACTTTGTTGTTTAGCCTAGTCTTAACTCCACCTAAAAGTATTTTTGCAAAAGATAAGTGTAAGGGGAAACCCCAAATATGTTTTTAAGAAACAAACCGATCATGATTCTCCACAATATTAAAAGAGCATGTATATTCGTATTTGCTAGAGTCAAATGCTTGTATTGAGTCATAATGAAGTTTTGCAGGATTTTCCAGGAAGTAGGACCAAGTTTTTCCAGAAATTTTCCGGAAACTTAACATAAGAATTTCTGCAGGTCCATTCTGACGGCGTCAGAGGTTTACTCTTGACGGCGTCATGAGTTAAAATATGGAAATTTTACCGGTTTTGTTTTTCTAACGGAGTCTTATGGTTTTTGTGAATTATTAAGTTTTATAATCTCCAGGAGATCTGCAAACTTCATTCCACAAGCATTATATCTTATCTTGTTTTCTAGGACTTAGAAACTTATATAGGATGCCGCCGATTTTACGCGAGGTTGTCTTGTCTATCTTCTCAGGTTTTACAGGTTATGTATGACAAGAAGATGATTTATATTCTGGAAGGGAAGCTTTGATTGTTCAATTTCTTGGAGGAAGATTTAACCTGGCCACCTAATTATCCATACCGAGCAAATCAGGGGAGTATTTGATTTCATTCTCTTTACTTTTTCACTTTTACATTCTTTACTTGAACATTGGGGACAATGTTCATCTTAAGTGTAAGGGGAGGGTAAAAAGATGATACCTTACATATGCACTTTCGCTTGAGTTTGTTTTGTTTAAGGGTAAATGTGTAATAAAACTATGAGAAATACTTGTTAGTGCAATTTTAGCGCCAAATTTAATTTTTTTTTACAACATTTAGGAGTGAAACTTTAGCCATAGCAAGCGTCTCATAGATAGGAGATTGTATGACTAGCACATAACCGTATATTCAGAAAAATTTTTCACCCAAATATGTGAGGTTCGCCTTTAGATTTGATAGGAAAAGCATTCATTATTAGTGCTTATGAGTGTACCGGTAGCAATTAGATTCTAGAACTTGCGTTAGTGATGCATCCCGAGACCGCTAGTGAGACTACATTCGTGTAGTAGGATTTACTACATGATAAGAGGCATTAGGATCACCCTTGTGTTAAACCCGTATCATGATTACTTGACCATTTAAGTCATATTACTTGGCTAGTTAAGTCAACTAATTTTCCCCACACCTTAGCGTTGTACTCATTTTTAGTACACGAAACCCCTAGTACACCCCTCCGAGCCTATCTTTTCGTTTCTAACTTTAAGCATTTTACTTAAAGGAAGAATTTGTTACACCCCACTTAAATGTACACCCAAATCGCCTTAGCCTTCCGTGTATGCGCTCATTTTTAGTGCATTATTGTTATTTGTTAACCCCTAAGTTAACTTTCTAATTGATTACATGGTTGCTAAGTCGAGTCATATCTTTGTACATATTGTTTTGGAACGATTGGGACTCATGGGTAAGTACTTATTTATGGAGTAATGGGGAAGAACATAATATTATTACCCCCATATGTACGTTAATCTTAAAAGTGCTCCAAGTGTTTTGATTTTCTTAATTCGAGTCATTAGTTTAGTTAATTGTAAAGTATGTAAAGATTCAAGTGTAAGGGGAACGTTCATTCCCTATGATGTATTATTTTGGATGGTAGGGTAAGAGTGTATGTAAAAAAAATAAATAAATAAATAAATAAATAAATAAATAAAAGAAAAAAAAAAAAAACATACGGACTACCATCCCTTTTTATTCTATGTTTATTTTATGTTTTTGTTATTTTTCATTTATTAGCTTAAGTCGAGTCTAGTCTTGGCTTAGCAACGCCATATTGTACATGTAATTAACCAAGATTGTTAACTCGCCACCAGTAAAACTTCCTTTATCCAACAAAACCGTGTATTTCATATCCCTACACCTAACGTTACAACCCTTTAAAAGACCTCTTTGATAGTTTATCCTAGGTGCTTACGCCATGTGGTGGAGGTTTGATCCTTTCCCAAGCCTATGGTAATCTATTTTGCTATGACAAGTAGTGAGAGATATCTTCCGTTTCCATATTGTAATTTACACTTTATTACACACGAGAGATGTGAGTATCTAAACACTATTTGTGAGGTGCTTGTGTATGACCTCCGTGCTTGTCTATTGGTCTTTAGTGGAACGATTATTTGTTGTAATTACTTTTATGTTAGTGTTAAATGACCCCTAACTTGTATTTTGAGTAGAATAAAAGCGCATTTGCTTGAGGACAAGCAAATCTCAAGTGTAAGGGTATATGATGAGGCGAAAAATGGTCCGTTTTTAGGGGGTCATTTAAGCCCGAATTCGAATTTATTTGATCAAATATTACCCTAAATCGTTCCTTTTGTGATTTTAGGTACTTTGGGAGTGAAATCTGGAAAAGGAAGCAATTCGGACGTTTTTGGAGCATAACAGTGAAGAAAACGCCAAAGTCTTAATTTTCCAAGCTGGGAACAGTAGGTGACGGCGTCAAGAGCAAAACCTTGACGGCGTCAAGAGCAAATTTCATGAATTCCCATGACGGTCCAGAACAGATTTGACGGCGTCACGTAGGAAGAGCGTCAAGAGTAAAAGAGTCATGACGGCCTGGAAATGTATAAGTCTTGACGGCGTCAGAAGTAGATCTAGACAGTCCGAGAAGAGTTTTTGCGGCGAGGTGACGGCGTCACATTGTTTGTCTTGACGCCGTCAGACCTATTTTTCTATATATAGTTTTCTAATTTTCACACATAAAAAAAGAGAAGTTTTGGAGAAACCCTAAGTACGATTTTGGTGCAACTTTTACAGGTTTTTCAAGGGTTCCAAACCCTTGACACCTTGCATTGTAATTGAGATAAGTGTTCTTCTAATTCAATCAATATGTCTATGTGTTGGTTGTCTATATCTTGTTCTTGTCTCAATTCCATTATGCTAGGCTAAATCTCTTTTGTGTTTACTTAGATCTAATGAAACCTAGATATTGATTATGTGTTGATTACTTGTTTATTCTTGTCTTGGATGAATGATTTATATGTTAGGCTTAAGAAAACTGGCAGATCTCCAAATGGTAACATGCTTGAACGTCTTAAGAAACATGAACCGAGGCGTACTAGGTCTTTATTGGTTGTATTTAATGCATGAGCCACTGTTTACAATCCCTATAGTTGTGCTGGGCATGGTGTAGGAGGAGATAAGAACTCATAGAATTGGGGAGTTATGTATGCCACCCCATGAATGGTATTAAGGAATACAATCCGTCATCCATGCAATTATAACAAGTAATTAACGTGTAAAAGATATCTAGGGAGTAGTGAAATCTAAGTAAACACATTTTCTCCAATTACTGCTCACAACTTTAGTATAAATTAGTTTATTTTCATTTTTTGTATTTTATTTTGATTGCATTGTAGAATTGGGTTAGTTGACTAGCAACTAATTCCGCCCAAATCCTTCAAACCCCGAGATTTTAATTGCTTTCTAAAAAAATATAAAAATACAAAAATAATCATCCCTCACCTTTAGAACTAGTATTTAGGCTTTCTAATCCTAGCGACACTATTCCTAAGCTGAACGATCAATCCCCCGGTACTTGTCACTATACTATACTACAACGATCAGGTACACTGCCTGGTGGGGGTTGTAAGCTTCTCGAGATCCCTCGAGAGGTAAAGCCTGTTGCGATTCCCACGCATCAAGTTTTTGGCGCCGCAGCCCGGGGAATAGTTATTGTCTAGGTTAGAATTTCTTTTTATTAGGTCTACTTGCTAGATTCCTTTCTAGTAAGATTTTATTTTTATTTTTATTTTTAGGTCTTCTTTAGTCTATCTTATTTCTTTGTGTCCTTTGTTCGTAAGCTATTTCGATGGATAACAATAACATTGATCGTTTGATTCCTGTTATTCGTGTTTTTCGTCGTAGGATTTTCCAAATGCCCGCCCCACTCCCTTTAGTTGAGAACGAGAACCCACCTAACCTTTCGCCCAACCACCACTTTTACAATAATTCTGAGTTAGAGGAGTCTGATCATGATGATGACCGTAGGGCTAGTCCCTTTTACTATTCAGACTCCGACGAGGATCTTGATGATGGTGATGTGATTAATGAGAATAGGATGGAAGAAGAAATAAATCCTCTTAGGTATGTCGACCCTAGAACTAGGATTGAGTGTGATAGCTCATTCAACATGCAATTTCCTTGTAAGATCGGATTTAAGAGCTTTAACGCCTATCTTAACTCATCTCTCCCAATGAACATAATCTCGCGCAATGAATATAATAAAATCATGGTAGATGAGTTAGAATACAAAAGGGAAAATATTGTGGCTAGGGCAATACCATTGCATGTGTTTGTAGGAAGTTTGGTTTATCTTGTTAAGTTCATGGTTATGGAGAATCTAGGAGAATTTATTGATGATAAATTGACCCAAGTTGTGTTTGGAAGATCTTTCAAACGGTTGACCAACCTCGATGAAAAACTCATAGAAGGGTTAATTACATTCTCGGATGGGGATGAAGAATTTGTCTATCAAATGCCCCGCACACACCCTAGGTTCAAGGACTTCTCCATGGAAAAGTGTAGTAGGTATCCGCCTATAGAGATGTTAAGTGAAAATGATAAGAGAAAAGGACTTAAGTATACTCATGAAAAGAATAAAAGATACTATCGCGGGTGCCTAGAATTAGGGGATGATTATAAGAAAGATGAGGCGACTATTAGATGGCTCACACTTGGTTATGTGAGCATAAGCGATACACGTTAACCCATGACCTTGAGTCTAGCTACAAGACTCGTAAATAAAGAAAAGCGCTTCTTGGGAGGCAACCCATGTTTTGTGTGATTTTATTTGTTTGTTTACTTGTTTATTCTTGTCTTGGATGAATGATTTATATGTTAGGCTTAAGAAAACTGGCAGATCTCCAAATGGTAACATGCTTGAACGTCTTAAGAAACATGAACCGAGGCGTACTAGGTCTTTATTGGTTGTATTTAATGCATGAGCCACTGTTTACAATCCCTATAGTTGTGCTGGGCATGGTGTAGGAGGAGATAAGAGCTCATAGAATTGGGGAGTTATGTATGCCACCCCATGAATGGTATTAAGGAATACAATCCGTCATCCATGCAATTATAACAAGTAATTAACGTGTAAAAGATATCTAGGGAGTAGTGAAATCTAAGTAAACACATTTTCTCCAATTACTGCTCACAACTTTAGTATAAATTAGTTTATTTTCATTTTTTGTATTTTATTTTGATTGCATTGTAATATTGGGTTAGTTGACTAGCAACTAATTCCGCCAAAATCCTTCAAACCCCGAGATTTTAATTGCTTTCTAAAAAAATATAAAAATACAAAAATAATCATCCCTCACCTTTAGAACTAGTATTTAGGCTTTCTAATCCTAGCGACACTATTCCTAAGCTGAACGATCAATCCCCCGGTACTTGTCACTATACTATACTACAACGATCAGGTACACTGCCTGGTGGGAGTTGTAAGCTTCTCGAGATCCCTCGAGAGGTAAAGCCTGTTGCGATTCCCACGCATCAGCCATGTCTTCCCAAACGAAGACACCAATGAGGTCTTGCATGCGACCGATGTTTGGCTTGTCCAAAGTGTGTGCAAGTTTTGTGGACTAGATGATGATGACCCGATTCAACACATCAAGGACTTCTTGAAAATAGTAGACACCCTCCATACGGATGGGGCTACTAGAAACACATCCCGATTACGATTCTTCCCTTTCACCCTTTATGAAAAAGCCAAAGAGTGGTATGATAAACTTCCCTCTGAATCTATTTTCACATGGGAGCAACTCATATTCAAATTTTATGAGAAGTTCTTTCCAGCAGGAAAGACCTCAGCATTTAGGGATAGGATTCTCCGCTTTCGAAAAGGGGAGAACGAACCCTTCCATAGATCGTGGATTAGATTCAAGGATTTAATAAGACATGTTCCCCATCATGGCATCGAACTTTGGCTCATGGTCCAAATCTTCTACGACAATGTCTCCTCAAATGACCGAAACGGGATCAACAATTCTAGAAAAGGGAAATTATCCAACCTTAGTGCCGAGGAATGATGGAATAGGATTGAGGAATATGCTCAGGATCAGGATGACACTTGGGATGAACCTGAGTCAACTGCCAGCATTTCTGAAATCACATCAACATCTTCAAATCGGCTACAAAAAATTCACAAAAGAATGGAATACCTAGCTGGGTCGCAATTATCTAAACAACTTTCAAATCCTTACTTAATCTGCGACTACTGTGGGGGCCCGCACGAGGTAGAGGAATGCGGAGGAGAACCCACAACCGAACATGCGTGCTTGTCTGGGGGTGACATCTACGCTGACCCCTCCCTTTTGCCTTTTTACCAAAATGATGACTACACCCTTTGGGGAAATCTGGTGAAGAGGAAAGAAGGGGAAGAAGGCCCTGAATATAAAATCAAAAGCACTTTTGAAGATGACCATGGTCACTTCACTCAAGAAAAAGGCTTACAATTAAAAGGTCTTGATGAGCTCGTCGATGAGCAACAGAATGACATCGAAGAATGGTTCAACAAGCTTAACTCCACCCTCGATGACCAAGACAGGCCATCAGTAAGCCAAAAAGACCCCATGCTCGCAATAACCACTCGCGCTGGAACAACAACCAAGGACCCCCCTTATCCGAGCTCACACCTTGTCACTGTTGATCCAAGCAAGCCCCGCGAGGAGGAAGGTGATGTGAGCAGCGAGGTTCCCGAACAACCTCCCTTGGCGACCCCATCCCCATCTACTCCACCAAACCAACCTGTGAGAATCCCATTCCCATCCCGACTCAAAAACCAGAAAATTGAGAATGATAATAAACGATTCTTGTCATATCTAAAAGACTCAGTGATCACCATACCTCTCATTGATGCTTGTTATCACATGCCGAAGTATAGCACATACTTTAAAAAATTTCTCGCTAACCGAAAGAAACTCGAGGGTCTTGTGTCTCTGGGGGAAGAATGTTCGTTAGTGACACATCGAGGGCTACCAAAAAAGGTAGACGATCCGGGCAGCTTCACCTTACCCTGTTCCATAGGATCCCTATCAATAAAGAATGCTCTTGCCGATTTAGGGGCGAGTATCAACCTCATGCCTCACTCCATGTTCCTTAAACTAGGATACTCCGGATTAATGCCTACCCATATGAACATCCAACTAGCCGATAGATCAGTTAAATACCCCGTAGGGATATGCGAGAACGTGCTAGTCAAAGTTAGAAAATTCAAATTCCCGGTTGACTTCGTAATCTTAGAGATGGAGGAGGATGACTTGGTACCCATCATCTTAGGGAGACCATTTCTTGCTACCGCTCGTGCAGTCATTGATGTTCATGATGGCAAGTTAACCTTACGAGTAGGAACCGATAGCTTAACCTTTGACATTAAATACACTATGGACCTCTCTCTCGAAGCAGCTAACCGGATTTATTTCATTGGAGAGGTCGATGAACTCACGAATGTCATTGATGATTGTGTTGATGAACAGATCGAGGAAGGATGGTTACGGGATGAGAGTGTTCTCCCCTTGTTAGAGGTAGAAAAGATGGAGGATGTTGGGGAATTCTCCTTCTACCCTAGACAGGAGACCACTGAACAGCTCGAACTCTGAAAACCCGAAAACAAGCTTAAACCCTCTATTATCAAACCTCATAAGCTAGATCTTAAAGAACTTCCTAACCACCTAGAGTATGCCTTCCTTCAGGGAGAGGATCAACTGCCGGTAATCATAAACTCTTCCCTCGAACATGAACAAAAAGGTAAGCTCTTAGAAGTCCTCAAGAAATATAAGGGAGTGCTTGCATGGAGTGTAGCCGACATTAAGGGGATTGACTCGACTTTCTGCACGCATAAGATTCTTATGGAAGAAAACTATAAACCTACCGTGCAACCCCAGAGGCGGGTGAATCCCAACATCAAGGAAGTAGTGAAGAAAGAAGTCATCAAACTTCTGGATGCAGGACTAATTTACCCAATCTCGGATAGCCCGTGGGTTAGTCCTGTACAGGTGGTACCAAAGAAAGGTGGAATGACGGTGGTAAAGAAAGAAAAGGGTGAGATGGTACCCCAGAGAACGGTTACTGGCTGGCGGGTATGCATCGATTATAGAAAGCTCAATGATGCCACAAGGAAAGATCAATTTCCCTTACCATTCATTGACCAAATGTTGGAGAGATTATCTGGGCACGAGTACTACTGTTTCTTGGATGGGTTCTCGAGATATTTCCAAATCCCCATAGCGCCTGAGGACCAAGAGAAAACTATGTTTACTTGCCCTTATGGAACGTTCGCCTATAAAAGAATGCCTTTTGGGCTGTGTAACGCCCCTGCCGCTTTTCAGCGATGCATGACCGCGATCTTTCACGAACTGATGAAAGATAGCATGGAAGTTTTAATGGATGACTTTTCAGTCTTCGGGAACTCTTTCGACCGCTGTCTTGCTAATCTAGACAAAATGCTCAAACGTTGTGAGGAAACCAACTTAGTGTTAAATTGGGAAAAATGTCATTTCATGGTAAAAAGAAGGGATTGTGTTGGGACATAAGGTCTCGGGGAATGGGATTGAGGTGGACCAAGCTAAAGTGGAAGCTATATCTAAATTACCTTATCCCATGACTGTTAAAGCAATACGCAGCTTCTTGGGCCACGTCGGGTTCTACCGGAGATTCATCAAAGATTTCTCTAAAATAGCTCGGCCAATGACTCAATTACTGATGAAGGATGCTCCTTTCGATTTCTCTCAATAATGCAAGGATGCATTCGATCTCCTGAAAAAGGAGCTCACGCAAGCTCCAATCATGGTTACACCCAACTGGGAGTTACCTTTCGAAATCATGTGCGATGCTAGCGATTATGCTGTCGGAGCTGTATTAGGTCAAAGGCGTGACAAGCTTTTCGAACCCATTTACTACGCTAGCAAAACCATGAATCCTGCTCAAGAGAATTACTCTACCACCGAAAAAGAATTATTAGCCGTAGTGTTCGCATTCGACAAATTCCGTCAATATCTTGTACTTTCAAAAACAGTCGTTTTCACCGATCACTCGGCTCTCCGATATCTTTTTGCTAAGCAAGATGCTAAACCACGACTAATTCGGTGGATCTTGTTGTTACAAGAATTTGACGTTGAAATCTGTGATAAAAGGGGGGGGGGGGGGGCAGAAAATTTGGCTGCTGATCACCTATCTCGTCTTGAAAATCCCCTTGATGAGCACGATAAAAGCGAGATTCGGGATTCATTTCCTGACGAACAACTTATGTCAATGACGGATTCTGAGCCTTGGTATGCTGATTTTGCTAACTATCTCGCGAGTAGGCTCATTCCGGAACACATGACTAAATACGAAAAGAAAAGGTTCTTTACCCAACTAAAATACTGCTTCTAGGATGAACCATTTTTATTCCAAAGGTGTCCTGATCAAATAATCAGACGCTGTGTTTCGGGAAATGAGGCAGTAAAAATCATGAGAGAGTGTCACTCTGGCCCCTCTGGGGGCCATCATGGGATAAGCACCATTGCACGAAAAATTTTTGATGCGGGATTCTATTGGCCCACAATATTCCGTGATGTTAAAGAAATGGTGCAAGCATGCGATGCATGTCAACGGGCCGGGAACATATCGAATAGAGATGAAGCACCTCAAAATTTTATACAAGTATGTGAGGTCTTCGACGTTTGGGGAATCGACTTCATGGGACCCTTTCCATCTTCAGGGGGGAATGAATACATTTTAGTTGCCATCGACTATGTTTCAAAATGGGTGGAGGCACAAGCCCTTAGGACCAACGATGCTAGGGTAGTTATTCATTTCTTGAAAAAACTATTCGCTAGGTTCGGAATTCCTAAAGCTCTCATTAGTGATAGGGGAACCCACTTCTGCAATGCGCAAATGTAAAAGGTCATGAGAAGATACGGAGTATCCCACCGATTTTCCACCGCCTATCACCCACAGACCAATGGTCATGTCGAAAACACTAACAGAGCTATTAAAAGAATACTAGAAAAAACGGTTAGTCAGAATAGAAAAGACTGGTCATTTAAACTCGATGAGGCCTTATGGGCATTCCGAACTGCCTACAAAACACCTATTGAACGACCCCGTTCCGCATGGTCTACGGCAAGGCATGTCACCTTCCGGTAGAACTAGAACATAAGGCTTATTGGGCGCTTAAGGCATGTAATTTAGACTATACAATTGCCGGTACAAATAGGTTTTTGTAGCTCCATGAGCTTGATGAGCTAAGGTTAGAAGCGTATGAGTCGTCCATTACATATAAGGAGAGAGCAAAAAGATGGCATGACCAGCGAATTAAGAAACCTAAGGAATTTTCAGAAGGGGGCAAAGTCCTATTGTATAACTCTCGGTTAAGGTTATTTCTAGGGAAGCTCAAGTCTAGATGGTATGGGCCATTTACGGTGAAAAGTTCCTCTAAAACTGGAGTTGTTGTGTTAGTTGACGATGAAAGTAGAGAATTTACTGTCAACATACAACGTGTAAAGCATTATCAAGAAAATAACAATGAAATGATTAGTGAGGAGGATGTAACATTTGATGATGAGGTCACGTAATAACCCATGACCTTGAGTCTAGCTACAAGACTCGTAAATAAAGAAAAGCGCTTCTTGGGAGGCAACCCATGATTTGTGTGATTTTTATTTTTATTTTGATTGTTATTTGTTTCCGTATGCATGCTTTATTTTTATTGTTGGTAGATCATGTTTCAAAACTAAAATGGTGAAAATACTTTATTTTGTCATTTGGCTTTGTCTTAACTTCATCCAAAGGTGTTTCGCAAAAGATAAGTGTAAGGGGAAACCCCAAATATGTTTTTAAGAAACAAAACCGATCATGATTCTCCACAATATTAAATGGACATGTATATTCGTATTTGTTAGAGTCAAATGCTTGTATCGAGTCATAATGATGTTTTGCAGGATTTTCCAGGAAGTAGGACAAAGTTTTTCCGGAAACTTAACATAAAGATTTCTACAAGTCACTTCTGACGGTGTCAGGAAGAAATTCCTGACGGCGTCACATGTAAAAATCTGGAAATTTTGCCAGTTTTGTTTTTCTAACGGAGTCTTAAAGTTTTTGTTGAATCTTTAGTTCTATAATCTTCAAGAAATCTGCAAACATTCATTCAACAAGCATCATATCTTACTTTGTTTTCTAGGATTTATTATTATATATAGATTGCCGTCGATTTTACGCGAGGTTGCCTTGTTTGTTTTTTCAAGTTTAACAGGTTATGTTTGACAAGAAGATGATTTATATTCTGAAAGGGAAGCTTTGATTGTTCATTTTCTTGGAGGAAGATCTAACCTTGTTACCACACGATCCATACCGAGCGAATCTGGGGAGTATTTGATTTCATTCTTTTACCTATTTTACTTTTACATTCTTTAATTGAACATTGGGGACAATGTTCATCCTAAGTGTAAGGGGAGGGTAAAATGATGATACCTTATAGGATACACTTTCACTTGAGTTTGTTTGTTTGATGGTAGGTGTGTAATAAAACTATGAGAAATACTTGTTAGTTTAATTTTAGCGCCAAATTTAAATTTTTTTACAACATTTAGGAGTGAAACTTTAGCCATAGCAAGCGTCTCATGGATAGGAGATTGTATGACTAGCACAAAACCGTATCATTCAGAAAAATTTTCCACCCAAATATGTGAGGTTCGCCTTTAGATTTGATAGGAAAAGCATTCACTATTAGTGCTTATGAGTGTACCGGTAGCATTTAGATTCTAGAACTTGCGTTAGTGATGCATCCCGAGACCGCTAGTGAGACTACATTCGTGTAGTAGGATTTACTACATGATAAGAGGCATTAGAATCACTCTTGTGTTAAACCCGTATCATAATTACTTGACCATTTAAGTCATATTACTTGGCTAGTTAAGTCAACTAATTTTTCCCGCACCCTTAGCGTTGTACTCATTTTTAGTACACGAAACCCCTAGTACACCCCTCCGAGCCTATCTTTTCGTTTCTAACTTTAAGCATCTTACTTAAAGGAAGAATTTGTTACAACCCACTTAAATGTACACCCAAATCGCCTTAGCCTTCCGTGTATGCACTCATCTTTAGTGCATTATTGTTATTTGTTAAACCCTTAGTTAATTATCTAATTGATTACATGGTTGCTAAGTCGAGTCATATCCTTGTACATATTGTTTTGGGACGATTGGGACTCATGGGTAAAGTACTAATGTTATGGAGTAATGGGGAAGAACATCATTTTATTACCCCCATATGTGCGTTAATCTTAAAAGTACTCCAAGTGTTTTGATTTTCTTAATTCGAGTCATTAGATTAGTTTATTGTAAAGTATGTAAAAATTCAAGTGTAAGGGGAATGTTCATTCCCTATGATGTATTATTTTGGATGGTAGAGTAAGAGTGTATGCAAAAAAAAATAATAATAAAAAAATAAATAAATAAAAAAAATTGAAAAAATTAAATAAAATAAAAAAAAATAGAAAAAGAAAAGAAAAAAAAAAAACATACGGACTACCATCCCGTTTCATTCTATGTTTATTTTATATTTTTGTTATTTTTCATTTATTAGCTTAAGTCGAGTCTAGTCTTGGCTTAGCAACGCCATATTGTACATGTAATTAACCAAGATTATTAACTCGCCACCAGTAAAGACTGCCTATATCCAACAAAACCGTGTATTCCATATCCCTACACCTAACGTTATAACCCTTTAAAAGACCTCTTTGATAGTTTATCCTAGGTGCTTATGCCATGTGGTGGAGGTTTGATCCTTTCTCAAGCCTATGGTAATCTATTTTGCTATGACAGGTAGTGAGAGATGTTTTCCATTTCCATATTATGATATATACTTTATTACACTCGAGAGATGTGACTATCTAAACACTATTTGTGAGGTGCTAGTGTATGACCTCCGTGCTTGTCTTTGGTCTTTAGTAGAATGATTATTTGTTGTAATTACTTTTATATTAGTGTTAAATGACCCCTAACTTGTATTTTGACTAGAATAAAAGTGCATTTGCTTGAGGACAAGCAAATCTCAAGTGTAAGGATATATGATGAGGCAAAAAATAATCCGTTTTTAGGGGGTCATTTAAGCCGGAATTGGAATTTATTTGATCGATTATTGCCCTAAATTGTTCCTTTTGTGATTTTAGGTACTTTGGGAGTGAATTCTGGAAAAGAAAGCATTTTGGACGTTTTTGGAGCATAAAAGTGAAGAAAACGGCAAAGTCTTAATTTTCCTTGCTGGGAACAGTACCTGACGGCGTCAAGAGCAATTTTATGACGGCGTCAGGAGCAAAAATGATGACGGCCCAGAGAAAACGTGACGGCGTCAGAACAAGGCCGTCAAGAGTAAAATTGGTGACGGCCCAGAGCAGCAATACACATGACGGCGTCAGATCTAGATCTAGGCAGTCCGAGAATTTTATTGGCGGCGAGATGACGGCGTCAGAACTTTCTTCTTGACGCCGTCACCTCATGAAATCTATATATACTTTTCTAATTTTCATTCATTATGTGTGGAACTTTAGAGGAGAATTTTAGGGTCGAACTTAATAAACCCTAGCTCGTTTGTAACAGTATTTTCAAGGGTTTTCACCCCTTGAAACCCTTCATGTTCAATTGAGATAAGTTTCCTTTCAATTCATTCGATATGTCTATGTGTTGTTTGAATATATCTTATGCTTGTCTTGATTTTAACATGCTAGGCTAGATCTTTTGTGTGTTTGCTTAGATGTAATGAAACCTAGATGTTGATTATAGGTTGATTGCTTGTTTATAGTTGTAATGGATGAATGATTTCAATGTTAGGCTTAAGAAAACTGGCAGATCTCCATTGTGTAACTTGCTTGAACGTCTTAAGAAACATGAACCAATGGGTACTAGGTTTTTATGGTTGTATTTAATGCATGAGCGAATTCTAGTGATCCCATGTTAGGAGCTTCTTGCAGGCTCGACATAGGAGTGAAGTATGAGCTTATAGAGTTGGGGAAGTACGTACGCCACCCCACGATTGGTATTAAGGAATATAACCCGTCATCCACGCAACTGTAACAAATAATTAACCTGTAAAAGATATCTAGGGAGTAGTGAAATCTAAGTAAACACAATTCTCCCAATTACTGTTTACACCACTAGTTTAATTTAGTTTATTTACATTTTTGTTATTTTATTTTGATTGCATCTTAGTTATTGGGTTAGTTGACTAGCAACTAATTCCACCCACTCTTCCAAAACCCGACATTTTTACTTGCTTTTATAAAATATAAAAATACAAAAAGAATCATCCCCCACCTCTAGACCTAGTTTTTAGGCTTTCTAATCCTAGCGACACTATTCCTGAGTTGAACGATCAATCCCCCGGTACTTGTCACTATACTATACTACAACGATCAGGTACACTGCCTAGTGGGGGTTGCAAGCTTCTCGAGATCCCTTGAGAGGTAAAGCCTGGTGCAATTCTCACGCATCACCTAACTGTAGCTTTGATGATTGGATGGATCCTCCAACGTGTCCAAGATCTGTGGCTATCATACCTGGGTTATTGAGGAGGATCAACAATGTTGAAGAAACATCTAAGTTGAATGCCCGTAAAGCTAGAAGGATGATGCTGTTATTGTGTTTAAGTTGGTGTTTTTTTATTATTATTATTATTATTATTATTATTATTATTATTATTATTATTATTATGTTGTCATGATGGGTTGACTAATGTTGGTCATGAATGGAAAAGTCAATTGGTTTCATGTGTCTTTGTAGGTCATAGTTTATCTTTTGGTAATGTTTTGTTTACTAAGTTGAAATAGCCCCATTAATGATTGCAATGTTTTTCTTATGAAAGGAAAAATGGAATGTATACATATGTATTGTTGTGTGTATCTTTTGTTATGAATGTTGATGCAAAGTGGTAGAATACCATAAGTGAATGTCTGCAAATACCATAAATCAACCAAACCTGCACTAGGGAATGTCTGCAAATACCATAAGTGAACCAAAACTAAAAATACCAAAGTGAACCAAAACTGAGCTATAAACTGAACCATGACTGCAAATACCAAAGTGAACAAAACTGAACCAAAACTGAATCAAAAGTGAACCATAAACTGCAAATACCAAGTACCATGCCTGCAAATACCAAATACCCAAAATGCAAATACCAAATAACAAATACCATGACTGCAAATACCATACTATAGCATGACTGCAAATAAAAGTGATCATACCATGACTGCAAATACCAAATACCATAAAAGTGGTTTCATAAAAGATCATAAGCTGATCATACATGCCATTACATGATTGTTTCAAACTAACAAAATAACCACTTAAACGAATAATAGTTGCCCTAAACTGATCATAGTTACCACCTTTTACAAAATAACCACAAGTTTTTGCAAATACCAAATACCACAAGTTTTTGAAAATAAAAATTGTTCAAAACAACCACTTAAAAGTGGTCATAGTTTCCATTACTGTGTTGCTCTTTGCATTGATTGTTTTCCTTTGCCATTTGCAGATTCTTAACTTGCTCTTGATGCAGTTTTGTTCTCCTTTGCCCTCCACTAGCATTACCTTGTCCTCCACTTGATGAAATTGGTGGTCTTCCTGTAAAAGTCCTTTGCTATGTCCAGTCTGCGTACACTTGAGACAAGTAACAGGCTTTCCTTTTCTAGACAGTTTGACTCCGTCCACCATATTTTGGCTTGACAGTTCATCAGCTAATTTTTTCTCTTCTTTGGGTGGCCTCCCAATCACTGGTGGTGCTTTGGTGGAATGATAATGTTTGGTGAAGGATGTTTTCTCCATAATTTTTTACAAATGACAGGATTGATTTTGTAGATGTAAACCTTTTGTGAAGTGACCAACTAATAAGCACGATGCACCCAGCTTTCAGGTGTCCCAACTTCCATGTTATTTGCATCTGATGAGGCAAAAAATGATCCGTTTTTAGGGGGTCATTTAAGCCCGGAATTGAATTTATTTGATCAATTATTGGCCTAAATCGTTCCTTTTGTGATTTTAGGTACTTTGGGAGTGAAATCTGGAAAAGGAAGCAATTCGGACGTTTTTGGAGCATAAAAGTGAAGAAAACGCCAAAGACTTAACTTTCCATGCTGGGAACAGTGTTTGACGGCGTCAAGAGGAAGAATTTGACGGCGTCAAGAGTAAAGACCATGACGACCCAGTACAAACATGAAGGCGTCACAAGTAGAGCGTCAAAAGTTAAATGTGTGACGGCCTGCAAAAGTGGACTACATGACGGCGTCAGATGTAGATCTAGGCAGTCCGAGGATTATTTTGGCGGCGAGATGACGGCGTCACCCATTTGTTCTTGACGCCGTCAGCCTCTAATATGAAGACCCATGAAGACCCATCTGTGAACAGAATCCAGGGTTCCTGTAGATCTGTTTTGGTTGCAGATGTTGGACTGTCGGTATCTGGCTTTTCCACGATGAAATCGGCTAAGATTTGTCCTTTGATTGCAGTGCGCGGTCTATATGAGATGTTATATTCACTTAACAGTACACTCCATTTTTGTAACCGTCCTGATGCGTCAGGTTTAGAGATAACTTGTTTGATTGGCTGATCGGTGATTACAGCTATCGGATGCGCTTGAAAGTATCTGCACAGCCTTTTGGCTGCAAATACTAGAGCTAAGACCAGCTTTTCCATAGCGCTGTAGTTAGTCTTTGTCTTCTTCAGGGCTTTGCTTACAAAGTATATGGGTGTCTGGACGGAGTTCCTATCTGTCAATAGTACTGCGCTAACTGCTCCATGAGTTGCCGATAAGTACATGATTAGCTCTTCCCCTGGTCGCGGTGCGACAAGTTTAGGAAGAGATGCCAGATGGTGTTTAAGTTGTTGGAAAGCTTCCTCCGCTTCTTCGGTCCAGCGAAAATCTCCCTTTTTTGTGCACTTCGTGAGTGTTTTAAAGAGAGGAAGTGACTTGTCTGCTGATTTAGATAAGAAACGGTTTAGCCCTGCTAATTTTCCATTCAATGACTGGACTTCTTTGAGTGTGCGCGGTGAGGGGAGATCAATAACAGCTTTTGTTTTTTCTGGACAAGGCTTGATTCCATCGGGTTCTATTAAGTATCCAAGGAACATGCCTTCGGTTGCGCCAAAGGTACACTTCTTGGGATTTAACTTCATGTTTATTCGTCCCAATGTTCTGAACGTTTCCTCGACGTCGCGCACCAATTCATCCTCTGTGTGGCTTTTAATGACAAGGTCGTCAACGTAGACCTCCAAGTTGCGGCCTACTTGTTTCTCGAAAGCTGTGTCCACCAGTCGGTGGTATGTTGCGCCTGCATTTTTTAAGCCAAAAGGCATTTTTGTGTCGCAGTACACTCCTTGACTGGTGTGGAAAGTTGTTTTTTCTTCATCTTCGACTGCCATCTGAATTTGATGATACCCTTTGTACGCATCTAGGAAGCATTTGAAAGGGTATCCGCACAGGGATTCTACCTTCCAGTCTATTTCTGGCAGTGGATAGCAGTCCTATGGACATGCTTTGTTAAGATCCGTGAAGTCCACGCACATTCTCCAACTGCCATCGCTCTTTTTTTTACCATAACTGGGTTAGAGAGCCTGTCGTGGTAGTACACTTCGCGCATGATGCTTGCGTCTACGAGTTTATGTACTTCTTCCAGAATAGCCTTTGCACGATCTGGGGCCTGGCCGCGCTTCTTTTGTCGTATTGGGGGATATCCTTGTCGGATTTGTAGCTTATGTTCTGTGATAGAGCGTGGCACTCCTATCATGTGTTTTGGTTCCCACGCGAAGATGTCCAGGTTCTTCTGCAAGAGTGCGCATACGGCTGCTTTACCTTTGTCAGATAAAGATCCACCAATCGAAACTTGTTGTTCCGGGTAATCGGGATGAATAACGACTTTTAGGTTTGGTGTTTTTTCTGTGCGCTGTTCTGGAATAGTCTCTACTTCAGTTGTTACCACTGGAAACTTAAGCATTCCGTGTGCGGTGGATGGTACAGCGCGCATGGATGATATTCCAGGTCTCCCAATGACACCATTGTATGGTGAGGGAGACTTTATTACCATGAAATTTATCCATGTTGCGGTTGAGTGTTGTTCATCTCCTACGACCACTAGCAAGCGTAACTGCCCCATGGGCCAGATTTTTTCTCCTGTGAATCCAGTCAATGACGTTGTTGCTGGTATCAATTGACTTTGGATTTCAGGTCGCAGTATTTTGAAACAATGATCATAAAGGATGTCTGCGGATGCTCCTCCGTCAATGTACATGCGGTGGATATCATGTCCTCCCGTATGTATTTCAATAGTTAGAGGTTCTACAACTGCGTTGTCCGCAGCTAGAGTAGGGAAAGATATCTCTTTTTCTGGAGAGAATTTTTGGCTGACTTTTTGCTTTATCTTGCGCTGCCATGACTGTATCATGTATATGGTATCAGCTTTTTCTTTGGGGGGTTATTTCTTACCCCCGTTCCTCTGTTTATCTTTTCCCTCTTTGATGTTTTTTACAAGGTGGTCCATTCTGCCTTCTCTTACTAACTTTTCAATTAGTTGTCTTAGCTGGACGCACTCGTTAGTTGTATGGCCTTTTTGACCTTGGTACTCGCAGTATCCATTCCCTATGCGCTTTTCTTCTGTGGTGCGCATTGGTGGTGGTTTTGGGAAGTTTGCACCTTCTGTTACAAATATTTCTCTCGGAGTTTTTGTGAGAGGGGTATACTTGTCATTGTCTCTTCCACTGCGGTAATTCCTGCTGCAGTTGTTATTCTGATCGTTGGATTGTCTCCTAGGCTGCTCTTGCTGCCTATAGTTCGAATAACCCTTTTTGCTGTCCGCAGCAGCTGCTTCTCCTTGTATAAAGGATCTGGTGCGCTTTGTTAGCTCATCGAAAGTCTGGGGAACTTTGTCATTTAGCTTTCCGATAAGTTCTGGGTTATTAATCCCATTCATGAACCCTGAAATTTTTAGGATTTCAGGACATGCTTTGACTTGTATGCACTCATCCTTGAAGCGTTCCATAAAAGCGCTGGTTGATTCCCCTTGGCGCTGTTTCACTCTTGCTAGCTCAACAGGGTTTTTAGCGCACTTCTTTCTCAGGGTAAAGTTGAGGCGGAATGCTTTCCGTAATTCTTCGAACCCCCCGATGCTCCTACGTGGGAGTTTGCTAAACCATGTGCGCGCGTTCCCTACTAACGTAGAATTAAACATGTGGCACCACACAGGCTGTGGCCAGTTTTCGATAGTGGCGACTGATTCGAAAACTTTTAGATGATCATCTGGATCACCTGTTCCATCATATGTTTTCACATTAGTGGGCATGCGCCTGCGTTTGCGGTCTGAGTAATCGCTAATGCGTCGTGTAAACGCGTCAACTTTCTGGTGACGCCATGGAAGAGACATATCTTCATTCTCTTCTTCGCGACGCCTTCCTCTTGACTTCCAGTGTCCTATTTCTTTATCCTCGTTGTCCGAGGAGTCACTGGAGGAAGGGTAATCTCTTTTTCGGCGCTTGCGCCGGCTTCTTTCAGAAGAAGAGCTTGAGGGACTTTCACTTGGGGATCTTCTTTTCCCCAATCTGTCGTGAATCCTCTTACTCCCAGGTTTGGAGGATCCTTGGCTTGGCGAATACTGAGGTCCTAATCGGTCTTGTATTCCTCGACTGCCAAGTCTGGAGTGAACATTAGTGCGCCTCTCGCTGTCTTCTGAGTACTGTGAATCAGATGTATTACCCAGCCTATCGTGGATAGTGGTACGTTCTGCACGTCTTCCTCGTGGGTGGCGCAGTGGTGATGGTTCGCGTTCAGGACCAAAATTGAGTCGAGCTTGTAGGCTCGTGCTTGCCCTTCTCCTTGCTTCTTCTTGCATGAGGGCGGTTAAGGTTTCATAATTTTGGGATACAAAATTTCCCAACGTTAGATTGGGTGTGTCCTCAGTTGCTGCAAGAATGTCTGCCTCAGTATTAAGCGCCCTATCTCGGTTAGGCGTGCCTGGTGGCACAGTGTTGTTCACTGCGGGTACAGTTTGATGAGGAGTGGTGAAGAGGGTGCACTGGAGTTCCTCAACGCTTGGGACCACTGGGGTGATTTGGGTAGTCCTTACAGGTAGTTCTACCACTGGAAGAGGTTGGGTTGTCCCTGCCTCTTGGTGACCAGGTGCGCTGGTTGTCCCAACAACCTGTCTAGGCGTCGAATCTTGTTGATTCTTCCTATGATGGTCACGTTTTTCTGACTGCGGAGTCCGCTGGCTTGAATTCTTATTCTTTGTCATTCTAGTTCTTAGTTCTTAGTAGGGTCCCATGGATGGCGCCACTTGTTGATACAAAAGTTAGGCGTTCCTGATTATGGGCTCTTGCTCTCGTACCAATTCGCTTCTTAGTACTTGTAACCTGCGTACTAAGAAAATAAACAACACCGTTAGGCTTATCGTGGGATTGTCTCTCACGATTAGACTCCGGCCTGAGAGTAAGTAATCGATTTAGGGTTCTCGTAAATAGTTTGGGTTTGTGTATCGTACCTTGAATGAGAGTTATGTCATTCCTTATATAGGCGCAGAATCCTTGTAGGGTTCGTGCTCCTTACGTTTCGCACCCATGGTGCTTATCCGGGTAAGGATATCTATTCCATAGATAGATGATCCTTATCTATACCATGTATAGTTTATTTGGGTTTGGGCTTACGTGAGCCTGTTCCCATTATTAATGCGGCCCAAGCTACAATAGCCCACGCATGGTGGTTTTGGGCCTTAGTAATGTTTACCATTTGGGCTCGTGGCCCATATATAGACTATACGTCATCAAATATCTATATATAGTTTTCTAATTTTCATTCATTAAAGAGGAACAAGTTTGGAGAAACCCTAAGGCCGAACCTTATACGAATTTTACAGCTTTTCAAGGGTTTTCAACCCTTGAATCCTTACATGTGTTATTGAGATAAGTCTTCCTTTAATTCAATCAATATGTCTATGTGTTGGTTGTCTATATCTTATGCTTGTCTTGATTCCACCATGCTAGGCTAGATTTATCTTGTGTTTGCTTAGATCTAATGAAACGTAGATGTTGATTATGTGTTGATTACTTGTTTATGGTTGTATTGGATGAATGATTTCAATGTTAGGCTTAAGAAAACTGGCAGATCTCCATTGTGTAATGATTGATCCCGAACGGTCAACTAAGTTCACCAGGTAATGGTCAACCAAGTCAAACGTCAAAAACCAACTAACCAAGGAGTTTAGGGAATCCCCGGGTCGTTTAAGTCCCGACGAGGCGTGCAATTGTATTTGTAAACGTTTTAAAGGATCGGGTGATTAATCAGGAAGATCAGGAATTTGATTATTATGGTTACACTACGAGATAATGATGGAAAATGACTTATAAACACTTAATTAATAATTACTGATGCTCAGATGACCTAAAAACGCAATTTAACCTAAAAATGCGCGTTTTAATTACAAATAAACGCGAACGCGCAAATAAAAAAGTGAAACGGGAGTAAACAAAGTCCTACGAACGTGAAATTTATATTTTTACAATCCTAATAACTTAAGAAAATTTTTAGAAAAAGAAAAATAATTTTTACACTATTTAATTAGTTACTATTAATTAATTACTAATTATTAATTACTTTTTAATTAACTAAAATACCCTAAATTACAAATAATTATGAAAATTAACTAGAAAAATGAAAATAAAATTTAGAAAAATCTAAAATAATATAAAACTAATTTTGAAACAGAAAAACTATTTTTCCTAACTTTTAATTAATTATTACTAATTAAAAACTATTTAATTAATTAATTTAAATTAAACTAAATTATAAAAAATACTAAATGATTACAGAAAATTCTGAAAAAATTCCTAAAAATCTATTTTGATACCAGAAGCCTAAAAAAGAAATTTAAAAACAATTGTTACTTATAAATAAGCAGAAAATAAGCCAAGATAGCTTAAATAGAAGCTATCACTTCTAATTTTTTTTTTTTTTGTCTTTTTCTGAATTTTCTTTTATACAACTGAGCTACAACTAAAAAGAGGCAACTTTTGTAAAAGGACTTTTTATGGAAGTTAAAAATAAGCTCTGTGGACACAAATAAGCTCAACAGTGAGCTTTAAGCATGATTAAGCTTGAAAGATCTTAAATAAGCTGATATGGGACTTTCAAATTTAACAAACAAACCAAAGTAGTTTAATTTACACTTGAAATGATCAATTTAATTCAGATAAGCACAAATGAAACAGCTTAAAATAGCAATTAAGCACTTAAGCCTTACACAGAAGCCAAACAGGTCCAAGGGCTCACTTTAAGCCCAAGGTGGGGTCCACAAGACTGATCCAAGGTCTTAGGAGGGGGGTGATCCTAATAGCCACTCTGGGAGGCTACCCAGAAAGCCAAGGTTTAAACCTTGAAGCTCAAAAATGAGCTGGTGAAGGGCTTGTGAAACTGGGTCAGTGAGCTGAGCTTGAATTGAGATTTTGAGATCAGCAGTTACATGAATAAGCAATTTGAATCCAAAACCAATCTAACCACAGTCAATCATAGTAACAAATGAACTAATTTAAGCTACACACAACACTACACAAACTGAAACCAAGATACAATAAAAAAAAAAACAAATAAGCTCAGCTAACTGCTGATGTATCAGCAGTTATGGGGAGACCTAGGCAATCTTGAGGGCAAAATGAGCTAGCAGAACAAGACTTTCAGTCCAAACCACTTATGAATATAACAAGTGCACCTAACAAAGTCTCCAAAACACCAAGTACTAAACCTTATAATCAATTAATGGTCAAGTTGTTACCAAAGATAAATGGTTCAAAACTGGGTGCACATGGGAGAGTTCTTCCCCTGCAGGTCCAAACAAAGGCTTGCACAAGCTTGATAAAAATTCTAAAAAATGAAACAACTACAGGATTTTTTAGATGAGGTGATAGACTATAAACTCACAAAATTTCAAGTCCTCACTTGTTGCTGAAAAATCAGGAAAATTATCCCAAGTTTTGAAAAAACTGAGTTCACAAGGACTTTTGACTTTTTTAGAAATTCATCTAACTGACTTTTGTGAGATTTAAATAATCCTAGATGACTAATGTTGATGTAATAAGCCTAAATGAAACTACTTCAAGCAATGTAACTAAGTTTGCAAGCCAAAATGATGATTTGGCAAATAAAAATCTACTCAGACTAGCAGTTAAGCACTCACAAGGGAGATTTGACTTTTTTCTATGAGAACCACTAAAATGACTCCTAATTGGACCTTATGGAAGCTTAAGTGATATGTCTGAGCAATGATTTCCAAGAGATTATAACCAAAACTCAACTGAACTAGCAATCCCAAACACCCCTGATCTGAGTTATATCAGAAGTATCTCAAAGCAATTAAGCAAACTAAACCTAAAACTTGATCAATTAACTTATTTCTAGCAATATTACACTTACTTAAACAAGCTGAAACAATTAATAACAACAAATTACTCTATTCACAGATTATGAGAAGATTTAGTCACTTACTTACTTGATATCCAAAGCATAGGTGATACTCAAGTCCCAGTGATTATAACCAATTCCTAACATCCCCCATGGGATTCTAAACCATATCCCATGCTAATCTCTGCCAATGCTTCTTCTATTCTTTTTTTTTTTTTTTTTTTTTTTTTTTTTTTTTTTTTTTTTTCACTTACTTAATTCTAGTTATTCCTATTTTTTTTTTTTTTTTTGAGTTTTCTTACAAAGGAACTGAGTGAACTGTTAAATAGGCTTGAAAAAGATTACAACAAGCTTAAAATGAGCTTATATTAGTATTACATAACATCCTTTGAACTTATACCGTAATCATAAAAACTTGAACTTTTTAACTGAAAATGAGAATGATTAACTGAAATACTTGCATTGCATTAATATTGAAAAGATTACATACTAAAATTACTACTGAGTTAGAAAAGTTACATAATAAAACTGCCTAAAAAACTACTTGCCACCATGGCTTACAAATTATGATATAAATACTGAAAATAAAAATAATGGAGCATTGAACCAGACAACTTTTTTTTCTTCTTTTCCACTTTGTTTCCTGCTCTCTTTTGCTTTTGTGTTGTCCTTGTCACCTGGGAGCACTTCCTAGCCATTGATTGGACCACATCTTCATTTAGCAGACCTAGGATTTGGTGATATAAGGTGGGAGGAGGGGGTAATAACATTGTTGGGGGTTGACATTGGGAGGTGAGTGGGATAGGGTGGCTGGGTAGGATGGTTGGGGAGACAATATTGTTGGGGGAGCAGAGGTGTGGAGGCTGGGTTTTAGGCGGGGAAGAAAAGAGAGGTGGGGGGTTGACTTTGATGTTTGACCCGTCCCTTTTTTTATTAATAATATGGGAATGGGCTTGGGGGTCATTGGGCTGGGGTTTATGGATGGGTGGATTGGTTTATTTGGGTTTTGGTAACAAAATTGCACAAGGGTCCGTTTGTAGTAGCAAGGACCAATTTTGTATTTGTGCTGAAATTTGAGGACCAATATTGCCAACTTTTCCTAGTTAATCCAGGGACTATTCTTGTCACATTCCCAAAAGATGAGGGTTACAAAAGTGTATTTTCCATTTAAAATTCCCCAGGGACTGATTTCGTCAATTTCCCAAACTGCAGGGACCAAAAGTGTAATTTTCCAAAGTTTTTACCTAAGGACAATTTTTGATAAATTTTGATTTCTAAATGCCTTAGGTTGACTTTTCTTTCAAAACAAATGCGTAGGGACTAGTTTTGTAAATTTTTGAAAGTCGGGGGACTAAAACTGCCAATTGTGTAACTTTGTTCGTTTTTCATTGTTTTTGCTCATTTTGCATTAGAAACGTCTAAAATACAATCCCTGGATATTTTAAGTATTTTGATGCATTTCTGAGCGTTTTCGGATGTTTTGGCAGTTTAAATATGACAAAAATGATGAGTGTTTGAGCACTCATCATGTAACATGCTTGAACGTCTTAGGAAACATGAACCGATGTGTACTAGGTTTTATTGGTTGTATTTAATGCATGAGTAAATTCTAATGATCCCATGTTAGGAGCTTCTTGCAGGCTCGACATAGGAGTGAAGTAGGCACTCATAGGATTGGGGAAGTAAGTACGCCACCCCATGAATGGTATTAAGGAATACAATCCGTCATCCACGCAACTATAACATGTAATTAACGTGTAAAAGATATCCAGGGAGTAGTGAAATCTAAGTAAACACATTTCTCCCACTTATTGCTCACAACCTTAGTTTAATATAGTTTATTTTCATTTTAGTATTTTATTTTGATTGCATCTTTAGTATTGGGTTAGTTGACTAGCAACTAATTCCGCCCCAAATCCTTCAAACCCGAGATTTTAATTTGCTTTCTAAAAAATACAAAAAGAACCATCCCTCATCTCTAGAACTAGTATTTAGGTTTTCTAATCCTAGTGACACTATTCCTAGCTGAACGATCAATCCCCCGGTACTTGTCACTATACTATACTACAACGATCAGGTACATTGCCTGGTGGGGGTTGTAAGCTTCTCAAGATCCCTTGAGAGGTAAAGCCTGGTGCAATCCCCTCGTTATCACCATCAATAATTATATACCACAAATCTATATCTTTAGATTTCACGTAAGTTTCAAAACGGTTTTTCCAATATATAAAACCATTTGCTTCAAAGAGTGGTGGTCTTTGCATAGATTGCCCTTCTTTGTAATTTTCAAAATCCATGGATCGTTTCAAGTTTTAAAACACAATATATTTTAAAAGCTTGAGTAACGTAGCTCTTGATGCCAATTGTGGAAAACTAGAAGGGGGTTGAATAGTTTGCCGATTAAAATCTTTTTAACTTGTTAAGTTAGCTTTGAAACTTTCCGTTTGATCAAAGATATATTTACAAACACAATATATAACATGCAAGTAAATGAAAGAAACGATCAAACCACAACACGAGTATTTATCGTGGTTCGGCTACAAGGACTCTTTTTCCTTGCCCTACGTCCACGCCCCGAGTATCCAACTCGAGAGTTTCTTTCACTAGTCAACAAGCTCCTTTCACCGGCGGAGAAAACCTTACACGTCGCTTATACTTTTACCGACACAAAGCTAAATGTCGAGTTCTTTTACAAGGGCACAACCACTCCCGTTAGTTCTTTTACTAGGGTACAACAACTCCCAACACTCTTTGTATTTTGAGGACTAAAATACTAACCGATCACTACTGAAAATACACAATCAAATGAAGTGTAAACTACACAAGTCTACACAATGCTAAGCTAACAAGTCTTGCAACGTTGTGTTGAATACTTGTTACTTTTAGTAAGCTCGTGAATCTCTTTGCTACAAAAAGAAACTTCACAGATGAAATGTTAAGAGGTTAGATGAAAGAATGAATGTGTGTGTAAAATGTAATGTCAAGTGATGAGCCAAATTTTAACTTGTGGCTCAATATTTATAGCCAAAACCTTCTGCAGGTCTGGCGGATCAGGCGGAGCCCTGAGAAGGGTTCCGCCTGTGTACCTCCAGGGTACCGCCAGGCTTGCAGTTGGTTTTTGCAATAACTCTTCAAACCAAACAAGGTCTTGTCTCATAACTCCTAGCAACCAAACAATGTCACATCTCATAATAACAAGTCAAATACAAAGCATGCAAGCAACAACAAAGTTAGTCAAACACATTTCTTTCCATAAATGCATAATGACAAAACTTACCATAAATGTGATGTGACAATTTCTAATTTAAGAAATAAACTTGTGTTGTGTTTTATGAAATGTAAAATGTAGCAAAAGTCTAGTTTATGCAAGTCTTAAAAACTAAGATTATGTTTTGCTTAGAAACTAAAGTTTACATTTTGTCGTTAACAAAACTTAGCGAAGATCGTAAAATATAAATAACGTTTTTAGGCGATATTTGTATTAACAATCTCCCCCTTTTCGTTGATGACAAAACATAAACTTTGTTTTTAAGTAACACGCAAAATCTTGGTTTTCAAGACTTAAAAAAAATTATATTAACCTTGTTTTACTTAAGAGACGAAAAGCATATCAAGTATTTGAAGGGTTAATATATTTCTCCCCCTTTTTGTCGAAACAAAAAGAAGAGTAGCGAAGCGGAATAATGCCAATGCTCCCCCTTGGTCGATACTCCCCCTAAATGGAGTGCCAAGATGGGAAACATGGATTTTGAGACCTACAAAAATATGGTTAGTTGGTGATATATATAGTCATGCTTGTAGTTACCACACACATTGCAACCACATTGACAAACCAAAGATTGATCAACCAACAATGCACAAAAGTAAGTAGAAAGAGATATCATTCCAAGTAAAATTTTGACTTATAAAAGTCAAAAGACAAGAAATGTGGACTTATTCTTCTACTTGTACACAAAAACTAAAAAATAACCAAGAAAATAAAATAAAATCCTACATTCCTAGAGTGAGGCAAATGGCCTTCATAGGTTGCCTAGGATTTTTTGGGGTGGGAAAGTGCATCCAAACGTTCTATAACGTGTTGGAAGGCAAAACGGGTTTCATTTTGGAATTGGTTAAGCAATGTTTTGATGGTTTCACCCATTTGCTCACAATTTGAGCAAGCATGGGGATGAGTTGGTTGAAATGGGTTGGTTTTGGTTTCTTGGTTTGAAGGTTGGTTGGTTTTTGGTTCTTGGGTGGAGGATGGATTTGGTATTGAGTCAAGCAAGGTGGTTTGAAATTCCATTGCTTGATGAAGGTGATTCTCAACCATGCTTTGGATTTCCTCATATGAGGGAAAGAAGGTCTCAAAGGTTTGGGTTTGAGAATGTGGTGGATTTGGGTGATCATTGTTTTCAAAGTTTGGTTCTCCATATAGAGGACCATGGATGTCATGGTAGATGGGGTGAAACAATAATGGTTTAGGTGGATGGTACACTTGTTGTGGTGGTTGAATGTGGTTGAAAAGGTTATCTTGGTCAAGGATTGACCTTGGTGATTCATTTGCAAAAGGTGGTGGTTGTGTAGGTCTTGGTGGAAGATCATTAAGATCTTGGACAAATGGGTGTGGTGATGTGGGAGGAGACCCAAATAGTTCCATTGGCTCAATTTTGGGTAATGGTGATGGTGATGAAGTTTTGGATGGTTGAGTTGGAGCACTTGGTGGAGTTGGGTCAATAGGTGATTTAGTTGGTGGTGGAGTGAGAAGACAAGTTTTGCACTAAATGCTTAGTGGTTTTGGTGGATTTGTGGTAGTATAAATCTCAGGGATTTCAAGGATCCCTTAAAAGGGTTCCTTCCTTTATATTTGAGGGGTCCTTGAGGTTGTTATGGTTAAATTTGAATTTTGGCGGGAATTGGTTTTGGTTAAGTTTATGGAAGAAGGAGTATCCTATTATGCTAAACACATTGCAAGTAATGGGTTTCTACCTAAAAGGATTGGATTTTGGTGTTTCAATGTTGAATTGGCGAAAAAGAAAACAAAAATTCTGCAGGTTGCTGACGGCACCCTCAGAATAAACAGGCGGAACCCATTTGAGGGTGTCGCCTGGTCCGTTGGGCAAATTCTGGAATTCCCAGAAATTGCACTGGCGGAACCCAATATTGGGTGCCGCCAGATCCGCCAGGGGTAAAAAAAGTGGCAGTCCACGTTTTTGACCCGCGAGGCGATTTTCAAAATTTTCAAAAACTCCTAAAATCAAAGAGATAAGGCATTTCTGGTTGGGTAATGCAAAAAATAGACACGTAAACATGCATTTCATAGGACTTTGACCTTGAGGTCGAGAATTTCACTATACTTAGGGAAAATATTATAAACTTGAAAATTTGACAACTTGCCAAGAGTTGTCTACCTGCATCAAAGTTAGATATTACATGTTCTAAATTGTATCAAACATTGTACAAACACACAAATTCATCACAAATATTGTTTAAACGACCAAATTTGTTCAAATAGCACCTAGTGCCAAACACTCCTACACACCCGCACTCATTGACGGTCGATCTTGTTCTTGAGCTTTCCAAGGAACCTTCCAAGATTCTTAAACATCCCCTTTGTTTACTTGAACTCCTCCGACTCATTAGGAATATCCGGAAGTTGAGAAAGGTATTCGAGAGGAGGGAGCCTAGAGTTTGGCAAATTGTCATCTTCACTCATTGAGGAAGACGAAGATGAGGTAGGTGGATGTGGACGTTTTCCTTGGGCTTTGTACACTCTCTTATCACTTAGTGGGACAAAGGTGTGTGGGATGAGAGAGTAGTTAAGGCGAAGACCGTTTGGAGTTGGTGGAATGGGTGAGATGAACCTAAAGAGACGGGTCAAGAGCATTCCATACGGCATAGCCGTTGTGCCATGCACGGGAATGTCGGCCATTCTCTTGGCCATGTAGTAGGCAAGGTTGAAAGGTTGCCTAACGGACAAGGAGTAGAGCATGTAGCAAAGGCAAAGGTTGATATGGTCACGGTTCCCTATTGTGCTAATGACATTGGCTCTAAGGACTTCCTCCCATTTCTTGAATTGGGGTTTGAGTTCGTTCATTTCCATTCCATATGGGTCCTTATCGACCTCATTCCCCGAATGGGTTCTCCTAGTGGTGGTGGTCCTAACAAAGAGGTGGTCACGGAGAACGTCTTTTGAGACAAGAGGTGTGTCATAAGGGTGGATACGGTCTTGAAGGTTGTCAAGGGTTGGAACACCTAGGATTTGAGCAAACTCCTCAAGAGTGAAGGAGTATCTTTGACCGCTAACCCTAAAGTTGATAGACATATGACCATAATCATCCGTGGAGAGGACGCATGATGCATAGAACTCTAGAATGAACCTAGGACAAATAGGCTCGTCGATATTCAAAAGACAATCAAAGTTGATTGTGGCAAAATCGGCGTAAAGGTTTGTGCCTTCTAGGAAAGATGGGTCTATGGTTCTACCCTCATGGACATAGTATTTTTCTAGGGCTTTGAAAACGTTTACTTGATTTGCGGTAAGGCCTTTGGTTTTGTGGTGTTTTGGTAGGTACTTAATGGTGTCCTTGTGGTCGTAGTGGGTTAGAGGAGGCATGATGATTCCTAGAACAACAAAATTTCACATTTTAGTTTACGTAAACCACTATTATAATGTGGAAGTTCTAGTGTGTGCCTATATGAAAACAATGTGGAGGTGCGGTTATCTTGACTCATTTTGATGCTTCAAAATTGTTTTATGCAAGTTTTGTTAAAAAACAAAAGATAACCCAAACGCTCCTAGTTCAATGTAGCTTCGTTTGAATGTACCCGAAAATAAATATTGGTTATGTATTCCCTTTAGCATTCAAGAGACATTATGCAAGTGATGTTTTAAACATAACGTTTTGATTTTGTATTCTCAATGTGAGACGAAAAAAATATTTGTCCTACTTGTGAGAAATTCTTGGAAGGATTTGACATGGGGTGTTTTAGCAAACATGTTTATACTAATTAAAGATGCAATTCCTAACTATGGGAAACATGATTAGTTTTATTAAACACCTAATCTAATGCATGAGTTTTTCAAGTTAGTGCATAACCCCAAGTTTTTGTTTTTGTGCAAGAAATAGAATTCCTAGACTCAGATCAGGATTGTAATCATGTTTAGAATACTTACAATGATGATTGATTTGCAATGTAAATGAATGGAGGACCAAGAATTCGTAGGTGTAGATGAGTGGTGAAGTGAATAGTAGCAGCCTTGAAGTGGTGGTATGAGATAATGGGTGTTTGGTTTAATATAAACAAAGAAAATGTTTCTGCAGGTCGACGGATACGGCGGAACCATGAGTTGGGTTCCGTCCGTTATGGCTGAGGGTTCCGCCGGCCCTGCTAAGAAAAATGGTTTTGGATTTGTTTTGATTTTTGTGATTTTTGTTTGATGTCCAGAACTACAATGTAGGTTCCATGAGTCCTAAGCCTAGCCTAAGAAGATTAAAAGGTTCACGTTTAAGAGGTTTTGTGAGAATGTCGGCTATGTTATCTTCGGAAGAAACTTTCTCAATTGAGATATTTCCTTTTTGGACGTTGTCACGAAGGAAATGATGACGGATTTCAATATGTTTGGTACGAGCATGTTGAACCGGGTTTTTGCTAAGATCAATGGCACCTTTGTTGTCACAAAGAATTGTGACGTCGTTGAGTTGAATTCCGTAGTCGACAAGAGCTTGCTTCATCCAAAGAGCTTGTTGACATGCCTTTCCGGCCAAAACTTACTCGGCTTCCGTTGTTGAGATAGCAAGAGCCGTTTGCTTCTTAGAGAACCATGAGGTGAGACAATGTCCAACAAAAGTACAAATACCACTTGTGCTTTTTCTATCGACATAGTCACCGGCATGATCCGAGTCGGCATACACTATGGTGTCTATTCCCGTTCCTTTGGGATACCTTAAACCTAAATGTGTAGTGCCCTTAATATACCTAAAAATCCTTTTAACGGCTTCGAGATGGGTAGTTTTAGGATCTTCTTGAAAACGAGCACATAGACAAACACTAAACATAATGTCGGGTCTACTAGCCGTTAGGTAAAGTAGACTACCAATCATACCTCTATATTTAGTGCTATCTACGGATTCACTTTCCTCATCCTTGGTGAGTTTAGTTTCCGTGGACATGGGAGTTTTGATAGGTTTCGAATCTTCTAGTCCAAATTTCTTAAGCATGTCCTTAATATATTTAGATTGGTTAAAGAAGATACCATCTTCTAGTTGTTTGATTTGGAGTCCTAAGAAAAAGTTGAGTTCTCCCATCATACTCATTTCAAACTCGTCATGCATGATTTTTGAGAAATCCACACATAATTCTTGACAAGTTGATCCGAATATAATGTCATCAACATAGATTTGGACTATGATAATATGTGAGTCTTTCTTCTTAGTGAAGAGAGTATTATCAACTAAGCCCATGGTATACTTATGGTCAACTAGGAATGTTTTAAGTCGATCATACCATGCTTTTGGAGCTTGCTTAAGTCCGTAAAGAGCCTTTTTAAGTTTGTAAACATGATTTGGTTTTTCAAAATCGATGAAGCCCGGTGGTTGAGCAACATACACTTCTTCATTAATGACTCCGTTTAGAAATGCACTTTTGACGTCCATTTGAAAAAGTTTAAAATTGTGTGCACATGCATATGCAAGTAAGATTCTAATTGACTCGAGCCTAGCAACCGGAGCAAAAGTTTCATCGTAGTCAATGCCTTCTTGTTGGTTGTATCCTTGTGCAACTATCCTAGCTTTGTTTCTAGAGACAATTCCATTTTCATCCATTTTATTTCGAAATACCCATTTTGTTCCAATTATAGTTTGACTCTTTGGTTGAGGAACTAATGTCCATACATCATTCCTAACAAATTGATTTAACTCTTCTTGCATTGCAATTACCCAAGATTCATCTTTAATGGCTTCATTAATATTTTTGGGTTCAATAGTTGACACGAAACAAAAATAGTTGCTTTCATTTTGAACTTTTGACCTTAGTGTTCTTTCATTAATGTTGCCAATAACACCATCTAATGGATGACTTTTAGATTCTTTGATATTGACAAGTTCTTTGTTAAAAAGTTCATCTTCTTTTTCATCACTTAAAATTTCTTGATTTTCTATTGCTTGGCTTTCAACTAAGTCATCATCTACCAAAGGTGATGTCTTAGAGGGAGGCGGACTCTCGTCAAATGTTACATTCAACGATTCCTCGACTCTTAAGGTTTCTTTGTTCAAAACAATGTACGCTTTACTATTTTGTGAATATCCAAGAAATACACCTTCATAAGACTTTGGGTCAAATTTGGTGAGATAATCCTTGGTGTTAAGAATGAAACATTTACTCCCAAACACTCTAAAGTATCCTAATGTAGGCTTTTTACCTTTATATAGTTCATAAGGAGTTTTATTCAAAAATGGTCTAATTAAGACTCGATTTAAAATGTATGTTGAAGTGTCAACGGCATTACACCAAAACTTTTGTGGAATGTTTTGTTCATTAAGCATTGTTCTACTCATCTCTTGCAATGTCCAGTTTTTACGTTCTACTACACCATTAGATTGAGGAGTACGTGGAGCCGAAAAGTTATGAGTTATACCATTTTTCTCACAAAAGTTTCCAAATTGAAATTCATTATCAAATTCACGACCGTGATCCGTTCTAATAGACACAATATTAGATCCTACTTGATTTTGAATTTTCTTACTTAGAATTTCAAATTTATCAAAAGCTTCATTTTTACTTTTCAAAAATTTTGTCCAAGTATATCTTGAGTAATCATCAACTATTACCAAAGTGTAGAAGTTACCTCCATAACTTTGTATAGCGGATGGACCAAATAAATCCATATGCAAAAGTTCTAGACACCTAGATGTAGAAACCAAGTTTTTAGCCTTATGGCTACCATGGACTTGTTTACCGACTTTGCAAGCATCACAAAAGTGTTGGTCATATTTTAACTTAGGTAGGTTTCGAACTAAGTCTTTGGAGGAGAGGTTTTAGATTAGTCTCATGTTAGCATGTCCTAAACGTCTATGCCATAAAGTTGAAGATTCATCTAATGAGGTAAGACAAAGTTTGTCTCTAGATGTTGAATCTAACTTCATGACGTATACGTTGTTCTTAAGGACACCTTTGGCTACGGTTATACCATCTTTAAGTATTTTACTGCCGTTTTCACTAAAAAGGACATTATACTTATTACGACAAAGTTGACTAATACTAAGAAGATTAAATCCTAAGTTATCAACATGAGCAACATCATCTATAGAAAGGGAGTCATGAGAGATTGTACCTTTTCTGATGATTTTGCTCTTAGCATTACTACCAAACGTAACATTACCTCCATCACATTTGTGATATGTTGAGAAGAGGCTTTTATTACCCGTTATGTGCCTTGAACAACCGCTATCTTTAATCTATTCATCCGGTTCCAAACAAACTTTGAGGCACACCTCATTTGAGTTGTGAGCCATGAGAGCAATATCATCATTCTTTGGCTCATCATCATCTCCTTCATAGTCACTCCAAGCACCACCCACAAAAGTTTGTTGAGGTTTGCTCTTGGGTGGTTTTGGACATTCTCCCACAAGATGACTTGTGTCTCCACACCTATAACATTTTCTTTCAACTTTTCCTTTTCGATCATCACGATCTTTCCGGAAGGTTTTCTTGTCATCTTTAGGTTGCCTTACAAACTTCCCTCGCCTACGAAAGAACTTCTTGAAGTCTCTCACGGCCATAGCATATTCCTCATCATCACTATCCGAAGTAGATTCTTCATCATCACTTGATTGGACTCTAGCTTTCAAGGCAATGGACTTAACTTTTTCTTTCTTGCCTCTAACTAGTTTCGAATCGTTTTCCATTACCATTTCGTGAACTTTGAGGTTTCCAATTAGCTCATCAAGTGACATGCTTGAAAGATCTTTGGATTCTTCAATTGCCGTCACTTTTGCTCTCCACTTCGGATGGGGTGCTCTAAGAAATTTCCTGACAAAGTTCTTACTACAAAAAGATTCGTCAAGTGCTTTAAGTGAAGTAATAATAGTATTAAATCTAGCAAAAGCATCATCAATAATCTCATCTTCGGAAATAACAAATTGTTCATATTTTTGAACAAGAAGATCAATTTTGTTATCTTTAACTTGTGAGTTTCCTTGATGAGTGACAATTAAGGATTGCCAAATATCTTTGGCGGTTTTACACAAAAAGACTCTTTCATATTCTTTCTTAGGCAAAGCATTATAAAGCATCATTTTAGCTTCATTATTTTTACCTATTAATTTCTTTTGATCATCATCTTTGATGTTAGTAACTACGTTATCACCATCAATAATTATATACCACAAATCTATATCTTTAGATTTCACGTAAGTTTCAAAACGGTTTTTCCAATATATAAAACCATTTGCTTCAAAGAGTGGTGGTCTTTGCATAGATTTCCCTTCTTTGTAATTTTCAAAATCCATGGATCGTTTAAAATTTTAAAACACAATATATTTTAAAAGCTTGAGTAACGTAGCTCTTGATGCCAATTGTGGAAAACTAGAAGGGGGGTTGAATAGTTTACCGATTAAAATCTTTTTAACTTGTTAAGTTAGCTTTGAAACTTTCCGTTTGATCAAAGATATATTTACAAACACAATATATAACATGCAAGTAAATGAAAGAAACGATCAAACCACAACACGAGTATTTATCGTGGTTCGGCTACAAGGACTCTTTTTCCTTGCCCTACGTCCACGCCCCGAGTATCCAACTCGAGAGTTTCTTTCACTAGTCAACAAGCTCCTTTCACCGGCGGAGAAAACCTTACACGTCGCTTATACTTTTACCGACACAAAGCTAAATGTCGAGTTCTTTTACAAGGGCACAACCACTCCCGTTAGTTCTTTTACTAGGGTACAACAACTCCCAACACTCTTTGTATTTTGAGGACTAAAATACTAACCGATCACTACTGAAAATACACAATCAAATGAAGTGTAAACTACACAAGTCTACACAATGCTAAGCTAACAAGTCTTGCAACGTTGTGTTGAATACTTGTTACTTTTAGTAAGCTCGTGAATCTCTTTGCTACAAAAAGAAACTTCACATATGAAATGTTAAGAGGTTAGATGAAAGAATGAATGTGTGTGTAAAATGTAATGTCAAGTGATGAGCCAAATTTTAACTTGTGGCTCAATATTTATAGCCAAAACCTTCTGCAGGTCTGGCGGATCAGGCGGACCCCTGAGAAGGGTTCCGCCCGTGTACCTCCAGGGTACCGCCAGGCTTGCAGTTGGTTTTTGCAATAACTCTTCAAACCAAACAAGGTCTTGTCTCATAACTCCTAGCAACCAAACAATGTCACATCTCATAATAACAAGTCAAATACAAAGCTTGCAAGCAACAACAAAGTTAGTCAAACACATTTCTTTCCATAAATGCATAATGACAAAACTTACCATAAATGTGATGTGACAATTTCTAATTTAAGAAATAAACTTGTGTTGTGTTTTATGAAATGTAAAATGTAGCAAAAGTCTAGTTTATGCAAGTCTTAAAAACTAAGATTATGTTTTGCTTAGAAACTAAAGTTTACATTTTGTCGTTAACAAAACTTAGCGAAGATCGTAAAATATAAATAACGTTTTTAGGCGATATTTGTATTAATAGATTACGAAGAAGAAGGATGGGAGGCTAAACAGACTTAGCATTGACGAATGCTGGAAAGTTCTTGAGGGGTTGGCACAATACGAAGAAGAAGGATGGGAGGACCCGATGTTTCCAAGCAAAGAAAAACTTGATTACGCACACGCCACCCAAGAACAGTTATTAAGAAGTATCGAGAAGCAGGTGAAAGAATTAATGAGAATTGAGAAACCTGCTGCTGAAACCGTGTGGAATCCTAACTTACGTAGGAATGCGGTTATCAACCATAATTTTCCTGAACGTTCATGACAAGAGGAGTTCGAAGGGATAATGGTAACCTTCATGAATAATCAGGAAAAACAAATCCAGCACCTAGAAGCATGCATGGAAAGTACTCGCAATGCTTGTATGGATTTAGCAGACAAATTCATATCAAGGATCAAAGAGAAGATTAAGGAAAATTCCGCACCAAGAAAAATCGAAAAAGTCTTCGAGGTTTCAACTCCTTTGGTGATTAACCAAGAGGATAACGAGAAATCTTCCCCAGGTGCTTCACCGTCAATCACCTCCTACTTTTGTGAGCATCCTCAGGAAGAGAAGAATTCGCAATTTCATAACATTTTCGTTGGATGCTTGCGAACCACGCTCCCAAATTTGTGCAAGAGACGTTCTTTTGGTTTTAAACCCGGTGTGAAGAGGTTTGATTGAGCCTGAACCGTCAATCTAAATTGACCAAGGAATGGTCAACAAGGTCAAACAGCCTAGATCAATGCTCCGCGGAATATAGTGGTTTCCCCGGGTCGTATGTCCCGACGAGGTGTGAATGGCTAACAAACGGCTTGTGATCGGGTGAATTTGGATGAAAAGGGGTTTTGAGTTATTTGAACTAAGGAATCTACAAGAGAATAGCTTAAATAAGCTATATAAACAAGACTGGAAAGTTTGAAAACCCAGAAACGTTTAAAACTTAAAACGCGTACGTTACGTTTAAATAAAACGTAAACGTACGAAATAAAAAGCGAGTTTTGGTAAAATAAAATACTTACAAAAGTGAAAATCACATTTTTACAATCCTAATAATAAAAGAAACTTTTTAGAAAATTAAAATAACTTTTTACACTATTTAATTATTTAATATTAAATAAAAACTATTTAATACTTAAATAACTAAAATACAATATAATATTATTTAAATACTAAAAAGGTGAAAATAAAATTTCTAAAATTATAAAATAACTAAAAATAAGTTTTAAAATTAAAAATAAATATTTTGTCTTTTTGTGAATTTTCTATTAATTAATTACTAATTAACTAATTAACTATTTTAAATTAGGAAAAATACTAAATGAACAGTAAAAGTTATAAGAAAATTTATAAAATTACTTTATAATATATAGAATCTATAAAAAATATAAAAACTAAGTTTTACTTAATAAAAACTAATTATGCTATTTTAAACTTAATATTAATTAATTTCTAAATAAACTAATATTAAATATAATAAATACCAAATGATGAAATAAAATTCTGAGAAAATTACTACAAATACTTTAATATATGAGGAATTTAATAAAAATATAAAAATTACTAGTACTTAATTAAAATCTAAAAATGAAAAATAAGATTTAAATAAAATTAAATAGAAACTATCACTTAAAAATTACATTAACTTTTCTGGATTTTCTATTTAAAAACTTGATTTATAACTAAAAACAAGAACTTTTTGTAAAAACAAATTTTTTGTAACTTAAAAATAAGCTGAAAACAAGCTAAGACTTGAGACAGTTGACTTTGGTCAACTGTGGGAGGAAATGAGCTCAAATTGGCTTGGGTGGGACCCACAATAGCTAAATCTAGTTCCAATAAGCTAGGCTAACTTATATAAGCTGGAATAAGCCAAAAGGATCCCACAAAATAAGCCAAAAGCCAACAAATAAGCAATTGGAACTTTGAAACTTAACTAAAAATGGGACAGACTTGTGTGGAGATTCCAAGTGGGGCCCAGGGGTATCTAGGTCAAAATTATGGTCAAAAACCCAACCCTGGTAGGAGGGGGTGGAAATGAACAATAATGGTGGCCTTGGGCCCACTGAGGTGGCCAGAACACCACCACAAAGTGGTGGTGGTGGGTGTGCAGCTGCTGAGACAGAGCAGGCCTCAGCCCTGGAGGTCACTTTGTGGCTTTGTGGGGGCCACAAGAAAAATCATAAAAATACAAGAACAATGGAAATCCAGAGTTGAGATGGTAGAGAACCAATTCAAACAAGTTTTAAGCCCAAAGAGCAAACAAAAAAATAATTAAAATTACTTGAAGTTTAGGAAAAATCTGAGACTAGGTAAATTGACTTTTTCTAAAAACTTGTTACTTTGACCAATATGAACTTTAAATGGATCTAATGGACTGTAAACATGATTCTAGGCTAAAACAAAGTTATTCTAACCTATGTCTACAAATTATGAACTAGTGTGAGTGATCTTAGGTCCTAACTGTTGACAGATTCAGAAATATGCAAGATTAAAATGAGATTTGACTTTCTGCATTTGGGACTTGAAATTGAGACTTGTTTTAACCTAACATAACCTAATACAGTGAGTTAAGGCCAAATAAACAATAAAGCAACAACAAACTCACCTAGTAAAGGACTAATCCAAACACCCCTATAGAATCTGATATGACAGATAATCAAAGCAAATGACCAAATTAAACCATGAACTCAACTAATTACTATGTACTAAGCTTATAAAAACTTAAATGAACAGACAAGAACAAGCAAATACCACATATATCACTTATTACATAATACAAGGAAAATGAGTACAATTCCTTACATTGAAATCCAAGTGAGCTGATGACTAGGAATCAAGAAACCAAACTACTACCTAATTACTCACCATGAGTTCTAAACCATGAAAGATCCACAATCCACTGCTTCCATTGTTTGAATCTCTTATTTTTTTGATTTTCCTTTTTCTTGTTTTTCACTATTTTTGTGGTTTCCTAATAAACTGCATTAAACTTTTTTTTTTAAAAAGAACTTTGAAAGCTTTTGAAAGCTTATGGTAACTGAAATAGGCTTAAAGGAACAAGATATAACACATTCAACAAGATTTAAGCTAAGTTGTCAATTTAACTTAAAAAGTGCTAAAAACTGAATTCAAACTAGGAGACTGAATTGAGAAACTTGAACTTTAAACTTCCATTAACTTAAACTGAATACAAACTTGAAATTACAACTGAGTTCAAAGATTTAAAACAGAAATTAAAAGATTACACTACGAAATTGGTCTAAAACTAGTGACCACCATCTTCTTCTCTATCTCTTCATCTTTATAGACCCTGGAGAGATACTTGGACTTTTCCCACACCTTGTGGACCGTTGGATTAGCTTCTATCATCTCAACCGTTCAAATGGGGATTTGGCGGGAAATTGGTAAAAGGGCAGATAGTGGAGTTTGGTGGAGAAATTAATGAGGAGGGGGGGGGGAAGGTGAGGTTATTAATGAGAATTGGTGAATGTTGGTGAGGATTTTGTGGTGAGGAGGGGGGATAGGGGAGACAATGGAGTGTAGTTTAGGGGATGATGAACAGTGGTACATGGTTGAGGGTGTTGACTGGTTGTTGACCATGCTTCATATTATTAAAAGGGAGTGGGCCAAGTTGTATGGGCTTTGGGGTGTTGCTGGATCAGACCAGGTTTTGGGTTTAGTAATAACAAAGGGTGGTTTGGTTTGTTTATTTTGTTTAGTACTTAAGAAACCACAAGGACCACTTTTGTAATTTATGAAACTTGGGAGCTGAAATGTCACTTATACAAAAGTACTCATAAGGTCCACCATTTCCAATCTTCAATAATACAAGGACCATAAAAGTTAATATTTCCATAATTTAAATCCCGGGGATCAAAAATGTAAAATGTGAAAGTAGAGGGACCAAAAATGTAAATTTCCCAAACTTTCATCCCAAGGACTAAAATTGACTTTTGTGACTTCCCCAACGACCAAAAGTGATTTTTCTCTCAAAATTATCCCACCAGGGACCTTTTCTGCCAATATTTGAAACTCCAGGGACTTAAACTATAAATTTCCAAAACTTTCCAATTTTTCACCAAAGGACTAAATATGACCACTTATGATTTAAAAAGGACCTTTGGTGATAATTTTCCATATTTTGAATATCCAGGGACTAGATTTGTAATTTTATGAAAGTCGGGGGACTGAAACTGCCAATTTTGTAAACTTTGTGCGTTTTTCATCTGTTTTTACTCGTTTTGCATCTAAAACATATAAAACACAATTTTGAAATATTTTTAGTATTTTGATGCATTTCTGAGTGTTTTTGTACGTTTTGCAGTTCAGATTAGACCAAAAATGATGAGTGTTTGAGCACTCATCAATCCCCTACACTAAACTATTGCTAGTCCCTAGCAATAACTGTTTTGAAAACTTGATGGATTTTAAACTCTTTACCAAAAGCCATCACTTCTGGAGTAGCCAGGTGTAAGAACTGTGGCACACCTGATAACCGTGTGATTTTGAGCAAACCACCAGCTGTCAACGGATTTGAGTAGTCTTTACCAAAAGCCGTTTGCTTCTGGACTAGCCAGCTCTTGATGGAATAGTCAACATCTTGGTGAGCTGATTACCAATTATGGATTTTCCACGGCCTTTAACACAAGCCATAATCTTGTGGGCTAGCCAACTCATTTGTTTTCGGGGAGTTGAGGAACCATACAATTTTGGGCAAATTGCCAGCCGTAAACGGATTTGAGATGTCTTTACCAAAAGCCGTTTGCTCCTGGACTAGCCAATCCCTTTTGTCGCTTAAACAAGGCGGACTGATTACCACAAAAATTTTGAAGCACCAGTGAAATTTTTGAAATTTTTGAAATTTTGGCAAAAACGGGGGTATTATATGGTAAAATGTGATAAAATTCGCTAGAATAGCGAATACCCCCCCACACTAAGCATGAATATTGTCCTCAATATTCAAAATCCCGGCTATTATGCCGACATTTTGAACGTAAAAGGGCAACATTACAAGCTAAGCGTGGAAAACACCATTTTGTATTTTCACTCATTTGTAACCATAGCATGGGGGACGCCCCCACACTTAGGGTGAAAACCCTATATGCCTGCTACTGTTTTTGTTTACCGATTCGCTAGCTTGACTCGACCCCTAATTCATTTGTCATTGGGGAAGCATGATGTGGAAGAAACAATCTCAATCGGACTTTCATTCAAGATGTTTGGACAAACATTTGAAGCACGTGAAAGTTCCACACCGATGAGATATAATACCGGCTCAAGATAATGATACATGAAAATGCCGGGATCAAATATAGTGTCTTCATTCCCGAAGGAATGAAGAACAGGAGAAGTCACCATGTAGGTGAAGAAAGGAAGAAAGATCTTGATGACAATCAAGATTGATTCATCATCATCGGAAAAAGAATTCATGATTGGTGTATCATGAATCTCATCATTTAGGCTCGAATGATCTAGACATATTATGGGTGGGAGGGTTGGGATTTTGATATCAATCAAATTCTCAGGGTTGAGAATATTTCCCTCCGGAAAATAAAGATTAACTTTGTCTAGATCAAAGTGAAAGCTATCATACTCCGGTGGAGATATGATATGAGTGAGTTCACCGGAGAACTCCTCAAAGGTGAATGAATCATAATCGGGGAGAGAAATTTGAGAATGAGAAGTGGTACTGTCACTAATCTTCTCTCCCATATGATCAAAGGTAAAGGCTTCAAACTCCGGAATAGGATCATCGGAGACAATGTCACTATCCTTTATGGGGATAGGAGATGAAATAGGTTTCATTTTGAAAGCCTCGATTTTAGAAATAAGGAGATCGACATTCAATAATGTTGCACGAAGTGCTTCATCCTTGATTTCAGTGTCAATCTCGTCATTCTCTTCTTCTAAGCTGACTAGCTCAGAAGGTAATTCTTCCATATAAACGATGTCCTCACAAGATAACGAATTGTCATCAGTAGAATCGGAGAACATCTCATCATGATTAGATGGGAAGAATAGAGGAGGAGGAATATCACACATATGGTCAGAAGTCCCCTGTGACTCTCTCGGGATTGGGACAAGGATCTCAACACTAGACTTTATTAATTCGTCCAATTCCTTATTAGGAACAGTGCTAAGATGCTCATCCCCCATGATCAGAGAGTGAGTGTGAACTTCTGGTGTGATAACAGCAGACTGAGGGAGATAAGAAAGACTAGCACACATAGATTCTATATTTTTCATGTGTTCTTCTGCTAGCAATTCTTGCATACTCTTATCTCCCTGTGCTTCCACAGAAGGAATCTCAACTGATGAACTGGATGAATCTTTGTAATATTCCTTCATTTGAATGGAATCCTCATCATCATCGTCATCAAGAATAAAACGGAACAAAGAGCTAGATTTGGCTGCTTTTTCTTTTGCATAAGCTTCCCTAACAGCTTTTTCAAAATCATTTATGGAATCAATTTTAGCAACCTGCTCTTCCGTCAATATTTTAGCCATGCATTTCTCATGTGAATTTAGAGTAAATGAAAATTGCGGGGGTGGGGATTTGTCAAAACCAGAAGGTTAACATTGGTAATCATCATGAGGACCCCCACAATTCACACAAGAAACACTGGGTGCATTATGAAGTGTTGTGGTACCCAACTCCTTAAGTTCTTTCAATATCTCAAGAATCTCTATTATAATGTCAGTAGCAGAAGGAGTTGTGTGAATCATTTGGTGCTGTGGAGGTGGGTCTGAAAACGAATAGTCGTAATTGTTACAAGGAATTGGATTCCTTGTTTGACAATCCGAGCTAAAGTGAGGACCTCCACAGTACTCACAACAGTAAAACTGTTGAGTTTGGATTGGTGTATTTTGATACGAAGCATCATTGAAATTTGGGTAATATGATTCTTGCTCGTATGAATGTGATGGGTAATCGAAAAAATTTGAAGAGTCGTTGAATGAGTTTTGATTAGGATCATAAGTAAATGAATTACTCGACCCACAAAACAAACAACTCCCGTTTTGGATATCATTACCACATTGCACACATGTACACCAACGACATGGAAAACCGAAAAGTGGCTCACCACAACCGACACAAGGAACAAAATCTGGAGGTGGGACAAGTGGTGTGCTCTTAGAGCTAGCAATTTCCACCACTTCCGTTATGGTCTCGGGTTTTGGTTCTTGATAAATGTGAAGGTTAGGTAAGTCGTTCTTTTCAGTCTCTGCCCTAAGCTCAGCACGTATGCTTGACAAACTTTTGATCGTAAACCGTGAAAGGTTAGGATCAATTCTAGACGGTTTAGGAGTAATTGTGAGCTTAGGTTCTTGGACAACCGTAGGTTGGACGTATTTAGCACTTCCATCGTCAGAGGGAAGTACAGGGTCCTTTGTCACCTCGGTTTCTTGATTCATTTCCCTCAGCGGAGAGGGAATAGGAATCGAAGGTCCATCATAATCACTACGACATCTCGATATGCTTGACAAGGCCATAAGTTTTTCAATTTTGCTCTCAAAGGCCCATTGTTCAAAGAAATCGTCATCGAGAGATATCATTTAGAATTATACATGAGAGGGGTATAAGAAGGTAGAATCAAACGGATAGAGGGTAAGGAAAAATATTTTTGGGCTTTTATAGAAAAATATGAACAAAGATGGATAAATGTACAATGGAACGAATTCCAAAGTCACTAATCAGAAAACCGTTTAGCATAGCGCGCACACCTCCCCGGCAGCGGCGCCAAAAATTGATTGAGCCTGAACCGTCAACCTAAATTGACCAAGGAATGGTCAACAAGGTCAAACAACCTAGATCAATGCTCCGCGGAATATAGTGGTTTCCCCGGGTCGTATGTCCCGACGAGGTGTGAATGGCTAACAAACGACTTGTGATCGGGTGAATTTGGATGAAAAGGGGTTTTGAGTTATTTGAACTAAGGAATCTACAAGAGAATAGCTTAAATAAGCTATATAAACAAGACTGGAAAGTTTGAAAACCCAGAAACGTTTAAAACTTAAAACGCGTACGTTACGTTTAAATAAAACGTAAACGTACGAAATAAAAAGCGAGTTTTGGTAAAATAAAATACTTACAAAAGTGAAAATCACATTTTTACAATCCTAATAATAAAAGAAACTTTTTAGAAAATTAAAATAACTTTTTACACTATTTAATTATTTAATATTAAATAAAAACTATTTAATACTTATTATTAATACTTAAATAACTAAACTACAATATAATATTATTTAAATACTAAAAAGGTGAAAATAAAATTTCTAAAATTATAAAATAACTAAAAATAAGTTTTAAAATTAAAAATAAATATTTTTGTCTTTTTGTGAATTTTCTATTAATTAATTACTAATTAACTAATTAACTATTTTAAATTAGGAAAAATACTAAATGAACAGTAAAAATTATAAGAAAATTTATAAAATTACTTTATAATATATAGAATCTATAAAAAATATAAAAACTAAGTTTTACTTAATAAAAACTAATTATGCTATTTTAAACTTAATATTAATTAATTTCTAAATAAACTAATATTAAATATAATAAATACCAAATGATGAAATAAAATTCTGAGAAAATTACTACAAATACTTTAATATATGAGGAATTTAATAAAAATATAAAAATTACTAGTACTTAATTAAAATCTAAAAATGAAAAATAAGATTTAAATAAAATTAAATAGAAACTATCACTTAAAAATTACATTAACTTTTCTGGATTTTCTATTTAAAAACTTGATTTATAACTAAAAACAAGAACTTTTTGTAAAAACAAATTTTTTGTAACTTAAAAATAAGCTGAAAACAAGCTAAGACTTGAGATAGTTGACTTTGGTCAACTGTGAGAGGAAATGAGCTCAAATTGGCTTGGGTGGGACCCACAATAGCTAAATCTGGTTCCAATAAGCTAGGATAACTTATATAAGCTGGAATAAGCCAAAAGGATCCCACAAAATAAGCCAAAAGCCAACAAATAAGCAATTGGAACTTTGAAACTTAACTAAAAATGGGACAGACTTGTGTGGAGATTCCAAGTGGGGCCCAGGGGTATCTAGGTCAAAATTATGGTCAAAAACCCAACCCTGGTAGGAGGGGGTGGAAATGAACAATAATGGTGGCCTTGGGCCCACTGAGGTGGCCAGAACACCACCACAAAGTGGTGGTGGTGGGTGTGCAGCTGCTGAGACAGAGCAGGCCTCAGCCCTGCAGGTCACTTTGTGGCTTTGTGGGGGCCACAAGAAAAATCATAAAAATACGAGAACAATGGAAATCCAGAGTTGAGATGGTAGAGAACCAATTCAAACAAGTTTTAAGCCCAGAGAGCAAACACAAAAATAATTAAAATTACTTGAAGTTTAGGAAAAATCTGAGACTAGGTAAATTGACTTTTTCTAAAAACTTGTTACTTTGACCAATATGAACTTTAAATGGATCTAATGGACTGTAAACATGATTCTAGGCTAAAACAAAGTTATTCTAACCTATGTCTACAAATTATGAACTAGTGTGAGTGATCTTAGGTCCTAACTGTTGACAGATTCAGAAATATGCAAGATTAAAATGAGATTTGACTTTCTGCATTTGGGACTTGAAATTGAGACTTGTTTTAACCTAACATAACCTAATACAGTGAGTTAAGGCCAAATTAACAATAAAGCAACAACAAACTCACCTAGTAAAAGACTAATCCAAACACCCCTATAGAATCTGATATGACAGATAATCAAAGCAAATGACCAAACTAAACCATGAACTCAACTAATTACTATGTACTAAGCTTATAAAAACTTAAATGAACAGACAAGAACAAGCAAATACCACATATATCACTTATTACGTAATACAAGGAAAATGAGTACAATTCCTTACATTGAAATCCAAGTGAGCTGATGACTAGGAATCAAGAAACCAAACTACTACCTAATTACTCACCATGAGTTCTAAACCATGAAAGATCCACAATCCACTGCTTCCATTTTTGAATCTCTTATTTTTTTGATTTTCCTTTTTCTTGTTTTTCACTATTTTTGTGGTTTCCTAATAAACTGCATTAAACTTTTTTTTTAAAAAAGAACTTTGAAAGCTTTTGAAAGCTTATGGTAACTGAAATAGGCTTAAAGGAACAAGATATAACACATTCAACAAGATTTAAGCTAAGTTGTCAATTTAACTTAAAAAGTGCTAAAAACTGAATTCAAACTAGGAGACTGAATTGAGAAACTTGAACTTTAAACTTCCATTAACTTAAACTGAATACAAACTTGAAATTACAACTGAGTTCAAAGATTTAAAACAGAAATTAAAAGATTACACTACGAAATTGGTCTAAAACTAGTGACCGCCATCTTCTTCTCTATCTCTTCATCTTTATAGACCCTGGAGAGATACTTGGACTTTTCCCACACCTTGTGGACCGTTGGATTAGCTTCTATCATCTCAACCGTTCAAATGGGGATTTGGCGGGAAATTGGTAAAAGGGCAGATAGTGGAGTTTGGTGGAGAAATTAATGAGGAGGGGGGGGGGGGAAGGTGAGGTTATTAATGAGAATTGGTGAATGTTGGTGAGGATTTTGTGGTGAGGAGGGGGGATAGGGGAGACAATGGAGCGTAGTTTAGGGGATGATGAACAGTGGTACATGGTTGAGGGTGTTGACTGGTTGTTGACCCTGCTTCATATTATTAAAAGGGAGTGGGCCAAGTTGTATGGGCTTTGGGGTGTTGCTGGATCAGACCAGGTTTTGGGTTTAGTAATAACAAAGGGTGGTTTGGTTTGTTTATTTTGTTTAGTACTTAAGAAACCACAAGGACCACTTTTGTAATTTATGAAACTTGGGGGCTGAAATGTCACTTATACAAAAGTACTCATAAGGTCCACCATTTCCAATCTTCAATAATACAAGGACCATAAAAGTTAATATTTCCATAATTTAAATCCCGGGGACCAAAAATGTAAAATGTGAAAGTAGAGGGACCAAAAATGTAAATTTCCCAAACTTTCATCCCAAGGACTAAAATTGACTTTTGTGACTTCCCCAAGGACCAAAAGTGATTTTTCTCTCAAAATTATCCCACCAGGGACCTTTTCTGCCAATATTTGAAACTCCAGGGACTTAAACTGTAAATTTCCAAAACTTTCCAATTTTTCACCAAAGGACTAAATATGACCACTTATGATTTAAAAAGGACCTTTGGTGATAATTTTCCATATTTTGAATATCCAGGGACTAGATTTGTAATTTTATGAAAGTCGGGGGACTGAAACTGCCAATTTTGCAAACTTTGTACGTTTTTCATCTATTTTTACTCGTTTTGCATCTAAAACATATAAAACACAATTTTGAAATATTTTTAGTATTTTGATGCATTTTTGAGTGTTTTTGTATGTTTTGCAGTTCAGATTAGACCAAAAATGATGAGTGTTTGAGCACTCATCAAGGTTGCACCTCAAAAACACCACAGTTTTGAGACCCTCTATGGAACCACACCTCTTTATACCCACCGTTAACCAACGCGAAGGTTCCAACTTAATTAAAACATCGCCCACTCCTTTCTACAACCACACCCCTTTCCGTGACAGTAATGAAACGTTCGACCCTGGTGGACTTCACTAATGGAATAGCTATTCATTGTTTTTACTTGTGTTTAGCTATTCACACTAAGTGCAGGGACTAAATGTGAAATTACTCCTTTTTACACCTCTTACGGGTATCTGACGCCGTCAGATGGTTACTCTTGACGCCGTCACATTTCAGCAATAATAACCCAAAATTCCATTACTTTCAACTCATACCCCACAAATCTCACCCAAATTGCTGCTCCCACTCCGAATCTCCATCCTCCAATTCGACATCTTCCATGACTAATCTCCACTCGGTAAGTAGTTTTTCCTCACTCTTTTTCGTTCAATTGTCCTTAGGATCAATCAATTTTGAAAACCCCTTTCATCCGAAAACCCATTTTTTGACCCAATCATTGACAAATCGTAATTCCATCCATTTGGTGATTTGTAATCATGGGGGTTACCCTTTGATGATGTTAACCCACTTGAATCATGCGTTAATTTAGGAAAAATCCCTGACCCCCCACCCATGTTTTCTGATTAAAGGAGTGTCTGGGTAATGGGTTAAGAGTTTGAAAATTGATTTTTCCCTCGTAAATGCATGATTCGAATTCTGCTTAATCTGACGGCGTCAGGACCTCCTTCCTGACGGCGTTAGATGTGTCTGACGGCGTTCTCGTTCTAATTGTTTCCGTCCACTCTATCTTTTTCCAGGAAAATGAGCAAGCGATCTCGACAACATCGTGGCAGCTCCTCTAGATCCCAACGGATTAACTATGGGGAATTGGTCCATAGTTGGGGTGAATTCGACAATGTTGCCGCTACAACTAAGTATGCGGAACTTTGCAATCACCACATTGATGCTGGTGCTGTGATTGATTGGGAGTTTATGAGGTCCTAAGGGTTGGAGGCTGCGTTTCTGGGGAGGATCCACACTGATGGGTTCGCGGGTCCTCAATGGGAGAGGTTGTTTAGGATGAGAGAGACTGTGTATAGTGAGTTAGTGAGGGAGTTCTTTGCGACCTTCCACTTTGATCAGGCTGAGGCTAGGACGGACATGGGGGTACCACTATTTACTTTAGGTTAGGAGGGGAGGTTCGATCATGTTCAGTTACTGAGTTTGGGTGGAGGATAGGTTTGTATACTAGGGAGGAGGCTGTTGAGGGAGGTTTTATGCAGAGGTTGTTGCATGGGGAGACTTTGAGGAGTGATATGAGATGCGTCACTTTTTGGCCGACCATTGGGGACGGGGTGTACACCTCGACTACTGGGGCAGCCTTAATCAGGGACCCCGTGGTCAGGTTGGTCCACAGGTGCATCACATACAGCTTGTCGGGACGTCATGGCACCACTCACCGTGTCACTGCTTCAGATCTTTTCTACTCGTATACCATCTTTTCAGCGGATGTTTACTGCAACATCCCATTTTGGGTAGCTAGTTATTTGAGGACCAGTGTGGGTGAGAGGGATATCGATAAGGTGTATGGGGGGATGTTCGTGACCCGGTTGGCTCGTTCCTATGATCTTCTTACTCCCCCGATCATGGGATACTTGAGCGACTGTGGGGCTTGCAGGGTAGTGAGGGCTAAGTCCCTCAGGCAGATGAGCATCGTGATGCTGCGGGGGAATGGGGCCTATGATTGGTATGCTGCAGGGGGACCTGATGATGAGGATGATGATGATGATGATGAGGGAGCGCCCCAGCAGCATCAGTTTGAGGGTTATGAGGTGGGGACAACTGACTACTACCGACACATGGGTCGGGGAGACTGACAGGCATACCAGGGGGACTGGATGGGTCAGGTGGACGCATGGCGGACCACCACTGACCAGCGCTTTGATTGGATGTATGATCACACCATCCGCCAGATGCAGCACCTCTACACCCGTGACCAGCTCGAGCCCCACCTGCAGATTGACCCCTTCCCCGGTCGTGAGGCAGACTACCCTCCCTACGGGTACACAGGACACCTCCCTCCTGGCTATGACTACCGTTTTGGTCCTCCTCCCCAGTGATCTTTCTTGATGTTTGTTATTTCTGAATAATTTATTGATGGTTATGTAATTTGAAACAATTGGTACTGTAATAGTTTAGGATGTGGCCTCTGTTGGCCTTGAACAATTTTAATTTTCTTTGTTCACGTTTATTAAAAATAATTGAATGTGCTTATGGTGACATTCTTCATTTTGTGTGATTTTAATTTTGTTTGTTTGTTATTTGCTTTCGTATGCTTGCTTTATTTTTATTGTTGGTAGATCATGTTTCTAAACTAAATAGTGGAAATACTTTATTTATGTTGTTTTGGCCTAGTCTTAACTTCACCCAAAAGGTATTTTTGCGAAAGATAAGTGTAAGGGGAAACCCCAAATATGTTCTTAAGAAACAAACCGATCATGATTCTTCACAATATTAAGTGAACATGTATATTCGTAATTGTTAGAGTCAAATGCTTGTATTGAGTCATAATGAAGTTTTGCAGGATTTTCCAGGAAGTAGGACCAAGTTTTTCCAGAAATTTTCCGGAAACTTAACACAAGAATTTCTGCAGGTCACTTCTGACGGCGTCACATGTAAAAATCTGGAAATTTTACCAGTTTTGTTTTTCTAACGGAGTTTTAAAGTTTTTGTTGAATTATTAAGTTTTATAATCTCCAGGAAATCTGCAAACTTCATTCCACAAGCATTATATCTTATTTTGTTTTCTAGGATTTAGTAATATATGTAGATTGCCACCGATTTTATGCGAGGTTGCCTTGTCTGTTTTCTCAGGATTTACAGATTATGTATGACAAGAAGATGATTTATTTTTCTGGAAGGGAAGCTTTGATTGTTCATTTTCTTGGAGGAAGATCTAACCTGGCCACCTTATTATCCATACCGAGCGAATCAAGGGAGTATTTGATTTCATTCTTTTTACTTCTTCACTTTTACATTCTTTACTTGAACATTGGAGACAATGTTCATCCTAAGTGTAAGGGGAGGGTAGAATGACGATACCTTACAAATACACTTTCGCTTGAGTTTGTTTGTTTAATAGTAGATGTGTAATAAAACTATGAGAAACACTTGTTAGTGCAATTTTAGCGCCAAATTTAAATTTTTTTACAACATTTAGGAGTGAAACTTTAGCCATAGCAAGCATCTCATGGATAGGAGATTGTATGACTAGCACAAAACCGTACTATTCAGAAAAATTTTCTACCCAAATATGTGAGATTCGCCTTTAGATTTGATAGGAAAATCATTTACTATTAGTGCTTATGAGTGTACCGGTAGCATTTAGATTCTAGAACTTGCGTTAGTGATGCATCCCGAGACCGCTAGTGAGACTACATTCGTGTAGTAGGATTTACTACATGATAAGAGGCATTAGGATCACCCTTGTGTTAAACCCGTATCATAATTACTTGACCATTTAAGTCATATTACTTGGCTAGTTAAGTCAATTAATTTTTCCCACACCCTTAGCGTTGTACTCATTTTTAGTACACGAAACCCCTAGTACACCCCACCGAGCCTATCTTTTCGTTTCTAACTTTAAGCATTTTACTTAAAGGAAGAATTTGTTACACCCCACTTAAATGTACACCCAAATCGCCTTAGCCTTCCGCGTATGCACTTATCTTTAGTGCATTATTATTATTTGTTAAACCCCAAGTTAACTATCTAATTGATTACATGGTTGCTAAATCGAGTCATATCCTTCTACATATTGTTTTGGGACGATTGGGACTCATGGGTAAAGTACTAATATTATGGAGTAATGGGGAAGAACATCATATATTACCCCCATATGTACGTTAATCTTAAAAGTACTCCAAGTGTTTTGATTTCCTTAATTCGAGTCATTAGATTAATTTATTGTAAAGTATGTAAAAATTCAAGTGTAAGGGGAATGTTCATTCCCTATGATGTATTATTTTGGATGGTAGGGTAAGAGTGTATGCAAAAAAAAAAAAAAAAACAAAAAAAAAAAAAAAAAAAAAAAAAATCGAAAAAATCAAGAAAAAGAAAAGAAAAAAAAACATACGGACTACCATCCCGTTTCATTCTATGTTCATTTTATGTTTTTGTTATTTTTCATTTATTAACTTAAGTCGAGTCTAGTCTTGGCTTAGCAACGCCATATTGTACATGTAATTGACCAAGATTGTTAACTCGCCACCAGTAAAGACTGCCTATATCCAACAAAACCGTGTATTTCACATCCCTACACCTAACGTTACAACCCTTTAAAAGACCTCTTTGATAGTTTATCCTAGGTGCTTACGCCATGTGGTGGAGGTTTGATCCTTTCCCAAGCCTATGGTAATCTATTTTGCCATGACAGGTAGTGAGAGATGTTTTCAATTTCCATATTGTAATTTATACTTTATTACACCCGAGAGATGTGAGTATCTAAACACTATTTGTGAGGTGCTAGTATATGACCTCCGTGCTTGTCTTTGGTCTTTAGTGGAACGATTATTTGTTGTAATTACTTTTATATTAGTGTTAAATGACCCCTAACTTGTATTTTGAGTAGAATAAAAGCGCATTTGCTTGAGGACAAGCAAATCTCAAGTGTAAGGGTATATGATGAGGCGAAAAATGATCCGTTTTTAGGGGGTCATTTAAGCCCGGAATTGAATTTATTTGATCAAATATTGCCCTAAATCGTTCCTTTTGTGATTTAATGTACTTTGGGAGTGAAATCTGGAAAAGGAAGCAATTCGGACGTTTTTGGAGCATAAAAGTGAAGAAAACGCCAAAGACTTAATTTTCCATGTTGGGAACAGTGTTTGACGGCGTCAAGAGGAAGAATTTGACGGCGTCAAGAGTAAAGACCATGACGACCCAGTACAAACATGAAGGCGTCACAAGTAGAGCGCCAAGAGTTAAATGTGTGACGGCCTGCAAAAGTGGACTACATGACGGCGTCAGATGTAGATCTAGGCAGTCCGAGGATTATTTTGGCGGTGAGATGACGGCGTCACCCATTTGTTCTTGACGCCGTCAGCCTCTAATATCTATATATAGTTTTCTAATTTTCATTCATTAAAGAGGAACAAGTTTGGAGAAACCCTAAGGCCGAACCATATACGAATTTTACAGCTTTTCAAGGGTTTTCAACCCTTGAATCCTTACATGTGTTATTGAGATAAGTCTTCCTTTAATTCAATCAATATGTCTATGTGTTGGTTGTCTATATCTTATGCTTGTCTTGATTCCACCATGCTAGGCTAGATTTATCTTGTGTTTTCTTAGATCTAATGAAACCTAGATGTTGATTATGTGTTGATTACTTGTTTATGGTTGTATTGGATGAATGATTTCAATGTTAGGCTTAAGAAAACTGGCAGATCTCCATTGTGTAACATGCTTGAACGTCTTAGGAAACATGAACCGATGTGTACTAGGTTTTATTGGTTGTATTTAATGCATGAGTAAATTCTAATGATCCCATGTTAGGAGCTTCTTGCAGGCTCGACATAGGAGTGAAGTAGGCACTCATAGGATTGGGGAAGTAAGTACGCCACCCCATGAATGGTATTAAGGAATACAATCCGTCATCCACGCAACTATAACAAGTAATTAACGTGTAAAAGATATCTAGGGAGTAGTGAAATCTAAGTAAACACATTTCTCCCACTTATTGCTCACAACCTTAGTTTAATATAGTTTATTTTCATTTTAGTATTTTATTTTGATTGCATCTTTAGTATTGGGTTAGTTGACTAGCAACTAATTCCGCCCCAAATCCTTCAAACCCGAGATTTTAATTTGCTTTATAAAAAATATAAAAAATACAAAAAGAATCGTCACTCATCTCTAGAACTAGTATTTAGGTTTTCTAATCCTAGCGACACTATTCCTAGCTGAACGATCAATCCCCCGGTACTTGTCACTATACTATACTACAACGATCAGGTACACTGCCTGGTGGGGGTTGTAAGCTTCTCAAGATCCCTTGAGAGGTAAAGCCTGGTGCAATCCCCACGCATCAGCATCCATCTCCCATATTGTTGCTAAGGCATGCTTGCAAAGCATCCCTTTAAGTTCCCACTTTCTGCAGCTACAAATCCTCTTTTGTACATCAACAACTACTTGATCATCCCATGGTCCCTTAACCCCCCCCCCCCCATGCTTGTGTCCACCATTCCATGTTACCTTCAAATTTCATTACAAAATATTTCATTAATAAAACAAGATATAAACAAAATAAGAAAATAAGAAAAAATTCTACATTGTTTGCTTTGACTTCAATTTCTATTTGGTTGAACAAAGCAGTTGCAGCTGGTGTAAGAGGTCCATTAGATTTCTAAATAAGTATTTGGACATTCACAATTCTTTTCATTAAATACTCCATTACAAACTCCAAGCTTGTGATAATTGGCACATCCCTTCCATTTACTAGATGTCTATTGAATACTTCACACATATTGTTTAGCAATATATCACAGTGAGGCCTACCTGCAAAATTTAGAAAATACATTCTATATTATCTAAACAGGAAGAAATTATATTATCTAAACAGGATCAAACTATGTTACCAAAGCTTACCATTAAAATGAGATCTTGACCAGTGTTGTGGTGGGATCTTTTTCAAGTACTCATAAGCCTTATCATTCACTCTTTTTAGTTCATCCATGGCTTTATCAAAATATGGGACACTGCTAGCAGTTGCACACCTCTACAAAAGGTCCTTATAAAATTTACCCCGCCATTGCAATTTCATATTTTCATGTATATGCCTTAAGAACAACATATGTTCTGCACAAGGGAATAGCTTTGTAATGGCATGTATGATACCCTATGTTTATAACCATAGACGGAACTTGGGTGAATTTATTGGGAGGGCCAAGTGATTTATCAGTTAATTTGTGAGGGCCAAAGTTGTATTTTCTTTAAGCAAATACAAGTAAAACCTCAAAGTTTTGGGAGGGTCGTGGCCCTCCCTGGTCTCCACTAAGGTTCGTCCAAGTTATAACAATTCAAAAATAACGAGTTTTTAACAAAGAAGAGATAAGTAATTATAAAATTGCAAAGAAGAAACAAGAAGGTTATAACAGTACCTTTTGTCTATCACTTATAAAGGTGAAATTAGAGTTCTTGCCCAAATCCAGATCATCTCCTAAGCATGTAAGAAACCATGTCCAAGAACTTGTTGTTTCAGCTTCAACTAGTGCATAAGCAAGTGGATATGTGCCATGATTTGGATCCACACAAACAGCAGTTAGTAACTGACCAGGATATGGCCCTTTCATAAAACAATCATCAAGTCTTAGCAAGTCTTTTAATCCAGCTTTAAACCCTTGCTTAAGAGCTCCTATGCAGACATAAATCCTTTCAAACTGCCTTTCTAATGTAGCTGGATCAGTACACCTTTCAACTTCAATTTTCACTGTGGTGTCAGGGTTTGCACTTAGTAACTCTAAAGCATAATCTCTTAAACGTGTAGACTGCTCTGTGTAATCTCCTTTTACCTTCAAGCTTGATTTTTCCTTTGCCCTATAGATCTTTGACTCAGAAACACCCAAATTATACTTTTTTTTTTGTAGCTGATCTTGAAGAGCTCTAATTGGAACCTCAAGATTGGTAACAATTGTATCTTCAATATCTTTGGACAGAAAGGTATTAGTAAGCATATTTACTTTTCTGTTTTGAAGACAATTGTGTACATCTTCAAATGTTTTTACTATCCATGTTTCCTTTTCACTGCTTTTGGATTTGGATATGTGACAGACCCATAGGCAAGTTATTTCTTCATATTGATATGCCCCTTTCTTCCCACCTACTTTTATTAGTTATCCACCTACCTTATTAACACCACTTGCACTTATTTCCTTTAACCACTCCCCCCCCCCCCAATATTCTTAAGCTTGCTTGGACTTGACACATTTGGCCCTTTTGCAATTGGGACACATTTGTCCCTTTAGTAGTTGGGCTAGAAACATTTGACCCATTAACAGTTGGATAAGTGAACACTGGTGTTTTACCTCTACACACCACCCTTATACTATACTTGTTATTTTTCCATAAATAGAGTTGTCTTCTAGTAGCAACAGACAGTGCATACACAGATTCTTTAATGGGTTTTTTTTTTATCACCAAACTCTTTACCAATAAAAAATGGGGCAGAAGAAGTGGTATCAACACTCTTATTTTTCTCATGCTCTCTTCTAAGTTTTCTCATTGCTTTCTTTCTTTTTCCCTCCTTTTCTAAATCACTGTTACTTTCAAAATCATCTAGATTCATTTGATGTGCAAAATCCTGCTCACCTTCATTGACAGATACATTTTTAGTATCACAACCAACCCATTCAACCCCTTTGTCAATGTTTGCAAGAAATTCCTTTATGTCAACTTCAATTTCATTCATCAAGTGATCCTCATCAACAATATAGTCACTATCTTCCTCTTCACTATCAACCTCTTCATCTCTGTCACTAACATCCTCTTGACTATCACTATCAACATCTTTGTCACTATCACCATCTTGGTCACTTATTAGTATACCAGGGGGTTCTTTGCTTCTATTGGTTTCACAAAAAAAAGGATCAAAATCATCATTCATTGCCTCTTGGATACCCTTATCAATATCATTACCCTGTCCCATAACACTACCCTGAACAATATCAATCCCCTGCCCAATATCACCACTCTTTCCTAACTTAGTTCCTTCTCTACTAGGCCATTCAATTGCTAATCTTTGCCTTTTTTTTTTGGTCATTTTCTTCTTAACTCTCTTAGGGTTCACTTCATCTGGGATTTGTTCTATCATTACCTTTTGGGGTGACTTAAAGTAAGTTTCAAGACATGTAAACCCATGTTCAACATAAACCTCAAATCTTTTACACTTATATATATATATATATATATATATATATATATATATATATATATATATATATATTGTCATGCCCAAAACATCTAAATCACTTCCCGAATGCTTGTAGAACATAATCTAAATTATTATCGGGTATTTTGTAATGATAATACATGATATTTTTTCTATCATAACCTAACTAAACAATCATATCATTTAACTCAATAATTGAAAACAAATAAGCATCTACCATATCAAAGTAGTTGAAACTGCCTGACTTGTATTTTCTATTCAGTGGGTCACTGAAATATCCACCATGGTAAATCTTAATTGAGAACATGTTTGGATCATTAATTGTAAAAAACAAAACACAATTCAAAACTAGGTTTAGACCACCACATTATCCACAAAAAACATAACATAAAATTGGGAATTGGGTTATAACTTACTACATGCGTGTACTTCATCAATTTCTTGATCTTCCGTATGAATATGCCACTCATAAATCAAATATTCTAGTATTAAAAGTAAAACATTTTAGGTTTATGGTCAAGTATGAACCTGAAAAATATGATTTGTCACATTGAAGTGATCGTCATAAAGATGTACTACATGCCCTCTTCGAATGTGATCGGGTGCGACAAGTATGGAAGCAACTAACTTTATTAATATATCCTGCATCCAATATAGAGATCGGGTTGATAACTTTTTGTAGCTTTCGTTCCTAAACACCAGAACAACTAGGAGGTGTTTTTTATGATATGTTGGAGCCTTTGGTTAGAACGTAATCGCATTGCACATGGCCAATCTCCTAAGAATTGTGGGTTAATTTGTCAAGGCGCTACACGTCTATAACAAGAATTCTAGGGTGCAGCTATGCGTAGTAATGCTCAATCAGGGACTGATGCAGTTTCTTTAGCTGCTATTTGGCAACCTCCACCATATGGGTTTGTCAAGGTTATTTGTGAAGCTGGATGGTTGCCCATTAGTAAGCAAGCTGGTCCCTGGTTTGTTGCAATAAACTCTGAAGGTGCGGTCATTTTATTAGGGGCAAAACACGTTGAGTACGCAGAGTCAGTTCTTGTAGCAGAAGTTGGAGACGTATATTGAGCTGTTAAAAATGTTCATGATAAACATCCAACCAGAATTATAATAAACACAAACTCCTATGTTCTTTATCAATCGATATACAACAAAAAGCCACTTCTATATATTTCAAGCATGTGGCAAGATATCAGGGACCTTACTTCTACATTCGAATATTTTCGTTGGACTTTTGTTAAGCGTGGTGGCAATATGGTTGCACATAGTATTGCTAGACGGGATATAAGAGATATTGTAACTTCTGTAGTCGATTATGACTTTGTATATCACAAAGTCAAGTGTTTGTGCTCTCTTTGATGCCACTTGATTTTCGTTTTATATCATTCTCTTTATAAAAAAAGATATTAAAAAAGAATAAAAGAAATAAGTAAATACACATCAACCACTCATTCATGACACTTATTAGTGCACATACGCACATAAACAAAAATGTAAAAACATGTAATCTCCATTAGGATACTTGTTGTAAATGCTTCAAGGGACATTAATATAACCATTAATTACATTTTCTGATGTGAATAATAAATATGTTAAATTCTCTACTGTATATTAAATCAATACCTTTACTTTGACATAAATGATACTCTTTCAATAAAAGAAGTCTCTTTTGTTTTGTTCAAACACATAAAAGGAATGTTAAAACAACATAAAAATAAGAAAAATGTTAAACATTCGTACAAAAGCTTTCTACAAACGTGCCTATTCAGTGGATGTTAAAACTTGTCAGAACTGACGATTTAAATGCAGAGAGAAGAGTGGAAAAAACTATATAATATTATTGTGTGTATAAAAGAATGATATAAGATCATTTGAGAACCAAACTATTTTTACATACCAAGCGACTAATCTCCACCATTCATCTTCCCTCCATCTTTATTTGATATAATTGATGAGATTAATCCCAACAATTTAAAAAACCCACTTTCATCCTTTTTATTCAAATATTAATATCTTTCAAACCGTTAATCGTTAAGCGGAAAAAAAATATACCGTTACGACAAACATTTAATTATTTTTCTATAGATAGGCACCTTTGATATATTTTTGACAAATCTTTTATTTTTCGTTTTTTCACGTTTTTTTCGTGACCGAAAAAAAAAGTGAAAAAAACGATTTTTTTTTTTGTCGAAAGTATATCAAAGTGTCAGTCAATAGAAAGATAATTAAATGCTCGTCGCGATAGTGTAATTATTTTCGCTTAACGATTAATGATTTAATAGATATTTAAATTATAAAAAATGAGTGAAATATTAAAATTATTTTAATTTCAACCATTCATTTTTTTTATATGGATAATGGGGATGAATCCCTTGATATGTAAAAAAAAAATTGGTATTTAATATAACTATCATCTAAAAGAATTTGTAGGAGAAAATAGTAAGAGGGTGACATAGTACTTTTATCACTTTTGTGGGTTGATTTTAATATTCGATTTTACATAAGAATCTGTTCACGCAACTTAAGCAGTTGAGCTCCTTGTTGTTGATTCGATTTATATTTTTCACACAATAGTCAAATAATTTACAAGTTCCTTTGACTCGAGGAGTGAATGAAAGTGACCTTAAAATAAAAGATATTCTAACATTCAATTTAATATTATAAACTCATTCATCTATTGTGTCAAGGTAACATAAACGATACTTGTAAATTACTATATATATATAATGTGGCGTCGTAAAACGACACACCACATGTCATTTTGGGCTATGCTGTTTTTTGGCCTAATTCAGTGCTGCTGTCCAGGCCCGGTATCTTACATTTTTTTCCCTCTCTGTTTGATATAAACGATGCTACCGCCTGAGTATTCATAGTTATCTTTGTTAGCCCGTATTTGTATTGCATTGGTGTAACGGGCTCAAGCCCATGTCTAGAACATTCCGTCTTTGTATATTTATATGTTCGATGTAATGCAATCAATCAATCAACAGAGATTATATTCAATCATATCACAATATATGTCAACATGGTATCACGAGCCAAAATAAACGATCCTTCCCTCTAATCCCTAAACTGCCGTCTTCCTAAACCCTAACTTTCATCATCATTCGTCCCTCAATCTTCAACAACAAATAATCGTGTTAGTGATTTGTGCTAGGTCACATATCCACACGTCATATCCCCTGGTATTTGTGCTTCGGTCACAAATAAGTTTAGTTGTCTGTGCTTGGTCACAGATTTGTTTTGATATTGCATTTGTGTTACTGTCTTCATTACAAGCCCTAACACAACCCTAAAACTATAATACCCTAACACCATCATGACTGGTTCGACCCCCCCAGTTTCTGTCCCACTCTCAGAAAAACTTTCACAGGTTACTCATCATCATCTTCTCACGCGGGTTCCCGTTAAGCTCGATCTCGAAAACTGGAATTATGGCTCATGGGAATTCTTTTTTGAACAACTATGCTATACCTATGAAGTTATTCAGTATATTCATGGTGTACCACCTGAAACAGCACCGAGTACTCCCACTCCTCTCACACCAGAAGAGATCAAGGTAGACAAGATTGTTCTTTCATGGATCTTTACGACGATTTCGGACTCTCTACAACGCCGGTTGGTGGTTGCACGTCCTACGTCTGCCAAGGCGGCATGGGATCTTATCACCGATATCGTCAAAGATAATAAACGATCACGTACCAACGCTTTGAAGGCCGAGCTGCGCTCCTTTAAGCTTGGTAACCTAAGCATGGAAGCATACTTTGGGAAGATTGAGTCAATAGCCACTATTCTCGCAAGCCTAGGTTCTCCTATTTCGGATGAAGACCTTGTTCATTATGCCCTTGAAGGCTTATCCGAAAAGTATGATCAAGTTTGCGGTATCATGCATCATAAGGACACCTTTCCTGATTTTAAAACCGCGCGTTCCATGCTCATCACCGAAGAGATGCGATTGAAGTCCAAGTCTCATGCACTTCCCGTGGATTCATCTTCATCTCCTGTGGTACTCATGACTGACAAAGGTATGTCTCGAAATCCATCTAATCCTCAAGTGAAGTCATGGAGACCGTGTATTAACTTTGCTAAAGGTGCGTGTCGTTATGGTGGGGGTTGTAAGTTTGTGCATGATAGTAGTGGTAAAACTATTGAGTCTAAGGAGAACAATAGCACTGAGGATATTTTAATCAAACTGTTAAGTAAATTGGGTATTAAGGGGCATCCGAACACACTTCCTGGAAAAGTCAGTAGCACACCAACACCTTCTATTGGACCGTCTGCTTATTATACATCCCCTAGCCCAATCAGTCCAACTCAATATCCTTATTCCCACCCAAACCCAAGACCTGTTAACACCCAACTGCCCCCACCCGGTTTTGGCTATTTGCCAACCCAGCTCACTTACCCCATCCAATATACAACTACTCAGCCTTATCCCCCCCAACCCCAAACTACCACAGGCCCAAACTACCCAAGCCCAAACTACCCAGTTCAATATACAACTAACCCGCCAAACCCACCAGCCCCTCACTATACCCCGCCAAACCCAACAGCTCCCCCCTCCTATGCTACTGTTCACCAGGCTCCTTTGCAACAAGTAGGCACAATCACTTCTCATGACGGGGCTTTAGGACACATGGCTACTTCGGGACAAGAGACCATTTTGCCAAATGCTTTTACTGTCAGGACGCTTCATGATCCCACAACCGGTGCCTGGAATATGGATACAGGTGCGAGCTCACATCTTAATGCTTCAGTTAATAGTCTTAGTAATGTTTTTAATACTTGCATGTATCCGTCCGTCTCGGTTGGTGATGGGCATTCTATTCCTGTCACCAATACGGGTCATAGTATTTTGCCAACTCCTTTTCGACCTCTTCACCTAAATAATGTACTCATTACACCTCATATTATCAAAAATTTAATATCCGTTCGTCAATTTGTTCGTGAAAATAATTGTACTGTTGAATTTGATCCTTTTGGTTTTTCTGTTAAGGATTTCATGACACGTCGGGTGCTTCTCCGATGTGATAGCACAGGCGACCTTTATCCGGTCACGACACCGTCTCCAATTCCTCAAGCTCTTCTTGTTAGTCAACATACGTGGCATCAGCATCTTGGACATCCAGGAAGCGAAGTGTTACGCCATCTCGTTTCAAATAATTCTATTTCATGTAATAAGGAGAAGCCTCCCGTGCTTTGTCATGCTTGCCAGCTTGGCAAACACGTTAAACTTCCATTTTCTAGTTCTAATACTGTCGTTAATGCTTGTTTTGACATTATTCACTCGGATATATGGACATCACCTATTCCGAGTCTTTCTGGTTTCAAATATTATGTATTGTTCTTGGACCATTATTCACATTTTGTTTGGGTTTATCCTTTAATTCACAAATATGATGTTTTTTCTAAGTTTGTATTATTTCGCAACTATTTTCACACTCAGTTTAAGTCTGAAATCAGATCCTTTCAGTGTGATCATGGAGGTGAGTTTGACAACCGGAGCCTACATAAACTTTTTGCTGACAATGGTATCCAGTTTCGTTTTTCATGCCCTAAAACATCACCACAAAATGGCAAGTCCGAACGGATGATTCGCACCATCAATAATCTCATTCGGACCTTGTTGTTTCAAGCCAACCTACCACCAACATTTTAGGTTGAAGCTCTCAACATGGCTGTTCACTTACTCAATATCTTGCCCTCAACTGCTATTGCCAACGATATCCCATATACCAGACTATTTGGCCAAAATCCAGACTATAGCCTTTTACGCACATTTGGCTGCTTATGTTACCCCCACTTATATCCTAATCACAAACTTGAACCACGTGCCACACCATCCATTTATTTAGGACAAGCTTCAAATCATCGTGGGTACCGTTGCCTCGAATTAAACACCAATAAAATCATCATTTCTCGCCATGTCACATTTGATGAAACTATTTTTCCATATGGAACCTCTAAACCAACATCAGCACCCACCTACAACTTCTTGGATGATTCACCTGATATAAATCCTCCATTCATTCCATCCGCCCCCGTTGTGCAACCAAGTGTGCTTCAACCCACAAATGAGACAACAACACCAATTCCCACCAGTCCCAATACGGCCCCAAATGAGCCAACCCATGACTCATCACCATCCCCATCACCACCCGCCGCCCCACAACATACACCAAATATCTCACCATCCATAGACCAACACCAACACATTATCCCAGATCCTCCTCACAACCCAAACCCTGTCTCTACTCATCCCATGGTCACACGATATCGTGTCGGCACTAATCGTCCTACTACGCGTCTCAACATGCATGTGTCTTCGGTTTCACCATTACCAAAAACTTATCGTGATGCGTTTCATGAACCAAATTGGCAAAATGCTATGCGTGATGAATACACTGCACTTATTAAGAACGGAACTTGGACTCTTGTACCTCGACCCACGGACATCAACATTATCCGTTGCATGTGGCTCTTTCGCCATAAGTATATGGCTGATGGCACCCTTAGTCGCTACAAGGCTCGTCTTGTGGCGAATGGTAGTAATGAATTAGAGGGGGTTGATGTAGATGAGATCTTTAGTCCGGTGGTTAAACCAGGCACCATTCGGACTGTTTTGAGTCTAGCTACTTCTCGACATTGGCCGATTCATCAGCTTGATGTCAAGAATGCTTTCTTGCATGGTGATTTATCTGAGACAGTTTATATGCATCAGCCTCCGGGGTTTCGAGATCCTGTACATCCTGATTATGTGTGTTTATTGCAGCGGTCTCTGTATGGCCTCAAACAGGCCCCTAGAGCTTGGTTTCAGCGGTTTGCATCTTACATTACTCGGGTTGGGTTTCATCATAGTCGTTGTGACTCATCCTTATTTATATACAGACAGGGGACGGATACTGCTTATCTGTTATTATATGTTGATGATATTGTACTTACTGCTTCTTCTGAGACTTTGTTACAGCAGATCATTCGTTCATTACATCAGGAGTTTTCTATGACAAATCTGGGTCCTCTTAATTATTTTCTGGGTATCTCTGTTACACGTGATTCTTCTGGGTTGTTTTTATCTCAGAAGAAATATGCTATTGAGGTTTTGGAGAGAGCTCATATGGTTAATTGTAACCCTTGTCGGACTCCTGTTGACACTGAGTCCAAACTGGGGGATGATGGTGATCCGGTATCTGATCCTACTTTATATCGGAGTCTTGCGGGTTCTCTACAGTATCTCACATTTACTAGACCTGATATATCATATGCAGTTCAGCAAGTTTGTCTTTATATGCATGATCCCCGAGAGCCTCATTTCTCAGCTCTTAAACGGATTTTGCGGTATGTTCGAGGTACATTAGACTATGGGTTACAGTTATTTGCATCATCAACAACATCTTTGGTTGCTTATTCAGATGCAGATTGGGCTGGTTGTCCAACCACTAGGAGATCAACTTCTGGGTATTGTGTATTTCTTGGCAACAACTTACTCTCATGGTCCTCTAAGCGTCAACCGACGCTTTCTCGCTCTAGTGCAGAGGCAGAGTATCGTGGTGTTGCCAATACCGTTGCTGAAACTTGTTGGTTACGGAATTTACTTCGTGAGCTGCACACACCTTTGTCTTCCGCTACGCTTGTATACTGTGATAATGTTAGCGCTGTTTATTTATCTTGTAATCCTGTTCAGCATCAGCGCACGAAGCATATTGAGATTGATATTCATTTTGTTCGAGACTTGGTTGCTGCTGGTCAAGTACGGGTGCTTCATGTTCCTTCTCGATATCAGTATGCAGACATTTTCACCAAAGGCTTACCGTCAACACTGTTTGAAGAATTTTGTACCAGTCTGAGTGTCCGTTGCCCTCCCGCTCTGACTGCGGGGGAGTGTTAGCCCGTATTTGTATTGCATTGGTGTAACGGGCTCAAGCCCATGTTTAGAACATTCCGTCTTTGTATATTTATATGTTCGATGCAATGCAATCAATCAATCAATCAACAGAGATTATATTCAATCATATCACAATATATGTCAACAATCTTCTCTATCTACGTCATCTGGAACTGCTGCCATTTTGTATTCTGGATCTGGTGCGTTGTCGTTTGTTTTTTTTGGAAGCCAAAGCTGTAGTGTCAAGGTGATAGTATCACTAGTCAGACAAGGTTTGTTGATGTTTGAGTTTGAATGTTTTGTTTTATCAGTAGTGCGTTTATTTCTGTCTTAGCTTCTTTATTTGTTCATCTTTATGTGTACAGTTATTGGGTTTTCTTATTTTTAGTGGAGTATTAGGTCTTTTTTTTTTTTTTTTTTTTTTTTTTTTTTTTTTTTTTTTTTTTCACTAAGTTTACTACTTTTTAGGAATGATTTGCAGGGTGGAAGTGAAGATTCATAGATTTTTGGATACAATTTTTTTTTTTTTTTTTTTTTTTTTTTTTTTTTAATGTGATTTACTTGATTATGTGTTTTATGAGTTTTATGTGATTAGGATGATTAAATGGAATGATTTTGATTTATTTTATTTTATTTGGTTTTGTAGATTTATGAATAATTAGGTTTCGATTATGATCAGATCATTTACCGATTGTCGAGGATTGTTCTATCTTGACTTCATTGAGTAGTCAACAAGTGTTCAGGATGATGGGATGATTGCTACTGTGTTGTCGGAAGGGTATGCTAACTTAGATGGTTCTATTGGTCGACGGCTTACCAACCTCGGACCTGTTGCGGTAAGATGATTATTAGGGTGATAGTACCATATATTTCACAATTTACGATTGTTTTGGTTATGATCTAATATACCTTTGTGGTTGACAATTATAGGGTTGTTTGGGATTACTTATTTTCTAATACCTTTATGGTTGAAAATTACAAGGTTTGCTTGGGTACCGAACCAAACGTGACTTTAGTTGTATGGGGTCGGGTCGGCTAACTTACTTCGTTAGGTATGCTTTATATAATAAAACAAAATCCCTAATGGGAATTTTTCATTTCAAAAAATGCATTCATACCTTATTTAATAATAATTTTATTTACAAAAAAGGTTATTTTCTTATTAGCAGCATTTTATATTTATCCATAACACAAGTAGAAGATAAATACAAAAAATATAGATAAGATGCAAATAATAATAAGATTAAAATTTTTAAATAATTATCTTTAATAATAAAAAACTATAATTAAACATCATAAATCAAATAAAACAAATATTAAATTATTTGTTTTTTAATAAATAAAAATATATGATTTAAAAAAATTAAAAAAACCCGCGCGTGCGCGGGCATTATAACTAGTGCTTAATAAAACTATGTCAAAATTTTTAGATTTTTGTTGAAGTTCACTAAACTCGATCGAATACTAAAATATTGGTTACTAAAAATAACAATACGGAACTTAGTTACATTACTTTTTTCCGATAAGGAATTGATAATTACATCCTATATGGTTGTGTTTAAAAAGAAAAATATGTATAGTTTACGAGTATTTACTCTAATAAAGTTTGCTCGTGGCAGGGGCGCAGCTACATAGGGGCCGGGGGAGGGGGCGCGCCCGACCCTCCGAAATTTTTTTTGCGATGTAGGGGGTATATAGTTTTCGTGTAGAAAAATTTCGGTATATTCGGTTTCGATCCCTCAAAATTTTGGTATTACCCGAAAAATAGCGTTAGGAAAAAAAAAATTAGATCCCAACCCCCCATTGAAAATTTTCTAGCTTCGCCACTGACTCGTGGTGGGCTAAATTCTAGATATAGATGGTAATTCTTAGAGAAAATGATCAAGGAGATCACGTTACATTATTCTTTACCCTCTCATTTTTCATAAGTTTAAAAAGGCAACTATACTGCTCAATCATATTTTTGACAAGTGTTTATTGTTTTTTTGGCCATCTTGTATTTTGAGAGCAACTTGTATGAGACAACTAGTACTTTTAATGTACTATTGGTGAGTGCTTATTCACTCACTATTTTATGGCCAAATACCGACCCAAAACGACTATTTAAGCTAACAAATGCCAAGAAAACACTTGTTTTTGTATTGTGAATGTGCAGGAACGGATTTATCAATAAAAGTCGAAAAAATCACATGAATATCAGAAAACGAGCACGAGAGTTGAAGTTGGTCAAAGAGTCAATGCCGGGGATCCAAAAGTCATCTACAGTCCTTCATCTATTCAGACTTGGCAAGATTAGTCATTGAATTATATTTTTGAAGAAAGTCACATTTGGCCCTTGGAGTTTGAAAGATAACACAATTGGTCCTTGTAATTCTCATTACTAAATCTGAAATTATAAAATCTGGTCCAAATCCATATTACCCTAAAGTTTAATCCAAGTCCATACAAACAAAGGCCCTAGCCCACATTTCCAAAGTATTACCCGAGCCCATTTTAACTTCGGTCAACACTTCAGTCAAAGTTCAAGAAATAAAAAAACCAAATGCGCCTAAAACAATTACCCCCAATTCCATCTAACCCAGAACCCCCAAACTATCCATGAACCCTAAGTCACACCGTGGTTCAAATTGGTTCAAACCATTTCAATTAACAAATTAATAACTCATCATTGGGGTTTCTAGAAGGATTATCACATGCTCAGATGATGTCAGAGGTACTTGTTTGCACGAATGGACACTTGGCGAGCCATGAATGGACAAGACGCGTCATATTCCTCATTGGGTTCTCTTCTAAATTCTCTGACAAGGACAAAGAAAGACTACACGAATGGGAACAGGTGGCATGGTGTGATTGGTTAGGCCACGTCTCATAATCTAATCCAAGGGCTGTGGTTGCATTAAAGAAGCACAAAGTTGATCAAGAGGCTATGAATAGAAGGAGAAAGCACAGATGAGTTGTGGATCGCCAACCTGGCATTCAGACCCAAACTCTCTCACCTCATCTATAAATAGGTGTCGTTTTAAGCTCTTTGTATGTAGATTTTTAGGTAGTGTTATGCTGCAGAAATGTATCTAGACTAGTATTTGTAATAATTAGCTTTTAATAAAATTTGAGTTTTCTTCTTATAATTTCAGCTTATTAATCAATTTCAATTGCTTATTCTGTTTTTTTTTACTTAGCTTATTACTAGCTTATATCAATTAGTCTCAGCTTAATTTCTCTTCTAAAATCTCTTTTGTTATCAAATATAGTTAAATCAAGTATCCTTTTCAATCCTGTCACAAGTATTTCAAATATAGAAAATAATAAAAAAAAAATCAGAAAAATATAAAATAAAAATAAAAAAAATAGTTTCAAAATTTGTTCTCAATCTTTAATAAGCTCAATTCAGCGTATGCTTATCATAATCAAGCTCAAAAAGCTTAAGTTTCATATGTACTGTTTCATTCAAATTCCAAGAGAGGTATTTCAAAATGATGCTGAGGTGTGCTGATAGCTGATTCAGACAATCAAGATATCAGCCTATCTTAAAGATAGGCAACAGTGAACTCCCTCTGTTCTAGCTGAGGGAGAGTTGTGGTAACTTTTGATCTCATTTTCAAATTATAGCATAGTACTAGATTGTTAGTTATAGTAGTAGTTATCTGTCTCATATCTAGTATTAGCTAATTCTGATTGTTCTGTGATTGATTGATCGTTGATTAGTGTAGGTTTGATAGTATAATTGATAGATTTGATCTGTTGTAGTCTTGCTAGTTTGATTCTGAGTAGATTTTAGCCTTGATAATTGATAGTTTGTAGTATAATTTTGACTATCTGAGTAGTATATTTGAGTACTGATTATCTGTCATTCTAGCTTGCTACTAGTAGTTTTGATTGATCTCATATCTGTGTTACTATTTTGTTGTGGATCTGAGTTGGTCATTGTCTTGTAGATTTGAATTGCATAACCTGAGTAACTTGTTGATCATCTGTTCACTTGTGTAATAAAGGATCTGAATGTGAGTGAATCTACTGATAGCTTGTTGTAGTTATTGCTTTTTTGTAGCAATTAGAAGCTATCTAGGACAGGCTGCTAGTAACGTGTAGCTTAAATCATAGAGTTGTAGTTTAATAAGTCACATTAAGGGGTGTTTGGTAGTAACTGTTTGGCTTAGCTCTAAAGTTATACAGATAAGCTTAGTTGCATAAATAGCTCAGATAGGATAGATATAGTCTTAGTAAAATAGCTCAGATAGGATAGATATAGTCTTAGTAATACATAAATTTGGTAATTAGATCATTAAAAGTCAAAAGTAGCTTTTATACCCTTTAACTGTCACATTAATCAGATTTTTGGTATATCAGTTTGATTTGTAGGAACAAAATTAGTATAGGTAGCTTAATTCAGTAGCATTATAGCTTAGTATAACATCTATTAGCATCTAGGATCATTTAAAATTCAATAAAGTCAACTTTAGAAGTAATATCAAAAAGTCAAAAAGGTCATAAACTCAGATTTGGTCAGAATTTTGGGATAACCTGTAGGCTTTATTATTAATTGGAAATAAAATTTAAAAGCTGTTTTCTAAAGCTTGTTAGTATAAGAACATTAATCAAAAAGAAATTTCAGTCTTGAAGCTTTTTAGCTTATAGGAATTTAAGCTAGTAGTTGCCTGTGTGGACACCATAGTCCCCTGCACCACAGGTTGTGACCTGTTTTCAAGGCGTCATTCAAGTAGGGTAATGAGTTTGGAGATCCAAGTTCTTGGTAGATTTGTGATCTCTGACTAGCAGAGTTGCAGTAGATCCAATTAGCTTCTTAATAGCAGCTTATTTCATCTGCTGAATTGACCTTGTAAGTTCATAGGTTGTGATTAACTTCTGTTAGTGACTTGTAGCCTGCTTATTTGTGTTTGAGTTTATTACTGTGAGTAGACTAGTGATTTGTGCTTAATCTGTGTAGTTTTTGATTTGTGATTGGTCAAATTGCTTCTGAGATAGCTTATGCTTATTCTGCATAGCACTTTGTGCTTATTTCATAGCTTATTGTTACTAATCTGTGCATTTGAGCATTTCTGAGCTTATCATACATCATTTTCTGTCACATCTGAGCTTAATACATCATAATTGGTCAGTGTTCAAAGTTTTACAAAGATTGGTTCACAAGTGCTTATAAATAAGCACTTGTGATAAGCAGTTTAGTCCAAATAAGCTCTTAATAAGCTGTTTTTCACTTCAAATTTTTATTCTGAGTTTCTTTTATTATTTTTGATTTTTTGGAAAATTTTCAGATTTTTCCAAGGCTTTTTACTATTTTTCTTATTTTCTTTTGATTATTTTCAATTTTTAAATAGTTATTAATTACCAAAAATCAATAAAAATTCAAAAAAGGTTCTGAAAAATACAAAAATATTTTTATAATTTCTTTTATAATATTTTAGAATTTTTAGAATTTAATTTTCATTTTTCCAAGTTATTTTTCTATTTTTCTTTATTTTTAATTCATTTTTTATTACAAAATTAGAGAATTAATTCTAGAAAATAAACAAAAAGTCTAAAAAATATTTTTCTTTTTCTTAAAATTCTTTTTATTAGTTTAAAATTTTTAGAAAATATTTCCAAGTTCGTAGGATAATTTTTCGATATACGTTACGTTTTAAATTTTACGATTGCATTTTTGTTTTTACGTTTTTCAATTCGGTGCATAATTAGCTTGTAATCTTTGCATATTTCATACTTGTTTGTGATTACGTGAACTATTTGATTGCTATTTTTCACTTTCTCACTTTTCGAATCACGTTTTTCACGAATCGATATTCTTGATTCCATTCACCTTCACTTGGAAACGACTCGGGTGATCCGTATTTCTTGCGGATTATTTCGATACTATACTACTATATATATATTATATAATTGGTTTTCACGACGAATCAATTTTTGGGGCCGCTGCCGGGGAAGGCCGAAGTGAATTTTTGAATATCATTTTTGAAAATCGTGTTTTGTTAAGTCTTCCTCTACTTTGTATATATATCTCTATACAAAATTGAAAAATTCAAAACACTTTTACTAAAGTGTTTACAAAATACCAAAAAAAAAAAAAAAAAGTTACAGCCTCGACTCGATCGAAAGAAAGGGCGTTGTAAACCAAATAAGTCTCCCAATATAACGAAAACGTAATTTAGTTGTTTATCGGACTATTTCAATTACTACAACCGAATAAGCGGGAAATACGGATAGCTAAGACATTAAATTGCTAGCTGAAGAGAGATTCATTCTTCTATCCCGTCCCGTCGCGCGTGGTTTTGAAAGAAATGGTTTTCGATTAACGTTACGTTTTAAGAAAAGAAACACAAAAAAATAAAAAAGTTTTTGAAAAAAAAAAAAAAAAATTGAAAAATAAATACAAACAAAAAGATTTTCTTTTCTATTTTCTTTTTCTTTTTAATTTTGATTTTGGTGTATGCACACCCGTTCTACTTCTGAGAATCTTACTTCTCCGCTCTTAAATCCCGAAAGGGTAATACGACACACACACCGTGTCCATTTCCTTAACGTTGAGGAAATGGATATGAATAATCAACACCCTCCGGTGGGTGGTGATGAAAACCAACACGTGCCGGCTCCTGATCTCCGAACGATGGAGGAGCTGTGCCAACCCACAATGCATGGTAGAGGTGGCCCGATTGCCCCTCTAAATATTGAGGCTACGGATTTTGGACTTAAGCACCACATGATACAACAAGTCCAAAATTCGTGCCAATTTCACGGATTACCGGGTGACGATGCAAATAAGCATCTCGATAAGTTTTTAACCGTCACCCAAAATATAAAACAAAACGGGGTCTCCGATGACGCCCTCCGTCTCTCTCTCTTCCCCTATTCTCTTACGCATCATGCCACCGCTTGGTTTGATCGCCTTCCCAGGAACTCGATTCATACTTTCAATGAAATGGTTTCCAAGTTCCTGGCGAAGTATTTTCCACCATCGATGGTGACGAAATTGAGGAATGATATTAGCAATTTTCGACAACTCCCCGATGAGTCTTTGTTTGAGGCTTGGGAGCGTTACAAGCTTGCCATTGATCGTTGTCCGAATCATAATATGCTTCTCGTCACAATAATTGATACGTTTTATAATGGATTGACTTTACGACATAGGGACACGATCAATGCTGCAGCTGGTGGTACTTTTATGAAACGTCGTCCCGAGGATTGTTACGAGCTAATCGAGAATATGACGGCTCATTACAACTATTGGGATTCTTCAGCTGAGAGGAATGAGCCAATAAGATCGACTGCGACTCTGATACGTGGGAATCGCAACAGGCTTTACCTCTCGAGAGATCTTGAGAAGCTTACAACCCCCACCAGGCAGTGTACCTGATCGTTGTAGTATAGTATAGTGACAAGTACCGGGGGATTGATCGTTCAGCTTAGGAATAGTGTCGCTAGGATTAGAAAGCCTAAATACTAGTTCTAAAGGTGAGGGATGATTATTTTTGTGTTTTTATATTGTATGGAAAGCAAGTAAAAATCTCGAGTTTTGAAAGAGTGGGCGGAATTAGTTGCTATTCAACTAACCCAAAACTAAGATGCAATCAAAATAAAATACTGAAAATGAAAATAAACTAATTATACTAAGGTTGTGAGCAGTAATTGGAGAAAATGTGTTTACTTAGATTTCACTACTCCCTAGATATCTTTTACACGTTAATTACTTGTTATAATTGCATGGATGACGGATTGTATTCCTTAATACCATTCATGGGTGGCATACATAACTCCCCAATTCTATGAGCTCTTATCTCCTCCTACACCATGCCCAGCACAACTATAGGGATTGTAAACAGTGGCTCATGCATTAAATACAACCAATAAAGACCTAGTACGCCTCGGTTCATGTTTCTTAAGACGTTCAAGCATGTTACCATTTGGAGATCTGCCAGTTTTCTTAAGCCTAACATATAAATCATTCATCCAAAACAAGAATAAACAAGTAATCAACACATAATCAATATCTAGGTTTCATTAGATCTAAGCAAACACAAAAGAGATCTAGCCTAGCATGATAGAATTAAGACAAGAACATAATATAGACATCCAACACATAGACATATTGATTGAATTAGAAGAACACTTATCTTAATTAATCATGCAAGGTATCAAGGGGTTGGAACCCTTGAAAAACCTGTAAAGTTACACCAAAATCGTCTTTAGGGTTTCTCCCAAAACTTCTCTCTTTTTAAATGTGAAAAACTAGAAAACTATATATAGGAAAATAGGGATGACGGCGTCAAGAACAAAGGTGTGACGCCGTCATCTCGCCGCCAAATACTTCCTTGGACGGCCTTGATCTACTTCTGACGCCGTCAAGGCCTAGGCCGTCACACAAATTACTCTTGACGCCCTGTGTGTGACGGCGTCATCAACTACGGATTTTTATTCTTGAGGTTTGACGCCGTCATGGGATTACTCTTGACGCCTTCATGTACTGTTCCCAGCATGGAAAATTGAGACTTTGCCGTTTTCTTCACTTTTATGCTCCAAAAACGTCCAAAATGGCTTCTTCTCCAGAATTCACTCTCCAAGTACCTAAAATCACAAAAGGAACGATTTAGGGCAATATTTGATCAAATAAGTTCGGATTCGGGCTTAAATGACCCCCTAAAAACGGATCATTTTTCGCCTCATCATATACCCTTACACTTGAGATTTGCTTGTCCTCAAGCAAATGCGCTTTTATTCTACTCAAAAGACAAGTTAGGGGTCATTTAACACTAATATAAAAGTAATTACAACAAATAATCGTTCCACTAAAGACCAATAGACAAGCACGGAGGTTATACACTAGCACCTCACAAATAGTGTTTAGATACTCACATCTCTCGGGTGTAATAAAGTAATATAACTTTATGGAAATGGAAGATATCTCTCACTACCTGTCATAACAAAATAGATTACCATAGGCTTGGGAAAGGATCAAACCTCCACCACATGGCGTAAGCACCTAGGATAAACTATCAAAGAGGCCTTTTAAAGGGTTGTAACGTTAGGTATAGGGATATGAATTACACGGTTTTGTTGGATAAAGGAAGTTTTACTGGTGGCGAGTTAACAATCTTGGTTAATTACATGTACAATATGGCGTTGCTAAGGCAAGACTAGACTCGACTTAAGCTAATAAATGAGAAATAACAAAAACATAAAATGAACATAGAATAAAAAGGGATGGTAGTCTGTATGTTTTTTCTCTTTTTCTTTTCTATATATATATATATATATATATATATATATATATATATATATATTTTTTTTTTTTTGGACATACACTCTTACCCTACCATCCAAAATAATACATCATAGGGAATGAACGTTCCCCTTACACTTGAATCTTTACATACTTTACATTTAAACTAGTCTAGTGACTCGAATAAAGAAAATCAAAATACTTGGAGCACTTTTAAGATTAACGTACATATGGGGGTAATAAATGATGTTCTTCCCCATTACTCCATAAAATAAGTACTTACCCATGAGTCCCAATCGTCCCAAAACAATATGTACAAGGATATGACTCGACTTAGCAACCATGTAATCAATTAGAAAGTTAACTTAGGGTTTAACAAATAACAATAATGCACTAAAAATGAGCGCATACACGGAAGGCTAAGGCGATTTGGTTGTACATTTAAGTGGGGTGTAACAAATTCTTCCCTTAAGTAAAATGCTTAAAGTTAGAAATGAAAAGATAGGCTCGGAGGGGTGTACTAGGGGTATCGTGTACTAAAAATGAGTACAACGCTAAGGGTGTGGGAAACATTAGTTGACTTAACTAGCCAAGTAGTATGACTTAAATGGTCAAGTAATTATGATACGGGTTTAACACAAGGGTGATCCTAATGCCTCTTATCATGTAGTAAATCCTACCACACGAATGTAGTCTCACTAGCGGTCTCGGGATGCATCACTAACGCAAGTTCTAGAATCTAAATGCTACCGGTACACTCATAAGCACTAATAGTAAATGCTTTTCCTATCAAATCTAAAGGCGAACCTCACATATTTGGGTGGAAAATTTTTCTGAATATACGGTTATGTGCTAGTCATACAATCTCCTATCCATGAGATGCTTGCTATGGCTAAAGTTTCACTCCTAAATGTTGTAAAAAATTTTAAATTTGGCGCTAAAATTACACTAACAAGTATTTCTCATAGTTTTATTACACATCTACTATCAAACAAAACAAACTCAAGCGAAAGTGCATATGTAAGGTATCATCTTTTTACCCTCCCCTTACACTTAAGATGAACATTGTCCCCAATGTTCACGTAAAGAATGTAAAAGTGAAAAAGTAAAGAGAATGAAATCAAATACTCCCCTGATTCGCTCGGTATGGATTATAGGATGGCCAGGTTAGATCTTCCTCCAAGAAAACGAACAATCAAAGCTTCCCTTCCAGAATATAAATCATCTTCTTGTCGAAAATAACTTGTAAAACCTGACAAAATAGACAAGACAACCTCGCGTAAAATCGGCGGCATCCTATATAAGTTACTAAATCCTAGAAAACAAGATAAGATATAATGCTTGTGGAATGAAGTTTGCAGATCTCCTGGAGATTATAAAACTTAATAATTCACAAAAACCATAAGACTCCGTTAGAAAAACAAAACCGGTAAAATTTCCAGATTTTAACTCCTGACGCCGTCAAGAGTAATCCTCTGACGCCGTCAGAATGGACCTGCAGAAATTCTTATGTTAAGTTTCTGGAAAATTTCTGGAAAAACTTGGTCCTACTTCCTGGAAAATCCTGCAAAACTTCATTATGACTCAATACAAGCATTTGACTCTAACAAGTACGAATATACATGTTCATTTAATATTGTGGAGAATCATGATCGGTTTGTTTCTTGAAAACATATTTGGGGTTTCCCCTTACACTTATCTTTTGCAAAAATACTTTTAGGTTGGAGTTAAGACTAGGCCAAACAACATAGTAAAGTATTTCCACATTTTAATTGAGAAACATGATCAACCAACAATAAAAATAAAACATGCATACGGAAGCAAATAACAATCAAATAAAATGAAAATCACACAAAACATGGGTTGCCTCCCAAGAAGCGCTTTTCTTTATTTACGAGTCTTGTAGCTAGACTCAAGGTCATGGGTTACTACGTGATCTCATCATTGGTTCCACTCTCTAGGTCGTCTTCTAAACCAGTTTTGTATTCCGGACCTAGTTGCAAGCATTCTTTGTAGAAACCAAGCATCCTATTTCTAACATACTCTACTCCTCTACGTCTATCCTCCTCATTCCTATAATAAGCCGCTTGCTTATGTTCCTTTTCGAAATTAGAGAGAAGGCGGTATTGTTCGATCTTGTAGGGCATTTGATAAGCAACCTCATCATTCTCTTTCTTGAATCTAACTATCCCTAAAGTCGGATCATAACTCATCCTAGTGGCCTCAACAAATGGTTTTCCGAATACTATTTGACTTAGGCAAGCATCTATCACCGGACGAATGTCTTCTACTATCATAAAATCGATTTCATAGGTAAGATTCTCTATAATCACATGTAATCCCTTCACTCTTCCTGCAAAATTACTTATCCGATTCTTACCAGGCATCAACCTAAAATTGAGTTGCTTCTTCATCACCCAATTGTAATAAGTCCTAGTCATGATGTTCACGGGGGATCTAAGGTCGATGTAAGCTTTCCATATATGCATGTGCCCGATATTACATGGGATGTTAATGTTAGAGGGGTCTCCCATTTTGATAAGGGGGTTGCCAAAGATATATGTTCTCTCGGGACTATCGAATAAATCCTTATGGTATTCCCGTTCTTCCTTGGTTGGCAACTTATCAAAGTATTCTTCTATAGGTTCTACCTCCTCTAATTCCTCATCCTTATTAACCTCAACTTCCCTACTCTCATCCTTACTATCGGCTTCTACTCTAACTTCATCCTTGTCACTCTCTTCTATCTCCTTATCTATCAGCTTAATGGTGACAACATTGACAAAGTGGACATGTTTGGATGATGAGGGGTCCTTAATTTGGATTCCACTATTGGTGTCCCTAGTGTCCTTCCTAGGTGTGATTAATGCTTGGTTGTTGAGGGCTTTCAACAAGTTGTCAATCTTGTTGGTCATCTCCGTTTGTTGTTGGTTGAATTCGGTTTCAAACCTAGCTATGCGGGCCTCTTGAGATGCCATAAACTTTGACATCAATCCTTCAAGATTGTTGGTACTACCATAGTTGTTAGAAGGATTGTTGTTGAAAGTACGGTTGGATGGTGGACCGTTTGGTTGGTAACGATTAGGCGGATTGGAGGAATTGGGTTGATTTTGTTTCCACCTAAAGTTTGGGTGATTTTTCCAAGAGGGGTTGTATGAATCACCGTATGTGTTTGGCTCGGGCTTGAAAGTGTACCACTTATCTCCCGCTTCGTCGGTACGCGTGGATGCGTAGTCCGCAAAAGCTGTTCCGGGGAGTTCCACACAATCACGAGTGTCGTGGGGACCACTACATAATTCGCATGAAGAAGTGATTTTGTTCACTTGGCTTGAAGGCTTAGGAGCATCATAAGATTTCATGAGAAACTTGACTTGGTCCTCAAGTTCCATGATCCTACGGTCGGCAGTGCTAGAATTGTTCGAAGGCAAAGATATTGCCTTGACCGTTTTGTTCAAATCACGGGGATCATTCCAACTTTCGTTGTCATAGAGAGCAAGATCTTCTATGAGTTCCCATGATTGTAACGCACTAAGATCACGTAGCTTACCACCGGCCGATTGGTCAATGGCTCGCCTCGTGGAGATGTCGATATGGTCATAAAAGATTTGGACTTGGAGCCAAAGATCTATGCCATGATGAGGGACTTTTTGGAGTAAGTCCTTGAAACGAGTCCATGCTTCATAAAGAGATTCATTTTGACGTTGTTGGAACATCAAGATGTCATTCCTAAGCTTAGTAGTTCTCCCCGGTGGGAAAAATTGAGCAAGGAAACGAGTGGTGAGATCATCCCATGTGGTGATGGATCCCGCGGGTAAACGCTCAAGCCATTGACTAGCTTGATCCCGTAGAGAGAATTGGAATAGGCGTAATCGGGTTGTCTCTCTAGTTTCAACACCTAGGTCTATGGAATCTACGATTTTGAGAAAGTCCTTAAGATGTTGGTTTGGATCTTCGGAACGAAGTCCATGGAATGCACATCCGCTTTGCACCAACCGGATGGTGTCGGATCGCAAGGGGGTCACATTGGCTCCGGTGAGCTCAATGGTGTTTCGGTAGCCTTGGTGGCTAGGTCGGGAATACTCTCCTAAGGTTCGGGGCCTAAGGGGTTCTAGTGGTGGGTTTTGTTGTGGTGGGATGACGGGTTCAAAGATGTTACCACCTTCCATGATGTCGGATGGTAAAGAGTTACGAACAAAGGCACGAAGAAATAAGATAGACTAAAGAAAACCTAAAAATAAAAAATAAAATCTTACTAGAAAGGAATCTAGCAAGTAGACCTAATAAAAAGAAATTCTAACCTAGACAATAACTATTCCCCGGGCTGCGGCGCCAAAAACTTGATACGTGGGAATCGCAACAGGCTTTACCTCTCGAGAGATCTTGAGAAGCTTACAACCCCCACCAGGCAGTGTACCTGATCGTTGTAGTATAGTATAGTGACAAGTACCGGGGGATTGATCGTTCAGCTTAGGAATAGTGTCGCTAGGATTAGAAAGCCTAAATACTAGTTCTAAAGGTGAGGGATGATTATTTTTGTGTTTTTATATTGTATGGAAAGCAAGTAAAAATCTCGGGTTTTGAAAGAGTGGGCGGAATTAGTTGCTATTCAACTAACCCAAAACTAAGATGCAATCAAAATAAAATACTGAAAATGAAAATAAACTAATTATACTAAGGTTGTGAGCAGTAATTGGAGAAAATGTGTTTACTTAGATTTCACTACTCCCTAGATATCTTTTACACGTTAATTACTTGTTATAATTGCATGGATGACGGATTGTATTCCTTAATACCATTCATGGGGTGGTATACATAACTCCCTAATTCTATGAGCTCTTATCTCCTCCTACACCATGCCCAACACAACTATAGGGATTGTAAACAGTGGCTCATGCATTAAATACAACCAATAAAGACCTAGTACGCCTCGGTTCATGTTTCTTAAGACGTTCAAGCATGTTACCATTTGGAGATCTGCCAGTTTTCTTAAGTCTATCATATAAATCATTCATCCAAACACAAGAATAAACAAGTAATCAACACATAATCAATATCTAGGTTTCATTAGATCTAAGCAAACACAAAAGAGATCTAGCCTAGCATGATAGAATTAAGACAAGAACATGATATAGACAACCAACACATAGACATATTGATTGAATTAGAAGAACACTTATCTTAATTAATCATGCAAGGTATCAAGGGGTTGGAACCCTTGCAAAACCTGTAAAGTTACACCAAAATCGTCTTTAGGGTTTCTCCCAAAACTTCTCTCTTTTTAAATGTGAAAAACTAGAAAACTATATATAGGAAAATAGGGATGATAGCGTCAAGAACAAAGGTGTGACGCCGTCATCTCGCCGCCAAATACTTCCTCGGACGGCCTTGATCTACTTCTGACGCCGTCAAGGCCTAGGCCGTCACACAAATTACTCTTGACGCCCTGTGTGTGACGCCGTCATCAACTACGGATTTTTATTCTTGAGGTTTGACGCCGTCATGGGATTACTCTTGACGCCTTCATGTACTGTTCCCAGCATGGAAAATTGAGACTTTGCCGTTTTCTTCACTTTTATGCTCCAAAAACATCCAAAATGGCTTCTTCTCCAGAATTCACTCTCCAAGTACCTAAAATCACAAAAGGAACGATTTAGGGCAATATTTGATCAAATAAGTTCGGATTCGGGCTTAAATGACCCCCTAAAAACGGATCATTTTTCGCCTCATCAGACTCTTAACTCTTCTTCTAATCCTGAGCTAGCCGTCTTGAATAAGAAAATTGACGATTTGTCGACGGCTATGCTAAGAATGTACCAAATGATGCCGAATCAAGTCAAAGAAACACAAGTTAATGTGGTCAATGTCGTTTGTGAAACTTGTGGTGGTCCACACCCGTATTATGAATGTCCGACGACCGGCTCTTTTGCTCAAGAGAACGTGTATGCTGCGAATATGGGTGGCAACGGTTACCCACCTCTTCAAGGAGACCGTAATCTCCTCAGCTACCGTTCGAGCCATTTTCAAGGACCACCCGGGTTTAATCAACCTAATCAAGTGAATCAGAATAACAATGTGCAAAACCGTAATCATCAATTCAATAACAATCAAAATCACAACCGAGGAAATAATGGTTTTCAAGGACAAAATCAGAATTTTCAACAAAATCAAAACCGGGGAAATTTTCACCAAGGCCCGCCTCAAGGGAATAATTTTCAAAACAATGGGAATTTTCAGAATAACAACCATAGAAATCAGAACAATGGCAGTTTTCAAAACCGTGGGCAAAGTTTTAATAATCAAAATCAAGCTGCTGTTCCAAATCCGTCGCCCACGGAAGAGTTGATTAAACAATTGATACAAGGTCAACAAGCTTTAATTGCTAAACAAGAAGAAACAACGAAAATGTTTGCAACTCAAATCAATGATATCAACAAGCGTTTAAATGATCGACCCTCGGGCTCTGGAACTTTGCCTAGCAACACGATCGCTAACCCGAGGGGCTATGCAAAAGCGATCATAACAAGGAGTGGTGTTACTTATGATGGACCGACGGCTCCGACTACCTCTTCTTCTCTACCTCCCAAGGTAGTCGTCCGTGAACCCGAGGTGACAACGGATACGGAAATTCCTATTAATAATGGAAGGACCGAAGACATCCAACCTCCGGTGGTCCCGACGTCTAAAGGAAAGGAAAAGGTTGTTAATGATAATGAAAATGAAACACCCGTTAAAACAAAGTTGCCATATCCGTCACGCTTAAATGAACAAAAGCACCGCGAGAAGGATAAAAACCAAATGGAGAAGTTTTATCAGATTTTTCAAGAGTTACACTTTGATATAAGTCTCGCGGATGCTATACTTTTGATACCCAAATTTGCTTCGATGCTAAAAGGTCTTTTGAATAATAAAGAAAAGCTTTTTGAAATGTCAAGGACTCAAATGAACGAGAATTGCTCAGCGGTTCTTCTTAAAAAGCTACCCGAAAAGCTTGAAGACCCTGGCAAGTTTCTTATACCGTGCAATTTTCCGGGTATGGTTCAATGCTTCGCCTTGGCCGATCTTGGTGCTAGCATTAACCTTATGCCATTGTCGATATGGAAAAAGTTGTCTCTTCCTAACTTTACACCGACGTTTATGACCCTCGAGCTTGCCGACCGATCAACGTCTCGTCCAATTGGCATAGCTGAGGATATTTTTGTCAATGTTGGGAAATTTCATTTCCCTGCGGATTTTGTGGTTGTTGATTTCGATGCCGATCCACGGGTTCCTCTCATTCTCGGGAGAGGTTTCCTAAGGACCGGTCGTGCTTTGATTGATGTTTATGACGAAGAGATTACTTTACGTGTTGGAAACGAAGCCGTCACTTTTAACCTTGATCAAACCGCGAGATACTCCTCCGATTACGATGTTTCTTCCGTTAATCGTATTGATGTTATTGATGAACTTACGGAGGAGTATGCTCAAGAATTTCTTGGTTTTACCGATAATGCTTCGAGTGGCAATCCCACTCCTTCTTTTGAACCAATCGTCTCCGATTCTTCCCCTTCCCTCACTCCGTTTGAGGGAAGTGATCTCGCTTGGGAAGAAATCAATGCTTGTCTTGCAAATGAATCATTTTCACCGGAAATTGATAATAACAAATTTGATCCAGAGGGGGACATTTTATTAATTGAAAAATTGTTAAACGAAAAACCGATTGTTTCTTCCCCTCCGGTTGATTTAAAAATGGCAGACGTAAAAGAAGTTAAGCCGTCTATTGAGAATCCTCCGGAGCTTGAGCTCAAGGATTTGCCTCCTCATCTCGAATACGCATACTTGGAAATAAATGAAAAATTACCGGTTATAATTTCAAAAGGCCTTAAAGATGAAGAGAAGACACGACTCTTAGATGTGCTTCGGAAGCATAAAAGTGCAATTGCTTGGCAAATATCCGACATTAAGGGAATCGACCCTCGATTTTGTACTCATAAGATTCTTCTTGAGGATAATCACAAAGCTTCTGTCCAGCAACAACGACGGGTTAATCCACAAATCCATGAAGTGATCAAAAAGGAAGTTATAAAACTCCTTGACGCTGGAATGATTTATCCGAGCTCGGATAGTTCATGGGTTAGCCCGGTTCATTGTGTGCCAAAGAAAGGCGGAATCACTGTTGTGAAGAATGACGATAATGAGCTTATACCGACTCGACTTGTGACCGGATGGAGAGTTTGTATCGACTATCGAAAGTTGAATGATGCAACACGTAAAGACCATTTCCCGCTTCCTTTTATGGACCAGATGCTTGAACGTTTAGCGGGAAATGAGTTCTATTGTTTTCTCGATGGCTTTTCTGGGTACTTTCAAATTCCCATTGATCCCCAGGATCAAGAAAAGACCACTTTTACTTGCCCGTATGGAACGTTTGCATATCGTAGAATGCCCTTTGGCTTATGTAACGCTCCAGGCACGTTTCAACGGTGTATGATGGCCATTTTCTCCGATATGATTGAAAAAACCATGGAAGTGTTCATGGACGACTTCTCCGTTTATGGAAATTCTTTCGACTCTTGCCTTTCCCATTTGGAAAATATGCTAATTCGGTGTGAAAACACTAATTTAGTTCTAAATTGGGAAAACTACCACTTCATGGTTAAAGAGGGAATAGTCCTCGGCCATAAAATATCCAAATCTGGAATTGAGGTGGATCGGGCAAAAGTCGATGTTATTGCTAAATTACCACATCCGACTACCGTCAAAGGAATCCGAAGTTTCCTTGGTCATGTCGGCTTTTACCGACGTTTTATTCAAGACTTCTCCAAAATAGCCCGGCCTCTGACCCACCTTTTAGAAAAAGACGCTCCGTTTAACTTCACAAATGAATGCGTCGATGCATTTAATGTTTTAAAGAAGAAGTTAACGGAGGCACCAATCTTAGTTGCCCCCGATTGGAACTTACCATTTGAGCTAATGTGTGATGCAAGTGGTTATGCCATTGGTGCAGTTCTGGGGCAACGTAAGAACAAGTATTTTCAGCCTATACACTATGCAAGCAAGACCATGAATGACGCCCAACATCATTATACAACTACCGAAAAGGAAATGTTAGCGGTTGTCTATGCTTTTGAGAAATTTAGGTCTTATTTGCTACTTAAAAAATGCATAGTGTATACGGACCACTCAGCCCTAAAGTACTTAATGGCTAAACAAGATGCGAAGTCACGTTTAATGCGGTGGGTTCTTTTGCTCCAAGAATTTAATGTCGAAATACGAGACAAGAAAGGAGCTGAGAATCTTGCTGCCGATCACCTTTCACGACTTGAGAACCCCCATCAAAGTGTTCTCGAGAATAAGGAAATTAATGATGCTTTTCCTCTCGAGACACTTGGGAGTGTGACCAAAATTGACCAAAGTACCCCATGGTTCGCCGATTTTGCGAATTACCATGCGGGGAATTTCATTAGGAAAGGGATGTCGTCCCAGCAAAAGAAGAAATTCTTTAAAGATGTCCAACATTATTTTTGGGACGACCCCTACTTGTTCAGAGTCTGTGCGGATCAAGTGATCCGGCGGTGTGTTCACGGTACGGATTCCGTTGAAATTCTTAAGGCATGTCATAGTGGACCCACGGGGGGACATCATGGTGCCAATTTCACCGCTAAGAAGGTTTTCGATTCCGGCTTCTATTGGCCGACGATATATCGGGATGCCCATGAATTGGTGAAAACATGTGATTCTTGCCAACGTCAAGGGAAAATTTCTCAAAAGGATGAAATGCCGCAAAATGCGATTCAAGTTTGTGAGATTTTTGACGTTTGGGGCATCGATTTCATGGGGCCATTCCTGTCGTCTAGGGGTAACAAATACATTCTCGTGGCCGTTGATTACTTATCAAAATGGGTTGAAGCGAAGGCGCTCCCCACCAATGACGCCCGAGTGGTTGTTAAGTTTTTGAAGAGTCTCTTTGCCCGATTTGGTGCACCTCGAGCCATCATAAGCGATCGTGGGACCCATTTTTGCAATGATCAATTTGCGAAAGTTATGCTTAAATATGGTGTCACACATCGTCTTTCCACGGCTTATCATCCACAAACGAGTGGTCAAGTTGAGGTTTCAAATCGTGGTTTAAAACGTATACTTGAAAGGACAGTAGGAGAACACCGTGCCTCTTGGGCCGACAAATTAGAAGATGCATTATGGGCTTTCCGGACCGCTTACAAAACTCCCATTGGGTGTACACCATATAAGCTGGTTTACGGGAAAGCTTGTCATTTGCCCATTGAACTAGAGCACAAGGCCTACTGGGCATTAAAACATGCCAACTTTGACTTGAAAACCGCGGGTGATCACAGAAAAATCCAATTGAATGAGTTAGTAGAACTCCGTGATCAAGCTTACGAGAATTCTTTGATTTACAAAGAGAAAATAAAAAGAATTCATGATGTCAAGATCAAAGACCGCGTTTTTAACGTTGGTGATCAAGTGCTACTTTTTAATTCTCGGTTAAAGATATTCTCGGGTAAGCTTAAAACCCGTTGGTCTGGACCATTCACAATCACCCAAGTTTTCCCTTATGGAACCATTGAGTTAGCTCAACAAGATGGACCCAATTTTAAGGTGAATGGTCACCGTTTAAAACACTACTTTGGAGGGGATGTACCGACTATGGTAGTCCCGGATCTCCAAACTTTCTCCAAGGACAATTGAATTCGGGGATCGAGTCAAGCTCATGTGTCTCGGTTATCAAAAACAAGCGCTTCGTGGGTGGCAACCCATGCTTATCCAATTTCATCTTCTTATTTTCTATTTTTTAACAAATAACGTGAGGAGGGGGTGCCTCTTCTACTCTTGTGTTCCGTGGTTGTTTGTGATGTTTGTTCAGGATTGTCCATGATTTATGATGACTCTCGTGCTCGTTATCTTTTCACTTGGAGTATCATTCATCGGTGCTACTTGGAAATCCTATATCCGTTACATCTTATCGACTAACGTTTTCTTTGGCATAATTAATAAACGGCCTAGAATTTTGTTAGGATTACCTTAACCCAATAAAACATTGAGGACAATGTTTCGTTCTAGTTGGGGGGAGGGTGAATCTTCGATTCGATTTGACCTAGCATTTTTCACATGTCGTGTACTCTTGCAACTCCGTTTTTCCACCAAAAATAAAAAAATTGAAAAAATTGAAAAATTTCAAAAATTTTGATGAAAAAGTACAAAAAGATGAGAAAAGTTGAAAAAGTTGTGCAAAAATATAATAAAGTTTGAATAAGTGTTTTGACACCTTGTTGACTTTCTTGCTGGCGAGAGTAGGAATAAATATTTTGACTTGACCGGGCGTGTTGAGCCCTAGCTTGTTCCCTTAACCAATGATAATCACATAAGCTTGTGCTAGTTTTGTACACAAGGAGCTACTCTTTTGTTGGCTCCCGTACTTGACTTTATACATGCGCAGCTTAAAAGCTTTCGCTAGTCTTTTACATCAGGAGCTAGAAAACGCGAATTCTTCTTCTAGAATTTGCAAGTTTCCGTAACTGACTTTATATACGCGTGGCTGATTATCGGCTAAGTATTTGCTGGTTTCATTACTTGAGATCTTAAATTGCGAAGAACGAGAAATGATAGAGTTTATTTAGAAGTTAGATGCTAAACATAGAGTAATGGTTCTCTTTAGAGCTCATGAGAGGTACTTGTGGCTTTTTACTCCCATCAGAAACGTCACCAATATATATAATAGATGTTCTAGGTTAATTAGTGGTATTTCGGTTTGAATAATATTTAGTTCTTTGTTTTCTTAAGAGAATTTTTGCTTTAGAAGTTGGGTACATATCAAGGAACATCAAAAATAAGAGCGAAAAGTGAAAAAATCAAAAGTCAAAAGTTGATTATGTATGTGGTTTTGGAGCTACCCGATAAGCTACCGTTGATGTATGAGAAAAAAGTGAAAAGTATGAAAAATATGAGAAAAGTGAAAAATGAAAAAAATGAGAGTTGAAAGTTATGTTGAATAAGAGCTTATGTATGTAAATAAGTTGTTGGCGCGTGCGGTGCATGTGATAAGTGATTAGTAATCAGTCACATGAGGTGCACGTGATCGTACTCCGCAACTTATATTTTTGATATTGTATGTACCTGATGAGGCGAAAAATGATTCATTTTTAGGGGGTCATGTAAGCCCGAATCCGACTTTATTTGATCAAATATTGCCCTAAATCGTTCCTTTTGTGATTTTAGGTACTTGGAGAGTGAATTCTGGAAAAGAAGCCATTTTGGACGTTTTTGGAGCATAAAAGTGAAGAAAATGTCAAAGTCTCAATTTTCCATGCTGGGAACAGTACATGAAGGCGTCAAGAGTAATCTCATGACGGCGTCAAACCCCAAGAATTAAAATCCGTAGTTGATGACGGCGTCACACACAGGGCGTCAAGAGTAATTTGTGTGACGGCCTAGGCCTTGACGGCGTCAGAAGTAGATCAAGGCCGTCCGAGGAAGTATTTGGCGGCGAGATGACGGCGTCACACCTTTGTTCTTGACGCCGTCATCCCTATTTTCCTATATATAGTTTTCTAGTTTTTCACATAAGAAGGGAAGTTTGGGAGAAACCCTAAAGACGATTTTGGTGCACCTTTTACAGGTTTTTCAAGGGTTCCAAACCCTTGATACCTTGCATTGTAATTGAGATAAGTGTTCTTCTAATTCAATCAATATGTCTATGTGTTGGTTGTCTATATCTTGTTCTTGTCTCAATTCCATTATGCTAGGCTAGATTTCGTTTGTGTTTGCTTAGATCTAATGAAACCTAGATATTGATTATGTGTTGATTACTTGTTTATTCTTGTTTTGGATGAATGATTTTATATGTTAGGCTTAAGAAAACTGGCAGATCTCCAAATTGTAACATGCTTGAACGTCTTAAGAAACATGAACCGAGGCGTACTAGGTCTTTATTGGTTGTATTTAATGCATGAGCCACTGTTTACAATCCCTATAGTTGTGCTGGGCATGGTGTAGGAGGAGATAAGAGCTCATAGAATTGGGGAGTTATGTATGCCACCCCATGAATGGTATTAAGGAATACAATCCGTCATTCATGCAATTATAACAAGTAATTAACGTGTAAAAGATATCTAGGGAGTAGTGAAATCTAAGTAAACACATTTTCTCCAATTACTGCTCACAACCTTAGTTTAAATTAGTTTATTTTCATTTTTATTATTTTATTTTGATTGCATCTTAGTTTTGGGTTAGTTGAATAACAACTAATTCCACCTACTCTTCCAAAACCTGAGATTTTACTTGCTTTCATAAAAATATAAAAATACAAAAATAATCATCCCTCACCTTTAGAACTAGTAATTAGGCTTTCTAATCCTAGCGACACTATTCCTAAGCTGAACGATCAATCCCCCGGTACTTGTCACTATATTATACTACAACGATCAGGTACACTGCCTGGTGGGGGTTGTAAGATTCTCGAGATCCCTCGAGAGGTAAAGCCTGTTGCGATTCCCACGCATCAAGTTTTTGGCGCCGCAGCCCGGGGAATAGTTATTGTCTAGGTTAGAATTTCTTTTTATTAGGTCTACTTGCTAGATTCCTTTCTAGTAAGATTTTATTTTTTATTTTTAGGTTTCCTTTAGTCTATCTTTTTCTTTGTGCCCTTTGTTTGTAAAACCATTTTCATTTGTCTTCATGGCGGATGAGATTCCATTTAGATCATTAACAATAGAGGAACAATTTGTTTACTCAGATAGATTTGCTTCCTGTTGTTCCAATGAATTTTTAAGTGATCTTAGCTATATACAAGAGGAGATGGGTGTAAAGTTTGATAGGTTTGATGAGTTATGCGCATGTGTGGCCTATATTAAACTATCATTGTTAGGATCAATTCCTTTTAGTAAGACCCTTTGGAAAAATTTTGAGGAAAGCCTCCTAACCGTGAACCATGAGTTCAATGAATTGATGGGTTTGTATGCATCACAACTTGAGGAAACAATTAAGGAGGATTTAGCCGAACATGATCATATTGAGCAAAAAGATGAATCCTTTAGGCAAATTGAACATTGTAATCAAGTTATTGAGGAAGGTTCTTATGAATCAGACTTAGAACTTGAAATGGCTAGAGAAGGATTTGAGATACTTAGCAACATGTTTAGGTTAGATTCTACTAAAACACGTGATGAGGATATAGGTGATGTTGAGAAAAGGAAGGATGAGGTAAATAACACAAACCTACAAAGTACCCCACAACTCCCACCATCACTTGAGGAATACACACCACCCGTGACTTACCCGGAAGAAGTAGAAGAGACTATAGGAGCCCCAATAGAGGTAGAACCCTTGTACAAAACACCACTAGAGGATATAGGTTTGAATACTTGTAGTGATAACCTTACTCTTAGTTCTAGGGAATTACCTAGTGTTGATGAACCGGGACCTCAATCTTCGCACAACTTTCCATCCTTAGATATACATCTAGGAGACAAAAGAGGAGCCGACCCACCCATCAACCCATGTAGTCCGGGTAGTCTTAGGATAAAGGTAGTAGACTCTAAACCTTGTAGAGAGGAAGCCAACATAGGAGTGGAAAATGACCTTACATGCTTACATCACCCATTTATGATTGATCACAAGACACATTATGGGTTTAAACCAGGTTTATTAGGTCAAGATGGATTCCCAACTAGGAGTCTCTCGAAGTTGATAGAAGATGATCCCTTTCTAAGAGAAAATCTTAATCCGCCCACTAACCCAATTGAATTAAGTAAGGTTATGATGATAGGAGCACACCCCTTTGAGCATATAATTCATCCACCACTCTTTTCTCACGAGGCATACTATTACCAAGTTGGTGTGTATCGCTACTATCACCCACACTTAATCCTAAGTGTAGGGATAACCTCCCCTTTATCCGTTAAATAAGGGTAGAGTCAGGCTCGTGACTCGAACAAAAACAAGCGCTTCTTGGGAGGCAACCCAAGTTTTATTTATTTATTTGTTTGTTTGTTTATGTGTTTGTTATTTGCTTCCGTATGCATGTTTAATTTTTATTGTTGGTTGATCATGTTTCGCAATTAAAATGTGGAAATACTTTACTTTGTTGTTTTTGCCTAGTCTTAACTCCACCTAAAAGTATTTTTGCAAAAGATAAGTGTAAGGGGAAACCCCAAATATGTTTTTAAGAAACAAACCAATCATGATTCTCCACTATAACACCCCGTAAAATTTTTCCTACGATTAACCCGTTGCCATAACATAAATTAACCCTTTTTACAGGAACAATTTTTTTTTTTTATATTATGCATAACATATTATGTGAACCACTATTACATTTATGATTGACCATTTGCCTAGGAACGTTGCATGCACACAAACCTAGATAGTCTAATTATCGCGAATATATATTTTTAAACGTTTATATTTTTATAATATACGTTTCGTATATTTAAGGTACAATATTTATATATTCCCGAAGCCTACGAAAATTCCCGAGATCACTCATTAATATTATTTGATCGTAACCCGACTCTCAAAACACACCAGGTGGGCCCCGTTGAACCATTGGGCCACTTAAACCCAAACAGCCAAACCAAACGGACTACTTAACCTTTCTTTTTGTTTTGGGCCCAACTCACGCAGCAGCCCAGCAGCCCAAGCGCACCCTTTGTTATTATCTTGTTTTCTTTCTTTTCTGTTCCAGTCGCGATCAGCCACAAAACACCCTCGTTATTTCTTAATTTCGACACACAACCTACTGATTTTATTTCACCATTCGATTGAAGACCTGGCATAGTATCAGGAATGACAAATATCGTTACCTTCCTCACTCGTTTACTACCCTAGAAACGACCCAAGTAAACCCCAAAACTCATTATTGCCAAACTTGTAAAAACGTGTCAAAAGCTTCCCTAGCACCACCCAAGCCCCCCCCCCCCCCCCAATGACCACGAATCTGACTCATTTGCACAGTAGAATGCCAGAAGTAAACAGAAGATCTTATGACACATTCTTTTGGTTGTTTTCGTTTGATTGGACGAAAATGCGGTGCCACACCACAACAACGAGACAACACATCACATACTTGGCTTGTTTCTCTTGTCTTGAACCTTCACAAACTTTCTATAACATCCCATACAATTCTCAGTTGCAACACACACACAAAAACGCACCATATCTCAATTTCATTAAAGTATTATGAGTTACTAGGGACGAACGGTTTGCCAAGAGGCCGAGGAGATAGAACCAAGTACCTAGCCACGTTTGGCTCGATCCTAAGTCGTTGGTGTGTGGAGAAACGAACCATGTTGGTCCTTTGTTCTAGCTCAGTCCACAAACACGTTTTTACCCCACCCCTAGAGGTGAGGTAAGGCTCTTGGAGTCCATTTTCACTTCATCACTTTTATTATTTTTAGAATTTGAACATTTCGTTTGATCCATTATCTCACTAATTAAAAACGTAATATATACTTTTTATTCGACATACTAAAAGCTTAACATGCTAACAACCGATTGGTATAATGTTTTTAGTCTAAAAGTAACGTTTGTTTAATATAAATCACACGTTTGTAAGTCACTTGGACCCATACGTTTTTAACAAAAGACTTAGAATATTTTGACTAGGGAAAACTGTTTTCAGAATTTACTTTGCTCACTTACTTAACCTCGTTAATTCCCGAATTCGATACATAACATATTAATTTTAAAACTCGAACTCATTATTGACATGACTTACAATCAGGAAACGTATTTGGTTCGAAATTATAAGATCGTTTAAGCTGTTTGCTCGACCTCTTTTTTACCTACAAAAACTGTTTTCTATAACAATTAATAAGCTAACATGGGCTTATAAGCCCATTTAGCTGTTTGTAAACTTATTACATAAGCTGATCGTATAAGCTTATTGGTAATATTTTTATAACATAAAAATGAGCCAAACCCCAGGCCCAAACCTTTCATAAGCTCGACGGATCTCAAAACGTTAACGGGCCTTGAAATTTACACGTTAAGCCCATTAGGTGGAAAATAAGCTTTTTAAGCAAATAAGCTGAAGAAATAAGCTTTTCTGAATATTATGAGCTTAATCTAATAATAAAAATGTTAAACTTTTAATTTGGTGAAATTTGGACCAAGATTGCAAATTTTCTTAACCGAGGGACTAAAAGTGTCAAAATGGTAAACTATGGGTAGAAACTGTCAAAACAGAAAACTTTGAGTTCTAAACTGTTAAAAATGATATTTGGAGTTGAAAAATGTAAATATTGATACTTTTGGACCTAAAATGTAAATTATATATATTTTGGACTAACGGTGTAAAATATATATCGTTAGGGTTAAAAATGTAATTTTTGTAAAACTTAAAGGATTTTTCCGTAATATTATTTTATAAAAATAATATTAATGTTTTATATAAATGTAAGTGTATTTGATGTAAAAACTTGATAAGTTTAACTATTATATACGTTATATAATTCGCAACTATAATTAATTTTTAACGATAACGACGTTACATTATTCGTTATTCTTTTGAACTGTTATCGTGACGTCTACACGCGTTGACTTATTCTTGATGATTTTCTATCGCACATCGAGCATCGATCATTACACTCACAAGTTATATGTATATATAACTTTGTTCTTGAACTTCAAACATTTAAACGAACACGAGTTTTAATAACAAACTGAATGACTAATATTCACGATAAAAACTAGACTTAGACTATCAACTAAAACATATCATATCTTTTAGGTTGTGTGTGAAGTCGTTGCCTTGCATCGTTGAGATTACGATACTACCACTACCACTGTACTACTAAGGTGAGTTCTTAGCCCCATTTTTATAATTATTTTATAAATATTTTGGGGGAGATACATGCTCAACTACTGCTTTTACTTTCACAAGTATTTTAAACTTTCACATATTACTGTGAGTCATAGCCCCTACTCTTAATTGTTTTATAATGATTTATAAACATTTTTGGGAGAGATACATGCTTAAAACTCGAACACAAGTCTTTTTACCGGGTATTGAAATACCGTCAGGCCAATGTTATTTGCTTAAGTTACTATTGCCAAAAGTCCCTCGATCATGAACCTTAATCACTTGAAGGGTGAACGTAAATAAATGTGGATAGTACTATTAGTGATTGACAATCCTCGTTTGGTTGTTAGAGAAAACACCAGGCGCACTTTATTGTTCTTATTATAGGTTATTGGCAAATACCTATCTTGAGGGCCTACTACTTACCGTCATAACTTGAGATTATGATTGGCTGTTAATCGTTGAGTATCATGAGCTTAAGGCAATAACAAGAACGTTGATTTAAACTTATTGATTGTATGTGATCACAATACATTCTTAACTTGTGATTCAAATCTCGTGTTAAATGGATTTATAAACAAACTACTATTTTGGTGTTGGCCCTGTGAAGGGCAACCCAACGAACTATTTTTGAGTGATAAGGAAATCACTCATTTTATAATTAACAATTTAAACTATAAACTCTATGAACTCACCAACCTTTGTGTTGACACTTTTTAGCATGTGTTTATCTCAGGTAACTATACAAGAAGGAACTTGAAGGCACGGAATGGGCTTGTAACCCGGCATGGGCTTAAATAAACATTTTGACATATTTTAAATAAACTTGTTGTTTAAATTATGAAACATCTTGATGTCTCGAATATTTGGTATTTTGAATGAATTAAACTTTAAAGCGTCACTTTTGTGTCGTTTTCTATGATTGTGACAAAGATCCTCGAAGTAACACCCAAAAAGTCTTCCGCTGACATTTTAAAGTCTTCCGCTGACGTGACGATTTTGGGGGTGTTACATCCACAATATTAAATGAACATGTATATTCGTACTTGTTAGAGTCAAATGCTTGTATTGAGTCATAATGAAGTTTTGCAGGATTTTCCAGAAAGTAGGACCAAGTTTTTCCAGAAATTTTCCGGAAACTTAACATAAGAATTTCTGCAGGTCAATTCTGACGGCGTCAGGAGTTTACTCTTGACGGCGTCAGGTGTAAAAAATCTGAAAATTTTACCGGTTTTGTTTTTCTAACGGAGTCTTATGGTTTTTGTGAATTATTAAGTTTTATAATCTCCAGGAGATCTGCAAACTTCATTCCACAAGCATTATATCTTATTTTGTTTTCTAGGATTTAGTAACTTATATAGGATGCCGCCGATTTTACGCGAGGTTGTCTTGTCTATTTTGTCAGGTTTAACAGGTTATGTATGACAAGAAGATGATTTATATTCTGGATGGGAAGCTTTGATTGTTCATTTTCTTGGGGGAAGATTTAACCTGGCCACCCTATTATCCATACCGAGCGAATCAAGGGAGTATTTGATTTCATTCCTTTTACTTTTTCACTTTTACATTCTTTACTTGAACATTGGGGACAATGTTCATCTTAAGTGTACGGGGAGGGTAAAAAGATGATACCTTACATATGCACTTTCGCTTGAGTTTGTTTTGTTTGATGGTAGATGTGTAATAAAACTATGAGAAATACTTGTTAGTGTAATTTTAGCGCCAAATTTAAAAATTTTTACAACATTTAGGAGTGAAACTTTAGCCATAGCAAGCGTCTCATGGATAGGAGATTGTATGACTAGCACATAACCGTATATTCAGAAAAATTTTCCACCCAAATATGTGAGGATCGCCTTTAGATTTGATAGGAAAAGCAGTTACTATTAGTGCTTATGAGTGTACCGGTAGCATTTAGATTCTAGAACTTGCGTTAGTGATGCATCCCGAGACCGCTAGTGAGACTACATTCGTGTGGTAGGATTTACTACATGATAAGAGGCATTAGGATCACCCTTGTGTTAAACCCGTATTATAATTACTTGACCATTTAAGTCATACTACTTGACTAGTTAAGTCAACTAATTTTTCCCACACCCTTAGCGTTGTACTCATTTTTAGTACACGAAACCCCTAGTACACCCCTCCGAGCCTATCTTTTCGTTTCTAACTTTAAGCATTTTACTTAAAGAAAGAATTTGTTACACCCCACTTAAATGTACAACCAAATCGCCTTAGCCTTCCGTGTATGCGCTCATCTTTAGTGCATTATTGTTATTTGTTAAACCCTAAGTTAACTTTCTAATTGATTACATGGTTGCTAAGTCGAGTCATATCCTTGTACATATTGTTTTGGGACGATTGGGACTCATGGGTAAGTACTTATTTTATGGAGTAACGGGGAAGAACATCATATATTACCCCCATATGTACGTTAATCTTAAAAGTGCTCCAAGTGTTTTGATTTTCTTAATTCGAGTTATTAGATTAGTTTAATGTAAAGTATGTAAAGATTCAAGTGTAAGGGGAATTTTCATTCCCTATGATGTATTATTTTGGATGGTAGGGTAAAAGTGTATGCAAAAAAAAAAAAATCGAAAAAAAAAAAAAAAAAAAATCGAAAAAAAAAATCGAAAAAAAAATCAAGAAAAAGAAAATAAAAAAAAAATAGAAAAAGGAAAAAGAGAAAAAAAAACATACGGACTACCATCCCGTTTCATTCTATGTTTATTTTATGTTTTTTTCTTTTTGATTTATTAGCTTAAGTCGAGTCTAGTCTTGGCTTAGCAACGCCATATTGTACATGTAATTAACCAAGATTGTTAACTCGCCACCAGTAATAACTTCCTTTATCCAACAAAACCGTGTAATTCATATCCCTATACCTAACGTTACAACCCTTTAAAAGACCTCTTTGATAGTTTATCCTAGGTGCTTACGCCATGTGGTGGAGGTTTGATCCTTTCCCAAGCTTATGGTAATCTATTTTGCTATGACAGGTAGTGAGTGATATCTTCCATTTCCATAATGTTATATTACTTTATTACACCCGAGAGATGTGAGTATCTAAACACTATTTGTGAGGTGCTAGTGTATGACCTCCGTGCTTGTCTATTGGTCTTTAGTGGAACGATTATTTGTTGTAATTACTTTTATATTAGTGTTAAATGACCCCTAACTTGTCTTTTGACTAGAATAAAAGCGCATTTGCTTGAGAACAAGCAAATCTCAAGTGTAAGGGTATATGATGAGGCGAAAAATGATCCGTTTTTAGGGGGTCATTTAAGCCCGAATCCGACTTTATTTGATCAAATATTGCCCTAAATCGTTCCTTTTGTGATTTTAGGTACTTGGAAAGTGAATTCTGGAAAAGAAACCATTTTGGACGTTTTTAGAGCATAAAAGTGAAGAAAACGGCAAAGTCTCAATTTTCCATGCTGGGAACAGTACATGAAGGCGTCAAGAGTAATCTCATGACGGCGTCAAACCCCAAGAATTAAAATCCGTAGTTGATGACGGCGTCACACACAGGGCGTCAAGAGTAATTTGTGTGACGGCATAGGCCTTGACAGCGTCAGAAGTAGATCAAGGCCGTCCGAGGAAGTATTTGGCGGCGAGATGACGGCGTCACACCTTTGTTCTTGACGCCGTCATCCCTATTTTCCTATATATAGTTTTCTAGTTTTTCACATAAGAAGGGAAGTTTGGGAGAAACCCTAAAGACGATTTTGGTGCAGCTTTTACAGGTTTTTCAAGGGTTCCAAACCCTTGATACCTTGCATTGTAATTGAGATAAGTGTTCTTCTAATTCAATCAATATGTCTATGTGTTGGTTGTCTATATCTTGTTCTTGTCTCAATTCCATTAGGCTAGGCTAGATTTCGTTTGTGTTTGCTTAGATCTAATGAAACCTAGATATTGATTATGTGTTGATTACTTGTTTATTCTTGTTTTGGATGAATGATTTTATATGTTAGGCTTAAGAAAACTGGCAGATCTCCAAATGGTAACATGCTTGAACATCTTAAGAAACATGAACCGAGGCGTACTAGGTCTTTATTGGTTGTATTTAATGCATGAGCCACTGTTTACAATCCCTATAGTTGTGCTGGGCATGGTGTAGGAGGAGATAAGAGTTCATAGAATTGGGGAGTTATGTATGCCACCCCATGAATGGTATTAAGGAATACAATCCGTCATTCATGCAATTATAACAAGTAATTAACGTGTAAAAGATATCTAGGGAGTAGTGAAATCTAAGTAAACACATTTTCTCCAATTACTGCTCACAACCTTAGTTTAAATTAGTTTATTTTCATTTTTATTATTTTATTTTGATTGCATCTTAGTTTTGGGTTAGTTGAATAGCAACTAATTCCGCCTACTCTTCCAAAACCTGACATTTTACTTGCTTTCATAAAAATATAAAAATACAAAAATAATCATCCCTCACCTTTAGAACTAGTAATTAGACTTTCTAATCCTAGCGACACTATTCCTAAGCTGAACGATCAATCCCCGGTACTTGTCACTATATTATACTACAACGATCAGGTACACTGCCTGGTGGCGATTCCCACGCATCAGTACCCCAAATTCCTTGATGTGGACCGAATTTCTATTGCAGTGGTTCTTAAGAGAAAATGAATAACTACTTATCGTTTTAACTTAGGTATCACTATCGGACTTAAAAATTATCGAAACGAGAAAATATGAAGCAATTCATTTCTCAACAAAATAAAATATTGAGATACAAAACCTAGGAAATGGGAGTAAGAAGTTTCCACAAGTAACTGTTATGAGTAGTGTTAGCATCTAATTTGTAAATAAGCTGTGATCTCGTTTGTACGCTTAGTTTGGGGACTCGTGAAAAATCAAGGATGACGATTTTTATCCGTATGGTCACTTCTTATATAGAAGTGTTTCTACTCGTTGACCCTAATAATTATTGCAAAATAATGAAAGTCGACAAACCGTCACAAGTGTGAAGTATGGAAAAGTACAAAAATAGAAAGTATAAGTGAAATAAAGGAATAAAAGGAAAATTTTGGAAAACGGAGCGTTTTTGGGAATAAATTATTTTATAACTTCTTTCGAACCGCCTTGCTACTTTTCAAAGTTAGTAAAAAGAGTTTTGAAATTATTTATCCCAAAAGCGTGAATTGATCACATTGCGTGAGGACACGGCAATACCTTAGTCGGGGGGATTTTGGTGAGTTCTTATTCACTCACTATTTTATGGCCAAATACCGACCCAAAACGACTATTTAAGCTAACAAATGCCAAGAAAACACTTGTTTTTGTATTGTGAATGTGCAGGAACGGATTTATCAATAAAAGTCGAAAAAATCACATGAATACCGGAAAACGAGCACGAGAGTTGAAGTTGGTCAAAGAGTCAATGCCGGGGATCCAAAAGTCATCTACACTCCTTCGTCTATTCAGACTTGGCAAGATTAGTCCTTGAATTATATTTTTGAAGAAAGTCACATTTGGCCCTTGGAGTTTGAAAGATAACACAATTGGTCCTTGTAATTCTCATTACTAAATCTGAAATTATAAAATCTGGTCCAAATCCATATTACCCTAAAGTTTAATCCAAGTCCATACAAACAAAGGCCCAAGCCCACATTTCCAAAGTATTACCCGAGCCCATTTTAACTTCGGTCAACACTTCAGTCAAAGTTCAAGAAATAAAAAAACCAAACGCGCCTAAAACAATTACCCCCAATTCCATCTAACCCAGAACCCCCAAACTATCCATGAACCCTAAGTCACACCGTGGTTCAAATTGGTTCAAACCATTTCAATTAACAAATTAATAACTCGTCATTGGGGTTTCTAGAAGGATTATCACATGCTCAGATGATGTCAGAGGTACTTGTTTGCACGAATGGACACTTGGCGAGCCATGAATGGACAAGACGCGTCATATTCCTCATTGGATTCTCTTCTAAATTCTCTGACAAGGACAGAGAAAGACTACACGAATGGGAACAGATGGCATGGTGTGATTGGTTAGGCCACGTCTCATAATCTAATCCAAGGGCTGTGGTTGCATTAAAGAAGCACAAAGTTGATCAAGAGGCTGTGAATAGAAGGAGAAAGCACAGATGAGTTGTGGATCACCAACCTGGCATTCAGACCCAAACTCTCTTACCTCATCTATAAATAGGTGTCATTTTAAGCTCTTTGTATGTAGATTTTTAGGTAGTGTTATGCTGCAGAAATGTATCTAGACTAGTATTTGTAATAATTAGCTTTTAATAAAATTTGAGTTTTCTTCTTATAATTTCAGCTTATTAATCAATTTCAATTGCTTATTCTGTTTTTTTTTACTTAGCTTATTACTAGCTTATATCAATTAGTCTCAGCTTAATTTCTCTTCTAAAATCTCTTTTGTTATCAAATATAGTTAAATCAAGTATCCTTTTCAATCCTGTCACAAGTATTTCAAATATAGAAAATAATAAAAAAAAAATCAGAAAAATATAAAATAAAAATAAAAAAATAGTTTCAAAATTTGTCCTCAATCTTTAATAAGCTCAATTCAGCTTATGCTTATCATAATCAAGCTCAAAAAGCTTAAGTTTCATATGTACTGTTTCATTCAAATTCCAAGAGAGGTATTTCAAAATGATGCTGAGGTGTGCTGATAGCTGATTCAGACAATCAAGATATCAGCCTATCTTAAAGATAGGCAACAGTGAACTCCCTCTGTTCTAGCTGAGGGAGAGTTGTGGTAACTTTTGATCTCATTTTCAAATTATAGCATAGTACTAGATTGTTAGTTATAGTAGTAGTTATCTGTCTCATATCTAGTATTAGCTAATTCTGATTGTTCTGTGATTGATTGATCGTTGATTAGTGTAGGTTTGATAGTATAATTGATAGATTTGATCTGTTGTAGTCTTGCTAGTTTGATTCTGAGTAGATTTTAGCCTTGATAATTGATAGTTTGTAGTATAATTTTGACTATCTGAGTAGTATATTTGAGTACTGATTATCTGTCATTCTAGCTTGCTACTATTAGTTTTGATTGATCTCATATTTGTGTTACTATTTTGTTGTGGATCTGAGTTGGTCATTGTCTTGTAGATTTGAATTGCATAACCTGAGTAACTTGTTGATCATCTGTTCACTTGTGTAATAAAGGATCTGAATGTGAGTGAATCTACTGATAGCTTGTTGTAGTTATTGCTTTTTTGTAGCAATTAGAAGCTATCTAGGACAGGCTGCTAGTAACGTGTAGCTTAAATCATAGAGTTGTAGTTTAATAAGTCACATTAAGGGGTGTTTGGTAGTAACTGTTTGGCTTAGCTCTAAAGTTATACAGATAAGCTTAGTTGCATAAATAGCTCAGATAGGATAGATATAGTCTTAGTAATACATAAATTTGGTAATTAGATCATTAAAAGTCAAAAGTAGCTTTTATACCCTTTAACTGTCACATTAATCAGATTTTTGGTATATCAGTTTGATTTGTAGGAACAAAATTAGTATAGGTAGCTTAATTCAGTAGCATTATAGCTTAGTATAACATCTATTAGCATCTAGGATCATTTAAAATTCAATAAAGTCAACTTTAGAAGTAATATCAAAAAGTCAAAAAGGTCATAAACTCAGATTTGGTCAGAATTTTGGGATAACCTGTAGGCTTTATTATTAATTGGAAATAAAATTTAAAAGCTGTTTTCTAAAGCTTGTTAGTATAAGAACATTAATCAAAAAGAAATTTCAGTCTTGAAGCTTTTTAGCTTATAGGAATTTAAGCTAGTAGTTGCCTGTGTGGACACCATAGTCCCCTGCACCACAGGTTGTGACCTGTTTTCAAGGCGTCATTCAAGTAGGGTAATGAGTTTGGAGATCCAAGTTCTTGGTAGATTTGTGATCTCTGACTAGCAGAGTTGCAGTAGATCCAATTAGCTTCTTAATAGCAGCTTATTTCATCTGCTGAATTGACCTTGTAAGTTCATAGGTTGTGATTAACTTCTGTTAGTGACTTGTAGCCTGCTTATTTGTGTTTGAGTTTATTACTATGAGTAGAGTAGTAGACTAGTGATTTGTGCTTAATCTGTGTAGTTTTTGATTTGTGATTGGTCAAATTGCTTCTGAGATAGCTTATGCTTATTCTGCATAGCACTTTGTGCTTATTTCATAGCTTATTGTTACTAATCTGTGCATTTGAGCATTTTTGAGCTTATCATACATCATTTTCTGTCACATCTGAGCTTAATACATCATAATTGGTTAGTGTTCAAAGTTTTACAAAGATTGGTTAACAAGTGCTTATAAATAAGCACTTGTGATAAGCAGTTTAGTCCAAATAAGCTCTTAATAAGCCGTTTTTCACTTCAAATTTTTATTCTGAGTTTCTTTTATTATTTTTGATTTTCTGGAAATTTTTCAGATTTTTCCAAGGCTTTTTACTATTTTTCTTATTTTCTTTTGATTATTTTCAATTTTTAAATAGTTATTAATTACCAAAAATCAATAAAAATTCAAAAAAGGTTCTGAAAAATACAAAAATATTTTTATAATTTCTTTTATAATATTTTAGAATTTTTAGAATTTAATTTTCATTTTTCCAAGTTATTTTTCTATTTTTCTTTATTTTTAATTCATTTTTTATTACAAAATTAGAGAATTAATTCTAGAAAATAAACAAAAAGTCTAAAAAATATTTTTCTTTTTCTTAAAATTCTTTTTATTAGTTTAAAATTTTTAGAAAATATTTCCAAGTTCGTAGGATAATTTTTCGATATACGTTACGTTTTAAATTTTACGGTTGCATTTTCGTTTTTACGTTTTTCAATTCGGTGCATAATTAGCTTGTAATCTTTGCATATTTCATACTTGTTTGTGATTACGTGAACTATTTGATTGCTATTTTTCACTTTCTCACTTTTCGAATCACGTTTTTCACGAATCGATATTCTTGATTCCATTCACCTTCACTTGGAAACGACTCGGGTGATCCGTATTTCTTGCGGATCATTTCGATACTATACTACTATATATATTATATAATTGGTTTTCACGACGAATCAACTATAATATTAAAATAAGGGACACTTGTCAAAATGTGGTTGAGTTGCTCAATAGTATAGTCACCCTAGTCTTTTTTGGACTTTTAAAAAAGAGTAAATTACATCGTTGGTCCCTATACTTGGCTCAGATTTCATACGACATCTAAAAGCGCTGATTTTTTCCTTTTTCATCCAAAATTAAGTTTTTATTACGCCGCGAGTCCAAAATCCTGATGGTCGTTAGATTTCGCGGTTATCTCATTCCTCACGTGCATGTCACGCGAGGACACTTTAGTCCGAATATGTAACAACCCACTAACTTCCCCTTAGGTTAGAAATGCCTCACTAACTTAACTTAGGCCCCCACTAAGCACAATAGGATTAGAAATGCCTTACTAACTTAACTTAGGCCCTCACTAAGCACAATAGGATTAGAAATGCCTATAGGATCTTCCCGAGTTAAATTTTTGCTTTATTATATCCTTATAACCTAACTAACCTCTAGACAAGCTCACGTATCCACCTAGGCCAACCACTACCATGTTTACTTAATGTAAACATCCCGGTATGTCAAGTCAAGGTTACAAACATATTTTCACTAAAAAAAACTATCACTCTAATACACCATACTTGCTAGAAAACCCTAAATGCACCTATGTGTTCCCGGTTAGCTTTAAAACTTTAATTGCTTATCTGAACTAACATGAAAGTGTTTAAGGCTTAGATATGAGTTACATTAGTTACTTTAGGATATATTAGACTTCCTAGATCATAGTACTCTATACGCGGCTATAAATACCCTCCCCTCCCCTCCATTTCCTTCCACACCTCTTCTCCTCTTTACCTCACTTACATTCTGTAGTACTAAGACCTTAGAAGCCATAGAAGTCGAGTATAGAAGCCTTGGTAGTGTTGAGTTGTGGTTTGAGCCGAGAGAAGCCCTAGAAACCCTAGTTGCCTCGTTAACCCATATACGACCTAGGTAAGCCTTAAATTTTGATCTAGTAACCTTAGAATAGACCTAGGACTCTTAGAACATGCATTAGAACCCTTAGGATAGCCTTGATTACTTAGTTTTAGAAGTTTTCATTTTGAAACCCTATATTTAGAAAATTATGTGTTTATGTGCTAAATTGCTCTATTACATGCTATAATCTGAATTAGGTGACTTAGTTAAACATATATTAGCTAAACATTAGCTTAGAAACTTAGTTGCTATGCTAAAATATAATTTACATGCATTTAGGACTAGTTTTGCAAAACTTTACATGCATAGGGGTATATATCATAAATTTCTGAAACTATAAAGTCTAGGGACTGTTTTTGACATTTCCTAGAAGTTATAAGTGTAAGGACTCATTTTGCAAAGTATTGAAACCTTAGGATAGAAATTAAAACAAGATATAAACTAAAAAGGACTAATATTGCAAATATTATAAAGTTAAGGGTAAGAAGGGTAAATAATGAAAGTTAGTATATTTTAGGGACTATTTTTGTCATTTCTCTAAAATATATAAGTATAGGGATTAAATGTGCAAAAGTTAGAATGTTATATGCTTAATTGTTATAAGTTTATAAGTATATGGTAGAAAATGTAAATATATAAACTTAAAGGGGTAAAAATGGACTATTTTCATATAAATATAAAAGCTATTTAAGTTAGAAGTATAACACAATAATAGGGAGTTCATGCGAGGAGTATTATGTGGATATTTCGTTTTGACGAGTTTGCTGGGTTTACGAATTAAAGTACTCTGGCTCTTCAAACGATTATTGCATATGCTTATGAGTTATGATGGCCCGAACGGTGTTATGTTATGATGAGGCGAAAAATGAACCATTTTTAGGGAGTCATTTAAGCCGGAATTGGAATTTATTTGATCAAATATTGCCCTAAATCGTTCCTTCTGTGATTTTAGGTACTTTGGGAGTGAATTCTGGAAAAGGAAGCATTTTGGACGTTTTTGGAGCATAAAAGTGAAGAAAACGGCAAAGACTTAATTTTCCATGCTGGAAACAGTACCTGACGGCGTCAAGAATGAAAATGCGACGGCGTCAGGAGTAAAATGCATGACGACCCAGAGAAAACGTGACGGCGTCAGAAGTAGGGCGTCAAGAGTTATTTTGGTGATGGCCTGAAGAAGGATTACACGTGACGGCGTCAAACCCAGATCTAGGCAGTCCGAAAACTTTATTGGCGGCGTCAGAAATTTACTCTTGACGCCATCACCTCACAAAATCTATATATAATTTTCTATTTTTCATTCATTAAAGAGGAACTTGTGTGGAGAATACTAGGGTCGAACCTAATAAACCCTAGGTCGTTTGTAACAGTATTTTCAAGGGTTTTCACCCCTTGAAACCCTTCATGTTCAATTAAGATAAGTCCTCTTTCAATTCATTCAATATGTCTATGTGTTGTTTGAATATATCTTATGCTTGTCTTGATTATAACATGCTAGGTGATGAGTGCTCAAACACTCATCATTTTTGGTCAAATCTGAACTGCAAAACATACAAAAACACTCAGTAATGCATCAAAATACTAAAAATATTTCAAAATTGTGTTTTATATGTTTTAGATGCAAAATGAGCAAAAACAAATGAAAAACGCACAAAGTTTGCAAAATTGGCAGTTTCAGTCCCCCAACTTTCATAAAATGACAAAATTAGTCCCTGGATATTCAAAATATAGAAAATTATCACCAAAGGTCCTTTTGAAACCATAAGTTGTCATATTTAGTCCTTTGGTGAAAAATTGGAAAAGTTTTGGAAAATTGCAGTTTAGTCCCTCGAGTTTCAAATATTGGCAGAAAAGGTCCATGGTGGGATATTTTTGGAAAATCATTCAATGTTGGTCCTTTGGAAGTCACAAAAGTCATTTTTTGGTCCTTGGGTAAAATGTTTGTGAAAATTACAAGTTTAGTCCCCGGAGTTTGGAAATTTGCAAAATTGGTCCCCGGGTGTTCTATTTTGGAAAAAATAAATTTTAGTCCTTGTAATATTCAAACTTGGAAATTTTTATCCTTTTGATGACTTTGTGAAAATTACATTTTCAGCCCCTAAAAAAATCAGATTTACAAATTGGTCCTTGTGATTTAAAAGTTATATACAAAACCAAATTGGACCCTTTGTTATTACTACCCAAAAGCCACCCCTGATCCATGTATACCCAAACCCAACAACCAAAGCCCAGCCCACTCCCCAAACTAATAAACCTGGGCGTTGACCCCAGTCAAACCCACACCCCTCGTGTACTGTTCACTCACCCTCAACCTCTCCCTAATCCCAGGAACCTGTCTCCCCTATCCCCCCCCCCCTCTCCACATTTTCCTCACCAAACCCTTCATTAATACCTCTACCTACACCAAACTAACCCCCCTCCAATTAATATCCTCACCTGTTCCACCCAATTCTCCCAATACCTTTTTCCCGCCAAAACTGATTCAAAGGTCAGGATCACACAAGAGTCATCCAACGGCTTTAAAAGGAAGTGGGAAAGAGATTACAACATTCCAGGATCTATTTAAGTCAAAAAGGGAGAAGAAACAAGTAGTTAGTGTAGCAGTAGTATAGTTTAGGTTTAGTTATTGTCAAATTAATGTAATCTTGTTTTTTTTATGATAATTATAGCTTGTGTTCTGTTATTTTTAGTTAATGTAACTTTTCAATCTTCAAGTGTAAGACTTGTATCATTTGCAGTTTTAATGAAGTTTCAAAGATTTTAGTAAAATTCTTGTTCAAAGCCTTTTAGCTGTTACTCCTTGTTGTTCAAGCTCATTTTCAGTTTAGTTACAAGTTTTTTATATATACAAGAAGCATCAAACTCCATTCTTACTCAGTCACAAAAAAATTTCTCTAAAATACAATAAATAAATAAAAAATTAGAAAATCAGTTCTTAGAAAGAATGAAGCATGGAGCATGGTTGATTGATGATGAGTGTGGTTTTTAGAACCTCAAGGGAGGTATAGGTTTGTGGTTTGGTTCCCTAGTTCCAGTTCTCATGTGACTGCCATTGTAAGCATCTTTCATTTTTCTAGCATTCAATATTTTCACACTTCATTTGTTGTTTAATTTAGTTAATTTAGGTTCAATTAATGTTAGTATAAGTTAAATGTTCAGTTTCATGGATTGAATGCCCCATTTGCTTTGTAAAATTCCACAACAGTCACAATATGGGGTGTTTGGCATAAGCCTTTAGACTGTGTTGGAGTTGTTGGTTTAGCCTTAGCCTTTTTTACTCATTGTTCTTGATGTCAAATTAGTCCAAATCCACCTCTGTGTGGTCTGTTTTGAAGAGAAAAGTCAAAAGTCCATTTGATTGTCCCTCACAGTTAACTGTGAGGGAAGTGAGTCTCAAGAATCACCATTTCACAACATAAGCTAATATTGTATCCTATTAAAGTTCATTTACAACTTAACTTAGCTTAACAAGTCAGTAGTAATCATTGAAATCTCACAAAAGTCAAATCTTAAGTTTTTAGCAAAAAGTCAAAGTTCATGTTTTCAGTTTTTTCCCAAACTTCAAGGATTTAATTTGAATTTTGTGCATTGATTTAGGGGTTGATATTTGTTCCTATGTAAAGTCTACCACCTCAGTTTTATGTTTCCCCCCTCCTTTCATTTTTGAGAATTTTCTACTGGGCCCCACAAGTGCCCAAACACACCTGCAGGGGGGTGAATCCCCTGCATCAGCAGTACAGCCATCCACCACCACCACTTTGGTGGTGGCTGCAGCCCTCATCAGTGGGCCCCAGGGTTTAAATTTTGGTTCTTTGAACTCCCTAGGTGGGGGCTCTCCATTGCAACCAAGCTTGTGCCCCCAATCACCCTGATGTGCCCCCTAGACAGTCACCAAGTTTGTCCTTTTTTTCTGTTTTTAGCAAGGTTCTCATTTAGCTTATTCATCTTATTTGGCTTATCCTGAGGTCTAAATTTGTTCCATCCAACTTATTTTGGTCCCTTTAACTTATTGGTAGCTTATTTTACCATTGTGGGCCCCCTAGCTGCCTACATCACTTTTTTACCTTGACAGTTGACCAAAGTCAACTGTCTCACTAATAAGCTCTCAAACAGCTTATTATTAAGTTTTAAAAATTTTGTTTTTACAAAAGTTTGTTGTTTTTAGGTGTAAATCAGTTTTCAAAAAGAAAAATCAAGAAAAATCAATTTAATATTAAGTGATAGTTTCTATTTAATTTTATTTAAATTTAAATTTTCATTTTTAAATTTTTATTAAGTACTTAGCTATTTTATATTTTTCTTAAATTCATCTTATATTAAAGTATTTATAATAATTTTTTCAGATTTTTATTTTATCATTTAGTATTTATTAGAATTAATCTTAGTTTTATTAATTATTAATTAATAATTAGTTTTTATTAAGTAAAACATAGTTTTTATATTTTTCCTAGATTTTATATGTTGTAAAATAATTTTAGAAATTTTCTTGTAATTTTTACTGTTCATTTTCTATTTTTCTTAATTTAAAATAGTTTAATTAGGTATTTAATAATTAATTAGTAATTAATTAATATAAAATCATAAAAAGACAAAAATACTTATTTTTAATTTAAAAATTAGTTTTTAGTTATTTTATAATTTTAGAAATTTTATTTTCACCTTTTTAGTATTTAATTAATATTGTATTATATTTAAGTATTTTAAATATTAATAATAAGTAATAAATAGTATTTAATTAATATTAAATAATTAATTAGTGTTAAAATTTATTTTCTTTTTCTAAAAATTTTCTTTTAACTTTTAGTTTGTAAAAAAGTCATTTTCACCCCCTGGGTGTTTTCAGATTTCCGTTTTCACTTTTAATTTTGTACGATTACGTTTTATTTAAACGTGAACGTACGCGTTTTTAGTTTTAAACGTTTCTGGGTTTTCAAACTTTACAGTCTTGTTAATATAGTGTATTTAAGCTATTTTCTTTTATATTCCAGTAGTGTAATCATCACAACTCACTCAAACCCCTTTCCATTCAGATTCACCCGATCACAGAACCGTTTTGATTACAATCCACACCTCGTCGGGACATAACGACCCGGGGAAACACTATATTCCGCGGAGCATTGACTCTAGGCTGTTTGACCTTGTTGACCATTCCCTGGTCAATTTAGGTTGACCGTTTGGACCTCAATCACTAGGCTAGATCTTTTGTGTGTTTGCTTAGATGTAATGAAACCCAGATGTTGATTATATGTTGATTGCTTGTTTATAGTTGTAATGGATGAATAATTTCAATGTTAGGCTTAAGAAAACTGGCAGATCTCCATTGTGTAACTTGCTTGAACGTCTTAAGAAACATGAACCGATGTGTACTAGGTTTTTATGGTTGTATTTAATGCATGAGCGAATTCTAGTGATCACATGTTAGGAGCTTCTTAGCCGGCTCGACATAGGAGTGAATTAGGAGCTTATAGAATTGGGGAAGTGAGTACGCCACCCCATGAATGGTATTAAGGAATACAATCCGTCATCCACACAACTGTAACAAGTAATTAACTTGTAAAAGATATCTAAGGAGTAGTGAAATCTAAGTAAACACCATTTTCCCACATATTGCTCACACCAATAGTTTAATTTAGTTTATTTTCATTTTGGTTGCATCTTTAGTTATTGGGTTAGTTGACTAGCAACTAACTCCGCCCACTCTTCCAAAACCCGAGATTTTACTTGCTTTTATAAAAATACAAAAAGAATCATCCCTCACCTCTAAACCTAGTTTTTAGGCTTTCTAATCCTAGCGTCACTATTCCTGAGTTGAACGATCAACCCCCCCCCCCCCCCCCGGTACTTGTCACTATACTATACTACAACGATCAGGTACACTGCCTGGTGGGGGTTGTAAGCTTCTCGAGATCCCTCGAGAGGTAAAGCCTGGTGCAATTCCCACGCATCAAGTTTTTGGCGCCGCAGCCCGGGGAATAGTTATTGTCTAGGTTAGGATTTCTTTTTATTAGGTCTACTTGCTAAATTCCTTTCTAGTAAGATTTTATTTTTATTTTTAGGTTTTCTTTAGTCTATCTTTTCTTTGTGTCTTTGTTTGTAAAAACCTTTCCATTGACTATTCCGTTAGCCATTATGGAGAACGCGAATCCACCATACTACCAACCACGAAATTCACCCACTCCAAATGACATCTTGATGTTTAAACAACATGAGGATGAACCTATCTATGATGCATGGGCTCGTTTTAAATATTTACTCCGAAAAGTCCCTCATCATAATTTTGATCTGTGGTCCCAAATTGAAATATTTTACCATCGTGTCGACCACTATACCAAAATGGACATTGACCATCCTGCAAATGGGGACCTTTGGGGATTAAGTGTTGATGAAGCATGGGAAACCATAGAGAATTTTGCCATATTTGCCAAAGAAATGGACAACCCAACAAACGTTGTTACGGATCAATTGATAGCAAGTTTAAGGGAACAAGCAAGAAGATTGTTTGGGGATAAAACTATAGATAAGATAACTAGGTGCACGGGGTGATTTGATTTCACCACAATATAAGCTGAGCACATTGGTAATCTTGATAAGATGGAGGATAGAGTTGAAAATTTAAGCCCACCAAGTACCCCACAAGTCCTACCATCATTTGAAGCATACACACCGCTCGTGACTTATTCAGATGAAGTAGATGAGACTTTAGGAGTCCCAATAGAGGTAGAACCCTTGTACCAAACACCACTAGAGGATATAGGTTTGAATACTTGTAGTGATAAACTTACTCTTAGTTCTAGGGAATTACCTAGTGTTGATGAACCGGAGCCTCAACCAAAACCGCTACCTAATCTTCCATCCTTGGATGAAAATTTAGGAATTGAAATAGGTTCCGATCCACCCATCAAACCATATAGTCCGGGTAGTCTTAGGACAAAGGTAGTGGACTCTAAGCCTTGTAGAGAGGAAACCAATATAGGAGAGGAAAATGACCTTACATGCTTACATCACCCATTTATGATTGATCACAAGAAACATTATGGTTTTAAACCGGGTTTATTAGGTCAAGATGGATCCCCAACTAGTAATCTCTTGAAGTTGATTGAAAATGATCCCTTTCTAGGAGAAAATCTTAATCCACCCATTAACCCGATTGAATTAGGTAAGGTTATGATGATAGGAGCACACCCCTTTGAGCATATAATTCATCCACCACTCTTTCCTCACGAGGCATATTTCCACCCTAAGGGTGTGTATCGCTACTTCCACCCGCACTTAATCCTAAGTGTAAGGAAAATCTCCCCTATTTCCATTAAATAAGGGTAGAGTCAGGCTCGTGACTCGAACAAAAACAAGCACTTCTTGGGAGGCAACCCATGATTTGTGTGATTTTTATTTTGTTTGATTGTTATTTATTTCCGTATGCATGCTTTGTTTTTATTGTTGGTAGATCATGTTTCAAAACTAAAATGGTGAAAATACTTTATTTTGTCGTTTGGCTTAGTCTTAACTTCATCCAAGGGTATTTCGCAAAAGATAAGTATAAGGGGAAACCCCAAATATGTTTTTAAGAAACAAAACCGATCATGATTCTCCACAATATTAAATGAACATGTATATTCGTATTTGTTAGAGTCAAATGCTTGTATCGAGTCATAATGATGTTTTGCAGGATTTTCCAGGAAGTAGGACCAAGTTTTTCCATAAATTTTCCAGAAACTTAACATAAGAATTTCTTCAGGTCACTTCTGACGGCGTCAGGAAGAAATTCCTGACGGCATCACTTGTAAAATTCTGGAAATTTTACCAGTTTTGTTTTTCTAACGGAGTCTTAAAGTTTTTGCTAATTCTTTAGTTTTATAATCTCCAGGAAATCTGCAAACATCATTCCACAAGCATTATATCTTACTTTGCTTTCTAGGACTTGTTAGCATATATAGATTGCCGCCGATTTTACGCGAGGTTGCCTTGTTTGTTTTCTCAGGTTTAACAGGTTATGTTTGACAAGAAGATGATTTATATTCTGGAAGGGAAGCTTTGATTGTTCATTTTCTTTGAGGAAGATCTAACCTTGCTACCTTATTATGCATACCGAGCGAATCAGAGGAGTATTTGATTTCATTCTTTTTACTTATTTCACTTTTACATTCTTTACTTGAACATTGGGGACAATGTTCATCCTAAGTGTAAGGGGAGGGTAAAATGATGATACCTCATAGGAAACACTTTGGCTTGAGTTTGTTTGTTTGATGGTAGATGTGTAATAAAACTATGAGAAATACTTGTTAGTGTAATTTTAGCGCCAAATTTAAAATTTTTTACAACATTTAGGAGTGAAACTTTAGCCATAGCAAGCGTCTCATGGATAGGAGATTTTATGACTAGCACAAAACCGTACCACTTAAAACAAAATTTCCACCCAAATATGTGAGGTTCGCCTTTAGATTTGATAGGAAAAGCATTTACTATTAGTGCTTATGAGTGTACCGGTAGCATTTAGATTCTAGAACTTGCGTTAGTGATGCATCCCGAGACCGCTAGTGAGACTACATTCGTGTAGTAGGATTTACTACATGATAAGAGGCATTAGGATCACCCTTGTGTTAAACCCGTATCATAATTACTTGACCATTTAAGTCATATTACTTGGCTAGTTAAGTCAATTAATTTTTCCCACACCTTAGCGTTGTACTCATTTTTAGTACACGAAACCCCTAGTACACCCCTTCGAGCCTATCTTTTCGTTTCTAACTTTAAGCATCTTACTTAAAGGAAGAATTTGTTACACCCCACTTAAATGTACAACCAAATCGCCTTAGCCTTCCGTGCATGCACTCATCTTTAGTGCATTATTGTCATTTGTTTAAACCCTTAGTTAATTATCTAATTGATTACATGGTTGCTAAGTCGAGTCATATCCTTGTACATATTGTTTTGGGACTCATGGGTAAAGTACTAATGTTATGGAGTAATGGGGAAAGACATCATATATTACCCCCATATGTGCGTTAATCTTAAAAGTACTCCAAGTGTATGCACAAAAAAATAAATAAATAAATAAATAATAAAAAAAAAGAGAGAAAAACATACGGGCTACCATCCCGTTTCATTTTATGTTTATTTTATGTTTTTGTTATTTTTCATTTATTAGCTTAAGTCGAGTCTAGTCTTGGCTTAGCAACGCCATATTGTACATGTAATTAACCAAGATTATTAACTCGCCACCAGTAAAGACTGCCTATATCCAACAAAACCGTGTATTCCATATCCCTACACCTAACGTTACATCCCTTTAAAAGACCTCTTTGATAGTTTATCCTAGGTGCTTACGCCATGTGGTGGAGGTTTGATCCTTTCCCAAGCCTATGGTAATCTATTTTGCTATGACAGGTAGTAAGAGATGTTTTCCATTTCCATATTGTGATATATACTTTATTACACCCGAGAGATGTGAGTATCTAAACACTATTTGTGAGGTGCTAGTGTATGACCTCCGTGCTTGTCCTTGGTCTTTAGTGGAACGATTATTTGTTGTAATTACTTTTATATTAGTGTTAAATGACCCCTAACTTGTATTTTGACTAGAATAAAAGCGCATTTGCTTGAGGACAAGCAAATCTCAAGTGTAAGGGTATATGATGAGGCGAAAAATGAACCGTTTTTAGGGGGTCGTTTAAGCTGGAATTGGAATTTATTTGATCAAATATTGCCCTAAATCGTTCCTTCTGTGATTTTAGGTACTTTGGGAGTGAATTCTGGAAAAGGAAGCATTTTGGACGTTTTTGGAGCATAAAAGTGAAGAAAACGGCAAAGACTTAATTTTCCATGCTGGAAACAGTACCTGACGGCGTCAAGAAGGAAAATGTGATGGTGTCAGGAGTAAAATGCATGACGACCCAGAGAAAACGTGACGGCGTCAGAAGTAGGGCGTCAAGAGTTATTTTGGTGACGGCCTGAAGAAGGATTACACGTGACGGCGTCAAACCCAGATCTAGGCAGTCCGAGAACTTTATTGGCAGCGAGATGACGGCGTCAGAAATTTACTCTTGACGCCGTCACCTCACAAAATCTATATATACTTTTCTATTTTTCATTCATTAAAGAGGAACTTGTGTGGAGAATACTAGGGTCGAACCTAATAAACCCTAGGTCGTTTGTAACAGTATTTTCAAGGGTTTTCACCCCTTGAAACCCTTCATGTTCAATTAAGATAAGTCCTCTTTCAATTCATTCAATATGTCTATGTGTTGTTTGAATATATCTTATGCTTGTCTTGATTATAACATGCTAGGCTAGATCTTTTGTGTGTTTGCTTAGATGTAATGAAACCTAGATGTTGATTATATGTTGATTGCTTGTTTATAGTTGTAATGGATGAACGATTTCAATGTTAGGCTTAAGAAAACTGGCAGATCTCCATTGTGTAACTTGCTTGAACGTCTTAAGAAACATGAACCGATGTGTACTAGGTTTTTATGGTTGTATTTAATGCATGAGCGAATTCTATTGATCCCATGTTAGGAGCTTCTTAGCCGGCTCGACATAGGAGTGAAGTAGGAGCTTATAGAATTGGGGAAGTAAGTACGCCACCCCATGAATGGTATTAAGGAATACAATCCGTCATCCTCGCAACTGTAACAAGTAATTAACCTGTAAAAGATATCTATGGAGTAGTGAAATCTAAGTAAACACCATTTTCGTACATATTGCTCACACCAATAGTTTAATTTAGTTTATTTACATTTTTGTTATTTTATTTTGATTGCATCTTAGTTATTGGGTTAGTTGACTAGCAACTAATTCCGCCCACTCTTCCAAAACCCGAGATTTTTACTTGCTTTTATAAAATATAAAAATGCAAAAAGAATCATCCATCACCTCTAGACCTAATTTTTAGGCTTTCTAATCCTAGCGACACTATTCCTGAGTTGAACGATCAATCCCCCGGTACTTGTCACTATAGTATACTACAACGATCAAGTACACTGCCTGGTAGGGGTTGTAAGCTTCTCGAGATCCCTCGAGAGGTAAAGCCTAGTGCAATTGCCACGCATCATGTTATAACTAAACCTTAATAACAACATAACTCAATAGTAGGGAGCTTCGTGTGAGGAGTATTAACTTCTGAATTATGATGGCCTGAACGGTATTATGTTGATAACATAATACAATAGTAGGGAGCTTCATGTGAGGAGTCATATACTTCTGAATTACGATGGCCCGAATAGTGCTTTGTTATATATAAAAACCTTAAGAGTGATTAGTTAAAGGAAACCTAGACTAAGGCTTGACATACACACACCTACACTACCCCCAGGATACGTGAGTGAATTGTCTAAACCCCTACTTTACTTACCTTAAGACCCAGGTGAGTTTTTCATAGCCTCACTTTTAAATGTTTTACAACCCTGTGAGGGGGATACATGCTTTAAACCGAATACAAGTCTTTTTCATTGGTTATTGCACGAGTAAACTATCTGCCATCACTAAATAACCAAAATTCATGAATCTAATCGTTTGGGATATTTTACCCACGCGAACGCGAATATATATGATAGATCTATTGGAGTTTGACAACTCCCGTTGGTATTAACATCTCTCTGGATGGTACCAATAAGTACTATATTTGAACCCACTGAAGGATTAACTTTGGCAAGTTATCCTTCCCGTCCCCTCATGGTTTGGTCTGCAGACCCCATGACCCGGACTGTTAACATGTGGTTCATGAGCTTAGTGCAATATACCTTCTATCACTAAAATCTTTCCACACATAGGGTTTAAGCTGAACCTTGTGGAACTTGTATTCATACCCTATCTACTTAAACCTATGACTCTTACTCAACATTCGTGTTGACTTTTAAGCATGTTATCTCAGATAATTAGGCACTATAGGAACCCTGGCACGGAGAAGTACTGGACATGAGGACGTCCAGAATAGTTATCATTCATCAGTTTTGTGTCATAAAACGTATCTTATGGACCTCTCTTTTGGTAAAAGTACATCCTTTACTATAAAAACTTTGATAAATAAATGAATGATAACACCTTTTTCAAAAACGTCTCATTTCGAGTCGTTTTCTATTATCTTGTCTTTGTTTCCATGAGTAATACCCCAAACACTTAATCCGCTGCGATCAGTGAAAAATGGTGGTGTTACAGATTGGTATCAGAGCCTTGGTTATAGAGAACAAAGGATTTTTCTGAAACTATAACCACTTTTTCAAAAAGTCCTCCGTGCCACTAGAATCCCCAAACTTGCCTTTAGACTCCCAACTTGCCTTTAGGTTAGAATTCCCGACTAGCCTTTAGGTTATAACCCCCGAACTGCCTTTAGGTTAGATACCTCACTATTGCCTCTAGGATAGAATCCCCACTATTAGTATTGCCTCTAGGATATCTACTTAGGTTAGAATTATGCTAAGATACTCTTTCGGATATTACAGTTAGATATGTCATCCTTTAACCATCCTATCATTGTGTCGGATACCGATGATACGGATAGTTCATCTGATAGTTTTGAGTATGCTCCGGCTACTCCTACTCACTCATCTTCTGGTTCTAATTCTCCGAAAGAATTAGCCCATAACATCTTAACTAACTTAGGTTTAGAATTTTCCCCGAATATGCAGGCATATAATGGGTATATGCAAGCATATGGTGGAGAAATTCCTACCGTACCAACTATAACCCCTACCCCATCTATACCCCACTATAATAGTCAAGATCGTTATGTTCCTGAAATAGTTTCACCTCCCCGTAAGAAAATACGTATTATACCACCATCACCTCCCCCTAGGTTTGAAATAGGTAGTAGTTCATATAAAACACCTTTAGAAAGGCATGATGAACAAATAGAGGAAATACTTAGTTATTTACATAAGTTATCTTTAGGACGAATGGGAGAAGTAGCAAATAGGATTAGGGATTTAGGAATAGGTAGAAATAGGTTAGAAATGAATTAGAGAAAACTCGTAATCAAATCTTTAGGTTACAAACAAAATATGAGGGACACTCTGACGAAGTAGTTACTGCACATGTTAGACTTTCCAATTTAGAAATGATTATCGAGGATATTAGGGATAATCATATGTCTGATATAGATGATCTTTTGGAAGCCATTCAGGAACTTAAGGGTAACAAAGAATCAAAATAAGGTTATAAACTTAGATAAAATAAGTTTACAGGTAGATAACTTAGTTATAAACGGGTACTTGCTAGGTTTTCACATTATAAAATAAAAAGTTTTAATCTACTCATACTTAAATTTTTATAAAACTCATATCCCGTATTAGGATCCCCTATTGCCTTAGGACACACTATAGACTGTCTTAGGATTTAAGAACTAGAACTTATAGGAAATTAAAACAAGTAGACATACCTAGAAACACTATAAACTTAGGATCTTTGAGAATCACTATGCCTTTAGACGGGGGAAACTAGTTTCGGTGGAATATAACGATTCTTGTTAGGAAATTCGCCCTTTTAGTTTTAGGATTCCCTACGCATACGGTATCAGATAGTGTTCTAAGAACTTAGAACATAAACTATGACACTATTCTTATCACGTCTTACCTATAGAATGGCACGTACAAGAGCTACCACTCCCGTTACTCCCACTACTCCCGCCATGACTCCTGAAGACATCTAGCGACTAGTGACTGATAGTGTGCCTGCAACACTAGGAGCTAGGGATGCAAACATGGCTAGAAACCCCAAAATTCCTATAGTGAAGAAGAGTAACTACAAGGAATTTATGAGCTGTCAGCCCTTCAATTTGAAGGAGACAGAAGGGGCCATGGGATTTATTCACTAGTTTGAGAGATGTGAATCGGTATTTTCCCGAAGTAACTGTACTGAGGATTGTAGGGTTAAGTTTGCAACTGGTACGCTTACTGAGGAAGCGTTATCTTGGTGGAACTCGTATGCCCAACCCATAGGAATAGAGGAGGCATACAAGTTATCTTGAGTTGAGTTTAAGAAACTTATGATTAAGAAATACTGCCCTTGGGCGACTGGACCCTTTTGGGACCAACGGTGTAATTTACTCTTTAAAAAATAAGGGGGTAAAGAGTGATGTTCCCTTGGGCGACTGGACCCTTTTGGGAATTTTCGCTTATTATTAAATAGGGTGGCAATTGGGGTCGGGTTCAGGTTGGCGGATTCGTGTTAGCATGTTGGCAGGTCAAAAGATCCCAACCTAAACCTGACCCATTTAAATAATCATGTCAGCCATCAACCCTAACATGTTTACACATAATCCGAACACAACCTATTTAACCCGTATATATAAATATGGGTTGACGGGTTAAACATATTACACGGGTTGAATAGGTTAAATGGGTTTTGGGTTGACACATCTAACCTGTTTATTTAAACAAGTTGGTACATTACATGGTTTAAACAAGTTAAAAGGGTATGTAGATCGACCCATTTAACCCGTACAATAAAGTATATATAACTTTTCTAATATTTGAAGGAAAAAAAAATATTAAACGTGTTGCGAGTTGAGCCGTTTAACCTATAGGCAACCTGAACCTGGCCTATTTAATAAACAGGTTTGATGGGTCGATCCGAGCACAACCAGAAATCTATCTATACTCAACTCGAACCTGTTAATTTTCGTTTTGGTTTCAAGTCAGGTTTCATGGCGGCTCAGATATTTTATTTTAACCATAGTGGATACTCATTTCATGTATATGTGGCATGAAAGGTTTTAATTTTTGAACCTTTTTATGAATTCAATACATTTAATACACTTATTATATAAGACATTTTATGAAGTTATAAAAGTTTATACTTTTATCGTATAGTAAATGTAGGTTTGTAGTATTAAAAGGCCTAAAAAGTATTAATGTGTCATTGTTTAAACCTATGTGAAAGATTTACTACTATAGAGTCTATAGTGTATGATCTAAAATTAGTATGAGACTAGTTACTGTATCATCAGAGTATCAACTATGATAAATTTTTTACAAAAATTTATATAATAACACATCATTAATCTTTAGATCTTTTGATATTATAAATCTATATTCACTATAGTATGAACCTTTAGAATTTCATAAAATATCTTATATAACAAATGCATTAAATGTATTGAATTTATAAATAGGTTCAAGAATTAGGATCTTTTCATGCCACATAGATATGAAATAAGTATCCACTATGATTGAAATAATAATTAATAAATCCTTTTATCTTTCTTAGATTTTTTTTCATAAAACCACCATAGTGTATGCCCTTAATGTTGATAATCATGCATATTTTTAAGGGAAAAAAAACAGTTTTATACTGTTACGTATATTTTCAAGGGGCATTTGGTTTGTTGTCATGAATCACAATGGGTATGGGTATAAATATAGGGTGGAATGACAATGAATATATTAATTTCATAGTTGTTGTTTGGATTAATTTATAAGGTATGAGTTTTATCATTTAAATTGTTGTAAAAAATTAAAAATGAGAACAATAAATGCTTTCACACTCATAATAATATGGGCCCGAGGGAATAATTTGGTCAAAGATATCAAGTTAGCCTTAAATGAGAAACCCTCATATTTGAATGTCATCAAACACATACAAGTAACCAAACATAAACAATCATTATCATTTCATTCTTTTCATTCCATACCCGGATCCAAACATCCAAACAGCACCTAACTCCTCATTGATAACTTTTGTCGGAAAACAAATGTTACAGTATTACTTATTTTGACTAGAAATGGTAAATAATATGGTTAAAAGTGAGTCTCCATTTTTTGATTTGATTCGATTATGTGTGAACTAATTGTCAGGTGCACAGAGGGAGTGGGGACAGTGGATTATCAACCAATAATGGCTCGCTTCTGACACTCTGTGATGTTGCTTGTCAACTACGAATCAATTTTTTTACTCCCTATTATTTTTGTTTTACTAATAAAATCCAATGTATATGACATGCAAAATAATTCTTGTATGTTTGTTGAGGGCGACTTACGGGTCCATTTAAGTTCAGTAGGGTTAGATACGTAGCTGTGTGGGTGTACGGTGGGCCACGGCCCACTCCTAATGCTTAAAAAATTGCAAATGCATGTAATATTCTTATTAACAGTTCATTCATTTCTTAACATAAATTCATGACAAAAATTTTAATATTCATTCAAAAGCAAAATATAAAAACACACCTATAAAAAACAGAAGATTATTAAATACGTTCTTATTAAATCATTTCTCACATGTATAATATCTTATTAAGTACGTTTTTATTATACAATTATATTCTATAATCTTCCGAGTCAGTTTTGGACCCCTGAAATAATTCATAGCTACGCCACCGATTAGGGTCGAGATAGATCATAACGTTTACGAGTTATGTATGTAAATCAAATGGCTTGTTCCTCGTTTAGTCTGCAAACTTGCAATGGTTTTACAGCTTTGAGTGATTTAGAATTTTCAAACCCGCGTAAACTAATTAAAAAAAACCCGACAATTTATTATGTTCCCACTCTAAATCGGTAAAGCACCTCATATATATTTGCGAGGCATGCAAATATATGAGTTTTGGGAAAATGACAGGAAAAAGCATCATACTTGCCACTTTTTGTCATTGTATGTAGCGTCTTTTTTTTTTTTTTTTTTTTTTTTTTTTTGAATTTGGCACTAACTTTTTTAAATCGTGTCATTGTATGTACTTTACGACTTTTTCAGCCGTGAAATGACCATTTTACCCCTAAAAAATTTAAAAAAAGTAGGGGTAAAATGGTCACAAAGTACACACAATAGCACGATTTAAAAAGGTGGGTACACACAATGACACGATTCAAAAAGGTTAGTGCCAAATTCAAAAAAAAAAGAACGCTACATACAATGACAAAAAGTAGCAAGTATGATGCATTTTCCTACCATTTTCCCATGAGTTTTTTTATGTTCAAGCTATTCGGAGAAGGCAGGCTAACCAGAGTACCCAGTGACCATTTCCATGACCAACCTCAAAATGTGACCTAGTAAGGTTTGTACCTAAGAACTCTACATCATGATGCATGACCACTTGGAGTCTTGGACACCTTGAAGGTGCTTATATTTGTATAATATACACGGTAATGAAATGAATTATTAAATTTTGAACAAAGAAAATACTCGTGTATGTAAGTCAAATGGTTAATGTAATTGCCCGAAATTGACACCGAGACGCCTTAGTCACTCTAACAGTTGCACCTAACTGGTGCAACATCATAAACGTGCAATATCATAAACGGACTTGTAGTGCGACGGTTGAACTGTTACATGAACACTTTGTTCTTGAGTTTTGAAGGAAAGAAAAATTAAAAGAATATAAAATGGAAAATAAATGGATGAGTAACAGAAGTGTTAGTTGATATGTTCTTGAGATTGAGGAAAAGAATATAAAAGTAATCATAAATCAGGTTCTTAACCTAGAGAAAAAGAAAAATAACTTGTTCAAATTATATGTATATCTTTTAGTCGTTAGTGTCAAATTTTTTAAAAATTGCATATTAGTCTTTACACAACATATTTTAAAGTTTACTTTCCTTTTCCTTCAAAACATGAGAGAGATTTTTTTAAGAAAATTTTCTTTCCCCTCAAATTTTAACCCAAGAATAGAGTGGAAAAGAACCTAGCGCCACCAAATGTACTTATCAATGTGTTGCTTGTGGCTTGGCTTCCTGCTTGCCCCGACTTTGCTGAACCAAGACACTAGCTTGCGGATGTTTGGAAAACTTTGGGTGATAGCAATGGTCATATGGGCTACATGTGCAAGACTGTGTAATGCTATGTATCTGACTTTGTTAGCCTTGTTGAATTAATGAGAATCGTTTTTAACATCAAGTGCTAATTAATTTCATCTGAAAAAAGGCAAAAGAGAAGAGACCTAAAGTTTATGATTTTATTTACGGTAATTTTGTATCTAGGAAAAAGTAGACAATTCAAAAGTTGAAAGGAACACAAAGCAAGTTCATCATCCTTTTAAGTAGACAAAATATAAAGTAGCTACATTTCTTCTAATGATTCTGGCCTTTTTTCCAAAATGAATTGTGATTTAAGCGATGCACAGTCTCTCATCCGGAAAACTTCAACTTTTGTATATCGGCGCATCAAGACTGGTGTCAACATGAAGGGGGGAAAAAATTTTGATAAGCAAGTTGACCAACTTCCCTGCCCTTCAACACCTTGATCATGACAAGCTTATTAAAAGCCCTTACCGTCTTAAGAACCTATTGTCAATATGCCATCTCTTGTTTTCAGGCTACCAGCATATGCCGAGGTTCATTGGTTCTCACTCAAATGAGTGAAGCAGTGGAACAAGAACATGAGGCAACAACAGATTCTTTATCTTCCAAGAAACACAAAGTTTTACATGACAAGTGACCCAAAATAATGGCATCCAACACAGTTACACTTGAGAACATACAAACAGACCACATGTTGTAGAAACAACTACAACCCCCCTCCCCAATTCCAAAAAGACCCTTGGGGACACAGTTTTTTTCCATACATTTATGACGACCATCATACACCAGCACCGCACCTTAGTGCTGATGTGGCAGTGCTGCTGCCATTATATGCACCTAGTGAAGAACGTCTGGCCCACATACCCACCTGCCATTGCTCTCCTCACGTTCGACTCAAACATCTTGGGGTTGTCTCTTAAGACTGCAGCTGCTTCTCGGTTGAGGGGATCCTCATGATTTGGCTCCTGCATAATAAAAGCTTCAATGAATCAGCACAAAATTTACAAATAAAAATCCAATAGGAAACATGTAGAGGTGACGAGTTTACCGTGAATAAATGATACAAGCCATAAATAATAGTGTTTATGTTTAGGACCGGTTTCCAGTCTTCACGAAGAATGTTAAGGCACACATTTCCATCCAAGTCGATGTTGGGATGGTATACCTATAGAATATTAACAGAATAATTACATATTAATGGTGTAATTAAATATTTTAAATTAAAGAAAAAGATCAAGAACATCATGAACTATTAGTTATGAAATATTTTTTTACCTTGGTTTTGCATTTGACTTTCGGTGCCTCGTGGGGGTAGATGGATGAAATCTGGAAAGTAAATGTAAAGGTGCCATTCCTGGAAGCAAATAGTAACTTAGATAAATGATAGATGCCTAAAACCACAAAGATGTTTCATGTTTCTTAAGGTTCCATTGATTTATATATGCAATACCCTATGTTCAAAACATATGCATAAAAATCTTTAAAAGAAGATAAATAGCACTGAAAGGGTAAGGGGCGAAGTTGTAAAATTAAAGGGGTGTTCGGGTAAAGATTATGTTAGAAATCTGTTTGGGTAAAGGTTCTGTTAAAAGCTTATTAGCTTAAATTTTTTACGGAAAAAGCCAAATAAGCTTAAGCAGCAAATTTAGAGGTTTTTTTTTCTGGATGCATAAGCTATTAACCCAAACACCCCCTAAGACTACATGTCTGCACATATGACTTGTCAACAATGTTAGTGGTGGGGTGTAATGAGGGTGAAACGGTAGATGTAAAGTGAAAGGTGTCAGTGTCAGTTAAAATCAAGAAATGAATCACCTTCTTCAAATTCAGAATCAAAATGACAAGAAAAACTGTATTAACTGAACCATCATCATTACAACAATGCTAAACAGCTTTGAACAAACGTATTAAAAGTGAAACGAAATTGAAGCTCAGCTCAATTTAGTTTCCAAAGGGGTTTTTAGTTTCGTTACTGACTGCCACTTCCCAGACTTAAACTTAGTTAATAACATTAAAAGACACGAAAGGAAACGATGGAGAAAATTGTGAAGATATACTTACACATAGTATCCATCATCGGGCCGAATAGTTACTTCAAAGTTCATGAGATCGTCTTTTCCATTAGGGAAAGATATGCTACAAGTCTTGGGTAGGTTCAGTTCACTTATATCTACATGTAACAACACCAAGAAACAAAGCATAAAAAAGTTATTTTATAACACATGGGAAGTTAGAAAAAGCAATATATTCATATTTTATCTTTCCTGTTCTTTTTCTATAATACTGAGTCCCCAATGAGCAACAAATTATTAAATAGGAGTAGTAACGACTTCCTTGAATACAAGAAACTACAAAAGTATAGAACTTTGACAGAAAAAAGTTCTACTCCGTAAGATTTTAGTTTTGTAAGGAAGATCCCATATAAGCATCAAGGACTTGGCATGAAATCTAAAACAATAAGCTTTTATCTTTGTATATAACATTGATACTTTTGTCTTTGCTAGCTGAAAAAGACTATAATATACCTTTGTGAAGACGCAATTCGCCTGCACTTTGCTTCTTCACAGGAGGCTTCCCATTAGAATTTTCCGCAAGTTCACGTTGTTTCTCCTTAACTTTGAACAATTTAATCATAATACCTGCGTCAAAACAACAAACTATGCTAATTAGCATTTAGAATACATTAGTATTCATATATATGGCAGGACACTCACAAGCAAGATCATGTTACATTCATGATCAAGCTAGCAACTAAAAGAACATAAAACTTGAATATAACTAAACTCCACTACAAATATGAAAACCCGAAACTCAAAGTTTTAGGAAAGTTGCATACTTTAGCTTTCATTTCTAAGGATGTTTGGTTTAGCTTATTTGTATTTGGAAAAGCCGATAAAGCTCAATTTTATAGCTTATCAGCTTGAGCTTATTGACTCAAACAAGTCACAAGGTCAAGTTGGCTTTTCCAAAATCAAATAAGCTAATAAGCAGGCTATATAAGCTATTCCAAACACCCCCTTATTTCCATGATTGAACAAAACACATGGCAACTTATTCCAATGAACAAGATCATATATTTAATAATAATGGAACCTTCTATGTCAAAATCAGGGCACCAAAACACAAGAACTAGCAGCTAAACCTGAAAACACTTAGATCAAACATAAACTAACATAAATCAGCTCAAGATTCATAAAAATCACAACTTTAAGCTAAATTAACGTATTTCAAAAGTAACCCATGTTGCGATCTGACTAACAACTTATAAATCATGAATCTTTATTGAATAATTATAAGTACATACATGTGAATTATATATGTATAAAGGGAGTGAAGATAACCTGTTTGATGAAAAGGCTGTGAGAGAGAAAAGATATTTGGGGTTCTTATCGAAATAGATGGTGAGAGAATCTACACGAAATATATGACGCTGAGTAAAATGAACAGCTTTAAAGAAATGCGGCTTCACCCCACCTGTTTTACAAGGGTGTTTGGGGTTGAGACTTTATTCTGGTCATAGTCATACACATATTCTAAGGTTGTGTTTGGTTTGTGGTATGGAATGAGTGTCGGTATTAGTTTGATATATGTGTGGAAAACTAGTGTTTGGGTTATCATTTGGTTTTGAGTATAAGACTCGGCATAATAAGGGTGCCAAGACTCGGTTTTGGCACATGGAGCACGCATTGTTCTTATTACGGACGGACCACAACACACATCTTAGGTGGGGAAAATGCAAGCCTTGGTTTTGTGGATGATCGAGTCGTGGAGTGTGTGTTTTTGTGTGTGGGTTTTGCTGGGGTATATATGTGTTTAAGTGAGGTATATTTTAGTGGTGAAGTTGGTTGCAGTGAAAGAAAGCCGGTTATAGAGAAATAAAGCTGACGTGGCGCTAAGTTGACGGTAATGAATGCGGTCTTGGGTCTACTTATTACATCCGGTCTATAAGAAAATAATGGTAATCACTGAGCGTGTTTAGTGGTAAAATGCTTGTGACTATTATGAAAAGTTGTTTCTATTTGAATAATAACTTTTTTCTTTAATGACTAGGTTACTCACGTCATTTGAAAAATGACTTGAGGAAAGAGAATTTTGCATTTGAGTAAAATTAATCATTGGGCGTAGAAGATACTTGAAATGTGATTTGACAAGAACAAAGTTATAAATAGGTAACTTGCACTGTGAATACTTTATAGGGAAATTATATATCCTTTTACTATATCCTTTTAATTCATCCTCTTGCCCACTATTTTTAGACACTTGGTGTAGGAGTTTGGTGGTCACCAGCATGACCTATAAAACATGCACAACAGAAAATAAACACATAAAGGCCATGCAGTCAAAACTCTAATAGCTAGATCTCCTAATCAGAGATATAACCTAACTAAACACATATGAAGGGCATCTATAGAAGACTTACTTGTTTCTTGCAGTTATGTAAGCTTCCTGACCAGTCTGCGTGCGTGGAATCACCTTCTTCGTTCTTCTCTTGCTTGGGTCAATCACTTTAGGGTTTTATGGGAGAAAACCAAAACTCAGGTCGCGTCAGGTATCCACCAGTATTGCACAGGTAGAACTAGGGCTCGAACCTATCCAAGCTTGGTGAGTATGGAATCAAGTAAACTAGTCGACTAGGTCGACTTTGGGAAACGGTCCAAAGGATTTATCTCTTTAGTCGACCGATCGTGGGAGATAGGAGGAGAATGATAGTTTCAGGGATAGTTGGTGTGTTATGAGGTTCCCTTGGAAAAGCCTTTGTATTTATAGGCTAACAAGGAGTATTCTATAATAACTATAATACCATAAACCTTGTCCAAGTAATAGGAGTTTGACAAAGCGTCAAACTCCCCCTAAGGAGGGTCGGCTGAATACCCTAAACCCTAAGGGTTTGGGTTTGGGTTTTGCCTTTTTATTATTTATTATATTTATCTATTGATAAATATATATTATCTCAAAACAATTATTGCTTTACCCCTCAATGAAAATACTTTGGGATTTTCATTTCCTCGCTACTCTTATCTCATTTCGTAACTCGTTTATCATTTCAACTTGCCTGTTCTGTTTAGTGTGTACTATAGTGTAACTCTTCGGCATCTCTGTGAAATCCAGTAGCAAAAGATGTTGTTTCTATGCACACAATCCTTTCAGACTCCCACTTTTGCAAAGGAACAACGTGAGAACGACTTTCACAGTACCCAGCGGTCGCGAGCCAGACAATGAAGTACCCAGGCCACAAAAACTGATTCAATACCTAAGTAGTGATTTCCTCAACTCAGCATCCCCAGCTGAGTCCGGGTACATAGTTGTATCCCTTTTCACTTTGTCGATAAAAGTAGCAGGCATGGAAACCCCAATACTTTCGTCCTTTCTTGATCTTGTGAATGATTTGTCTCCCATAGTGACTTTAGGCACTTTAGTCGTACGACCGTACTTTCACAAATCATTACACACTCAAGGGGCCCAAAAAAAAATATCCTTCTCTCTAGTCTATTTCAGCTTGGAGTTGCAAATTTCCATCTCGGTCAATAAGTCATCCTTCCTTACCTCCTATTGAATCCTGCATTAGCAAACATCGTTACACTGTTGCGTTGCAACTAGAAACTAAGCCAAAACTCAATAAGTAAATAAAGTTAAATGACCTAATACCTGAGGTTATTACGATAGTCTGCCACGATATGAGAATGCCATTAACTGGTTAATCCATGTGGTCGTTTCTCGATTACGGTCACGTCAACATTTTCCTATCAAATGCATGTGAAATTTAGCAATCCCCAGAATGTTCCCTCTTTCACAATAGTTGTTGTCATTATCTCGGTCTCCCACCATGATAATCAGCTATGGACCTTTAGAATGAAATATCTTTCTTTCAAGGATTCAAAAGACACTAATTAGAATCCCATAATAACGTCTCGTACGATTTACACGAGTTTAGGACATTACTTTAGATTCTCGGCAATTGATTTAGCTCGTATCAGAAAGTGTTGGTAGAGAAAAATCACTACTTTTAATCTTTCTAACGATCCAATCTTCTAGGGAGCATTGAGCCTCACCTCTCAAACCTTTAACATTGTCTTACTGTTAATAAACCTAAGTGAATTTTGGTACCAGCGATTTAGTCATACTGGATTATTAGACTTAGCTAAATCGCGACCCATTCATATTAGCATTCAACAATGCATTTCATTCTATACTTTTGGTAGAATGGAATTATTGCTTAACAAATAAACAAACGTGACTCATTGTTACTGCTCTTAAGTCTATAATAAATTTAGTAAAAATCCCCTTGAAACCGCGATGTAGTTCTACGTTTCCTTGTTTGAAATTCCATACTTCAAATCTTTTAATTCACAAGGCTTCTTATTTGTTCTTACAACAACTCAAGATCAACAAATTTACCGTGCTAAACTATCTTGCCCTTTAGGCAATGCACGTTTGTTCAGGATCTTGATTTCCTCCTACTTGATCATGCAATACTAGGAATTCTCCCACAGATCCTGCAAATCTAGAACTGATGTCATGCTTTGTACTCTTCAGTAAAACGATCAAAATTAACTTCCCGTGCTCTCGCTTCTGTTGCTCAATTATGAGTTAAATCCTTTGATTAGGTTTGATTAAGGACTTTCGGCTTGAGCAAATTAACTTGATCAGTGGTTAACAAATGCTAACCTTATTAGTTGTTCCTTCTATAAAGCATCTTCTAGCTTTACCTGAATATTTTAAAGAAGCGCGAGATTTCACTCACGATCTACAAACTCATGCCCTTCGGAGTTTGGCTTATAGATCTGAAATGCTACATAGTAGCATATGATCCTTACTCAATCTCTAGACTTGTTGAAATACCATCACTAAAGTATTCCTATTTCATAATAAATCTTATTTATCAAATACTCATGATATTTGATTGTAATGTCAGTGGGGTATACGCCTTGACTCCATCAAGACTCGCGGCAGGCATAATTAAGATCTCTTGCACATTATAGTTATGGTAGAAATGCATTCTTTGATTCATATATCCCGGATAGATTCCAAATCAAAATGTCGTGTTACTTGAATCTCCACTTTAGGTGGATTACATCAAGGTTCATTATAAGGTTAGAAGCTCATTCAAGCATTTCTTTCACTTCACTAATTCCTTATAAGGAACCCATAAAGTATGATTATCCATTGATCAATCCAGAAATATTTTTGTCACAGTTTGCAAAAATTCATTTTTGATTATTCTAAGTTTTACAGGAAAAGCTTATCATTCATAGATTTTAAAAGGTGTTGGATATTTTAAACTTCAAAATAAATGTTTAAAACCTAAAACATTAAATAAAATTTAAAACAAGCCCTAAAACGGGCAATAAACAGTTTGAAAACTAAAAATATAAATTTAAATTGTTTTAAAATCCTAAATCCCAAATAGATGTACGAGTTCAGCCGTTCATCTTCTGCAAAGTTCCTCCAGCACTCTCCATCAGCTGCAGCAACAACTTCTGGTCAGTGCTCCTCTTCACTTCCCATCTATTGTGTATTTAAACAAATTAGATCCTTGTTACATAAGTAACTAAGTGAGAGATAGCAATATTAGTTATGCAATAACCTGAGGTCTTAGCAGTATTCTTGGAAAGATTTGCATTTTACCAAAAATACCTAAAACTTTATATCATAACTTGAAGACCAAGGTTACTTGCATACTAAGAAAATAATTTTAGAAAACCCTAGTTCTTGCAATTGTGACAATATCAATTATGGACTCAATGTTTGATCATGGGTACTTTACAGAGTTTTCCTATAAAGAAGTCGACACCCTCAAGGGTTAGAAAATTTTGTGCATTTCAAGTAATGAAAAACCCTAACCGTAAATCGACAACCTCAAGGGTTTAGAAAACCATTGTATATTTCGATTATGGATACAAACATGCAAAATCCTAATTAATTACCAGAGTAATAAAACCCTAATTGCCAAAAAAACAAAAACCCTAATTATACTATATACTAAAAACCGTTTTTGAATAGGGTTCCACGCAAGTGTGTTACGAAGTAATTAGCATCTTCATTGAGCCTCCTATTGGTCCATCAGGGGTGTTTTTTGGGGTAATGGGACAAAAGGCAGCACTCTATTGTTTGCAAGTGTTAATCACTTAATGGTGCTACAATACACAATGAATAGTAACTCTCGTCAGACAACTATGTTGCACTGCAGAACCCCCGTAGGACCACTGTAGCAACTTTAGACATTTCTATCTCTCGTACATAAATATGACTCTCTCTCACTCTCTCTGATGCGTGTTATTGCAACCTCACAAGGAGTTTTACTTCTCGAGGGATCTCAAGAAGTTTTTCAATCCTCCAATCAGTGTATCTGATCGTTGTAGTGTAGTATAGGTAAATCTGGGGGATTGAACGTTCTCTAGGGGAATAGTGTCGTTAGGTTGAAGTGTATGTCGTGTTAAGTCTAAAGGTGAGGGATGATTCTTTTTGTGTTTTTATGATTTTTAGAAAGTAAATTAAAGATCCCGGTTTTGAAGGTAGGGGCGGAATTAGTTGCTATCCAACTATCCCAAAAACTATTTTTATAAAACAAAAATTAAAATAACAAGAAAAATAAATGTGGTGAACTTCTTATTGTGAGAAAAACGTGCTTACTTAGATTTCACTACTCCCTAGTTATCTTTTATTGAATTGTTGAATTGTCACGTTGTTTGTTTTTGTTGAAGCGTTGTATTCCTTAATACTAGTCGTGGGGGTGTGCTATATTCTCCAACTCTATGAATATTAATTTCACCTACAACCTTAAGTTGATTAAACAATCATAAGATCATAAACATCAATTCATGCAGTAAATACAACGAGAAAAACCTGTATTGCACGATATGATTACGTTTTCTAAGACGATCAAGCTAGTTATATAAACTATAAAGAAGTCAGCCTGTTTTCTTAGCCTAACGTGAAGCAATCAACTAAAAAATATACAACACATCAATAATCAATAACTAGGTTTCATTAGATCTAAGCAAACACAAAGGAATTTATGCTAGCATCTTATAGAGAAGAGAAGATAAATACATAATCAAACAATACATAGACATATTGAATGATTAAAGGGAATACTTAACTTTAATGAAACATGGATGAAAGAGGCTATAAAAGCCTTACAAATACTGTAAAATTCGTCTAGGGTTTTGGTCTCCAAAAGTGTCACACTTAGTGAATAAAATCGAAAACTATATATAGATTTACAAAGCTGACGACGTCAGCTTATGGGTTTTGACGCCATCAGACCGCCGTGTTTAGGGTTTCATCTTGTGCAAGTAGCTGCCCTGACGCTGTCACTCTTTAATCCTTGACGCCGTTAGCTTATGGCTGATGTCGTCCCTTTGCAACCTTTCTGAGCCGTCTCTAACAAACTTAAAACGTGACTCCCTTCTTGGAAATGCACCTGACGCCGTCAGGTAATAATTCTTCAAAGTTTTCTGAAGCCACGTGTGTAAAATCTTCCAGTTCCAAATCATCAAGTGACGGCGTCACAAGGTGTAACGTGACGCCGTCAGGCTTCCATTCTGACAGTTTTTCGCGACTTTGTTGTTTTCTTCACTTTTTCGTCCAAACACGTCCAAAAAGCGCCAAATTATAGAATTCGCGTCCCAATGACCTAAAATGCAAAAAGAAAACGATTTGAGACAATATTTGATCATCTATACATGATTTTAGGCTTAAATGACCCCTTAAAAAGGTATCAAGTAAATCCTTATCACACTCTCTCTCATTCTCTCTGTCATCTCTACACATTCCAGAACCATCTCTTCTCTTTCTCTCTCGTTGCTGCCTCATCTATCTGTAGGATAGTATATGTAATCTTATCTTTAAAAAAGAAAGAAAGAAATAAAACACATAGGCACACAAATCACAAAAAAAATAATAATAATAAATACTATATATATATATATATATATATATATATATATATATATATATATATATATATATATATATATATATATATACTAGTTTTCAAAGCCCGCCCGATGGGCGGGCATGACATATAATTATCGTTTACATTTTTTTGTTTAGCTAAATATTAGTGTTAAAAAATTGTTTATTATACAAAGATTTTAAAGAATAGTACCCACGCTTGTCAAATTGTTTGTGTTTGGTACAATGTTCTTTGCAATAACATAGTATATGATTGAAACTTGAATGCGAGATAACGCTTCTTTATACACAAGGTTTGTAGTCGCATAGCCTGTCCGATGGGTGGGTGAGCTTTATGAATATCGTTGAAAAAATTAAGTTGATGAAAATAAGTTATAAACATACCAATGTATTTATTGAATGCATTAAGAACAAATAGAAATGAACATTTATCGAATATAATAAAATAAGTTACAAAGTGATACGCAAGAAGAAAGCATACAACCAAATAAACTAAAATGTAAAATAAATCTTATTTGTATACAATGTACAGTGTTTTTTATGTTTTATTTTAGCTCTGAACTATGATATATGTCACTTGTATATACACAATTATTTATACATGTAGAAAATGCAGTTGGTTGACTGCTTCACAAGAGATAGTGGCGAAGATATTCGACTTGAGCCGGATGTTTGAGCTTCATCAGAGCTTTAGCTTTATGCTTCCTAACCATCTCCTTTGATATACTCATGTTACCCATGATTTTTGCCAGTGTTTTGAGCCTTTATCGTCAAGTCTATATCTTTTTCTGATCACCAAGTTCTCCTTTGGTGTTAATGAATGAAGTTGCACATATACATTAAAGTTTAAGTTTGATAATTTAAACAGAAACTGCGTTCTTTTACAGGAATTATGAAATAATTAAATTACCACATCATTCAGTGCAAGCCTGAGAAGAGCAAGCTACCATTTCTCGTCGCCATCATTGCCTGCAAACATGTTGATAATCTCTTCCTGTGTGGCTGGATTCTTTCTATTAAGAGACACAATGGGCTTCAATACTTTTGTAACTTCACGATATCTTTTAAGGGAATTCCAGCTGTCTTTACTATCTCTTCTTTTGTTGGATGTCTAATAAGATCAAACCATAGAATTTTTTTTTTTTTTTTTTTTTTTTTTTTTTTGCGTTTTTTGTATCTCAATTCTAACCTACATTGATCAAAGATTTCAACTTTTCTAATACTGTTTAATAAAGGAAGCATTCATTGCAATGATTCAGTTCAAACAATGATATAAAATAAAAGTCTTGTTTTTTTTATAAAACTCGAGCCATTTGTTGAATACCGTAATATTTAGATTAGCATTGGAGAAAACATACCGATTCGAGGCCAAAAGGGGTTTAAAAAAACTTGAGAGAGTCATGGATCGTATGATGGCATGTCTGATCCAAAATAGAGCGTATGATGAAAGTTGTAGTTTTCTTCCTGGAGCTTTTCGAATGCAATGACCTGTCTGGCCGTGTCTTTAATTTGACCAATTATTTTGTGTTACATTTTTATCTAATGATACTGAAATTCATCCAAAAAAAGAAGCTTCGATTCAAAACAAAGAAAACTCACCTTGACAACATGAATCAATATCAAAAAATATTTGGTAAATAAAGGTATTAATCAAATCAACTCTACACAAATGCTACTTATATATCCTAAAGTATTGTAATACGTAACTTTTCAAAATCACTAAGCACCAAACACATCAATTCATGATGTGCAACTATATTCTACCCTACAGTAAAAGTGAAGATGGAGGTTGTGTACGATAGTGATAATGGTCCAAGTAAGAAAATTTTATCAAGATAGTGAGTTTTTAGCGTCTATTTCAATTTTTGGCCCAGATGCCCACACTAACCCCATTGCCTCCATTGACGATGACACAACATGTAATAGATATGTAACCAAAAAAAATGTTTTTTTTTTTTTTTTTTTTTTTTTTTTGCAAACACTTGAGCAGATGTTTCTCAGCCCATTTGCCCCGCATTATGCCCAAAGTTGCTTATCTGCTAAAAGCTTTAATAAAGCATATGCAATTGACTGTTGATCATGGGGATCAATAAGCAAGCCATTGTCTAGAACCTGCAATGAAGAAATTATCAAAGCCCAAATACACTTGTAATCAATTTTATATTTACATCCAACTAAAAACAGTTTCTGACCAATGTGGTCACTTGTAATCAATTTTGTACATTTTTATCTGATAACGAATTCACATACCTGGTTGTTAATCGATGAGTCGTTCTGCTCATCTCTGTATCTTTGCCTTAGGATATGTGGTAGCTTTGGTGGTTCTGCTCATCTCTGTATCTTCACCCCTTTGAGTATTATCTACTGGGTCATTCAATCTACACGAATTATATTTATACAAAAAAAATGAGTCTATTAGAAATTACGTCAAACTGAGCATCTAGGTACGCTTGACCTTCAATAATTTGAATAAGCTTTTGAATAATGGTATAAAATAAAAGTCTTGATATTTTATAAAACTCGAGACCCTTTAATCCTGCTTGGCAGAAGTCTCGAAAGTTTCTGCGCTGTGAACTCATGGTGCTTTTTTCCTGCAATAACCACTACCCAACCTGCCCAATTTGCAAGTGACACTTCAGAATGTTGAGGAGCGCAAATATGATGTCTAAATGAACTTACCTTCATTAAGATAGTCAATGATCATCTCATGCTTGAACTTTTGACGATGCACGACTTTAGGTCATCTGATTTGGCATCTTCAACCAATAGATGAAGAAGTTTGAGAGCTTCACGATGTAGTGAGTTGTATTTGTAAAGTTCTAACAAACAAACATCATGATTTCCTTTCCGAAGGATCTCCTCACATATGTTCTCGTTGACTTTTTGTTGACAAAGACGGGAGTTTCTTGGATGTCCCTTTGAACATGGCAATCGAGCTAGCGTCTGTTGCTTCTTCTTCCGATATACTAAATCTTTGTACACATTTTAAAGGCTTAAATAATTGACCCAAAGCTTGAATCTTGTGTGTATGGTCAACAATAAACAAAAGAGTAACTCAGTTAGAATAAATTACAAATGATTCCATCAGATTTATGATTTTTTTTAAATAGTTATCTTCAAAACAATGATAATCACACAATTTCTGGATTGTTTGGGATTGCTTATAAATTGCTTTCCACGATTGACATATTAGAAACACAATACATTTGTGAATTTGATCGCCTATGTTTCAGCTGTAGTACTTGTTGAGACTCACTATGTGTCATGTTCTCACCGTCTAAAGTCTCCTTCAAACTTAACTTTGGAACCCCGTGTATGACTTAAAAGCTATACCAGTAACATATTAGACTCTTAACATTTTTAGCAACTATCGTACATTATGAGTCTGGGCATACTTCAAATTTTAGAGATACCTGGTTTTACACACAAATAGCTGTATAAACTGTCAAAGTTAAGAAGCAAAGAACCTGGCGAATATGAATATTTCAGCTGTAATGGCTTGACCATGAGAAATAGCATAAGAATCAGTGGATTTAAGTGGTTTCAATCTCCAAATAATAGTGTCTTTTGGTAATATATCACCTGATCCCTGCGAATAAATATTAACATCAGTAAATGAAAAATTAGCTGCTAGAATAAGTTTGGTATAAGCTTATAGAAATGGGTCACATCACCACACTATCTTAGCATCTAAAGTAAATCAAAACGGGTTGTGAGTAATTGTGAGGATTAGGACTGTTAAAATTTTGATTAATAGGAGAATTTATATGAAGCATAAAAGATGAAAGATTTTTGCATTGGTTGTTGAGGTTATGATATACTTACTTGTGTAACGTTTTGGTTCATGCTGAATGATATGGGAATAGCCATAGCATTGTTCCACCTGACAAATTTCAAGATGTTTGTCGTCCAATGACTTCCTTTGTTTGTCTAGTTCCTAATAAACCTACAAAAAATGCAATTACACTGATTAGAATGGTAAATATTTAGACCAAATAAGTATCGTTTAAGGAAAAAAAAAAGGCCTTACCAAAAATGATCCATTTCAACCCAAATCTATATTAATCTGGTAACAGAGCTGTACACACACACATAAATCATATTTTGCACACAGCAACTTGATCACCAGACCACATTCAGTCTTAAGCAAGAGGTCTATGAAGGTGACCCTTACACTGACGTGGCAGACCAAGTGGAACGATTGACGTATGTGAATTATGGACGTGTAGAGGACTTTACAACACTTGAAGAAATGGGGATTAATGTTCGGGGTGCTATAGTGTTGGTGAGGTATGGGGAGATATATAGAGGGACATTAATGAGAATGTGTATGATGCAAGAGTAAGAGGGGTGTTGATTTATTCGGATAGGAAGGATTATGATGAGGCCAGAGGAGATACAAAGTGGGTCCTGGTGGGTACGGTTTTTAACGGGGCTGGTGACCCTTCAACACCAGGCTGGCCTAGTAGTATCAAGGGTTGTGAGAGATTATCCGAGGATGAAGTAGAAAAGGGAGGAGATGTTCCGTTGATACCTTCATTGTCTATACCGGGGGCTGATGGTGAGGAAATTATAAAGTCTATCGGTTGGGTTGTGGCTAATGATGATTGGCAGGGTGACAAAGATGATCATTACAAGGTAAAAGTGTCTAAAATAACTATTGCAGCTGAAAGTCACAAAAATTAGCTTAATCATGATTTTAAGTGGTCTTGCAGGCAAAGCAAGTAATAAGCACAATTCAGAATGTCATTGGAATAATTGAAGGAGTGGAAGAACATGATAGGTACTTTATTGTCTATTTTCTATCAATTATATATGTTTACGTCAAGTGCTAGGATAAACGAAAATGACAAAGCACCTTCTTCATAAGTTAGATTATGTTTCATCAATGTGTGACCAGCAGAGCAGGGGCAGAGTAATTAACCGAATAAATCCTGCACCAAGATCAGATGGCATTTTAGTACTTTCTCGATGTCATGAACATTGTAGCTATAACACCCTTTTTGGGCTTTAACAACGTATACGCACTCTGTTAAATTTATCACTCACCTAATATACTTATTTTGAGTATGTTGAGAAGTTTTAATATTTTTATAAGTTTTATATTTTTACGTTTCCCAGTTTTAAATTTCGTGAGTTAAAGACTTAAAAATTAGCAAATTACCGGGATCACACTATACCCTCTAAAACACCAAATACACAAAACTTATTATTTACTTGCTTCCTATCCTATGTAAACGACACAACCACATGGTATTGTTTTGGTGTCAAATTCTTGTAACTAAGAAGGACACCTGTCCCATGGTCTTGCATACTACTACTCTTGCACATCTTATGTTAAAAAAAAAAAAGGGGAGTAGTAATCTCTTTGTTCTTCCTCTTGTGAACCGTACAAACCAACACCCTCGTGTTGTTCATCATCAATATTTTTACTTGTTCTGGTATTAGATTTATTTTTATTAAATTTTTTTCATGTCTTATTATTTATTAATAAGAATAGACCTTATAAAAATTTCAATCTCTTGTCTCTCCCTCTCTTTTGCCGTGAGCTCAAACCACCGATACATCATAAAGTCCAAATCAGAAGGTTAAATCATAAGGTTAAATCAGAAGTCCAAATCAGAAGGTTAAACCAGAATGTTCAAATAAACAAAAGAATTATAACACCCTTTTTGGGCTTTAACAACGTATACGCACTCTGTTAAATTTATCACTCACCTAATATACTTATTTTGAGTATGTTGAGAAGTTTTAATATTTTTATAAGTTTTATATTTTTACGTTTCCCAGTTTTAAATTTCGTGAGTTAAAGACTTAAAAATTAGCAAATTACCGGGATCACACTATACCCTCTAAAACACCAAATACACAAAACTTATTATTTACTTGCTTCCTATCCTATGTAAACGACACAACCACATGGTATTGTTTTGGTGTCAAATTCTTGTAACTAAGAAGGACACCTGTCCCATGGTCTTGCATACTACTACTCTTGCACATCTTATGTTAAAAAAAAAAAAGGGAGTAGTAATCTCTTTGTTCTTCCTCTTGTGAACCGTACAAACCAACACCCTCGTGTTGTTCATCATCAATATTTTTACTTGTTCTGGTATTAGATTTATTTTTATTAAATTTTTTTCATGTCTTATTATTTATTAATAAGAATAGACCTTATAAAAATTTCAATCTCTTGTCTCTCCCTCTCTTTTGCCGTGAGCTCAAACCACCGATACATAAAGCATATTTATTTGTATCGGTGGTTTGAGCTCACGGCAAAAGAGAGGGAGAGACAAGAGATTGAAATTTTTATAAGGTCTATTCTTATTAATAAATAATAAGACATGAAAAAAATTTAATAAAAATAAATCTAATACCAGAACAAGTAAAAATATTGATGATGAACAACACGAGGGTGTTGGTTTGTACGGTTCACAAGAGGAAGAACAAAGAGATTACTACTCCCCTTTTTTTTTTTTAACATAAGATGTGCAAGAGTAGTAGTATGCAAGACCATGGGACAGGTGTCCTTCTTAGTTACAAGAATTTGACACCAAAACAATACCATGTGGTTGTGTCGTTTACATAGGATAGGAAGCAAGTAAATAATAAGTTTTGTGTATTTGGTGTTTTAGAGGGTATAGTGTGATCCCGGTAATTTGCTAATTTTTAAGTCTTTAACTCACGAAATTTAAAACTGGGAAACGTAAAAATATAAAACTTATAAAAATATTAAAACTTCTCAACATACTCAAAATAAGTATATTAGGTGAGTGATAAATTTAACAGAGTGCGTATACGTTGTTAAAGCCCAAAAAGGGTGTTATAGTAGCACTATAAGCATCAGCAGCTCGATCACAGCCTTTTCGATAACTTTAACCTTACTTTGTAGATCCTGCAACTCAGCAATTGCAACTTGGACTACAATTACATATTCCTGAAAATAGACGTTATAAGTTGGCTACCAAAAATTAAATGCTTACCAGGATGAAAGGGTCTAAAAGACCCTTTAAATACTTCAAATGAGGCCAAATAAAATTGTCCCACCCGAATCAATTACGTTGGTATAATAGTTGTTATGTTCCATACTTTCTTTAGCGCCCTTGACTTTAAAATTGCAGCTCGACACAAACCTATAAATCGCAAATTTTAAATGCATAAGCCAGAGTAGAAGCTCCCCATTCAGCTAAAGAGGTTTATTTATCCCCATTCAGGTAAATGTGGTTATTTAAATGCATAAGCCAGAATAGCAGCTCAACACAAACCTTTAAATGCTTTGCAAGTAAAGATGTTTATTTATGTTCAAGCTTATGTAAGCACATTTGTAGCATTTTTTTTTCCAGAAGTTAAGTAGCACTTCCATTGTCAGCAACATCATCCTTCAATTCCAAAATCTCAACTATCAGGCTCTCGTCACATGTAGGGTCCACAAACACTTCATGAACACAATAACAAATGTACGGATTAATAAAAATTGTGATTAATCAAAGAAGTAAAATTTCTAACGATTTAAAGCAAATTGCAGTTTTCTACTCATGAAACGTACTAACCTAAGTCAATTACTCTATCACAAATGCCAATAATATATTTCCTCATTCAACAGTTGCTCTAGGAAATGACTGTCATGAAACAAAAATAAGAATTATATACAACCCCTAAATCAATTATCTCAAAATCTAAGATATTTATTGCATTAAAATTGTTTTTGCTATAAGGAAATTTAAGGAATGGACAGGAAAATGAAATGCCCATGGCTTAACTAACCTGACCCTTTTTTGACCCGTACTTAGAAGTTACATTTTTATTCACATGAAGCCCTCGTACTAAGTTATGAACTTACTCTAACCGCTGCTGTGACAGCAGTTTCATCGAGCAAAACATAGTATGTTGTGCCACCAACGTACGGATAACATCTAGTCTACCCTGATAATGGAAAAGTTGTGAACATACGATTCGCCCATTTGAATTGGGCGTTGTGTTATGTATGTTGGTTCCTCAGCTTATTCATTTTGAAGTTGTCGAGCTCCATGCCTGCCCTGAACAACAACACCTGTTGTTTTGGAAACACCCATGAAATAAATCACAATAAGTTCAAAATAAATAAGTGCATCAAAGGAAATTTAACTGACAGTTAAAACTACAGAGCATGTGCCTTCATATCGGTCACTTCAACAGCTGCATATTGATTCCAGTTTGATACACTCAACCATCTGACCCTTCTCACGCACTCGAGGCTCTTTGGTCTCTCGAAACTGCTCTCAAGTCCACCAATATGCTCAGCCCAAAGGGACATCCTATACCCCTTTATCTGCAAAGATCGATTAATAAGTCACCCCAAGATACCACATTGATTTTCTTTCTGAACATGAAATTTTACCTGCCCCTGTGGGATTGAACATTTGTGAGCCCATGTATGACAAGGCGGATATGCACCCATCGCAATTCCAGTATCTCTCAAACCTTTTAATGACCGTTGGTTGATATTTGCAGATCCCAGGTTCACAAACATCATCCACTATTATTCATTTGGAGTGTACATATATCGTAAAACGTCGACTTTTGCTCCTCATAAAATTCTAAGAATATATAAATACCTTATCTATGGAAATAGGCGGGGCCATTTCGGCAGGCTGCTCTTGCTCCTCTTTGAAAGAGCAGACCTGAGAGTTGCTTTTTTTGCAGCTTCAGCCTCACTGTCCGCAAGTGACGGGATTCCTTAACGACAGTAGGAGTGGAGATTACAGCAACCGTCTTTTGACTTTTAGGAATCTCGCTTTTGGCCACAGCTGGTGACGACTCACCAACCTTTTCTCCTTGTGACCTAATCATCAGTTTAACCATCACCTGTCTAGATGATTGCTGATACCAAGATCACATCATATATGTAAACACTTTATCACTGATTGACATTTACAAAAAACTAAAGAAACTCATATTAATCAAAAAGCGAACCTGATTATAAAACCTTGGTCCTTGAGAACCAGGAGTTGTCTGTGTACTGGTCAATGGGTTGGAACCAGGTTGTTGGAAATAATGGGAATTGGCTTTGTAAGAATTTGGATAATAGTTCATCTGATGAGGCTGGGGGAATGGTGGAACCACTTGAGATTGGGGTTGTCCTCGAGGGCGTGGCCTTGAACTTCATTGCCCACCATTTACAAACCCATATGCCTGTTTGTCTAACCGCAGCTCCTCATGAGTGTCTGGGTGAATAATCTTTACTGTTCGCCGTGCACCACCAAAATTTGCCATCGATTTATAAAGCAATAAATAGGACCTGATATCTGCTTATAAAAATATCGAATATGATCAACCAAACAAATGAGCATAAACGGAAAAGCATGAGTAAATAAAGAGCAAAGTACCTTAAGCGAATAGTTGTTGGTAGGAGGAACGAAAATGAAAGCATATGGACACGGATTTTCCATATCGTACTCCACATTCGGAGGAAAATCAGACAACCAAACAATAAGGTCGGTACCCCGGTGTGGTTTGAGCGTGTATCAGTAGCAAAGTCAATAAGAATTGTTTCAGTTGCGAAGTACATGAGTCTCCTATCATGACCCTGATTTTCTTACAGAAGCGATACCGAAAATGATCGCACTATTAATATGCAGCGACGCCCCCTATGCTACTACAAACAACGTCTGTGCAGGTCCAAACATTATAGGCGGAAGATGTCTTAGTTTCGTAGTTAATAGTGACTACCCTAAATAATGTTAGTTGAATAGAGAGCATAGACACGACCATCCTGTATTATGAGCACGTAGTCAAATCTCAAACCACATAATTATGCAAAACGATGCTGTTGAATAATGCTAAAGAAAGTATAAGGCAAACATATATGACATTCAGAAAAGATTGAGGTTGATAGAGTAAATAACTTTATTGACATTCGGTTACTGCACAGATATAAAAATAATATAAACTCAATTGCACATACTAACCTGCATGTTGTAGCCTAAACTTGGTGGTCTAAAATCCATATGGCCCTGCACAGATATAAAAATGAGTTACCTATATGGGTTGATTTGGGCCACATTTCATTAACAGCAGGCCAACCATGTAAAAATAAATAATCGACTCTAATACTAATGTTAAACTTGTCCTACAGTTATACAAAGTCGGCTTGCAGCCACACCTAAGTTGTTCTAACATTACATCTTGTATTTTTTTTAACACAATAGTTTTGGAATTATAATGAATATATCAGTTATTTTCAAAATTTAAAACAATTGTACAAATAAAGTATTTGCGAGTCAATCAAGCCCAACCTAACTTCTTTTGATCCGCCATAAAAATTAAACTGGCCTGACCAGTTGACTAATCTGTTACTTTAGGCATGGGTTTTACAGATGTCATTAGAGTTCAAAGTCAACTTAAGTGACAGCTACTACAACTCACCGCTGCTCCTTCATTCATACCTAAAACAACAATAACCATCAGCATAGCCGTAGCACATATATTGTTTGATCGAAAAAAAGATGTTAAAGATTCACAAAGCTACAACCTAATTGTATCCGTGTCTATTCATTAAGGTACCCATAGCCGATAATTGTAGGCGACTATTGGTTTAACGGGGGTATAAGGAAAATGAAGTACTTACTATTTGTTTAGACGGCTGCAATGGTGTGGCATGTTTAGGAAAGCAGGCACTTAAAGGGCTTTGTCTCTCATCACATTTGATCTTCATGCAATCTATCATTTTCCTCTTGACAATCTCAGCCTATGCACTCAGACCTTAGTCATAGCCAATAAAGAAGGAGGAGGTAGTTCGAGCTCTTCAATCCCGTAGATTTATGCAATTCCTAGCAAATAGGGGTGGTGAATGATTATCAAAAATGTCAGCGACAAACCGATATGGATGATGATGATTCGTTTGATGATTTGAAGTACCTCTATATCTATGGCATTGCATATTAGAGGCGGATACAGTAGTAGGTCGTTGATTCTACACAATCTGCATAATCTTTTCGGGAATCAAATAAATCAATCGATTTACAAATTAGAACAACTGCAAAAATAAAATAAAAACGTGAAGCACCAATCGCCTTACTTGCTGTATGCATGTCTTCCGCTCTGAATTTAACCACACAAATACTCTGTAACATTAATAAAGCAAATTAATAAAATCATATGACTTGATCGAGTATGAAAATTAATAAAAACATTACCTTGTCATCCATAATTGGTATCATATTTGTTCTATTCCATATATGTTGTCAAACAAAGATTGTCAGTCATATGACGTATATTCAAATTTAAAGTTATCAACTTACTCGCAACCATAGGATGACTGCGGAGATCATTCAAATGATTAATAGCTAAATGCATTCTAATTTCTAAGCCTACATGCCATCAGACCAATTATTACCTCTATTTGATAAAACTGAACGCCTGCATGAAAAATTAAGAATATACTTCTGAATCTAAGTAGCTTATATAGCATAATATCAAGACAATATCAAAACCCATTTATTCATTGTTTGCAGTTATAATCAAAGCATCATATATATTTTCAACAAAAAACAATGAACGATTAGGGGTTAAAATTAAGAGATATATCAAGGCTTCATGTCATGGTATGAAGAATAAAAAAAAATTAACATCAAATCAAAAAAGAAAGAAAAAAAGAAAGAAAAACCTTTTTGCAGAATAAGAGTGAACAAAGAGGTTTTATGTAACGATCATGATCATCAGAGGAATTTGATTGTATCGTATATTATTTTTTTTATGGGCTTAGGGCTTTTTTATTCTATATACATACACTTTTGTTTATATGATAATTATAATTTAGATTACTTAATTAATCTTTATATATTTTGACTTGTAAAACAAATAACAAAAGTTGTATTGCTCCATTGGTAAACATTGTTTGGTTATTACTTGGAGATGATCCTATATTCGAACCTCACTAATTCCACTTTTTAATTACTAATTACAATAATATGCACAATACATCCAAAATTGTTTATAAAATTTTTGAAATAAATGATAAAAAAAAATAAAAAATATAAATTGCTTACATGGACTGAATGTGATGACATGGCAGAAAATGAATTACATGGCAATGACTGGACAATGAGGTGGCAATACGCGTGTAACGCCTCCTGTTATATATAATATAGAGATATATATATATATATATATATATATATATATATATATATATATATATATATATATATATATATATATATATATATATATATATATATATATATATATATATATATATCTTCCATATCCCCAAATCCCAAATCACACACGCACATCTCACCGGCAAGTGGGTCGGTTTTTTTAAGGCGATGCTCATCTGACCGGTTTTTCTGGGATAAAAAGGTAGTAGCAGTGGTTCTTTTACAAGATCATATCGGTATTTCATAGATCCGGATAATTTATTGAAGATGCTCTGTGGTTTTTTATGGTATAATAAAAAAAATTGCGAATCAGATTTTTTTAAGGTATAATCAAAATCAGTTGGTGTTTATTTTTTTTATTTTTTTGCACCTACACACACAGTTATTTTACAGGTGTGTTTGGGATTGAATTTTCTAAACTGCTTAAGAAAGTTGATTTTCATATATGTTTGATGTAGATATTGCTAATCTAAGTTGTTTTGTGGTAAACTGAATGATGCTCATTATGTGATTGATGAAATGCTAAGTGCATAAGAAACAACAAACATGAATTGAAAAAATCATTGAGTTGCTTAAAGAAGATTATGTTTAGGTTGTATGTCCATAAATCATTTGATTGTAATAATAGTGTTGCAGATAGGATTAAATATTTTTAGGCAAGCTCAAGCATGTAACTGTGTATTTGTTCTTGGTTATAGCCGTGATGTCATAGGCACATCGATTTTGTTTTTAAATGGTCCTTTAAATTAACGTAATTTGTTTTCTGAAGGTCTATTGGATCACCATGTAATGTATTAGTTTAGTGAAATTAGGTTGTATGTTATTGTGGGTATTCAAACTTTAATGAACAATAATTTTTTGTTCCTTTTCAGGTGGAACACTCCTTGGCAAAAAAGCAAAAATCTGAACCTGGAAATATGGATCTAACAAAGATGCATAAGACCTGAACTTTCCATAGTTTACAGTACTTAAGAAGAGAGTGACTTGCACCTAACACCAAGGTAAACAAGGTATGACAGATTCCATGATTGCATTGTCTGATTTTAAGTGTTATGTCTACAAGTGAAGAAACGGGCTGGTCGGGCATGCTGGGATTCGGTCAAAACGGGTATTCTTAATTTAGGTTCACAAGAATTGAGTAGGTTTATTTGTACCGGCAACACTTTCCTTTCCGTTTCTATATATTGATAATAATTTAAAGCTAACAAACAATATTACAAAGCTAGATTGTTACACACAATATCTAAATAATATTCTAAATAAACTGATTTAATTTACAGTAAGTAGTTTCATAATAAAGACTTGAACCTGCTTTTGAATGGTCTCGATGTTCATTCACGAGTCTGTTACCAAGTTCGAAAGCCGATTGCCTCTTTTTGTGAAGCAGGTCTCAAAACCAAAAGCCTGTCTACAAAGGCATTTGAGGTCAAGAATGTAGGTGTGTTGGAAACAGCCTCTAGCGAGCATAAAATGGATATACCAATCTAGATCCAACCACCAAAGGACTTTATACAAAAACTGCATATAAGGTCAAATTCAAAGGTGTGGTGGAAAACGTCTTCTTTTATCTTCTTGAAATTTTTAGAAGTGATTCCAGGATGATTACTATTATCCATATTTTGTCTCACAGTATACTAATATGATGATGAAAACAGGTGGGGAAAAGCAGAGTAGATCTGAAAAGAAAAGACATGAAATGAAGCAATGTTGAAGCTAGGCATGAAAGTTGTTATTGGCAATAGGAGACTCACCATTAAAAGAACCAAAAAATGTAAGTAACTTAAACACTTTCTTTTAATGTATAATTAATTGCTCAAATATATGATGTTATGCATTCTTTTGTGTGTGCGGGATTTGGATTATTCTTGATTTTAATGCAACTGAAAGTTTAGGAGGTTCTCAAATGGCCCGTTATGAGTCCTTTTTTTACTTTATAGAGGTCAAGTTTGCTTATAATCGACTTAAATTCAGCTTTTGAAGTAACCGTCTTAGTAGTTCCTAATTTAATGAAGTTTTAAACTTACGTTGCGTTTCTTGGGTTGGATAAAGCTTACCTTGCTTATTATTTTTGGTAGCTTATCTTGCTGATGTGAAATGGGTCAAGATGGGTATCCGAATAAAGATAACTACTAAATTGCATTTATGTGCAACACAAAGCATAACTATCAACAGTATGCATAAGATGAAAAGCATGTGTGTGTGTTTTTGTTTATACCTGTTATATTTTAATCATTATATTGAGAATCATGATGAAAAAACTTTGTATTGTAGCCTTGTAGTTATCATTAGAGCATGTGTGTAGATGTTTTGCAGTTGGGAATGTGGCTGCAAGTGATAAGCTTAGAAGCTAATGGAAGTCGCTTTTTTAATTTCCAGTATACAAGTAAGGCAACAAATAAGGTAATCTAACAGGCCCTTACCGCGTCTCTAAATTATAATATAGATCACTATTGTTTTGTTTTTTGTTCTGTTCAAGTTAATCAAAATACAAATGCAAGCTGAAGTGCTTGCAGACCATAGGCCGAAGCTTGCAGAGAAGAAAGGCAAGTTGGAGGCGAAGAAGTAACAGTTATCACAAATGTCTAATGAGGCTATCAAGTTCTATTTAGTGCAGCTGCCATTTTATTAACCATTTAATAAGGTTTGTTGGTTGTATCATTTTTTATAGCTATTTAAATACCTAATGTATTTATGGAAACAAAGATGGGTCTTCACATAACGAATGGTTTCTAAAAGAATGTTTGAATGATTTCTGAGTTATGCATTTATGAGTTACTTGATGTTGGGATGGTTTATGAGTTCTTTTAGTTTATAACAGAATGTTGGATGATGTGTCGTTTTGGGTATCCACACCTCTGAATGTGGTTGCAGCCATGATGAATGTTACATACTATTCGCACATTCGCATACCTGAGCCTTACTTTTAACCGTCAAACATACAAATGCTCCAGTATTTGATATAAACTTGCTCACTCTGGGAGAATTGCGGTTTCGCCACAGCACTCCCACGGCAACGCGCGGGTTACCCCACTCATTAACCCTAAACAATAAATCGATGAAACCCTAGCATAACTAAGGTTGTGTTTAGTGATACTAGTTCTCAAAATCATGAATCGTTATACAATTGGAGAAAAGTACAATATACATCCCATTTTTTTAAAGATGCAATAAACAAATCATGGCCACTCATTTTTCATTAAAAAAAAAAGAAAAAATAAAACTCACTTTCATCATTAAAAAAATGTCTCACAAACTGTTAATCGTCACACGGATCGCGACGAGAATTAAATCATCCTTCTAAAGAGGGCACTTCTATATACTTTCAACAAACTTTTTCTTCAACTTTTTTTGTAAGTGCTGAAATTTACGTGTGAAAAAATCAAGTATGATCTTTTATTTTAATATTACATATGATTTGTGAAATCACATGAGATTTCTAAAATAAACAAATCACATGTGGTTTTTCCAACGCAAATTTCAACACTAAAACAAAACTCGAAAAAAATATTCGTCGAAAGTATGTAGAAGTGTTCATTTACTGAAAGATAAAAAAATTCTCATCACGATGATATACTTTTTGTCGCTGAACGATTTACCGTTTGTGAGATATTTTATTTAAAGAAAAGGTGAAAATGGTTTTTGTTTTGATGAAAAAAATGAGTGATTCAAATGTATTTATTGAATCTTTAAAAAAGTTTGAAATCTATATTAAACTCAATTCTGTAAACTTAACAAGATACAAATACATGTTAGTATGACTTTTTGGTATTGGTAATCACATCATTTATACTATTTTATAATGTATTTGAAGCCTTCTTAAATGAAAGACTTGGGGGCCGTTTCTTTTCTTCTTCTTTTTGGATATGCTATCTTATTGTATTAATGTTACTTGTTGGTAACAGGAAGGGTGAGAACAAATGTTGTTTCTTTTTACGCTTACTAAAAGATCATGATATTAGTAAATGACTATTTTAACCATGGATATTTTAGATCAAATGAAAAGGAGAACAATGATCCCCTCTGTTAAACCTTCTTTCCAAAAAAAATGAAAAATAGATCAGTATGTGGATTATAAACCAAGATAAACTCCAATTTATCAATCACAGTTTATCTAATAAACCCTTTAATTCCTCCTTAGACCCTATTTATCAATCACAATCCTCAAACCCAAAACCCCCAATTCTTATGTGCAATCTAATTACATCACCAATTCACCATACATCAATTTTGGAATACAGACCCATTTCGTGTTTGCCTATAGGTTCTTAGAATACAATGAACAGAGATGGTGGAGGAAGGGTCTAACCGGTTGTGTGAAGAGGACGGCATACCTACGACGTGGAGGCAATGCTGGAGCGGCGTCGTGAAGGCGACCAGAGCAGTGCGGTAGTTATGCACAGATATTGAACTATGAATGGTTGATTATGATTTATGAAGAGAAGAAGAAGAAGAATGGTTAGGTGAAAATAGAGAGAAGTTAGGTCAGGTGAAGAGAGGGAGAGAAGAATGCAGATAGGGTAAAATATACTTTATAAATAAAATAAGGTTCCTGAGTGAGAAATGGTGGGTTTTCTTTACCCATTTGTATCTAGGAAATCCTTTTACATTAAGCAAAAAGGAAACATTATTTTGAACCAGTTTGGATAAGGATTTGTTACCAAACAGCCAATAAGCAAAAAATAAACATACCCTTAATTTTTGAAGACAACACATTTGCTTAGGGCCCGTTTGGTTTGAGGGGTTATAGTGGGGTTTGGGTTAAAAGCTTCAAATCAAGTGTTTGTTTTCAATTTTAAAATTTGGGTTTGGCTACAAAGTCTAAATATTAGGATGTGCATAAAAGGAGGGGGTCTTAAGGGGATGACATATGTGAGGTTACTAATGTTCTCCTCCTCATATTTTCTTTTTTATCCCTTTAATATAAATATAAATAATTTTAAATTTATATTTTAATATATAATATATTATTAAATATTATTTTATCTCTGCTACTTAAACCCAAATTTAAATCATAATCTATTACTTTACATTTAAATTCAAATCCTAATCTAAACCCATCTACAAACCAAACGGGCCTTTAATGTGAAAATGTGTTACTTTTGCTATCAAATAAAACCACAAAAGCTGGTAAATACCCTAGTCAATGATATATTACTTTTTGCAATAAGGTGTTGTTTCTTTTTTTTTTATCTCTCTAGATAAGGAATCTTTGTGGATATAACATGGTTGGCTGGAACAAGCACAATAGCATAAAATATTGTTTATTTTTCTTTTCTGTATAAACCTCTAGCTACAACAATTGACATTTTTACCCTTTTACCTCATGTTAATGTTTAATGAAGAAACACCAATACATACGTGATAATCACTGATAATCTACACCATCACATAACAATCATAAAACAAAAGGCACCATGTCAATACAAAAGACATGTTTATAGACCAAAAGCTTACTGCCAATACAAAATACATGTTCATCACATAACAGTTATAAACCAAAAGGCACCATATCAATACAAAAAACATGTTCATAGAGCAAAAGCTTACTGCCAATACAAAATACATGTTCATAGGACTACATCTATCCAAAATACAAACTATAACATTAGCATCCATGTTGACATGTCTAAAGACCTGCAGATTTCTAACAAACTATAACATTAGCATCCATATGAAAAGCATGTTTAAATTACTAGATGAACCATTTACTACGACCAATTAATTTTACCCAGTTGACACACCTCTCTGGCTTCAGTTTCATCCAACCTTCCCTGTAGTGGTCATTTGGGTCACAAAATATTGCAAGCGCGGTTTCGTACAATGGGTCAGTTTCATCCCACTCAAGGTCATTCAACTTATTTTCACAATCTTCAATTGAAGGTGGTTTTGGAGGTGATTTGGATGTTGGAGATGGTTTTATCTTATCAGCTAGCACTTTTAGAACACCCATGATTTCTTCTTCTATCCCATCCATTTGTTTACCTCTTTTTTTTTTTGGTTTACCCGAAGGGTGAGGAAGGCGAGATGAACATGTGGGTGTTGGAGACTTGATATTCACGACCTCAGTATCTTCATCATCTTCAACCACATGGGGCTCAACAACCCAGCTAGATTCCATTGAGCTCGGTCCATTACTTTTTAGACCAGTGGACAAAGTTCCATCAAAAAGTGGTGCACAAAGTTCTGGAAATGGTAATTTCGTGGTTTTTAGTGATTTGACATTCTTGTTTTTCTGTAATAAAGAATGTATTATCATATAAATAAATGAAGAAACAAGCTAGGTATAGATTCAAGAATATATAAACTAACCTGAATTTCAAGCTTCCATTCCTTTTCCGAAAGGTTAAATGTGTTTGTTGATTCATCATAGATGTTTCATGTCTTGTTTCTTAGTGACAACCATGCTGTGTACTTAGTTTTGAGATAATCAAAGTGATTTCTCATTTGTTTTTGGTCAACCTCAAAATTGTGGTTATCCTTAAGAACTTGCGCAACTTTCTTCCATGAAAGTACTTTTAAACCTACACCTTCTCTCCCGTTAATAGCAATCTCGTGAAGACATGCTTCAAGAAATGTTTTCACTATGCTAACGGGCTTCTAACTAACCCTGATTCTTTTTGTTTTACTTGAATTGTTGTTGTCTTACATGTTTCTTTTTGAGTTACTCGTATCTTCCATATCTTAAAAATATACCCAAAGTTAGATGTTAAAAATTGAGAATAATAATACCTTTAACAGTGAGCTTTCAAAATAATATCTTTAATCTACAAAGAGATGAAAGAGATGTTGATGACCAGGATTGAAAAGAGAAGAATAATACCTTTAACCCAATATGAGCACTAATAAAAATAATACATGTGATGACTGATGGCCAGGACTGAAAAGAGAAGAAAAAGATGTTAAAGTGAGAAAAGTAATATGTATTATATAATGTGTAGATTTGTCAAAGTGGGTAAGGAGGGAAAAAAGAAAATACTTGGCGCCAAAATGAATTGGGGGTAGAGTTGTCAAAGGGGGTCACAAGAAACTGGTGTTGTGTCTAGTTGGGGAGACTATACTTTTTAACCACTTCCACAACAAGACTCTCTAATAGATTAAGTGAAAAAAGAAACACCAAGATATACCTAGGTGGGAGGGAATCTGTTAGTGAAAGGCTCATTAATCAAAAAAGAAACAGCACCTAAGTGTAAAACCTTGTAAAAATTCATTGTAATTATATCGTTAATAAATAAATAATCTTTCGTTACCGTTACTGATTCCCATTATTTCAGAAAAATTTGAAATTTTTCTTATTATATTATTTTGTTGTTATCACGACAAAATATAATTCACGAAATGACGGAACCAATTCTCGACACGTTACTCGAAATCTAAACGTTTCACTAATCCTAAATTAAAATTACTAATTACACAATTATACCAAACGGGCCCTTAATTAGTTTTCAACCCAACTCCCCGATCACTATTCATAAGCCCAAAGTACAAGCCCAACTTCAATTCTTAAAATTTCATATGATCGACTTGTATCAGCTCCAAAATGCCTCTCGTATTTTTGATTTTTACACACGACTCATGAATATTTTTACACCACCTCGTTTCTCACCAAGCCAACTATTAGTGTGTCGAATGTCATATTCATATGTCGACTTTTGATATGTTTTTAGGAAGCGAAGTGTTTGATCAAAATCAAGCCAAATCGATATGTAATAAACTCAATACTTAACCGTTTTGTTTCCCGTTTGTTTCTATGAGTTGCTAGTAACATTCCTAACATGATTTCATGATTAAATGACAAGAATGATCAGCTATAACCAATTGATACACGATTTCACAAATCGTGTATGAAATATTATGGTGGTCGACATGCTAGTGAATCACCAAAACATGCACCTCATTTCAAGCTCTCACAATTGATTAAATATGATAGAAACTCGGCGTATAACCTATTGTTACTGACAAACATAGTGTATTTGGTTTCCTTGAAAAATATTACACTTACGTGTTATACAAAGTCACTATATATACTCCTTGTTCATGCATCCATTTCTATCATTTACCATACTCTCACAAACTTCCTTTCTTCCTTAAAATCACTTCTGAAAGTCCAACAATAATCATACTCAAGTTTGGAAGCAAGAAATAAGAATCGGGTTTGAATTATATGATTATTATTTTGGGTTATAGTCGAACGTGATTGTTTCTAGTATTTCCTTCTTCCACTCTCGACTCTCTACCACCCTAGAGGTGTTGTAAGTTGTTTCAACCTCATTTCAATTCAAGTTTCACGTCTAAAATGTTTCATGCATCATGTATATATTATATCGATCGTATTTACGCTTCATATATAATTTTTACGTATATATTTACATATAGTACACGACATGTGACTAGCCTCTATCTTGGAAGGCCTAGGAGTCACGACACACACATATTTCACGTTAGTTTTTACTTCACATGCATTTTACGAACTCATTTTGAACCATGCTTAAGCGTATAAAAACTATATATAGACTTAGCAAATTATTCAAGTCTTTTATATATATATGAAACGTGCCATACGACCCAAGGAAGCATCGATTATCTTTAAATATCACGTAACAAGCATACCATAATATTACACGACCTATTAGACCACTTAGCTAACAAACGATTTCGTATAAATAACTTGTAAAAATAAGTTGATTTCGACACTCAAAAGATACCAAAGTGAATCGCTATAAATCTCGTTTAAAACATATGATTTTAACGTATTGGGCCTAAAAGCCCAATAAGCTGAAAATAAGCTCTTCTGATAAGCTAGCTTATCTAAACTTTTTGATATGAAAATAGAACATGAAAAATGATATTTTTGATGAGCTCAACTCGTCTCACGAAGTACGGATTTTAAAACGTTATTGGGCCTTGATTTTAGCTCGTTAAAAGCCCACTTATTGAAAATAAGCACTTTTTATCAAATAAGCTGTTAAAATAAGCTTAATATTTATTAAATAAGCCTCGGAAATTTTTAGATAATTTTTCTAATCATTTTTGTAACTTTGGACTAAAAATGTAACGCACCGACACCTAGAAGGACTAAAACTGTAAATATTGAAAAGTGGAGACTGAAACTGTAAAAACAGAACCATAAGGGTAAAAATTGATAATAGTTAATATTCTAAGCCTAGGTTTGACTATTGGACAATTAGAGGACTATAATTGTAATTTATTTATAAAAAGGACTAACGGTGTAACGCAAACGTCGTTAGAGTAAAAATGGTAAAATTGGAAAAGGACAAGGACTAAACATATTTTATTTAACATTCTTAGTTATTTTCTATTTTCGTAAATTTATCTCGTCATATACATTTAAACTTTCATTTCTATATATATATATATATATATATATATATATATATATATATATATATATATATATATATATATATATATATATATATATATATATATTATATAACGTAACGTTTATAATATATATAACGATATTTCAAACTAAATAAAATTTCTTTTGAATTAGAAGGTAAAACTTCGGAGAATAACTTATATCACGTATTTTATCATATCATACATAACATAATAACTTTACTGCACATCATCTATTCATCATAACGAATAATTATTATTCGTTATTCGTTTCGTATTTACCAAATGGTATTTGGTCAAATTCTCAAATAAATCTATTTATCAGGTTGTAATTCGAAGCCGTTATCATAATTTCGTGGGACTTTATTTTCTTCATTTCAGTATCAATCAAGGTGAGTCATAACCTCACATTTACTTATTTTCAAACTCCGTGAGGAGGATACATGTTATAAACAGATCACACGTAATTTTCTGTATGCTACCTGACTTGATATATGCCTAAGTTACCTATTGCCAAAAGACCCTTGATCATGAGCCATTAATCACTGTTATGTGAGCGCGAATATAATGAATAGATCTATTTAAGGTTTGACAGCCTATCCCATTAATACTTGACGGAATGCCATTATGCATGTGGTTAGTCATATTAGTCGTGATATATTATATTTGAGTAAAAATAGGAATTGGCAAATCACCTATTACATGAGGGCAATATTATCATTAATTTGATAACACCTCCGTATTTACGGTATTTGTTAACGTTTTGCGTGTCATGAGACTTAGAGCAATATATACTGCAATATCAACTTTTAACTGATTGTATTTCCAATACAATCTTACTTGTGAATCAAAATGATTACCAAATGCAAACTCTATAATATCACTCAACATTTTTGTTGACTTTTAAACATGTTATCTCAGGTATTTAGCAGAGGAAGCAAGCATGGAATGGGCGAAAACATCAAAATTTATCTACTTTATTTAAATAATGGTGTAAAATAAAGATGTTTGATTCAGTTCAAAACATCAAGACTTTTAGTATTATAATACTCTGAATGTGACCTCTTGTATTTGAATCTTTATTAATGAACTTATGTTTTTAAAACGTCTCTTTCGAGCCGTTTTCTATCATTATGACTTCGATCCTCACCGTAACACCCTAATTACTATTCCGCTGCCACATCACAAATTAGGGGGTGTTACAGATTGGTATCAGAGACATAGTTATAGAGAACCAAATGCTTTCAAACATTGAACTATAACCACACTTCCAAATAAAGTAAATTTACACCATACTATTTTTTTCGCCCGCAGTGCCTGCTTGCTACCATACTCAGTAAGTTAATCATTAAGTTTATGATACTTTAATCTTGGTATATTAGAATTTTACATTCTTTGACAACAATAAATTCTTATTCTTCACTATCTACGAATTATTACAATACTATTTCAATATGAGTATATCATACTCCGACTCTGAGATTTTCGTCGCATCTATTACGTCGCCTGTTTTTCGTCCTACCTTAGTACCTGACGCTGTTTCCCAAGAAACTGAACCATTCGAGCAAGATGAAGTTGTAACAACGCCTGAAAATCCCGATGTATTGGCTTTACCAACACATATACCATTACCGCATCATGAATTTGATTCATATGTACCTGATCACCTATTTGATCTTTTTAGCCAAACTTATCCATATACTTTTCACCATAGAGAACAAATTCCTGAAGAAGATATACCCGCATCCAGCCGACTTCGTATTTCCGACTCTACTCGTCCACTTTCACCATCATTACCATATCCTCCTGGTTTCACTCCCCCAGCTCATATCTATGAAACTGGCGAGAGTGCTAGGATGGAAATTATCCCTACTCTTTCACCTTCTGTAGTAGTGACGCGTTTGGAGCATCACGAAGAGCAGATAGACACACTTCTTCAGATGATTGACTATTCATCATTTGACCATTCGGATACTATCAGCAATACCCTACATTATCTTATAGCTAATAGGATAGAGTTGCAGCAGGGTTTGGCTCAGATACATTTAGATATCTCCGAGACACGCTCTTTCGCGATATCATTGCGATGAGAGGGACAGAACCGTACTTGGGAAGCCCAGCTAGCACATCGAAGATCAGATACATTGGAAAACCTAGTGGGAGATATGCAGATTCAACACCATACCGAGATGCAGGACCTCCGAACTCCGATTTTAGAGATGAGAGGACATGTGGACGGACCTAACCATTAGAGGCAGTTAGTATTTGTATAAGTAATGAGGCATCTAAGCCTGCCGCATGTGGCAATTAATAAAGAATCTTGTATCGTTTTGTTATGAAAACTCAACTGATCAAGTTATTAATGTTATGTTGTTGGTTGTGATATTACTATATACAAATGTTAATTTATGCTTATGGTTGTTCATGTGTATTAATAATGCATCTAACATATCGGAATAATTATGATTGTTGTATCGAAATAAAAACTACATATGGTGCCCAATTATTGTTAGAACTCATAAATATTCATTTCCCTACTTCTCAAGATCATTTAAACAAAATTACTGTTTAAATTCTAAAACTATATTTTAGGTGTTATCAATAGCAATATGGAGCATGCAAGTAGTGAAAATTCCAACCCTGAAGTGATCATGACACCTACTGAGGTTCAAAGGATGATTGCCGAGGGTATATCTGCAGCTCGTGAAGCTGATCGCTTGAATAACATCAATGGAGCGAACCATGAAGCTAATACATCTACTCCTCGTAAATGTACTTACAAGGACTTCATGACTTGCAAGCCAACTAATTTCAAGGGAATAGAAGGAGTTACAGAAATGGCCCATTGGTTTGAGCATACTGAAACAGTCTTCAAGAGGAGCGGTTGTTCTGAAGATAGCAAAGTTACATTTGCTACAGGAGCTCTTCAGGGAGAAGCACTATTGTGGTGGAATACTACCGCAAATGCTATGGGTCAGGATGAAGCTTTTAAACTCTCCTGGAATGAGTTGAAGAATAAAATGCTTAAGAAGTATTGTCCCAGGACCGAGATCAGAAAACTAGAGGATGAATTTCATCAGCTAGTAGTGAAGTACAATGATCTGAGGACATATGATAGAAATTTTCTGGAATTGTCGGTGTTGTGCCCAACAATAGTACCAGATGTTGAAAAAGCATTGGAGAAATATGTGGAAGGACTACCATCAACCATTGAAGGGGATGTTACCGCATCGAACCCCTAGACGGTAGAAAAAGCAATGGGACTTGCATAGAGATTGTTGACCCGAGTGATCAAAAGAGGTTCTACCTCCACGATCAATGAACATAAAAAGAGTGCTGATAACCGTGGAAGCAACAATAGCAACAACCGAAACTACAACAACAACAACAACTACAATGGTAACAGGAGCTACAACAACAACAATCAAAGCAACAACCACAACCGAGATCAACAACAGAACCGCAATAACCATCACCAACAGCAGAATCGTGGACAAGAAGCTGCCAGAGCCTATGCAGCAGTGCCCGCAGAAAGTAAAGGTTATGGTGGAACTCTACCCCCGTGTAACAAGTGTAACATGCATCATACCGGATCATGTAAGGCTACTTGTGGCAACTGCAGAATAATTGGACACATGACTAAGGACTGTCGAGCAACTGGAGCCAACACACAACCGATAGCAGTAAAGTGCCATGGTTGTGGTGAAGTTGGACATTACAGAACTCACTGTCCGCAGAACGCCAATAATGTTGCCCGAGGAAGAGCATATGTACTCGGTGATGGAAACACAACTCAGATCCTGATGTTGTTACGGGTACGTTCCTATTAAATCAACAAGATGCTAAGATATTATTTGATTCTGGAGCAGATAAAAGCTTTGTGTCTACTTCGTTTGCCTCAATTCTAAATATTACTCCCATAGAACTAGATACTGCCTACGAAATAGAAATAGCAAATGGAAATATCCTAAGTACCAATACCCTAATCAAAAATTGCACCTTAACTTTTCTAAGTAAATCTTTCCCCATTGATCTCATGCCCATCCAACTAGGAAGTTTCGATGTCATCATTGGCATGGATTGGTTATCTAAACACCGTGCCAGAATAATTTGTGATGAGAAAGTCATTCAAATTCCACTCAACGGTGAAACCTTAATCATCAAAGGTGATAAACCTAAAACCTCGTTCAATATTATCTCGTACGCCAAGACGATGAAATACATAAGCAAAGGATGCCATGTATTCCAAATTCAAGTAACGGGAGGAGAAACAAAAGAAAATAAGAAACAAATTGATGAAGTGCCAGTTGTAAAAGAATTTTCTGAAGTATTTCCTGAAGACTTGCCTGGAATTCCACCAACCCGACAAGTAGAATTTCGCATCGATTTAGTGCCTGGAGCAGCACCAGTTGCAAAAGCACCATATCGATTAGCACCCTCAGAAATGAAAGAATTATCTGAACAGTTGAAAGAACTATCAGATAAACGATTCATCCAACCAAGCTCATCCCCTTGGGGAGCACCAATCCTATTTGTCAAAAAGAAAGATGGAACGTTCCGAATGTGTATCGATTACAGAGAGTTGAACAAACTCACGGTGAAGAATCGATATCCATTACCAAGGATCGATGATCTATTTGACTAATTACAAGGATCTAGCATTTACTCAAAAATTGATCTAAGATCAGGATATCATCAATTAAGAGTCAGGGAAGAAGACATTCCCAAGATAGCTTTTCGAACACGGTACGGACATTGTGAATTTCAAGTAATGCCATTTGGTCTTACCAACGCACCAGCAGTGTTCATGGATTTAATGAACCGAGTATGCAAGCCATACTTGGATAAATTCGCTATTTTGTTCATTGATGACATCTTAATCTACTCACGCAACAAAGAAGAGCATGCCGAACACTTAAGAATTATTTTGGAGTTACTTAAGAAAGAAAAGTTGTACGCCAAGTTTTCCAAATGTGATTTTTGGATTTCTACCATTCAATTTTTAGGCCATATCATCAACAACCAAGGTATCCATGTAGATCCTGCGAAGATAGAAGCAGTAAAAGGTTGGACGTCACCCACCACCCTAACCGAGATTCGTCAATTCTTAGGTCTCGCTGGTTATTACCGGAGATTTATAGAAGGGTTTTCAAAGATTGCAAAACCTTTGACGGAACTAACCCAAAAGAACAAGAAGTATATCTGGGAAGAGAAGCAAGAGTCAGCATTTCAACTGCTGAAACAGAAACTTTGTGAAGCACCAATATTAGCATTACCGGAAGGCAATGAGGACTTTGTAGTGTATTGTGACGCATCTCATCATGGTTTAGGTGCGGTACTAATGCAAAGAGACAAAGTTATAGCCTATGCTTCACGACAGCTGAAGAAGAATGAAGAAAATTATACCACTCATGATCTAGAATTACGAGCAGTAGTTTTTGCTCTTAAGATATGGAGACATTACCTATATGGTACAAAGTGTACGGTTTTCACCGATCACAAGAGTCTTCAACATATACTGGATCAAAAGGAGCTGAACATGAGACAACGCAGATGGTTGGAATTACTCAACGACTACGACTGTGAAATTCGTTACCACCCTGGTAAAGCGAATGTCGTAGCCGACGCATTGTGCAGAAAAGACAGAATTAAACCTCTTAGAGTTCGATCTCTAGGAATGACAATTCGTTCGCCACTTCCAGCTCAAATCATCAAAGCTCAAACAGGAGCTCTCCAAGAAGAAAACCGGCAATATGAGAAAATTGACAGAAGGTCAAACAATGAAGAGCAGATTGACAGAATGCCAAATAATGAAAAATCATTTGTAAGAAGAGATGATGGAATGTTATTTTTCAAGGAAAGATATTGGATTCCTCTCTTTGGAGGTATTCGAGACCTTATCATGCATGAATCTCATAAATCCAAATATTCTATTCATCCCGGTTCCAATAAGATGTATCAAGATCTTAAAAAGATTTATTGGTGGCCAAATATGAAAGCTGATATCGCAAAGTATGTTGGTAAATGTTTAACATGTTCTAGAGTAAAGGCAGAGACTCAGAAACCATCAGGATTACTCGTACAACCAGAAATACCGGTCTGGAAATGGGAACGAATCACCATGGATTTTATTACCAAATTACCAAGGACTTCGACCGGATTAGACACAATCTGGGTTATCATCGATCGATTAACCAAGTCTGAACATTTTCTACCTATCAAGGAGACTGACGATGTAGAACCCTGTAAAAATTTCTTGTAATTAAATCGTTAAGAAATAAATAATCCTTCGTTATCGTTACTAATTCCCATTTTCTCGGAAAAATTTAAAATTTTTCTTATTATATTATTTTGACGATTTTCACAAAATAATATAATTCACAAAATGACGGAATTAATCCTCGACACGTTACTCGACACCTAAACTTTTCATTTAATCATAAACATAATTCCTAATCATAATTATATTTCCTAAATATAATTAAAATCCCTAATTACACTAATTAACCAATCGGACCCTTAATTATTTTTAGCCCATCACCACAGTTACTATTCATGAGCCCAATAACCAAAGCCTAAAATCCAAAACCTTGATTTTCATCCGATCGACTAGTTCAAACCCTCCCCAAAACGCTTCGTTTAATCTCTTTTTCTACACACGACCCTCCAATATTTTTACACCATCTCGTTCATCACCTAGCCAAATAATAGTGTGTCAAATTCCAAGATCATTGGACGACGTTTGATACGTTTTTAAGAGGCAAAGTGATCGACCCTTACAAAACCAAATCGATTTACAACTTATTAAAAACTTAACCGTTTTGATTCTTGTTTATTTCTAATGGTTCCTAATAATATTTCTGAGATGATTCTATGCTCAAATTTCGAAGATGATCAAGTATATACAAGTGGTAAACGATTTTGTAAATTGTATGTACATATATATGTTTGGTCGACATCTAGCATGATTCACCCAAACATATTCCATCTTTTGTGCTCTCACAATCCTTTGTAAATCAATATTTTATTCACCCTAGTCTAGTTTCCCTGACATGCAAATAGTACGTGAAGATTTATTTGAAACTTTCTCACTTACGTGTTATGTTTTGAAGCAATATATAACGTACATGCATGCACCGTTCATTTACTCTTCTTATACTCTTTCACATAGTTAAAATCGTCCTTCAAACTATTCTTACAAGACAGAGATCGATTGTATAATTGTTTGGAAGCAAGAAAAGGATATCGGGTTGGATTTATATATATAACGTTTGGGTTATATTGTGAAACGTGATTTCCTTGTGTTTCATTCTATCACACTCAACTCTCTATCACCTATAAGGTGTTTGTAAGTCTTTTCTACTCATTTCCATTCCATAACACACGTTAAATTTATATCATGCACCATATATATTTTATGTCGATCGTATATCATTTTGCACTTAGGTTACACGTATATATTAACTCTTAGTACACGAATCGTGACTAGCCACTATCTTAGAAGGCCTAGGAGTCACGTAGCACACCAAGTTCACTTTGGTTTAAACGTTACATGCATTTCACGAGCCCATTTCAAACCATATCCATCGTATGAAAAATTATTATAACACTTAGTAAATATTTGCAAGTTTTCAAAATATATAACCGGTTCAAACATGCCACAAACTACACGTATAACGTAAAATTTAACTTAACGAGAGTACAATATTATTTCATGACTCCATAGACCACCTGGAAAACTATCAGTTTCATTTACACGACTTGTAAAAATAATCACGTTTTGACACCATAATCGATCCAATTTGAATCGACACAAATCGGATTTTCAAATCAAAACTTTAAACAAAAACCTTATATTTGTCGAGTGTGCTCAATCTAAGCCCAATAAGAATTTATGAACCATAAGCCCACTGGGCCCATATGAAATGTTTTTAGAATCATAAAAATAGCCCAAAGCCAAGCCCAAAACATTTTCCATGCCCTCGCCTTCAAAACTCTTAACGGGCCTTGATATGTCTCGTTCAAAGCCCATAAGCTAAAAAAATGAGCTTTTAAATAAATAAGCTGTTGAAATCAGCTTATTATTAACTTAATAAGCCTCGGAAAATTTTAGAAAATTTTTATAATTATTTTTGCAAATTTGGACTAAAAATGTAACGCGACGACACCTAGAGGGACTAAAAGTGAAAATATTGGAAAGAAAGGACTAAACTTGTAAAAATAGAAACTTTAGGGTAAAAAGTGATAAAAGTTAATATTATAAGTTTAGTATTGATTTTTGGACAAAGTAGAGGACTATAGTTGAAATTAATATAAAAAGGACTAACGGTGTAACGCGAATATCGTTAGAGTAAAAATGGTAAAATTGGAAAAGGAGACAAAGACTAAACATAATATATTTATCATTCTTATTTATTTTCTATTTTCGTAAATTTATTTCATATTACATTTAAACTTTATATATATATATATATATATATATATATATATATATATATATATATATATATATATATATATATTATTTAACGTAACGTTAATAATATATATAACGATATTTAAAAAGTTAATATTTTGCTTACGATTAAAAAGGTAAAACTTCGATGGATAATTTAAAAATCATATTTTGTCATATCATGCATATCACCATAATTACACTGCACATCACTTATTCGTCATAACGAATATTTAATATTCGTTATTCCTTCGTATTTACCAAATAGTATTTGGTCAAGTTCTCAGATAAATTTATTTTTCAGGTTGTGTTTCGAAGCCGTTATCATAAAATCGTCCGACTTTATTTTCTTCATTTCAGTATCAATCTAAGGTGAGCCATAGCCTCACATTTACTTATTTTCAAAACTCCGTGAGGGGGATACATGTTATAAACAGATCACAAGTAATTTTCTGTATGCTTCCTGACTTGATATATGCCTAAGTTAGCTATTGCCAAAAGACCCTTAATCATGAGCCATTAATCACTGTATGTGAACGTGAATATAATGAATAGCTCTATTTAAGGTTTGACAGCCTGTCCCATTAATACTTGACGAAATGCCATTATGCATGTGGTTAGTCGTATTAGTCGTGATAATTATATTTGAGTAAAAATAGGAACTGACAAATCACCTATTACACGAGGGCAAAATTATCATTGATTTGATAAACACCTCCGTTTTTATGGTATTTGTTAACGTTTGCGTGTCATGAGACTTAGAGCAATATATAAACTGCAATATCAATATTTTCAAACTGATTGTATTTTCCAATACAATCTTACTTGTGTATTAAAATGATTATTAAATTCAAACTCTATGATTTCACTCAACATTTTTGTTGACTTTTAAGCATGTATCTCAGGTATTTAGCAGGGGAAGCAAGCATGGAACGGGCGGCAAAAACTTCAAAACTTGTCTACTTTATTTCAATAATGGTGTAAAATAAAAGATGTTTGATTTAGTTCAAAACATCAAGACTTTTATTATAATACTCTGATAAGGACCTATTGTATTTGAATTTATATAAATAAAATTATGTTTTTAAAACGTCTCTTTTGAGCTGTTTTCTATCATTATGACTTCGATCCTCACTGTAACACCCTAATTACTATTCCGCTGCCACATTACAAATTAGGGGGTGTTACAGATTGGCATCAGAGCCATAGTTATAAAGAACCAAATGTTTTCAAACATTGAACTATAACCACACTTTCAAATAAATTAAATTTACACCATATAAATTTTTGCCCGCCGTACTTGCTTGCTACCATATTCAGTAAGTTAATCATTAAGCTATGATAATTTGATCTTGATATGTTAGAATTTTGTATTCTTTGACGACAATAAATTCTTATTCTGCACTATTTATGAATTGTTACAGTATTATTTCAAAATGAGTATGTCAGAATCTGACTCTGATATTTCCGTCGCATCCGTTACTTCGCCTGTTTATCGTTCTACCTTTGTACCTGACGTTGTTTCCCAAAAAACAGAACCCTTCGAGCAAGACGAAATTGTTACAACGCCTGAAAATCCCGATGCTTTTGTTTTACCGACACATACACCATTACCACGTCATGAATTCGATTCATATGCACCCGATCACCTACTCAATCTTTTTAGCCAAACTTATCCGTATATTTTTCACCCAAGAGAACAAATTCCTGAGGAAGATATACCCGCATCCAGCCAACTTCGTATTTCTGATTCTACTCCTCCACTTTTACCATCATTACCTTATCCTCCTGGTTTTACTCCCCCAGCTCATATCAATGAAACTGACGAGAGTGCTAGGATGGAAATTTCCTCTACCCTTTCACCTTCTGTAGTAGTGACGCGTTTGGAGCATCACGAAGAACAGATAGACTTACTTCTTCAGATGATTGATTATTCATCATTCGATCATTCAGATACTATCCACAACACCTTACATAACCTTATAGCCAATAGGATAGAGTTGCAGCAGGGGTTAGCTCAGATACATTCGGATATCTCTGAGACACGTTCTTTCGTGATATCATTGCGAAGAGAGGGACAGAACCGTACTTTGGAAGCCCAGCTTGCACACCGAAGAGCAGATACATTGGAAAACCTTGTAGGAGATATGCAGATTCAACATCATACCGAGATGCAGGAGCTCCGAACTCAGATCTTAGAGATGGGAGGACATGTGGACATACCTAATCATTAGAGGCAGTTAGTATTTGTAGTAGTAATAAGGCATCTAAGCCTGCTGCATGTGGCAATTAATAAAGAATCTTGTATCGTTTTGTTATGACAACTCAACTGATCAAGTTATTAATGTTATGTTGTTGGTTGTGATATTACTATATACAAATGTTAATTTATGCTTATGGTTGTTCATGTGTATTATAAATGCATCTAACATATCGGAATGATTATGACTGTTGTATCAAAATAAAAACTACAAATGGTGCCCAATTATTGTTAAGACTCATAAATATTCATTTCCCTACTTCACAAGATCCTTTAAACAAAATTGTTGTTTAAAATTCTAAATGCTATATTTTTGTATTATCAATAGAAAAATGGAGCATGCAAGTAGTGAAAACTCCAACCCAGAAGTGATCATGACCCCCACTGAAGTTCAAAGAATGATTGCTGAGGGAATATCTGCAGCTCGTGAAGCGGATCATTTGAATAATATCAATGGTGCAAATCGTGAAGCTAATACGTCTACTCCTCGTAATTGTACTTACAAGGACTTCATGACTTGCAAGCCAACAAACTTCAAAGGAATTGAAGGAGTGACTGAAATGGCCCATTGGTTTGAGCATACTGAGACAGTCTTCAAGAGGAGTGGTTGTTCTGAGAATAGCAAAGTTACCTTTGCTACAGGAACTCTTCAAGGAGAAGCACTATCGTGGTGGAACACTACTGCGAATGCTATGGGTCCAGATGAAGCTTTCAAACTTTCTTGGAATGAGTTGAAGAATAAAATGCTAAAGAAGTATTGTCCAAGGACAGAGATCAGAAAACTAGAGGATGAATTTCATCAGCTAGTAGTAAGGTACAATGACCTGAAGACATACGACAGAAAGTTTCTGGAGTTGTCGGTGCTGTGCCCAACAATAGTACCCGATGTTGAACAAGCATTGGAGAAATATATGGAAGGACTGCCACCATCCATTGAAGGGGATGTTACCTCATCGAATCCAAAGACAGTAGAAGAAGCTATGGGACTTGCACAGAGATTGTTAACCCGGGTGATCAAAATAGGTTCTACCTCCGTGATCAATGAGCATAAGAGAAGTGCTGACAACCGTGGGAACAACAATAGCAACAACCGCAGCTACAACAACAGTTACAGTGGTAACCGGAGCTACAACAACAACAACAATCAAAGCAGCAACCGCAACAGAGATCAACAACAGAACCGTAGTAATCATCATCAGCAACAAAATCGTCGACAAGAAGCTACCAGAGCTTATGCAGCAGTGCCTGCAGAAAGTAAAGGTTATGCCGAAACTCTACCCCCATGTAACAAGTGCAACATGCATCATACTGGAGCATGTAAGGCTGCTTGTGGCACCTGTAGAAGAATTGGTCACATGACAAGGGACTGTCGAGCAACTGGAGCCAACACACAACCGATAGCAGTAACGTGCCATGGTTGTGGAGAAGTTGGACATTACAGAACTCAATGTCCGAAGAATGCCAATAATGTTGCCCGAGGAAGAGCATATGTACTTGGTGATGGAAACACAACGCAGAATTCTGATGTTGTTACGAGTACGTTCCTATTAAACCAACAAGATGCTAAGATATTATTTGATTCAGGAGCAGATAAAAGTTTTGTGTCTACTTCGTTTGCCGCAATTCTAAATATTACTCCTGTAGAATTAGATACTATCTATGAAATAGAATTAGCAGATGGAAATATTCTAACTACCAATACCCTAATCAAAAATTGCACCTTAACTCTTCTAAATAAATCTTTCCCTATCGATCTTATGCCCATCCAATTAGGAAGTTTTGATGTCATCATTGGTATGGATTGGTTATCTACACACCGTGCAAGAATAATTTGTGACGAGAAAATCATCCAAATTCCATTCGACGGTGAAACCTTAATCATCCAAGGTGATAAACCTAAAACTTCATTCAATATTATTTCGTACGCCAAGACGATGAAATACATAAGCAAAGGATGCCATGTATTTCAAATCCAAGTAATTGGAGGAGAAACAAAAGAAAAGAAGAAACAACTTGATGAAGTGCCAGTTGTAAAAGAATTTTCTGATGTATTTCCCGAAGACTTACCTGGAATCCCACCAACCCGTCAAGTAGAATTTCGCATCGATTTAGTGCCTGGAGAAGCACCAGTTGCAAAAGCACCATATCGATTAGCACCCTCCGAAATGAAAGAATTATCTGAACAGTTGAAAGAACTATCGGATAAAGGATTCATTCAACCAAGCTCATCCCCTTGGGGAGCACCAATCCTATTCGTTAAAAAGAAAGATGGAACGTTCCGAATGTGTATCGATTACAGGGAGTTAAACAAACTCACGGTGAAGAATCGATATCCATTGCCAAGGATCGACGATCTATTTGACCAGTTACAAGGATCAAGTGTTTACTCAAAAATCGATCTAAGATCAGGATATCATCAATTAAGAGTTAGGGAAGAGGACATTCCCAAGACAGCTTTTCGAACACGATACGGACATTATGAATTTCGAGTGATGCCATTTGGTCTTACCAATGCACCAGCTGTATTCATGGATTTAATGAACCGAGTATGCAAGCCATACTTGGATAAATTCATTATTGTGTTCATTGATGATATTTTAATCTATTCGCGCAATAAAGAAGAGCATGCCGAACACTTAAGGACTATTTTGGAGTTACTTAAGAAAGAAAAGTTGTACGCCAAGTTTTCCAAATGTGATTTTTGGATTTCTACCGTTCAATTTTTAGGCCGTATCATCAACAACCAAGGTATCCATGTAGATCCCGCGAAGATAGAAGCAGTAAAAGGTTGGACGTCACCCACCACCCTAACCGAGATTCGTCAATTCTTAGGTCTCGCTGGTTATTACCGGAGATTTATAGAAGGGTTTTCAAAGATTGCAAAACCTTTGACGGAACTAACCCAGAAGAACAAGAAGTATATCTGGGAAGAGAAGCAAGAGTCAGCATTTCAACTGCTGAAACAGAAACTTTGTGAAGCACCAATATTAGCATTACCGGAAGGCAATGAGGACTTTGTAGTGTATTGTGACGCATCTCATCATGGTTTAGGTGCGGTACTAATGCAAAGAGACAAAGTTATAGCCTATGCTTCACGACAGCTGAAGAAGAATGAAGAAAATTACACCACTCATGATCTAGAATTAGGAGCAGTAGTTTTTGCTCTTAAAATATGGAGACATTACCTATATGGTACAAAGTGTACGGTTTTCACCGATCACAAGAGTCTACAACATATACTAGATCAGAAGGAGCTGAACATGAGACAACGAAGATGGTTAGAATTACTCAACGACTACGACTGTGAAATTTGTTACCATCCTGGTAAAGCGAATGTAGTAGCCGATGCGTTGAGTAGAAAAGATAGAATTAAACCTCTTAGAGTTCGATCTCTAGGAATGACAATTCATTCGCCACTTCCAGCTCAAATCATCAAAGTTCAAACAGAAGCTCTACAAGAAGAAAACCGGAAATATGAGAAAATTGATAGAAGGTCAAACCTGGAAGATCAAGTTGACAGAATGCCAAATAATGAAAAAGAATTTGTGAGAAGAAATGATGGAATGTTATGTTTTAAGGAAAGATATTGGATTCCTCTCTTTGGAGGTATTCGAGACCTTATCATGCATGAATCTCATAAATCCAAATATTCTATTCATCCCGGTTCCAATAAGATGTACCAAGATATTAAGAAGAATTATTGGTGGCCAAATATGAAAGCTGATATCGCAGAGTATGTTGGTAAATGTTTAACATGTTCTAGAGTAAAGGCAGAGACTCAGAAACCATCAGGATTACTCATGCAACCAGAAATTCCGGTCTGGAAATGGGAACGAATCACCATGGATTTTATTACCAAATTACCAAAGACTTCGACCGGATTAGATACAATCTGGGTTATCATCGATCGATTAACCAAGTCTGCACATTTTCTACCAATCAAGGAAACTGACGAGATGGAAACACTCGCTCAGTTGTATTTTAAGGAAATTATGATTAGACATAGGGTTCCAATATCTATTATTTCTGATAGAGATAGCCGATTCACCTCAAGATTTTGGGAATCGCTACAGAAATCTCTTGGTACTCGGTTAGATATGAGCACCGCTTATCATCCGCAAACCGATGGACAAAGTGAAAGAACAATCCAAACCTTGGAAGATATGCTCCGAGCATGTGTGATTGATTTCGGAAAAGGTTGGGACAGACACTTGCCATTAGTTGAATTCTCATACAATAACAGCTACCATGCCAACATAAAAGCTGCACCTTTTGAGGCACTGTACGGAAGGAAGTGCAGATCACCAGTCTGTTGGACAGAAGTTGGTGATATGCAACTCACCGGACCAGAGCAAATACATGACACTACAGAGAAGATATTCCAAATCAAGCAACGCTTACAAGCTGCTCGTGACAGACAGAAGAGTTATGCTGATGTCAGGAGAAAGCCTATGGAATTTCAAGTAGGAGACAAAGTCATGTTGAAGGTTTCTCCCTGGAAGGGCATGATTCGTTTTGGAAGACGTGAAAGTTAAATCCGAGGTATATTGGACCTTTCAAAATTCTGGAGAGAATTGGTTCAGTTGTTTATAAGTTAGAACTTCCGGAAGAACTCAGTAGGGTACATCCTACGTTTCACGTATCACAACTCAAGAAATGTTTGTCTGACGAAACTCTCGTCATTCCACTAAAAGAGATTAGATTGGACGACAAACTAGTGTTCACAGAAGAGCCTGTGGAAATAATGGATAGAGAAATAAAACAACTCAAACATAATCGTATCCCCATTGTAAAGGTTAGATGGGACTCAAAGCGAGGACCAACTTATACATGGGAAAGAGAAGATAGATTCCGTGAGAAATATCCACATTTATTTTCATAGAACGCACTTGTTAGATTTCTTAAAATCGAATTTCGGGACGAAATTCAGAATGACAAGTGGGTACTGCAGAACCCTGTAAAAATTTCTTGTAATTAAATCGTTAATAAATAAATAATCCTTCGTTATCGTTACTAATTCCCATTTTCTCGGAAAAATTTGAAATTTTTCTTATTATATTATTTTGACGATTTTCACAAAATAATATAATTCACGAAATGACGGAATTAATCCTCGACACGTTACTCGACACCTAAACTTTTCATTTAATCCTAAACATAATTCCTAATCATAATTATATTTCCTAAATATAATTAAAATCCCTAATTACACTAATTAACCAATCGGACACTTAATTATTTTTAGCCCATCACCACAGTTACTATTCATGAGCCCAATAACCAAAGCCCAAAATCCAAAACCATGATTTTCATCCGATCGACTAGTTCAAACCCTCCCCAAAATGGTTCGTTTAATCTCGTTTTCTACACACGACCCTCCAATATTTTTATACCATCTCGTTCATCACCTAGCCAAATAATAGTGTGTCAAATTCCAAGATCATTGGACGACGTTTGATACGTTTTTAAGAGGCAAAGTGATCGACCCTTACAAAACCAAATCGATTTACAACTTATTCAAAACTTAACCGTTTTGATTCCCGTTTATTTCTAATGGTTCCTAATAATATTTCTAAGATGATTCTATGCTCAAATTTTGAAGATGATCAAGTATATACAAGTGGTAAACGATTTTGTAAATCGTATGTACATATATATGTTTGGTCGACATCTAGCATGATTCACCCAAACATATTCCATCTTTTGTGCTCTCACAATCCTTTGTAAATCAATATATTATTCACCCTAGTCTAGTTTCCCTGACATGCAAATAGTACGTGAAGATTTCTTTGAAACTTTCTCACTTACGTGTTATGTTTTGAAGCAATATGTAACGTACATGCATGCACCGTTCATTTACTCTTCTTATACTCTTTCACATAGTTAAAATCGTCCTTCAAACTATTCTTACAAGACAAAGATCGATTGTATAATTGTTTGGAAGCAAGAAAAGGATATCGGGTTGGATTTATATATATAACGTTTGGGTTATATTGTGAAACGTGATTTCCTTGTGTTTCATTCTATCACACTCGACTCTCTATCACCTATAAGGTGTTTGTAAGTCTTTTCTACTCATTTCCATTCCATAACACACGTTAAATTTATATCATGCACCATATATATTTTATGTCGATCGTATATCATTTTGCACTTATGTTACACGTATATATTAACTCTTAGTACACGAATCGTGACTAGCCTCTATCTTGGAAGGCCTAGGAGTCACGTAGCACACCAAGTTCACTTTGGTTTAAACGTTACATGCATTTCACGAACCCATTTCAAACCATATCCATCGTATGAAAAATTATTATAACACTAATTAAATATTTGCAAGTTTTCAAAATATATAACCGGTTCAAACATGCCACAAACTAAACGTATAACTTAAAATTTAACTTAACGAGAGTACAATATTATTTCATGACTCCATAGACCACCTGGAAAACTATCAATTTCATTTACACGACTTGTAAAAATAATCACGTTTTGACACCATAATCGATCCAATTTGAATCGACACAAACCGGATTTTCAAATCAAAACTTTAAACAAAAACCTTATATTTGTCGAGTGGGCTCAATCTAAGCCCAATAAGAATTTATGAACCGTAAGCCCACTGGGCCCATATGAAATGTTTTTAGAATCATAAAAATAGCCCAAAGCCAAGCCCAAAACATTTTCCATGCCCTCGCCTCCAAAACTCTTAACGGGCCTTGATATATCTCGTTCAAAGCCCATAAGCTAAAAAATAAGCTTTTAAATAAATAAGCTATTGAAATCAGCTTATTATTAACTTAATAAGCCTCGGAAAATTTTAGAAAATTTTTATAATTATTTTTGCAAATTTGGACTAAAAATGTAACGCGACGACACCTAGAGGGACTAAAAGTGAAAATATTGGAAAGAAAGGACTAAACTTGTAAAAACAGAAACTTAAGGGTAAAAAGTGATAAAAGTTAATATTATAAGTTTAGTATTGATTTTTGGACAAAGTAGAGGACTATAGTTGAAATTAATATAAAAAGGACTAACGGTGTAACGCGAATATCGTTAGAGTAAAAATGGTAAAATTGGAAAAGGAGACAAAGACTAAACATAATATATTTATCATTCTTATTTATTTTCTATTTTCGTAAATTTATTTCATATTACATTTAAACTTTATTTTTATATATATATATTATATATATATATATATATATATATATATATATATATATATATATATATATTATTTAACGTAACGTTAATAATATATATAACGATATTTAAAAAGTTAATATTTTGCTTACGATTAAAAAGGTAAAACTTCGATGGATAATTTAAAAATCATATTTTGTCATATCATGCATATCACCATAATTACACTGCACATCACTTATTCGTCATAACGAATATTTAATATTCGTTATTCCTTCGTATTTACCAAATAATATTTGGTCAAGTTCTCAGATAAATTTATTTATCAGGTTGTGTTTCGAAGCCGTTATCATAAAATCGTCCGACTTTATTTTCTTCATTTCAATATCAATCTAAGGTGAGCCATAGCCTCACATTTACTTATTTTCAAAACTCCGTGAGGGGGATACATGTTATAAACAGATCACAAGTAATTTTCTGTATGCTTCCTGACTTGATATATGCCTAAGTTAGCTATTGCCAAAAGACCCTTAATCATGAGCCATTAATCACTGTATGTGAACGTGAATATAATGAATAGATCTATTTAAGGTTTGACAGCCTGTCCCATTAATACTTGACGGAATGCCATTATGCATGTGGTTAGTCGTATTAGTCGTGATAATTATATTTGAGTAAAAATAGGAACTGGCAAATCACCTATTACACGAGGGCAAAATTATCATTGATTTGATAAACACCTCCGTTTTTACGGTATTTGTTAACGTTTGCGTGTCATGAGACTTAGAGCAATATATAAACTGCAATATCAATATTTTCAAACTGATTGTATTTTCCAATACAATCTTACTTGTTTATCAAAATGATTATTAAATTCAAACTCTATGATTTCACTCAACATTTTTGTTGACTTTTAAGCATGTATCTCAGGTATTTAGCAGGGGAAGCAAGCATGGAACGGGCGGCAAAAACTTCAAAACTTGTCTACTTTATTTCAATAATGGTGTAAAATAAAAGATGTTTGATTTAGTTCAAAACATCAAGACTTTTATTATAATACTCTGATAAGGACCTATTGTATTTGAATTTATATAAATAAAATTATGTTTTTAAAATGTCTCTTTCGAGTCGTTTTCTATCATTATGACTTCGATCCTCACCGTAACATCCTAATTACTATTCCGCTGCCACATTACAAATTAGGGGGTGTTACAGACGAGATGGAAACACTAGCTCAGTTGTATTTTAAGGAAATTGTGATTTGACATGGAGTTCCGATATCCATTATTTCTGATAGAGATAGCCGATTCACCTCAAGATTTTGGGAATCTCTACGAAATCTCTTGGTACTCGTTTAGATATGAGCACCGCTTATCATCCGCAAACCGATGGACAAAGTGAAAAAACAATCCAAACCTTGGAAGATATGCTCCGAGCATGTGTAATTAATTTCGGAAAAGGTTGGGATAAACACTTGCCATTAGTTGAATTCTCTTACAATAACGGCTATCATGCCAGCATAAAGGCTGCACCTTTCGAGGCACTTTACGGAAGAAAGTGCAGATCATCAGTCTATTGGACAGAAGTTGGTGATATGCAACTCACCGGACCAGAGCTAATACTTGACACTACCGAGAAGATATTCCAAATCAAGTAACGCTTACAAGCTGCTCGTGACAGACAGAAGAGTTATGCTGATGTCAGGAGAAAGCCTATGGAATCTCAAGTAGGAGACAGAGTCATGTTAAAAGTTTCTCCCTGGAAGGGAATGATCCGTTTTGGAAGACGTGGAAAGTTAAATCCAAGGTACATTGGAACTTTCAAAATTCTGGAGAGAATTGGTCCAATTGCTTATAAGTTAGAACTTCCGGAAGAACTTAGTAGGGTACATCCTACGTTTCACGTATCACAACTCAAGAAATGTTTGTCTGACGAAACTCTCGTCATTCCACTAAAGGAGATTAGATTAGACGACAAACTAGTGTTCACAGAAGAGCCTGTGGAAATAATGGATAGAGAAATAAAACAACTCAAACAGAATCGTATCCCCATTGTAAAGGTTAGATGGGACTCCAAGCGAGGACCAACTTACACATGGGAAAGAGAAGATAGATTCCGTGAGAAATATCCACATTTATTTTCATAGATTACACTTGTTAGATTTCTGAAAATCGAATTTCGGGACGAAATTCAGAATGACAAGTGGGTACTGTAAAACCTTGTAAAAATTCCTTGTAATTATATCGTTAATAAATAAATAATCTTTCGTTACCGTTACTGATTCCCATTATTTCAGAAAAATTTGAAATTTTTCTTATTATATTATTTTGTCGTTATCACGACATAATATAATTCACGAAATAACGGAACCAATTCTTGACACGTTACTCGAAATCTAAACGTTTCACTAATCCTAAATTAAAATTACTAATTACACAATTATACCAAACGGGCCCTTAATTAGTTTTCAGCCCAACTCCCCGATCACTATTCATAAGCCCAAAGTACAAGCCCAACTTCAATTCTTAAAATTTCATATGATCGACTTGTATCAGCTCCAAAATGCCTCTCGTATTCTTGATTTTTGCACACGACTCATGAATATTTTTACACCACCTCGTTTCTCACCTAGCCAACTATTAGTGTGTCGAATGTCATATTCATATGTCGACTTTTGATATGTTTTTAGGAAGCGAAGTGTTTGATCAAAATCAAGCCAAATCGATATGTAATAAACTCAATACTTAACCGTTTTGTTTCCCGTTTGTTTCTATGAGTTGCTAGTAACATTCCTAGCATGATTTCATGATTAAATGACAAGAATGATCAGCTATAACCAATTGATACACGATTTTACAAATCGTGTATGAAATATTATGGTGGTCGACATGCTAGTGAATCACCAAAACATGCACCTCATTTCAAGCTCTCACAATTGATTAAATATGATAGAATCTCAGCCTATAACCTATTGTTACTGACATGCATAATGTATTTGGTTTTCTTGAAAAATATTACACTTACGTGTTATACAAAGTCACTATATATACTCCTTGTTCATGCATCCGTTTCTATCATTTACCATACTCTCACAAACTTCCTTTCTTCCTTAAAATCACTTCTGAAAGTCCAACAATAATCATACTCAAGTTTAGAAGCAAGATATAAGAATCGGGATTGAATATACGATTATTATTTTGGGTTATCGTCGAACGTGATTGTTTCTAGTATTTCCTTCTTTCACTCTCGACTCTCTACCACCCTAGAGGTGTTGTAAGTTGTTTCAACCTCATTTCAATTCAAGTTTCACGTCTAAAATGTTTCATGCATCATGTATATATTATATTGATCGTATTTAAGCTTCATATATAATTTTTACGTATATATTTACATATAGTACACGACATGTGACTAGCCTCTATCTTGGAAGGCCTATGAGTCACGACACACACATATTTCATGTTAGTTTTTACTTCACATGCATTTTACGAACTCATTTTGAACCATGCTTAAGCGTATAAAAACTATATATACACTTAGAAAATTATTCAAGTCTTTTATATATATATGAAACGTGCCATACGACCCAAGGAAGCATCGATTATCTTTAAATATCACGTAACAAGCATACCATAAAATAAGTTGATTTCGACACTCAAAAGATACCAAAGTGAATCGCTATAAATCCCGTTTAAAACATATGATTTTACCGTATTGGGCCTAAAAGCCCAATAAGCTGAAAATAAGCTCTTCTGATAAGCTAGCTTATCTAAACTTTTTGATATGAAAAGAACATGAAAAATGATATTTTTGATGAGCTCAACTCGTCTCACGAAGTACGGATTTTAAAACGTTATTGGGCCTTGATTTTAGCTCGTTAAAAGCCCACTTATTGAAAATAAGCACTTTTTATCAAATAAGCTGTTAAAATAAGCTTAATATTTATTAAATAAGCCTCGAAAATTTTTAGATAATTTTTCTAATCATTTTGGTAACTTTGGACTAAAAATGTAACGCGACGACACCTAGAAGGACTAAAACTGTAAATATTGAAAAGTGGGGACTGAAACTGTAAAAACAGAACCATAAGGGTAAAAATTGATAATAGTTAATATTCTAAGCCTAGGTTTGACTATTGGACAATTAGAGGACTATAATTGTAATTTATTTATAAAAAGGACTAACGGTGTAACGCAAATGTCGTTAGAGTAAAAATGGTAAAATTGGAAAAGGACAAGGACTAAACGTATTTTATTTAACATTCTTAGTTATTTTCTATTTTCGTAAATTTATCTCGTCATATGCATTTAAACTTTCATTTCTATATATATATATATATTATATAACGTAACGTTTATAATATATATAACGATATTTCAAACTAAATAAAATTTCTTTTGAATTAGAAGGTAAAACTTCGGAGAATAACTTATATCATGTATTTTATCATATCATACATAACATAATAATTTCACTGCACATCATCTATTTATCATAACGAATAATTATTATTCGTTATTCGTTTCGTATTTACCAAATGATATTTGGTCAAATTCTCAGATAAATCTATTTATCAGGTTGTAATTCGAAGCCATTATCATAATTTCGTGGGACTTTATTTTCTTCATTTCAGTATCAATCAAGGTGACTCATAGCCTGACATTTACTTATTTTCAAACTCCGTGAGGGGGATACATGTTATAAACAAATCATAAGTAATTTTCTGTATGCTACATGACTTGATATATGCCTAAGTTACCTATTGCCAAAAGACCGTTGATCATGAGCCATTAATCACTGTTATGTGAGCGCGAATATAATGAATAGATCTATTTAAGGTTTGACAGCCTATCCCATTAATACTTGACGGAATGCCATTATGCATGTGGTTAGTCATATTAGTCGTGATATATTATATTTGAGTAAAAATAGGAATTGGCAAATCACCTATTACATGAGGGCAATATTATCATTAATTTGATAACACCTTCGTATTTACGGTATTTGTTAATGTTTTGCGTGTCATGAGACTTAGAGCAATATATACTGCAATATCAACTTTTAACTGATTGTATTTCCAATACAATCTTACTTGTGAATCAAAATGATTACCAAATTCAAACTCTATGATATCACTCAACATTTTTGTTGACTTTTAAACATGTTATCTCAGGTATTTAGCAGAGGAAGCAAGCATGGAACGGGCGAAAACATCAAAACTTATCTACTTTATTTAAATAATGGTGTAAAATAAAGATATTTGATTCAGTTCAAAACATCAAGACTTTTAGTATTATAATACTCTGAATGTGACCTCTTGTATTTGAATCTTTATTAATGAACTTATGTTTTTAAAACGTCTCTTTCGAGCCGTTTTCTATCATTATGACTTCGATCCTCACCGTAACACCCTAATTACTATTCCGCTGCCACATCACAAATTAGGGGGTGTTACACTAAGTCTCACTAAAAATCATAACTATCAATAATGATTATTAAAAACATGTAACAGCATCCACACAAATTATTTCAATCCATTTCAATTTGAAGATATTTAGTTACTAACGTAATATGTGTGACATATTGAAAGTTATATTACATAGTCAATTTGAAAATTTATACGACATTGGAGTTATTTGCGACCAATGTTATAAAGTCATATTACACATATCAATTAACAATTACAAATACAAAGTTTTCTTGTTTAGTCATCATCGTGAACTTATTTAGCAACACCATCTATAAAGTTATTTTCTCGTTAGAAACATATAACAAAAAAGTACATACTCGTCGGAAGATTCAATTACACTGATACTCGCAGCTGCAACGTGTGAGTACCTGACAAGTCTATGAACATGCATTTACACGAGATATGTATGTATAAACTCTTTTTTGTTTTGATGTACCAACAAACTTTTTTTTCTCTCTCCTGCTGTCCATCACGACCCATTTGAAATTATTTAGTATCACTAATAATTTATTAGATACTTAGATATGATGTTTTTCATATCATATGTTTTGCGTGTGAATTGTTGATAAGGTAATAAAGTTTTCAGTTTTTTTTACAGCAATTGTGGCTACATGGCCTCTAGCTCAGAAGGCGTAGCGAGCCCACACAACCAGGTTGGGTCCAGCCCAGAAGGCAATAACACCCTTCCATTTACACACACGGGAGAAAACCCCTATCGCCCTAAACAAGACTCGAACTTGAGACCTTACTTAGGAGGGTAAAACCTCCATACCGCTAGACCAGAGGCCCATTGGTTATTAAAGTTTTCATTTAAGGTAGGTTTTGAGTATTTTTTTTTGATAAATATTGTTGGGTCAATATTTGACCCAAATGTCATTGACAAATATTTGAACATAAAATAGCCAAGTCACTCACTAGCAAAATATCAGTGATCATTTCATTCACTGATGCTCAGTGAGTATTTCACTCCCTGATACAGGGAGAAGCTCAAACAACATATTTCAAAGAAAGCAAAAACCAACTGAAGATGCACTTTACCTCACTGATGTAGAATCAGCGAGGAAAGTATCTGGGCAAACATCACGAACACTGAGATCTGACCTGATGACCTTTCTCTCAAAGACAATGGACACCTCACCTAACTATAAACGAAACTAACTAATCAGGAAGCCTCGCTGCTGGTAGAATCAGTAAGCAACTTCATCAAAGTTCAAAGATCCAGAGATATTATGAATCTAGGAAGAACATAATAAAAAAGACAAAGTCACTGAATAGCTCCAGCAGAAGTTCAAGACCTAGATAACATCAAAGTTATCTTGTAAACTTACTAAGTGCTAATCAACAAGTATGTACAAGGAACTTAAGCTCAGGAACAAAGGATCATCAAGGGCAACAATACCTTGATGATCCCTCAGCTCTCTAAACAAGACCAACATAGCATAACTCTTATGCTCTAATAGTTAGGTGGGATTATACAAAAGCATTTAAGTGGGAAGTCCCTTGGGAAGATAACCACTGCTCCTTCCCAAGGCACTAAAGTAGTTCACCGGTACTTATTAATGTCAACTCCGGTAAACCAAAAGGATATCAAAGCTAGAAGACTAGGCATGTGCCTATCTACAAACAGTTGGCAAGATCACTATTCCCACATGAAGCAATAATAACTCTCTCGCTATAAATACCCGTTCCAACAAAAAAGAATGGGTGCATTCAACGAGAGTGAGAAGTGAGAATTCCACACGAAGTGTTATAGTGTTAGAATCCTCAAACACTTAGAACCCAAGCCTAGCTTGATTCTTTGTGTCTTTCAATTTGTCTCTCAATGGGGATAGCCGTATGTAACTATCCCCTTGAAAAGCCTCCCAAGTTATTAGTGTGTCAAAGTGGTTTCTTGAGTAACCTTATAATTTTGCCCATCATGAATCGTAAACTCGTTCTTCTTTCAATGTTCAAACGTCACGTGTTTATGTTTCTTATGTTAATTCATGAGTTGCTCAAGCTCAATCGGACCAACACATATATTTTAGATTCTTTTATAAGGCTACTCTTATACCTTCAACGACCCTCATTTTTTCTGCCACCTCAGCTTTCTCTCTCATGTGACCTACTTGCGATCTTTTAGGCACAATAAAGCGACCTAAAAAAAAACACAAAAATACATTTTAAGTAATTAAACACACATACAAAACAAACACTCGACCAAGGTCGAGTATGGGACCCGTTCGTCCAAATACCCTTCGCTGACCAAGACCGACCGACTGACATCCCACAACAAGGAAGACCGAGACCTCTTGGTCGACCTTGCTATTACGGGCAACCTAAGTTCATTCCCATCACTTAAACATGTTATATTAGAATGAGGATCATACCAATGATTTCTATCTCCTTTAGCCAAACAACACTTTACAACTCATCTCCATGGTTAGGGGTGTCATATGGGTCGACCCGACCCGACCCGAACCCGACCCGAACCCGATAAGGCCTTATAGGGTCGGGTTGATTCGGGTCCAATATACCTTATCGGGTTATCGGGTCAACCCGATAACCCGATAGCCTTATAGGGTCGGGTTGCGGGTTTTAATTATTTCGTTATCGGGTTATCGGGTTGACCCGATAACCCGATAAGGTATAATAACCCATTAAAAGTTTTATAAATTTTGAACTTGACCCGATAACCCGAACCCGATAACCCGAACCCGATAGACCCGATAACCCGATAGACCCGAACCCGATAACCCGATTCCTTATCGGATCGGGTTGCGGGTTAATTTTTATTTGTTGAAAACCCGATAGACCCGACCCGATAGAGGCTTATCGGGTCGGGTTGACCCGAATGACACCCCTATCCATGGTAGTGATGCTATTCCGCATTCCAATTCCAATTAACCAAACGCATCTTAAGTGTTTGGATAATACAACTTGTTTTAAGGTGTTACAAGGAATGTTTGTTACTTTTTTTTTTTTTTTTTTTTTTTTTTTTTTTTAATCTAATGATTTGTCTTCAAATCACATATGTAAAGTAAAGTTTGTTATGCACAAATCACTCTTTCACATCTAAATATTTTTTTTAAAGTAGTTGTTTTATTTATTTATTTATTTATTATTATTATTATTATTATTTTTTCACAATGAAAAAAGATGTAATCTATGGAAGCTGATTTGTACAACCAAAAAAATCTATAATTTACCCAAAAGTAATTTAGACAAAACTAAAGTATACTACTAGTACTAGATAAACAACACAAGGTACACCAAAAGAACAAAAGACCAAGTCAAACACTCAAACACCATGATTACATAAACTAACCACAGTTATATGTCATTAAACCCTAGTTAATAACCTTATTTAATCCCCTCTCATCATCGTGACTCACTTCCTTAACAAAAACACACACATTGGTCCGAGTCAAAGGAGCAGACGCCGGAGTCGTCGTCTACTCCGAAGGTATTCCGATCACCCTGGATTATTAACCTTAGGGCTGACCTGGTCAACCCTAAGGTATATACAAATTATTTGATGTATTGGGGGATTATATTATTGGGTTTTATGTAATTATGTGATGTGGGTTTGTTGTATTTAATGATACTATGATAATATTGCTGTTTTTAGGTGTTGATTTTGACTGATTTTGCCTTTTTAAGTAAATACTAGCTTTTTAGTTAATTAATGTTTGTATGTGTTTCCTTTTCAGTCTTGGTTAGATGTTTAGGTGAAACCACTAATGCTTGTTTTAGTTTTTGCGGCGATATGAGATTGATGACACTAGTATAAATATTTAAAAACAAACTAGACATGATGATATTGTTGTTACTTCCGATTGACGGGAAAAAGAGTAGTACTAAAGTTCTTTTTTTGGGTTGCCCTTTTGGCGCACGGGGCTTGAACCCACTGAAACATGATAAAGCCCTCCCTTTTGAGAAGTTTGGTGTGGCCACTTTAAAGTTGTTTGCACAATTGAACTTGAGACCTCTCACATTTTAGTGATGATAGTCACAAGCCTTTATTGCCGCTAGGCCACCCATGAGTGGTTTAAAGAGTACTCCCTCCGTCCCATCATTTTGACCATTAATGTTAGTTACTAGTGTAAACATTTAAAAACAAACTAGACATGATGCTATTGTTGTTACTTCCAATTGAGGGGCCGGATATCCAACAAACCTAGATAATTTTTTAAAACTTAACTATTGAAGGGAAAAAGAGTATTAAAGTTCCCTTTTTGGGTAAAACCCTTCTGGCCCCCGGGGTTTGAACCCACTGAAACATGATAAAGCCCTCCCTTTTGAGAAGTTTTGCGTGGCCACTTTAAAGTTGTTTGCACAATTGAACTTGAGACCTCTCGCATTTTAGTGATGATAGTCACAAGCCTTTTTTGCCACTAGGCCACCCCTGAGTGGTTTAAAGAGTACTCCCTCCGTCCCTTCATTTGGACCATTAATGTTAGTTACTGATAATTGCTCTAGTTTACTATATATATATTAGCTTATATTTGAAACAAGAGTTGATTATTGTCACCTATTGCTAAGTCTAAAGAGGAGGGATGGTTTTATACTTATAGGTTAAGTGGGATAACTTCGGTCTAATGAGTATTTTTGTATCAGAAACTAAGGAGATGTCCTGATCGTATGTGTAGCTTTAGTAAGGAGGTTTTCTTGTGATAGCTCTAGATTTATCATGGATAATAGGTCTCCTGTTACTTTTCCATTGAAACGACAAATGCCTATTTTTCCTTTTACAGTTCAATTTATCATGGGATGTTTTTCTGAGATATGAGTGTATAGATAAGTTACATTTCTGTGCATATGTCATGAGTATATAAGGTATGTACCACCAGTGATGGATGGTCACATGCACAGCCATTTAAATTAGATGCACATCTACAAATATAAAACACATAAATTAGTCATGAATATAGCTACATAACTACATAAGTGATGTTTAGCAGATAATTTACAAGTATTATATCACCATGCTAGTTTCACAATTATCATTTTAACTAGAAATGTCGAAATGATAGATGCATGTAAACCACTGAGTATATCTAGTATGTTAACCCTGTTGATCATATGACACTGCTTAAATTCCTTTACGCCTTCTGTCGAAATCTATCTTCATTTTCTGGTTTTGAATACAAACAAGAGTAAACTAATATAGGGTCCTCAATGAATCAAGGCCACTTTATCTAACATTTCATTTTCTATGCAGATATCATTCTCCGGGCAATCCAAAGTTTCGCTTACCTCACACAATCGTAGTTTGCAATGTGTCCTCCAGCATTTGTTTCTCCTGCACCTGAACTCAATGAATACTCCACATATGAGGATATATTCAAGCTAATTATGGGATTAAAAAGTGGACATGGATTGCCTTTAAATGTACTTTCTGATGTGGATCCTTACCAATTCACACCTTCAAATCTCCCTGGTCAGTGTCCATATTATAGATTCTTTATTTTCCAATAGAGCTTATTACCTATATCAAGAAGTATATGTTTTTTGAACTGCCAACTGTTTTGCAGCCGGCATTTGGTACTTATGGTCTGGGAAAAAAACTGATGCGGTAAACGGATTTTGGAGGTCAACAGGGGAGGCTTGTGAGATATATTCCACATCCACAATTATTGGTTTGAGAAAAACGTTTAATTTCTATGAAGGTCCATCTCCTGATGGAAAAAAGACTAATTGGATGATGCAAAAATATACAGCAACTGACAAGTTTACAACTGACAAGTTTACCAGTAAACCGGTATGCACACTGTCCTTTAGACCTAGAGGTGTCATTTTTGACCCATATACTTATGAATGGGTCAATTTGGGCTGTGTTTTCTTTATCAGACGGGTCAAATAATGCCTTCACCTAAAAGTATGTAAAACTGACCCAAATCCAAAATGCGACAACCTTCTCTATTGCTTTTCACATCGACATAGCTTATTATTTGTCAAAATGTTGTTCTTGTGATCATAGTTGATGATTTTTTAATTGAAAAAATAGACACAGTTTTCGTGGGTCAACCCTTGTTGCCACCTTTATTCAGACCCCATGCACCTAAAGTATTGCACGTTCCTTCTTATTTATATTTTTAATCCGACCTGCTAGTCAATTGCCAGTTTGGTTGGTAAACATGCAGGATCAAAAAGCACTATACAGGGTATTTATGGTTGATGACAATGTAAGCGGACAGATATCCAAAAGTGAACTTCTGGTAAGTCATGTTCAAGTTTTGTTCTATATATAAATTTCTTTTTAATTCTTTGTGACATGACTAGATGATATCTTGTAGGCAAAGAATATTGATGTCATGGGAGGACCATCAGCCATGGTTAATCGATCTCCAGATCCACCTATTGAAGATTTCTTGGAGTTAAATGATCTTGTTAATCCCTTATCACCTACCACCAATGGATCTCCAGATCGGTCACCAGGCATTGCTAATCGATCTCCTGATCTACCTATTGAAGATGATGCTTTGAGTGGCGATTATTTGGAGATGAATGATCTTGATATTCCTCTATCGCGAAGCACCAGTTCTGCTGATTCAAGCTGTATGACCATGAGTATGACATCGGAAGAAATGTTTGACTTGGATGCTCTATTGGGTGAACTAGGGGATGATACTGTAGGCACAGAAATCCAAGATTCAAGTGTCAAGCTGAATGTATCTGCGCCTGCCAAGCTAAAAGAAGTGGTTGTGCAACCAACTACTTTAGGTATGTTTCATATCATCTTCTTTATCATTTCTTTTGCCGTCTGCATTTTCCATACTCCTTCATGTTCGTTAAATTGTTGAATGTAGTCTTATATCAAATGCTAATCACGTCTAAAGCTTAGTTCTTGTTGCTACGTTTTTATGCAAAAATATTGTAATAAGTGCGTTGATATAAATATAAAACCTATTTCACCAGGATTATATACTTTCATGAAAATCAGCATTTTAGGCAACTTTGGTTTAATCATGTTCATATTTGTTTTTTGGCCTGATCATTGTGTGCCATGTTTAGTGGTGGAGCTTGACCGTTTGGAATGGGGGGCCAAAAAATTTCGAACAGCATATAAAATTAGGACGCTGTTAAAAGCGGAGCTTGACCGTTTATGAATTATGATCCTTGTGACCATATAGTTTCAAACAGCATATAAAATTGAAACAGTTTGCAAGCAATTAGAAACTTGAGACAACTTCAATATGTTTAGTACAATAATGTTTACTACACAAAAGTACCAAATTACCAACAGCTACTTTGTTAAACTTTAAAAGGCTTTAAAAATTCATGTTATGTGATCATCTCTGAAGCTACTACTTTGTTAAACTTTACCGAAAAGAAACACCACTGGCTTAAATTTATCATCAAACAATTAAATGATCACAAACACTTGGCAACAGACATAAAAAAAATTACCACAAACAATTAAATGATCAATGCTTTAAAATTGCTTGGATTGATTAAGAGCCCACCGTCTTACCTTTTTGCCGTTTGCGGTTGTGTCGATTCGAAGGGAGGAGTTATAGGTATAACTTCCCTTGTTTTAGTTACCTTCTTTTATTTAAGTTTGAACTTTGTTTCTCATATGTCACTTTTTGTTACCAAATTTTCAAAGGGCCTCTATGTAAATAATTTCTAAGTCTCTAGGATTATAAAAAATTGAATAACAACCCAAACTTTTGGGGGGGCCAGCACCCCTGCCTGCCCTATTGATCCTTCGCCAATGGCCATGTTGGTACCGGGCATGAAAGTTTATTATCTGTGTTCATCTGTGTACTCTTTTTTTTTTTTTTTTTTTTTTTTTTTTTTTTTGAAAGGCTCATCTGTGTACTCTTTATTGCCAGCTTGACTTCCATGATCGTATATGATTAATAAATTACAATGCATTTTTTCATTTTACGGTCCATTCTAGAAAAAAGTCGTTTCAAGTTATAAGTTTACAAATATTAAAATTGAATATGATTACTAACAATAAGGTTTAAAATAAGGGAAAATATTACCTGCTGTAACATGTATGTAATTGTCTGCTTTTGTGTTATAAAAAGGGAACATCACTTCTAATAAGTTTATAGTTAAACACTTCAACCCCTTTCAATAACTCATACGTATTTTCTCATTTTCTATCATGTCTATCTCACGTCTCGTCTCCCATCTCTCTATCTCAGACTAAACAAAGAGTTACCCTCACGAATTATATCATGTGCGTCGAATACCCCTGTTAAAAATATATTTAACTAAAGGAAATTATTGTATGGTTGTGCTGTTACATTTTGTTTCAGTTAGAATAAACTTATACTCTTAATATGTCTGATGGACGAAATAATGTGCGTGAACTTCACATCAGAGCTTTACATCTTGTTTGTTGGTTTTAGTCGTGCTTTGTATTGGAATAATTTTTGCTACTTGCATTTTGATCTCCAACTATTTGAGCCATTAAAATTTTAATAAGTGTGGGAATGTGGGATAAATAGAAGAAAAATATATGTGTGATATAGTGAAGGGGGCTTAATTGTAAACTTCTTAGATGTGGTGTTCATTTTTTATAAAGAAAAAGCTGGCAATTACCTACATATTGCAGCAGGTAGTATATCCCCCAATAGGGTGCAAGTCTATATATGTATGTCTCATGCTCTTTTTTTACTTTATCCACAGAATCTCTTAACAATGGCGAGGAGACCAAACTATGTACGGAAGAAACCTCCAAACCAAACTCCACACCCCAAAATGATCCAGCAGATCATTGTATTGCAAGCACTTCAAAGGGGGTCAATGCAACACCATCACCAAGTAGTTCAGAAGGTTCCTCTAAAGAGGAAAAGAGAGACCGTGCTAATCGGCACAAGAAGCGCAAGATGATGAAGTATCTCTGTTTCTTGGCATTCTAAATCAACAAGTAGGTTTGTTCATTGGTTTTGCATGACAGTTAATACACCATTAAGGACCAAGATTACGCCTTGTAGGGTAAAATAGCTTAAGATTATGTTCGACAATCATATAAAGGACCAAAAATGAGCTGTTTTTAGGCGGAATTTAGGTATATATTAGGTATATATATATGAACCGAGTAGGCATATGTAATTTGTAAATAGTGTGTCGCCTGCAAAACATTTAAGGACGATGGTCTATATAGAAGTTTTCATGTGGAGGTTTACCTGCGCATGGAACAGATAATGCAGACCTTCAGGAATGATTTAGATGGTTATCATCATGGTATGTATATATAGTGAAATTTATGATGCAGACTTCCGTATTTATGTATGCCACATCAAGACCGGAGATGATGGATTACTTTGTTGGTACATTACTTGTGTTCTATAAACGATTAGTCCACTTTATGGTTTGGGTATATGATACTTATTTGTTGTGATGTGCTCTTGTATTCTGGAGATGGTGAAATCAGTGTCATTGTGTTTAGTAAAAATTCAGATGAACACAGCTTCTTGGCATGATATATACCTCGTGTGATGAAGTCTTTTGATAATCTCACTATCTAGTGCCGTAAATGGAAATCTGAAAAGCTGCACATTTCTTGATCAATTGTATGCTGTGGTATTTTCTTTCTGGTAAACAAATTGTCCGTTTACTTCTCAAACACGATGCCGTTTTCACTGATGTTGATGTTAGTCAATCTAAACTCAAATTTGGTAAGAGATGGTGGTAACTGGTATATTAAATAAAACTGATTTGCTCTGTTTCTGTCTCTTGGGCTTCATTTAATCTATGCTGTTTAAGCTATTAGTTTCTGTTAATGTTGAAGTTTAAGTGCTAGAGTTAGGAAATGGTATGTTTGCAATTGAGATTTTGAGATTCACTTTTATAGTAAAGTCAACAAAGTAGTTTGGTTAATTAGAAGCTTAGATTATTTTGCATGCTGATAAAAGAAAGGTAACGTCGTAACGGTCCCCATGCTGTCATGCGGTCGACATGAGGAGAAATTGCTCATCGGGTGCAAAGGATTGTTCATGGAACTACTATCGAGATTCTTCGGACCATATTTCCTGGTATCATCCCGATGTTGATTGCTTTCATCATTTGCTCTCTTATACTCGATGGACGAGGAAGAACTGGTAATAGACGCAAAACCATCCATTTTGGTTCTATATTTGTTCGAATAAAATGCTTAGCCAATTCCACTAGGAACCGATTCGGAGAAAGAAGAAGCATGGCATGAGATAGGCGGCGGAAGAATTTCCGATAGCACGCAGACGAGATCTTAGCTTAACTACTGACTACCATGGTTGACAATCTTATACAAGTATTTGCAGCCACATGTGAATATTGATATAAATAAAAAAAATCATTATTGCTAAGGTAACCTTTAAACCATGGAAGAGTGAGGTTGATGTCGTAGTTAGCAAAGGTTAATAATATAATCATGTGGGCAGCAATCATGTCACATGGCAACGTTAATTAATGCCCATCTCATCATCATATACCCACGTCTCATCCCATGGTAATATACGTAACAAATTTATAGCCTCATGTTTATCCCAAAACTGGAGGATCAAAACTGAAGGATCAAAAGTGAAGGATCAAAAGTGAAAACATAATTAGAAACCATCTCTAGTTCTATACCATAAGATAAACAACATCATCCTCTTTATCATGGCTTCTTCTTCTACCTTCATAACCAACACCTATTCTCAACTTTCAAACCCCTCAAAAAATCCACTTGTACCTTCGACTGTTTCCAAGTTCTCACCATTATTTCAAACTCAAATCATACATACCAACAAGTTCAAGCCTCTGCTCAAGGCAACTTCTCAAGGTTTGCCTCACTTTACCTCTTAAAATACCACCATCATTTACAGTTCTACATTAGTAAGTGAAATTTATTTATGATATAAAAACAAGTAACTATAACCGCACATTTGAGATAACTAAGTATTGCTGCACAATATGGTTCTACACTTAGATTGGATACATATACATATATTAGATGCATTTCATCACATTAGGTGAATGCTCCTTCCTCTGCATGTGAAATGAGTTGAAAGGAATATAGTAATAAGAGTTGCAAATATTTGGTTGATTAAGAATTAAATACTAAGTATTGATTTTGATATGTTTGTTGTTTAGAACCTTCTGAGATGTTGGAAGAAGAAGATTCAAAGTTTGTTCCTTTAAATCCTGATGATTCTTCATTCGGCCCACCAGTAAGTAAGTTGTGGTTACTTCTTTACCAATTATGATCAGACTAGTATTTGTTTCGTTTTGCTTATCATTAAACTACATCTGAATTCACGTACTAATGATAACCAGCAGAAAATGTGGTTAATGTTACATGTTATATTTGGATCAAGTTGAATAAGGAATGTGTAAATGTCAAATTTGCAGGCTTTGTTATTGATCGGTTTTCAAGCTGACGAGGTTGTCAAGGTAACTTTCATTGATTTGGTTTATGTCGGCAAATTGATTTTCTTACCAAAAAGTTTCAATCTTAAGTAAAGAAAGATATTTTTATGTAAAGATTCACTTATGGTGACGCTAAAGCTTAAAGGTTTATGTTCATAGCCTTTTTCTTGTCATCTTGTGGGTCACATTTTGTTGGTGCGAAATAAATGTGGATTGAACAACACGGGCCTAAAACAATTGCAACCTGATGACACATTTCGCTGTTGCAGATACACAAGTTCCTGAAAGAGTTGGAAGGTGAATTCCTAGAGGTATCATATCATGTCATAGTTTTAGAATTTGAAGCTTCAACAGCTTAAATGAAGCATTGTGTGTGACCGATGATATTTCTTTAACTCCAAGAAAAGGGTCCGTTTTTACTTCAAGTTTTAAACTTATCAAAAAATTTTCATCAACATGATAAAATGACACTCAAATTTTCACCAGTTTTCTGTAAAGTTTTCATCCTTTCAGAAAATATGGTCGAATGTCAGACCATATTTCTGGGACAGAGGTTACGGATTACTTGTTGTCTTGTTGTTAGTCACGGTTGATGGGTTGTAGATGAATACATAAACTTCTGAAATATAGGTTGTATTTTGCACTGAAGACATGTTGACGGGATCTCTATGGGAAGCTATAAATACTAAACAGCCAAACCTTGAGGCTTCAAAGGTTTGTCATATTACGTTAGCCAGATAACATGATGCAAGGAAATTCTTGTGTTTATTCCTAATTGAAATTTATTAGCAACTATATGGCGTTGCATATGTGATTATATTTTTGTTTTAAGACTTTGGATCCGAATTTCTATGTTCTTTTCAGATTGCAAAGGCACTACCAAGGATTTGCTTTCTATCCGGTCTTACAGGCGAGGAAATGATGATGTTCATCGATGCTTTTCCAGAATCAGGTAAATTCATAGCTAAAAGCTTTTTTAAATATGCATAGTTTGTGAAATCCATCACAATAGAAGTCTTCATTCCATCATTTGACTTTGAGGTCAAATGGCATATGAACTGCAATTTGACTTTCTTCCATCAGTTCCAGGTATCCAGTATAAACCTGTATTTCTCTACAACTAAGTCTTAACTTTTCAGTTTACTGCATATTTTAACTTTTCAGTTTACTGCATATCTAGATGTGAATAGGAAGATTGCCTGCAAAAGTAAAACTTTGCACTAATTTTAGGTCTTAGTGTGTTTGACCGCAGAAGTCAAACAATCGAAATTTAAAGTAGCAAATATTGTTCTACATGTAACAGGATTAGCAGGAACAGTGTTTGCAGCTGTTGTACCCAATAGTGCTGATAAGCTATTACTAGAGGTTATAGAAGAGATCATGGGAGATCATGAGATGATGGTAAGCTTGTCTGTGCATTTTTATTCATCTATAGAACTCCATTTTACATTTATTGTACCTTAGTTTATCCATATCGCAATCAAATCTTAGTTTTCACAGACAACATAAATGGGAATTACAGAACCACGATTCTCAACTATCACTATTCTTGGACTTAAACATTTAAGTTCTAAAGGAAAAGCTTTTGTTTTTGGTTGTTCTAATTCATTTGTTGTATTATGCAGAAATCACGACAAACAAGCTAGAGATATCAAGATAGATAAATTGGCATTTGATTATGGATCATGCACCTTGTAATTAGAAGTATCAAATGAGAGTCATCAATTGTGTCATCCGACACTAACAGTTGTGGTCTTCAACATAAGAATATGTTCTATAATTGATGTCAAATTAATAGCAATAGCTTGTGCTAGCAGATACTCTCTGAACACCTTTAACTTAAGATATGGATGGTTTTTCTATATAAAGGTGTACTCAACCTCGTGATTAAGAAATGTGTTGTGGTCGGTGTGTGGCAAGATGGGCGTCTCAGGCAGGTTCCATAACAAGTCAAAACAAGTTTATGTTTAATAAGGTTGGTTGGGTCGAGTTAGCTTTGAACCTCAAACACTGTATCATCCAATCATTATTTCTTATATATGTTTGATTAAAACGATTTAGCAGGCTGTATACATTTAAAATGAACTTTAAGCAACTTTCAACCCATTTAAATTATTCAACCCATTTGAACCCTCCCCTCTGATGGCTTCGGATTTAACCCGTTCTAGATACAACAGAACCAAAAGTGATACTTGATGCTCTTCATTAAAAGTGAATATGACAAGAAACTTGGCTAATACTCTTGGAAATAATGAGAGAGCCTCAGATAACACATGATCACAATAATCTAGACACACCGATCCATTTTAGACCATCATATATATAACCAAAAAATATTACATAGGAGTACCAGGGAGAACAGCAAACAACAATGCTGGTGCCTGTGCACTCTCTCGGTTATATTTCAACTCCTTTCCCGACTAGCACTATCACAGATCTTCTCAACTTGTATATACACCTGTCAATCGACGATCGGAAACATTGATTTAGCAAAAGGGTTACGAAATGTGAATTGGCTAGTTGTATTATATCATCAACTGAAAACTAACAAGACAATAAGGGACAGAAAACACATTCATCCCAAATCAGAAGAAGAAAAAAATGATACCTTTGCCTCTAAAAATCAATCCTCTTTATCACTCTCGTCACTAAAATAGCTCGTTTTCTTCACTTTTTTCCGTTTCTTCCTCCCTTCATCCCAACTCCCATCACCACTCAACAACCTCTCATCCGCTCCATTATCCACAACCGATGCCCAATTATCATCCTCAAAAACGGCATCCCCAGCCGATTCCTCCTTACCCTTACTCCTATATCCACCGCTCCCTCTCTTTGGCTGCCTCTTGCCCAACTTATTCCTCGGGCACTCATACGACAAATGCCCACCTTCACCACACTCATAACACCTACTCTTATCCTTATAAACCCTCTTCTTAATAAACTTGGGGGCTCTACCATTATCGGTAGCAATGGAAGCCCCTAAAGTCCTCCCATTCAATATATACCTTTCCCATTCACACCCTTAACCGCTTTCACAGCATCCTCCCTCAGCACAAACAAAACAAACGCAACACCGCGGCTCTCACGGGTCACCCTATCTCTTAATATAGTCAGTCACTTTGGCTACCTTACCAAAGGTCGAAAATATCGTAAACAAGTCACTATTGGTTAAACCGTAATCTAAGTTACTAACGTAAACCGTACTTTTTGATGGAGCTAATCCACCACTACCACTAGTATTACTACTACTACGAGTACCGGGTCCGATATCGGTTTGTTTTAAAGTAAATGTTGTATATTTTCTTATTTGGTGTAGTCAGAACATGAAGAAGATCCACAATAAGATAGCTTCTTTGCATTTTAGCTCTTTTCAATATCCAAACTTACTGCTTGAAGAAATAACATCTCAAAACCACAACGGGCTGCTGACTCTAGTATGCATTTTGCATTCTACCAGCATTTCCAGTGGAGGTAAAATGGTAAATACATGATGTCCATAGTAACATGACAACAAATTAGCTAAATTGCTTCTTTCAAGTTATGTCGTCCCAAATTACACTCTAGGTAGTCGATTATGTTAACTCGAAGAAATATTATTATATTTACTACTAGTTATAATACCCGTACACGCACGGGGTTTTCTCTAAATTTTTAGTCACGTAGTATTATAGAATGAAGTAGTCTCCCTAGCCAAATGAGACCCCAGGTGATCCGAGGAACCTCAAATACAATGCTTCACATATACATATCCTCATGTCTTTCCCAACAGTTATGATCCGAAATAACATCCTCAACCAGAACATAAACCACACCGATTGCCAGAGTAGCTTTTAATAAACCACACTTGTTTCATTGTTTTGACGGCGTTAGTTAACTCTAGTCCCATTATTCGACAAAATTGGTTAGACTCAATTCTCTCATTATTGTTGTCAAGGCCATTGGGAAACTGAACTTGATGTCGTCACGAGTGTCATAGGAAATATAGTAAAATAGTCGGTGCATGTCACTAAAATTATTGAACCTAAAAACTATAAAACTTCACCAACTTATATATTATGACCTTCACATTCTTTGCACATATAATAAATAAATATAAACTTGTACTTCACTCTAATTACTTGTAAATACACAAATATTGTGGATCAAACAAATTATTGAACTTAAATAACACATTTGTAAATTGCAAAAGCAAATCACTAATATCAGGTAAGAAAAACTTCAAGTTCACTCAATTTTAACCTGCAAGATTTTAATTTAAAGTTCTTCCTGATTCCATTATATTATGACTACTCAATATAGTCATATCAACAATAGTTCTTGATATGTCATGAATCTTCTTTCGCAAGATTATCAATAATGATCATCTTCTTCAAATGATTCCTTTAATAGTATTACCCTTTGTGGTGATAAGCATCGATGAGTTTAGAGTGATGTACCCCAATCAAAGGAAATGGCTATGTCATTTCAGGCTTTTGGGCACGTCCTATAAATAGCTTGAACCATGAAGATGTGAGTGTAAATAATGCATAACTTGAAAACAGAAAACAGAAAAATGGGTGAATGATTATCTAGTTAAAAATGTTATAAATTCAGAAATACAAATTATTATATTCCAAACTTACCAAATGATTCAAGAATTCAAAAATTAAAATTACATCTTCGGTTGCTGAAGGCTGAATAAGGGGACCATTATATCACCATAGTACCAAAGTAAAAAGCCTTACATAATTAGCAACATCAACAAATGTGAAATCGTGAGGGCCAACATCTTCGATCACATCCGCATATCCACCACAGTATAGGATTTGTGTACCATGTGTTAAAAGTCTTCCACCGTGGTGCATAATCACACTGATTCTTTGAGGTTCAATCAAGAAAAAACTGCTAGAAATATAAACGTTCAGATCATAGAGCCAATACAGAAAATCAGGTTTGTTGTTTTGCTTCATGGTTTACTTGTTTTGTTGTTCTATAAACCAACTTGATCCATTGTGTATCTTTCATAGCTTCAGATTACGTAAAAGAAATGGATATGTGATATCAATACAAAATCAGTTGCCTCATAAAAGCATTCATTGAAAAAAAAGTAAACTGGAGCATCTCTCTGTCAACGTTAACTATTTTTGTCTTACTTTATGTACTTTAGCGTATGAATCTGAAATAAATTTACTGAGGGGGTATTCTGGGGTTCCATCAACGCTATCTAATCGTAACTATTTGCCCCTTATTCTCTTAAATCACTTATAAATATTTGGAATTTGTCGTATTAAGATGCTTATTTCTTTAAAAAAAATAACAAAGGGTGCCAATTTGCTTATTTTTAAGTGCATATTTACACTTGCATAAAAAGATAAGTACTTTCGTCCAAACACTAAAAACCACTAATTCCACTTTTGAAATATGCAGACCGGCAATTACATAAGCAATCCCTAACACCCTAAACTTATATCGATCAGTACCAGAAAATGAAAGCTAAAAGCCTAAAAGTATGTCCATTGATAAAATTAGTGCCTCTAATTCAAGAACCCAAGATCCCCAATTTCACACAAATTGATCATTTCCAAGTTTATGAATAAAAAAGGCTACAGATGGCACAAGAACTACTAACAATAAACAAAGGAGTTCTAATCAACAATATCCAAAAACATTTACTTTGTCACGTTTCAGGTTTATCTATTGTAACATACTTAAATTGGCTATGTCAGTTGATAAATTATAGATCATATCATATAGCTGATGAGATATATATTACGAAAGTTATGTAACTATCACTTAAGCTTGATGTGTGTAATTATGCATATAAGAAACTCACTTTGGATATCAAACTGAGATTTTGCATCTGTTAGCCTGCCATCAACTCAGTTCCCCCCCTCCATTCTCAAAGTATAAACAGGGCTGGAGCGGAACATACCCAAAGACGTGCTTCGCCCAAGTTAATATCACTGCAAAATGTTGGTAGCAATGTCAGTTACATTCATATCCTATTAATATAAAGTAGAAAAATATCCTTTGCAATTCCCCTATGAATGACATGAGAAATTAGATATTTCTACGACTATGCTCATCAAATATAAATATAGTTACTTTGATACGAAGAAAACAACCTATGGTGGATTAAATACAAAATTTGTAGCACATCCAAACACGCCCTCAATTAGTGGTTTGACTATATGATGATTTGTTAAATCGTATTCCAATTGGTAGTTGTTTTGAGATCCTCAGTTTGTCTTTTACCACTTCCAAACCGTTTGGCCAAACCACTTAACACCAAACATATGATGCAATATTGGTATGTTGCATGAACTTGTGTACTTTTCCTAGATATCACATCAATAGTCATTTAACACACCCTATCAACATCAACAACAATACCCGGTTCGGCTAAGCAGACAACATATACCATTATTATACCGTAAAAGAGTTAAAAGTCAACAAACCTCGATACATTTAAGTTGTCCAAGAGGAATCAAGATTTTATAATACTTCACTTTGTAATGTGTTTCATTCATGACACCATAGGGATTAAGGTCCTGCAATGGGTCATACATTTAAGTGACTGAAGCTGGAAAGTTTGACTCATCGCACTTATGAATGAGTCGCTTTGGTATTGTTTTATCTCTGATTGGTAAATTTGATAAACTGAGTTCAAAGATTGATATGTCAAATGGGTTAAAATTTTACCAAAGTGTATTTTAAGTGAATAAGCACTTCTAAATTAATTAACTTCAAGCAAGGACATTATCTATGACTATTGTAATCAAAATTAGCAAAAATAACTTTTCTATAAAAAATAGGAACTGTGATCATAATGATATTTGAAATGTTATAATTTGTAAACTGTGAATATGGTGAATCAGGCTATATATGCTTCATCTCTAGCGGCTAAAATCTATTGGTTAAATATTCTGGTCAAGCTGAAAAATACTCTGGTCATTTTGGTTATATATTGGGGTGATTGTAAATGGGTTAACTAAAGGCCTTGTAGTCCAAAATCAGGCTATATATGCTTCATCTCTAGAGGCTATATATGCTTAATCTAAAAAAATAGTTGAAAAATACTCTGGGCATTTTGGTTAAATATTGGTGTGATTTTAAATGGGTTAACTAAAGGCCATGTAGTCCAAAATAATTTCTATTTATGGGATACATATGCCTGTGGAATGCAGTTAAAATGATAACAAAGTTTGTAACTCATGCGACCAAATGAATTTTTTTCTAATTGTTTTTATACATCCTTGTAAATGGTTATCTGCTTCAAGTCGAAGCAAAAATTAGATAACAATTAAATAAGAAATCACATTCACCTTGTTTATATTTATATGTTAGAACCAGTGTGTCATGCTTGCCAAATTTACCGGCAAGTGCAAGAATATATCATTTAAAAGATCCTTGATGGCACCTCGCGGGAAGATAGTGCATGCCTTTGGGGCCATAAATCCATAATGAAGGCAAAAAAAGTTGACACAAATGCTATTACCATATGTACCAAACCCAACCAATTAGTAATATGTAGTAAATATTAGTTAAAAGTTCATTAATTTATTTTGAATTGGAGTTTATACCTTATGGTTATCAGATATAGACGATTATTCGATAAAGACGCCAATTCTTCGTTGGCAAAATCCTTACCTGACAACACACCGCCAATCAAGTTCTCAAGACGGGCTAACTCAGACTTGTTGATAAGTTTGATAAAAATATTAGAATTTCGTTAATAAAGAAAAAAACATAAAACTTTGCATCCAAGTAACTAAAGTTCATGCTAAGTCTAAGTTGTTAATCATGTTGCCTCCTTAATAACCGAGTTTGCATCCCTAAAGTAACTAATTGTTTGACTAAAAGTATAGTTATTAGCTTTGTATTTTCTCACTAAAGATTCTTTCCCTAAAACTTTTTTAATACCAATATCTCATTTTATTTAAGAAACAAAGTAGGGTAGCAATTTCAATTAGTCATAAGTTGCTTAACACTATTCAAATTATTACAATGTCCTAGATGGTTTTATTCAGAAAAACATTACCATGTTATTTCAAAACTTATTGCATTTGCAATCATATTTATTACTTCACCTATTTACATAACACAGAACTTGGTGCAGAATGTGTTGTTGGGTCGGCTAATGGCCAAACCGACCCATGTTATTTGACTTTGACCCACTTTAGCCTAGTAATCCAACTACCCAGCCATTTTGACACCTCTAAAACTAAGTATCAGATTGTCACGTTGTGCAGCAGAAAACTGAAAAAGAATGTACTACAAAAAAATGGAGTATGGGTGATCAGAATAATAAGTACCTTTCTGTCTACAATTTCTTTGTATGGAGGTGTAAGAATGTCAAGTAGAGCACAATAAGTGACAGTGGTGAAGCAATGGATAGTTCCACCGGTTCCTGGATGTAAAACTAAAGTAGTATACGGTGCTGAAAAAGAACTTCTTTTACATCCAACTTCGCTAACCTGACTATTAGAGGAATTCCATCAATACTTTGCATTTGTAGACTAAAATTTAAATTGTGACAATGCAATAGATAATTAGGAAGATCTGGTGCAGATAATTGGAAAATAAGGAGCTAAAGTTCATATAAAATATCATGCGATGAGTTTAAAAGTAGAAAATCACTGAATGATTCTTTGTAAAGCCAATACTTCAAAGTGCTTTTCTTCTTTCAAAAAATGCAATAAGCAAATACACACTCAAATTAAGTAATCGAAACACCCTATAAAAGGCACACATGTATTATCATTATCTTTTACTCTGTAGAAAAATACTATACTAAATTCTATAACTTGAGTTACATATATTGTAATCTCTCTACAATTACTTGTTCTCCTAATGTCGCCATTAAATACTAAAATTATTGAATTTAAATAGATGAATATATCAAACCTGCTAATGCTATTATATATTTATATGCCAAGTTAGTGCGACGAATTACAATCGTTAGGAATGTCATCTTTGACTTATTAAATTATAGCTAAAAAGTTTTGGGTCAAATAAGTAAAAAAAAGTTCGGATGAAAATGAAATAGGTCCAATGGTTTAAGAGGGTGATAGTCGTCCAAAATTTAAAATAATGTGCTCAACCTCTTACAGCGTTCTTATCAAAAGTTTAAATTAACAAACCCGCAATATTACATGTCAACTCGTTTGATGTACTTTAAGATATTGGATTTTTTAAGGAAAAACCAACACCAATTTTCATTTACCCCCATTAAGTCGTTATACTTATTTTTGCATCAGAGTCATCAAAAGAGTTTAAATTAACAAACCCGCAATATTACATGTCAACTCGTTTGATGTACTTTAAGATATTGGATTTTTTAAGGAAAAACCAACACCAATTTTCATTTACCCCCATTAAGTCGTTATACTTATTTTTGCATCAGAGTCATCAAAAGATTGATTTGTCTCTTGTATGAGTCATTTTGTAGCCATATTTTAATATCCGAAACATGCCACAGAACCATGTTTTAATAACTCAAATGGGACACTGGTTGTCTTTTAGCAACTACGATGTTAAAAATTATGTACAATGACTCAAACATATGACAATAACAAAGTAAAAACTGGTAAGATAAGTTTAAAGTGTTGGTATAAGTGTTCAATTTGTAAGCAGTTTGTGATTTATTCCTGAATAAGATATACTGTCACGTACTTACGTTATATAAATATCAGCTCGTAGTCCTCTTCTGTAAGTTTTATATGTTGTGCTGACATTCATACCTGCCAATAAGAAACCAGCGATTCCATTAGTTCAACATATAATTTGTTTTCCACAATATAATGTCCAATTATAAAGCTTGATACCTTGATCTAGTATGAGCATATATTTCTTTACCACTTGGGTAAATATTATGAACCAATGCTACCAATTTTGGCTAAGCGAAATTTATGGGGTCTAGTGTAATTTTTTTTTAACCATCCATATAGTTTATATGAGTCTGCATATATAACCTCTAGTGGGGTATCGGCTTTTGCATAGCTAGTAACTACAACCTCAAGATCATGAACATCTTTGTAGCTCTGTTAACATAGATGGAATCGTGTAACTATAACTATAAGCAGATCAATATCATTATTATTTTTCAATTGTTTTTGCTTTCATGATATGTGTTTATCTACATCAAAAGGTCGCAACATTTGCAATTATCCATGTTTATGTATATCAAAAGTGTTTGTGGTTGGGTTGCTTTTTCTTCCGTCAACCTAAATCTTAACATAACTTATACCAATGTAACAAATTAAGGTTAGGAAAGTTTTAAAAATTTAGTGTTGAATTCACAATAAACAAAGGGCATCTATAGCATACCTTTGCAAAACCCATACGTTGACTTCTTTGGCTGCATACATAATACGAATGAAGTATGTTCTAATCAAACCCAATCTTTTCCTCAAACTGGAACAAAACTAATAGCAAAATCACAAACCCTTCTAGGATATAACTAAAAGACCTATATCAATTTAAAAGAAAATCAAGAAATTAGATATTAAAAAACATACCTTTAGGCCATTAAAAGAGGTTTTGATCTTCCAGAAACAAATTATTTTCCGAATCAATGCAAAGTACACTAAATTGAAACATACTTTCTTTAATTTATTTTCCAATCGCCCAATTTTAGAGTTAGGGTTCGAATTGGAATATTGAGTTGGAACTATGGATAGGTGTGTCGAACTCTTGTGTGGTTTTGTTTTGGTAAAGTTTAGATTTGACCCCTCTTGTTTTGTAAATCACCCCGTGTTTTCAAAGTTTTCCTTTTTTATACTTTTAACACATGTACTTTTGAACTCAAATTTTCTTAAAAAACGAATGTATAAAAACTAATGCCAAAAAAGGAAGTATTTATGTTTTTTAATTAGACATATCAAAAATTAATAAATAATAATTACAAAAATATTACCAAATAAGGTATGATTTGATTTTTTTGAAATGAAAAAGTTCCCACTAGGAGTTTTATTTTATTAGGAAAAAGATATATAAAGAGTGAACAACATTTATTGAAAGTTTAAAAAGTACTGTATATAAAGTAGTTTCACAAAAATACGCTTTTAACGTTTAGAGCATTAGGTAAGGTGGAGCCGTGGGCAAAAAGTGATGTCACGTCAGCAAAAATCTCCACGGCACCAGAAATTCCACGGCATCACATTTTGCTCTTATCCGTTGGCACGAGAAATTCTGGTGCCGTCAGCCTTTTTTTTTTCTTTAAAAAAAAAAGAAAAAAGCATACACAGTATTAACACTTCATTAATTAATAATAAAAAAAAAAAACACATTACATTAATAAAAACACGCATTACATTAAACATACATAATAATATTTATAAAAAAGAAGTATAACTTAACTAGCCTAATGTCCAAAGCTCAAACACACTCACAAAAAAGCCCAAGTCCAATTTTATATTAAAAAAAAAAGGTCATCTTCCTCGCTGCTGCAAATACACACACAAACACACATTAATAACCAAAAACAAAAAACACACACACACAAACATCAAATACACATCACAAATACAATTTGACCATGTCCAATCTTCTCCAACATTACAAATTTAAAAAAAAATAAAAATAATAATAATAATAATAACCCACGGCGTGGAGCCATGGTGACGGCGCGAGTGGTAATGGCACGAACTCCGGTGTGGTGCGCCATGGGGTATTTTGGGCTGGTGGTGATGGCGCCACCAATGGCACCACCATACCCACGCTCTTAGTGATTTTAAATTTGGACTTTTTAGTTAACCATTCAATTATATTTAATTAACTTACATATATAACACAATTATTTTAAGTTTTTCACCATCTATCATTTGTAAAATAAGATAGGGTGTTTTGTTAATCATTCAATCGCGCTAATGTTGATGACATTATTATTATATCAATCACTTACTAATTTTTTTATACTTTACATTCGTCTTAATCTCAATTCATACATCTTAACCATAATATCGCAATTATAATTATTTGTCGTTATAAATTCTCGTAGCTATGTGTCACACCCCCAAAATAGGGTCCAGCGGAAGCATACGTATAGCTGGGGTGTAACTCAATTGATATCACAACACTAGTTCAAAAATGGTTTGCACTTGAATCATTTAAAATAAAATAGTTAAATCAAATTGTTGAAGTTACATCGTTAAAAGTAATGCGGAAGTAGGCCCTTAAAGTAGTTTAAAACGGTCCCCAAATGATTAAATCAGAGTCTTCTATGACCATGCCATGCCCTGCCAAAACCTCCAGTAGTGTGCCATAGCTTAAAACCTGAAATACATGCTAAAGTGTCAACACAATGGTTGGTGAGTTCATAGAGTTTGTCTAACAAATAAAGTTTATAGAAAGTGTTCACACAGCAAAGGCATCGTAAATCCACTCAGTTACAAGTCCCGCCATAAGAGACTTGTAACCTGTGTGTTCACAACCCACTGCTACAAAATAATATGATTAAGATATGTATAAGTTCATAACAAAAGTTAAGCAATTAGTAGTGAGTCTACACTTCATCTCCGAAGACCTCACTTGAGTATGTATATCTCCATGGTTGTGCCCAGAAACTTAATCTGGGGCCATTGGAAGTATAAATGTCTCCATGGTTGTGCCCAGAACTAAATCTGGGGCCATTGGAAGTATGTATGTATGTATCCATCACAGTTTAGTATAACACAGTTAAGTATAACACAATCACGTATGTATGACATCAAGTATAATGTAATCAAGTATAATGTTATCAAGTATAATGTTTCCCAAGTATAAATGTTATGTGAATCTGCACAAGTAAGCAAGTAGTAGCATGTATCTCCCCCAAAGAGTTGATAGAACAATTTAAAAGAGTAGGGGCTATGACTCACCTGATGCAACAGCTACGATGACAAAAGTGTATACACAGAAATGAGGTTCGATCTCAAACCGCAACCTAAAATGAATGATGAATGATCTTATATAAATCACCAAATGATGTTATGAATGTCCATGCTCATGTTTCTATACCACTCTAGTCTTTAGAAAAACACTTGTGTTATCAAAAATATATAATCCAAGAATTTGGAAAAATATTGCTATTAGAAAATATAATAAGCTAGTTGTAATATATATATACTTATATATATATATCGTATGTTTCCATGTTAGTGTTGAAATCCTCGGGTTGTAATCCTTGTAATATCGCCTTGAAATGATGAAAACATTCTTGTAATAACTAATACTACATTAGTTATAAAGCTTGGTACTTAATATTATTTCTAGCTAATAAAAGTACTTCATAGTTTTAGTGTCACTTTTATTAAAAGCTGTCAATTAAAAATGGTTTTAGCCGATATTCAAACGTGAATATCTTTGTCGTTATAAGCCCGTTTTACTTGTTCTTTATGTCCACGGTTACGTCTTAGTATGTAGTAATATATTTTGGAAAGCTCGGCTCCTCCGGGTTAAGTCTAAAGTCTCTTTTTGACCGACGAAAAACGTCCAACAGCAACTAATTTCCAGAAAATACTTTTCGTCAACAATCTTGCAAAAATCATAACTTCTTCGTTATAAACTCTTTTTAATCCGTTCTTTCGCCTACGGATTCGTTTTTGAATGTATTTTCTAAAAATTTTGCCAAAGTTCCCTTGGTGTTTACTGATTTTCCAGGTTTTCACAAAATGGGACAGCATGTCCTAAACATGTTCCAAATCAAGTTTTCAAGGTTTATAACTAATTTCTACCATCACCAAACCTCTTGTAATCACCACATAGCTAATCTAATCCTACCATACACCTTCTTAGGGTGCCATGGACTCCTAACCAAGTTATTATAGCAAGGGGATTCATAAATAAAAGGTTAGGGTTTGTATGTTCCATTTTAGACAAAATAAATGGTGGTATAGCTAGTTGTACATGGTTTTTAGCATGGAAATCATGTAATACAAGTAAATATAAGATGTTTCATGTAAAAATAAAGTTGATAACTTACTTGATAAAATGAGATGATTAGATGATGATTATGCTTGATGTTCTTGTGTTTTTCTTGTTTGATTCTTGTTTAGGCAAGTATAATGAACAAGTTTGTAGCTTTGTACTTTCAAAAATGATGGATGGATCATGGAGTTGAAGTTTGGTCGTGGCTTAGGAGGAAGAACAAGAGAAAACTTCATTTTTGATTTATAAAAATAAGTATCAAAGTGTTAAATGTGTTTAAGTATGAAATATCTAAATTCCATGGCATTTTGGTAAATAAAGGGACAAGTTGAAGTAACATTGGGATGGGGGGCTGCACATGTGTGAAAATTAGAAGAGTATGTAGTAAGCTTGGTGTTATATGGTTCACGGAGTCGGTTTTGGTTCCGTTAATCGCAAACCGTAAAGTTTTAAATCGCGAAACGTAACTCTGGGTATCGTAAAAATATGGAATATGAAATAATGACTAAACTTGTCAAAATAGAGTTATAAAAATGTTAAAATTATGTTGGGTACAAGTATTGAGTGTTCGGGTGATTATTGTTTAGTTTTCACGAAAACCGTCGTAATATTCATAAGCTTACGTTATAAATAAAATAAATTTCCAAAATACTGGGTAAATGAATGTTATAACTTTTATGATGATAAAATGGATATAAAAATATGTCGGGACCATTGTGGGAATATTTAGATATATTCGTCGTGTATAAACCAGGTGTTAACGTTTACTATAAATACTTATACGTAAAAACGTTAAATGTATCAAATATATAAGTTTGAAAATCCTGAGAGTGGTATAACATGAAAATGTTGTTATGATGATATGCAGACTATCCCCAGTCCGTATGCAGTGTCCTTAGCACTAATGAAATGAATTCGCACCTAAACCAATCCGGTTACGCGAATTTGAATACCCGTAAACTAAATTTACGATAAAATGAGTAATGCAAGTGAATGATGAAAACTTTTCCGGAAATGAATAGTGTTTAGTGAATAGTAAATTTCCCAAATGTTTCTCAGAATATCAAAATGACCTCGAAAATGATGAATAGTAAAACGATGAATAGTGTTTTAATGAATAGTGATTTATGAATAGTGTTTTTCCAAAGTTCCCGAAATGACCTGAAATGACCTGAAATGGTGAGTTGTGACACTATGAACGGTATTCGTCTAGCATCTCATAAATACTGCAATCGATTACCTATTTCGGGGAGCTGATAAATCCACGGAACAAATTTATAATTCCACAGCAATTAAAAGTAATATTACATGGATACCCTTCACTTACTCTTTTTTTCACCGCATGCCCCTTTCTTCACGTTATATCTGTACCCACCATTTTTTTTTACATCATCATACCATAGCCTTACTAGTTACTTTCAATCACTTGCTAGTCATTTTAGTAAGATACAATTAAGAGCTAATAAATCACACACAATGACATTCAGGTAATTACCAGAATCAACTATATTCATGAAAAGGAAAAAGGAGAATCCGTATTTTTATTTTCACAATAGCTCATACACGAATCGTTAGTAACTAGTCACGGACCGTTTTATAAATAAACACATATTAGATTGTACGGGTACTTATCAGTTCGGGTTACGTTTACACAGTTCATTTGCTTGGTTCTGCTTTAGATCAAAACGATATCGACTTTGTTTCAGTTCAAGTTCATTTTAATTTTCGATTGGATACCAATATTCGTGAACATATCATATTAAAACTTACCTAATCCTGATCGCACCCATAAATCTAAAATCCGTGTTTCTAATGCAAATTGTGTTGGTATTTTAGTGTAAAATAGATTGAGTTTAATATGCATATAAGGGTCGACACTTATATGAATATTAACTAGACTAACGGGGGTTCCAAGGGGGCGGTAGCCCCCTTGGTGGGGGTTCGGGGGCAACGCCCCTAAGAGAAGCAGGGTCCAAGGGGCAGCGCCCCTGGCTGGGGTCGAGCTGCCAGGTCAGCTGGAAAATTTTTTATTTCCACTAAGTTGCTATGTCAAAAATTCCTCAGAAAATTAAATTTTCAGAAATTGAGGGACTAAATTTGATAGCTTGAAACCTTGAAACTGCCAAAAGGCAGTTAACCCTAAACCGTTTCATCAAACATAAGGATACAGAAATGATTCTGTTTGTATAGATAACAAAATACACAAACTTGAATCAATTAGATTTTATCCGGTCGTTAATTGGTATCCACTCAAATTTAATCGATCTGAAAGCGTTCATACTCGTGACTTCTAATTGCTATCAGGATAACGGTTGTAGTTTTTAACCTATCACCCCGCATACGACACATAAATAACAAATTGTAGTTTTTAAGTTTTTAGTGTTCAAAGATCGATAACGCGACACTGAGGCTTAATATTTAAGTGTCATAAACAGGTTAATTCGACTGTGATTATGCTTGTGACGCAGTAAGCGGTGGGGATGAGGGGATATAATAAAACTATGGCAACGGTGATGTTAGAAAGGGTTGGAAAAGACACAGAAAAACATGGATATGAATATATGAAGTACAAGGGTATAAATGTAATCTAACATTCAATTGCAGTGGATTTATCAAATAGGGCCGTGAATTTATCAGCTCCCATTTCTTCGAATAGAAGATTAGATGGACTTAATTGCCAATAATGTATAACATAGCCAATTAAATGCAAATTATGTATTCCTGTGTGAGCAGAAAAACTCATCATTTTGGTCCTACGAACCAATCAACCATTATTAGATTGTCAGAATAATTTTAATTTGTATCTCACGCAACGCAAAATCTTTAGAACTCCGGATATAATATAAGAGAAAAATAAAAGTTGACTTTGATGCCTTTACAAGAGATGATAATTTTCCTACAGCCAAGTTAAGCTTTTATCAATAATTCAAGTTTGAGCTTGAGTTTGACTCGATTAAATCGAGCTTTTATCAAGTTCAAGCCCGAGCCTAATAAACTAGCTCGAAACACATAACGAGCCGAGCTCAAGCTTTCAACAGCTCAAGCTCGTGTTTCTATCAAGATTTTCGAGCCTTCATGTACATTAAATACTCCCTCCGTCCCACATTGACTGTCCAGTTTGATTTTTTCAAGTCTTTTTTTTTCAACTTTGACCTTATATATTTTCGTTTGTATGATATAATATTTGACAAAAATTATATCAATGAAAAGTACATTTAAAACTCAATCCATTCATATATTTTACATCAAGTACTATATAACACAAGATAAAATTATTAAGGTCAAAGTTGTAAAGAAAAGACTTAAAAAGTCAAACATGGACAATAATTATGGGACGGAGGTAGTATTTTATTATACAAATTTGTATTAGCAACCTAAATGCTAATGTGAATATGGCATAATAACTAATATATATCGTAGAAGGACCTTTAAACCCTTATGTTCCTGAATAGTTTGTATAGATACTTTGCTATTGAGCTCATTGCGTATTTTATTGACTTTGTGGATGAGTTTGGCTATCAAAAACAATATCTATGTATAAATTCGAGCTTTTCGAACCGAGCTCGAGCCTTATTCGAATATTACTCGAGCTGAGCTTAAGCTTGGATAATTAAAGCTTGTCGAGCTTTAATTAATCCCCTTGTGGCCATGGAGGTTCACCTGCGCCGACTCCGGGCTATCCAAAAGGGTAGTCGCCGTGAGATTAGTTGGCTCGCAATGTCGAGTCAGAAACCCATGTTACAAAAAAAAAAAAAAAAAAAAAAAAAAAAAAAAAGCTTGTCGAGCTATCGAACAAAGCTCAAACATATCTTATGATTTTCGAGCGAGCTCAAGCCCTGTCAAGCTCGAGTTTGGCTTGACTTGATTACAACCTTAATTTTAGCATATTTAATCTAATTTTAATATCTTGGATGGTAAAGTAAAAGGTTTTAAAACAGTCACAAGGACATCTCGTTTAATTAGTGTACGTATGAGTTAAAGACATGTTCTACGTGAGTAACTCAAACAAAGTAAAACCGCATCTGTTTATGTATAGCTTTTAGTTAACCCAATGTTGATTTTGTAATTGTGACCTTTCATTATTTGCACATTATAGTAAAACAATACACTAAGGGTGTGTTTGTTTCATTAAGATGTCTCACACCTGCATCTGACTACCACATCTTACTAGTAAGAGGTGGTTATAATGTCTGAATCTGAATGAAAAAATGTTGTTTGTTTTTTATAATTGTCTAAATGGTTTTAATTTTCTCTTTTTTAAGTATATATTAAACTATTACAATATGATTAATAAATAGATAATGTAAACTTGAAACAAAGCATTTCTATCATAAATTTAATACAGTTATAAATCATTAAATAAATTATCTTTATAATCCAACATATAACAATTTACGGATAGCCAACAAAATAAATAAGCCGTCCATACTCCTTATGCTTGGCCCATGCTTCAATTAAGTAGTCCAGCCCATTTACAAACCCAACAGAAATAACCCTAATATTAGAATTATATAAACTCTCATAACCCTACTCCCTTTACCCTAATATCACTCCTTACAAAAAGAACACGACCATCTTATAACTCCTTCTCTACGAAATGCAATCAACACCAATTGAAACACAAACGAGACTCCTAATATCTCCATAGACAAAACTCCTTATGTCTCCTTGCTACTAAATAATAAAATCACGTAAAGTAGGTAAATAGGGAAAAAAAAAAAGAAAGAAAAAAAGAATACCTTACGGTGGTGAAGGTTTTGAAGATGGGGTTGAAGGGTTTTGATGAAATGTGTTAATATGGTTAAGAGATAGTCAGACTTGTTCACCACCTCTTACTGAGTCAAACTTATTACATCTTACCGCGTCTGATTGGTGATGAAAAACCAAACAACAAAAACCTCTGACCGCGTCTAACTGATAAGACGTCAAAGGCAGTCAGGCATTTTTTCGTAAAAACAAACACACCCTGTGATACGTGTAATACTCTAAACTCTCTACTGTACATAAAACTATCAAAATTTTTAGTATTAAAGTATATTAAAATGAACTTAAAGGGCTTATTTACAATTAATGTACTCTTATGTTGATCGGGAGACAGTCGCACGCGCCGACACCGGACCCTGTTTGAATTTTGGTGTTGCGCTCATACCCCTCATTTTATCCTTAATTACGATATTACCATTCATGCAATGCTAAATGGCTCAAAACACACTTTGGTTTACACCATGCAAAATTTTAGGTAGCACCGAATTGCTTGTGATACCCACATTACCAGTAGCAACATCATCAATGGTGAGATTATGCAATGAGGTGCTCGTATCGAAATTCGAATGCCAAGAATTGGCTAGGTGAAGGTTATGCAAATGAGCAAATATCGTAATTTTGAGGAGGCTAATTTGGAATGTTAAAGATGTGATTAATTTAGTTACTAAATTGGCATGATATTGTTCTATTGATTTACTATGATTTATTAGAAAGAGAGTCTTCTATGTTAAATCAAAAGAATGGTGATATCCAGGTTTAGAAATGAAAACATATTTTTAGGCACACCAAAGCTATGTTTAACGCGTGGCATTTAGATTGCGCTCGAGACATGTAACATTTATCATTTTTGATAAAAAGCTTGTCTTGAAACAAGCGGTTAAAAATTGTTCCAATCAGATATGAAAAATAATAAAGAAATCAAAAGTCAATGGATCTAAATAACTAAAACTTTATCACTATAATTATTTAATTAAGATTTGAAATTCTAACGTTATTTTTAATTATTTTTCTTACAAATTAAAACTTAATTATAACTAACTTACCAAAAACATTTATAAAAAAAACTACTGCTAACTTCTACCGTTTACATCTACTACTAACTAGTGCTTACCAAAAACATGTAATCTTGATATAATTACATGTTACCCAACGAATACAATTAAGTATCATGTACAGAGTAAACGTTTACGATGACAAGAACAAGATATTACAAATTTAAAATTATATGCATTGTTAAAGAAATCACTTAAAACAACTTTGAAAGTGTTCATTCTAACTATAATTCTTAATTCATAATAATCCTATGAGTGTTTGATAACCATGATTTATTAAATTTTTTTGACACAAAACCAGTTTAACCTGACGGTCGAACTGACAACCTGGTAACCTGAACGGTTAACAAAAATATTGGTTTTAAAAACATTGATCAAAACACACAATCTTGTCCCCAAGGTTATTATGGTAAAAATGGAACTTACCACTGACCCCACTTCTTTGCTTTAAACAAACAGGTGTCAAAGAGTCAAAAAGATAGATAACTTAAAATTACACAATACCGATATACGTAGTAGTTAAAAGTCCTACATGGCATTCCATTATTTTGCATCACACGTGTCACTCTCTCATTCGTCATAAACATCTTGCTCAACACAAGTAAACTTCAACACACACATAAACTGTGTGTCACTCTCACTCTCTCTTCATGTGTTTTTCCACTCTCAATACATTTTGTCATCATTTCATAATATAATTTTGTACGGACAATGCTAATGGAGGAAATATATAATAGTGAAGAAGAATTGTCCGTACTGCCACGTCATACAAAGGTTATTGTAACGGGAAACAACCGTACAAAATCAGTTCTGGTTGGATTACAAGGTGTTGTTAAGAAAGCTGTTGGTCTTGGTGGTTGGCATTGGCTGGTAATACGTACTTTTAGTTTTTTTTTAATTGATGGGTTTTACTAACGACAGTTCTAAAGTATTTAACGAGTATATTTTATTATAATTGGGTGTAAAAAGTAGATCATTCAATCACGATCAAGTGTTATTTGTGTATCACTTCTTTTGAGTGAGATTATCATCCAATCAGAATTATCTATAGGTGGTATTGTAAAGTAAATCATTTGCTTAAGTAAGGGTTGTCGATAGCAAAACTTATTAAAATAGTTTTACTTGTTTATTTGCATATTGAATTGGGTTTTTGATGTTTTGAAATGGGTTTTTGTTGTTTTGTAATGGGTACTTTTTGTTTTATAAAATTTGAAATTGATTTGATTGCTGAAGGTGGGATCATTGTTTGTAATGGGGTTTTAAACTTCTAATAAATTTTGTTTTGTATTAGTGTGCTTTTGATGCCATTTTTAGGTTTCTTGCATGTGATCCAAAAGTGCAAGTTTATGGATTTATGTGTATTTTCTAAATTTGGAATTTAGGGTGTTTTATTCTTCATGAATCATGATTATGTTCTATGAACATCCTCCTGCATTTGTGTATCTTTTGTTCTAATAGTACTACTCCGTATTAAACAAGCTTTAAATTTAATTAGGCTTGGATTATATAGTTATTTTTGTGAATTTTAGTTGGATTGAATTGATAATATTTATCTCCTGAAAATGCCATTTGGATTCTGCAATTTTCAAAGGAATTTTACTTGGATTGAATACATGTTAGTTAGTGCAACTAAACTTTTTTTTTTTTTTTTGGTCTTTGTGTATTTATTTATTGTTTTTACCCTTTTTCAACTCAAACAGAAACTATTGACATACATTTGAGTCAAATACTCATCCTCATCAGACAACCTCAACTACGAAAACCTCATCCGTTACCTCATCAGCTCATCAATATACTTTTCAACTCATAATGCACATTAGGAATGTACCTTACCTCAAGTCGTTCTTAAATAAATTTTTCTCGGTTTAAGGATTACACATATAAAGCCGCTTTATGGTTCTCATGTTACTTTTATTTTGTAATTAATCTTGAAAATGAACTTTAGACCCATTCTACGTCTACAATACCCTCTGTAAGTTGAAAGATTATAAACTATGAGCTGCAATTAGTCAGTTTTGTTCAACAATCACACCAGTTTTTCTTCAAGGCTTAGGCATTTATTGTAGGATTTCTTGTGCTTTTAAGTTTTATGCACACTTTAGGTGTTTTTATGCTTTTTCTCATAATTTTTTTCTATCTTTTTGGTTGACTTTGAGATAAAGGTTTTATGTTTGTACATACACTATAATGCAAGCATAATTTGTGCACTTTCTATGGTTACCTTCTATCGACAATGTTATCATACCCATAACTTGTAGCATTAAATAAAAGTTTATCCGGTTTTGTTTCCTGAACTGATCACTTCAACTTTCTTTACCATAAACGCTAGACAGTTGCATCCCCTAAATCTTGTGTCTGAACGTTTTGTTGCCCATATATAATGTTGGATTTGGGGGGATTATGATACGATTTTTTTTTTTTTTTTTTTTTTTTTTTTTTTTTTTTTTTTTTTTTTTAATAAACCATAGGTGCTAACAAATGGAATAGAGGTGAAGCTACAAAGGAATGCTCTTAGTGTGATTGAACCTCCTACTGGAAATGAAGATGATGATGATCTCGAGTTTGAAAGTGTTCAGTGGAACGTCTCTGATTTTGGTTAGTGCTGCTTTCATAATGTACCTATTGCGAAAACCCATTGTCATCATAATTGTGAAGTAGTTTTAAAAAGTAAACCTGTAGAACTATGGACTATGGATAATGGAGTAATATTTGGATGGCAAAAGTGTCCTTTTCTGTATCATAATTTTGATGTTGATGAATCTTTGCAAATTTTTTTACTTTGGATACCTTAGCCACATGCTTTGTACTACTTTTTCTTTTTTTACTACTACTAGCAACTCTATTATACATTCCATTAAGGTTGTCCATATGGACCCACTAGAAAAATAATTGTGCTATGTAATTCCATGTTTTCAGCATGTGATGATACCCAAAGCTCGCATCGATATAGGCACCGTCAACATAAATCAACAGGGTCGTCCCAGAAAACTGTTAGCCGGTCATTATCGTGTGACTCACAATCAAAGACCTCCTTTACTACTTCTCGTGGGTCCATGGTAGGCAAACTTTATTCATTCGAAAATAAAGACAAGTTTAAAGTTTTAAATTTCTTAATTTGTCTATAAAGTTTAATTGTACGTTATCTTGTTCTTTTTCAGAAGGTTGATCTTAGCAAACTAGAGATGGCTGCCTTGCGGAGATATTGGCGTCACTTCAATCTTGTGAGCTACATTGTATTATCCGAAATTAGAGTATATGCATACTTGTTTATGTGATGTCAAATTTTGGTATGTTTGATTTTCTAGGCGGATGTGATCCCTAACCCGTCAAAGGAGCAGCTGATCGACATTGTTCAAAGCCATTTCATGTCTCAGGTATACCATATTTTGCCAAAGTATCTATGACTAGTGAAATTTGGATATTATTGGGTTCGGTATAAGTCGAGTATTTTTGCATGAGACTTGTAAAATACTAAAATGAGTGGGAATTTTTTAGACCATGGATGGTTTTTAAGTAACTTGTCTTACATTCCTTAATTCCTATTTACTTACTGGACTTAACATTTATTGGGCCTAAAGGTAGAAAATGGGCTGATCAGTAGGATTGAATACTTTTTCATAATGGTTGGCACTAAAATGAGCAATGTATTTTTAGTATGATACTATGATTGCAAACATTGTAATACGGGAAAATTTTTGATAAGCTTCAGTTTTTAGCCAAGGTTTCAACTTTTTACCAGTTGAGATAGGTCTCAATGCAAATCTACCCACTATAGGGTAGATAGGTCAAATTGATCTATTATTTTTTTGTTTTCAAGAAAAATAACGAAGATTTTTCGTGTGTTGTCTGGTGTGAAGACATTAGACGAGTTGCAGGTGATCGTGGGGTTTGCACAGGCTGCAAGGAAGCTGAAGATGGTTTGCAACTGATTTATCAATCTCTTTGAACAAAAAGATCTTGCTTGAGTTGACTATGACTAACAGATACTTGTCTAAATGAATGCTGCTGCCTCATCACTCCTTGTATAATATTGTTGGCTAATGCTTCTGCCTCTCTTTCTTTTGACGATGAGTTTGGTAGCTTTTATTTGTTGTAGATATGTAGAGTTGGTCTCAAACCTTGCCATTTTCGGCTTGTTATTGCAAGGCATTTTCGTTGTCTTTCGGCCATTTATATTTCCAGTTTTCACAAGCTTCCGTTATGAATGAACCCCATCATTAATCTCTATCGTATCATCAATACAATTTTCCATGTAATGTGTCGAGAAGACATTAATGGCGAAGCTAGAAAAATTTCAGTGGGAGGCCGAAACAATTTTTTTTTTCGGAAAATACATTAAATGGGAGAGCCACAATAAAAAAATTTCCGAAAATACACATGAAATCGCAAATAATACACTAACGGGCTTAGACCTAGGGGGCAGAGATCCTCCCCGGTCCTCACATAGCTCCGCCCCTGCCCGTATGTGTTAATAATGAAGATGAATGTTTTGATGACGATTTTCATATTGTTCAACCTAATTAACAATCTTGAAGCTGTTGGAATTATGATATCATGACAATCATATAAAATAAACCATACACATCAAGAGAGCATAGCGGAAGCAATTATAACAAGACCATATAATATGTAATTAATTAATCAAATATAAATAGTAAACATACCGTAGTGGTTCTAGCCCAAACAAGAATCAAATGCAATCTTCAACTCAAGAACCCTAATTAGGGTTTATGTGAACAAATCCAAGAAACAAACAATGATGTGTTTGATTCACGATCTTGTACACACGTACTACTTCAAGTAAACGTTTATGCAAGTAAAGAGAGCACAAACACTAGAAGAATAACAAAGTATTCGACTCCCTTAAACTTTAATGGGGTGTCGAAATCTTTGCTAGGAGAAGAGAAGAGAAAACACACAAGATTAGGTGTTCAAGTTATGAGAAAACAATGAAACCTTGTGTGTTTATATAGGATAGAAAACTTGGAACAAAAGCTTCACCAAGCGATGTGGGATACCCTTAGCCAATCGACCCTAACCAACCCACAAGGGTTCTAGAGCCTTCCTAACATTCCAATTTTCATCTATAGTCCCTTTTCTTTTATTCGTCTAATGGTCGTTAGCCTTTTCCATTAAATGTTAACGATCATTATGTGTTTACGTTCTAATAATTAATATAACATTTATATATAATTATTATTCATTTACTTTTCATACGTAAAGTGTGCAATCCCGTGATCTCGAGTTCGATCCTAACATACAACTACTAAAATAATGTCCATAATCTAACAGCTCCCACCTGGACATATTTTAATAGTGTAATCACATCGGTTAGCATCTTGCAACACGCCGATGCCTCTAGTACAATCTCGAGTAAGGCTCCTGGAAAAACCTTTTAATGATTTCTCATTATTATTATCCTTTTGTTTCTAATACCGCGTTAATAAGGATATGAATTAAAGTCATTCCTTAATTAACCATTCTGTTTCTCGTTGTTAATGATTGATCAAGATTACCAAATCTTCTGAACATATTCAGGGGAGATATTGGGTGCGGCCACACATGCATCTTACCAACCCTACGAGGGGCCCAGCAGTATTAAACTCCAAAAATAAATTTGAAGGAATAAATTCTATCTTGAATACAAGCAAAACCCACAAACTTTGTAACACTTTCGAAAACAACCCTTATGACTACCAGTTACGTATAGCGTTAAGTTGTTCCACAAAAATGTACTACATTCATGACACTTATCTTGCATCTCAAGTCTGAGGATAACTTCTCATGATTTACTTAATAACAAAATCCATAAAGTAACATCATGTAGTTGGGATAAGTCCTATATTCGGTATCATTGAATATCATCTGAAATGGCATGACTACGCATCAATATACTTTAAGTATATTATACCAACCTTCAGATTTGTCTTGATTTAATAATATTCCCATATTATTAATTGACAACGAACAATTTAGAATAACATTTATTCATGGATTAAACATGCAAATATAGGATACAATATATTATAAATTAAACATACCATGTATTTAAATTTATTATAATAATTGTTTAACATCCCTTATCCAAAAACTAAATAGATCAATGCATGATAACTCTTGTTGATGAATTATGTCTCAAGTAATGACATTCATACTTGTTGACAAGTCATAAATCATCCAACTTTGATCTATCGGAATTTAAGAATACTTATTTTAAGAATTCAACTGTTGAAGTTCTTGTATGTGCATACTCAACTATTTTGATAATGCCATATATTATTTCATAAAATGTGTGACATCCTTAACCACTAATTTATGATAATCAAACTTCCAAACATTTTAAAGTTTAAAGTATTCTTATTCTCTTAATGTACAATGCAACTATGCTTTTAGTAAGCATAACTAGTAATAGCCAAAGATGAAATCCTTACCATAACTAGCATTGAGTGTCACCTCAATTTCATTAGCATCATTGTATGCAAACAACAATATGCTATTAAAACTTCCTGTAAACATCAATATCTATTGTGTAATGTTTGATGCCTTTCAAACTTTCAAGTTTGTTGGCTATGACAATATGCACAACAATTGACAAATTGTTCATCTATAGAATTTGGAAGCTGTTCCAGATTTAGGATGTAATTCTATAATCAAACATATTCATTTAGAATATTACACAAGTTATCTAATAACCTTTTAATTAGATATTAATATTGCTAAATCATCTTGTAATCAAGCATGATACAACAAAACATGATGTTCATGAAAAATCTTTGAGTCATACTTAGATTTTATTCATGACTTCATGTCATACATATCTATTTAGACTTTCTAAATAATATATCATGTAATATTAGATTCATTTACCGCACATGTTTCAAAAATAAACATTCATTCCAAGGTTGTATGTCTTATTTCCTAAATCTTACAAGTAAAGTTTAATTCCAAACTAAGACTTAACTTTTAACTTGTATGGAATGTTACTTTTTATATGTTTTACAACATATATGATTTAGAAATTAAACATAACACTCCCACTAGCTTTTAGGAATACTTAGAAATTATCTTATTTCAATTATAAATCAAAACATGGATTTAATAATTAAACGTAAGAGTAATCTTCTAGATGCATGCATTTATCCATCCATGGATTATTGCACTTTGTACACTTTCAAAGATTTATTTGAATTCATAAACTCCTTGTGATTACTTATCGTCCTCGCTCAAGTAATCACTCAAGAAAGAGTTTTGATATTCTATTGTCAATTTCATGAATATGACAATCATAATCTTTATATATTTAATGTGTTTAGAAAAGAATATTCAATCACAGTTAATTGCTTAAGTGTGATTAATAATCTTGTCATAAGACATGCATTAAATACGTGCACAATATTGTCCATATGATTTCTATACAAAGATTTAAACCACAAGGGTTACCTTATCTTTAAAGAAACTCATCTTCATTTTCTAGTCTAACCATTAAGATAAACCACATTTCTAAAATTGATTATCTTTATGGACATCATCTTAATCATTCATATCGTGTATACTTTACCCAATTTCATATTTGGTAATATATCATAATGATTATCAGGTTTACAATAATCCTGTAAATCATAGCTCTCAGCATATTAATCAAATATCTGAGATATCTTTGCTATTTATGAATGATAATTTCATTATCTTGAGATTTAACATTTAAATGTCAAACTTTATTATCATCTTGAGATTTAACATTAAAATGTCAAACTTCATCATGATATTTACTAGTGTATTTCAGAAGATTATGTATCTTGGAATTTTATCTTTTAAAGATCAAAACTCCCACTTGCTTTTAGTAATTTAAAGACTATCTTTAAATACTTAGCAAATAAAGAAACAATACAATGTTCTCTTTTGGGATATTACAAATAGATATTGACAGTTCTTGACTTAACTTTGTTAATAACCTCTTCATAAGCAGTTAAACAAATTTAGAACTTCAATTTAAGACTTAATGTAATTCATCACATTCATCACATTCCATCATATGATAATGTCTTATTAATCTTCTATGTTGGAGTTTTATTAAATATGTCCAAGCTATACTCAATATTTTAACCTTGATAACTTTTGGAAGAAAAGAAATCATAGTCATCTTTAATCAAACAATATAATAAGAGTTTGATTTTCCTAATTGAACATACCATAAACATTTGATATTTCATTAGTATTAATATTGTAAGACAATCTAACAATATTTAAGATAACCATATTTTCTTTTGACTTGTCTATTTACCAAATAATTCATTTTAATGGTATAATAATTTTCAAGCCGATTACATGCTTTATAACACAAGTACTTTTGACAAAGTCACTTCATGTTCATGTCTCTACAAGAAAACATAAACTGTTGTAATCCCACTATACGTTATAAGTCATTTAACAATTTAATGACTTCATGTATATGTCTTTAATTAAAAAACATAACAAGATAACGTCTTACTTTATTATAAGTCTTGCAACAATTAAAAGACTTTATGTTTATATCATTTCAATGAAACATAAACATGTTTAACTAAAGTAATTATGAACACCAGCTCTTGGTTTCAATAGTAATTTCAAGTTAATTTATTACTTCACAATAATGTAAATAACATTATTTCTTCATTTATTTATGTCATTCCAAGAACACATAAATATTCAGATTGAAGCAACATTAGATTACTTTATTAATTTATGTCATTCCATGAATTCATAAATATACAAATTAGAGTAGTCTTAATATCATATTGACACATGTTCTAATAGATATCTACTTTAGAAACTGCAAATTTTCATAGTTCAATTACATCAGTTGATCTGATCTGCTAGTAATGAAAATATGAAATTCACCTTGTTGTTGCAATCTAGTTAAGCTCTCACATAACATAAATTGTAACACCAAGTGTTTCTTGAATTAGATTAGTATAATTCATAATAGAACATTATTCTCTTACTTTCAATAGTCAAGAGAATCCATTAAATCATATATTTATGAGTTGTTTCTTGCACACATTAAAGATAACATTTCTCCCACTTGTGCATGGAACAACCTCATATAGTTGATAAACAACACGCCATGCACTTGTTTATGTGATCAATATGATTGTGTCATAGATCTTAGCATAACAAGTAGTTATAGAACAACAATGTCTAGTAAGGAAACGTACAAGACTATCCTTAAAGTATGAGTGTCTATACTAGGAAAGTAATTATCTTTAGCTACCAAGATGTCAAAGCTTGTAACTCTCACTGAATTAAAGATCATTACAATAATTCCTTATTCAGTAATAAGTACACAATACTCCCACTGAATTTGACAACATTGTAAGTGTTTCATATCTAGTGAAATAAAATAGTGTGCTTTTAACTTTCCTACACTTTTGAATGTACATACGTAACAATTACTTATGCATTAAAGAGTGTATTCTACTACGTAAATGATGGACTATCCACCAAATGCTATTAACTTGAAAAATTGGGCATGCAATTTCTTCCTTAATAGGTTTACCATCCTACATTGTATGTAGCACCTTTTAAATAGCCAAAACAACTAGATGAATAAACTAGTTTGTCTTTTACCGGTTTGCGGTAATTAGTCTAGCTTCTAATTCTAATAACTCATAAAATGTCATACATAATTTTCTGTTAACCAAATATCATATTTGTTACTAAGAATTTAATCACCGAATAAGGATGATAAAATCCTTATGAAAAATGTACGCAATGTTCTTAACCATTAAAAACTTGCTATGAGTTATATTAGAATTTAGACATATCTAATATTCCTATTATCCTTTCTCATTCATGAAAAGGAATAGGATTGTGTCTCACTCTTCCTTCATAGAAAGAAGACTTCTTTTGTCTTTTAAGTAAATATTTCTTAATCAAACATTTGTTTGAAAACAGAACTATATCAATTTACCAAAGCCCAATGTGCGTTTACGGTTTGAACGTTGCATTAATACATTAAAACAAATTACAAAATTCAATTTCAGTATTTTCGATAATTAGATCTTTAAGAAAATAAAATACCCATTGGTAAATATTCATATAAACCATAGTATTTTCTTAAAGCTAGTATCCTAATTGACATAGTACCATTACATCAGTTGATCTGCTAGTAATGATAGTATTCAACAAGGTAATTGTCGAACAATAATTGCCAATATCATATTGCAATTCCTAGATTTATGGGATTTACAATCACAAAACTTTTGTAATGTAAGCATGTTTGATCCCCATCTTAATTCCTTGAGTCCAAGATCTCACTTCCTACTCAATTTAAGTCGTTTAACTTAAAAACTGCAAACTCATAAATCCATCACATCAGTTGATCTGCTAGCAATGAATTTATGAAATTTACCTCTCCATTGCAATCTTGCCAAGTTCTCACATGACGTAAATTACAACTTCAAGTGTTCTTAATTAGATGGCATTCGACTTAATTTTATAAGGGTATTAAATTTTGACGTGTAATCAAAATAATGTATGAAGAAGCATGCATACAACTTCATAACATTGGTTTTACAAAATATTTTTATTACCAATTTGCTAAGAGTAAAATAACAAAGTTTTGATTGAGGTATCGGGTTCACCAATTAAAGAATTACCAACAATTATCGTCCACTATATCGTACTTTTGTATAAGCCCTAAGGCTTAGTGTTTCGGATAATCATTGTGGAATTGTGGTGAATTCACCCTTAAGATGACAATGTACGTAATATAGTGATATAAGTAAGTCTAGAGTTGGCACACAAGCGGTTGTAGAGAACCGGTAGGTGCATGGTCTTTAAAAACCCTCTCTACAAGCACATTGTATGGCAACCTTCGGTCCGCCTTTCGCACACTATGTACAAAAACATCAATCAACCAATCCTTTGAAATTTACTCTTAAAACCAAAACAATTTCGCCATTTATTTAGTCCATATTATTTTTCTATTCAAAAATTACCCTTTTTTTATAAACATGTCTAACATAATAATAAACAAAAACAAGTAATATATAATAAAAAGTAAACAATCAAATAAACATATACATAACATAACAATTAAATATGTATAAAACATGTAGCCACATGCAAATCTTATTCAATAGTCCTATTAATAATCAAGTCTAGGTGTATAATATATTTATTCAATTAAGGCTTTCTTCTTCTAGGAAAAAGAGCCACATACATCGATAAATTGATTGCGTAAGCCAAAACTAAACAAATACCACATAGCACATAATTGATTACTAATATTGTAGTCTTCCCCAATTCGACATCTATTAATAAATTTACATGTTTCGATATAACTTAACAATTAATTCATGTATCCAATTTAAACCATTTAAATAATAACATAATAAAATCCATGCACATATGCACTTTTTCATGGATTATGCTTAACAATTAACATATTGCACCAAGATCGTTTACTAAAACGCATAACCAATTACATGACATCATAGAGTTTCTAATCATATTAAAAAATCAAAACCAAAACCCTAAAACCCTAAAAGGTCTAAATCGATCCAATTAAAAAATTAGGGTTAGGAATCAAAAAACCCTAAAAACATGTAACTAAACAAATCAAGATTCAATATTTATGCGTTTCGATAATTAATTACACATTATAACGGCTCTAGATGCCACTGTTGGAATTATGATATCATGAAAATCATATAAAATAAACCATACACATCAAGAGAGCATAGCGAAAGCAATTATAACAAGACCATATAATATGTAATTAATTAATCAAATATAAATAGTAAACATACCGTAGTGATTCTAGCCCGAACAAGAATCAAATGCAATCTTCAACTCAAGAACCCTAATTAGGGTTTATGTGAACAAATCCAAGAAACAAACAATGATGTCTTTGATTCACGATCTTGTACACACGTACTACTTCAAGTAAACGTTTATGCAAGTAAAGCGAGCACAAACACTAGAAGAATAACAAAGTATTCGACTCCTTTAAACTTTAATGGGGTGTCGAAATCTTTGCTAGGAGAAGAGAAGAGAAAACACACAAGATTAGGTGTTCAAGTTATGAGAAAACAATGAAACCTTGTGTGTTTATATAGGATAGAAAACTTGGAACAAAAGCTTCACCAAGCGATGTGGGATACCCTTAGCCAATCGACCCTAACCAACCCACAAGGGTTCTAGAGCCTTCCTGACATTCCAATTTTCATCTATAGTCCCTTTCCTTTTATTCGTCTAATGGTCGTTAGCCTTTTCCATTAAATGTTAACGATCATTATGTGTTTACGTTCTAATAATTAATATAACATTTATATATAATTATTATTCATTTACTTTTCATACGTAAAGTGTGCAATCCCGTGATCTCGAGTTCGATCCTAACATACAACTACTAAAATAATGTCCATAATCTAACAGAAGCGTCACTGAGTCGTGTGATTAATCTTGAATCAAAATCCAAATTTGACTTGGTATCTAATCGCGTGAGTAATCCCGATTCTACATCAACAGTCGATTTGGTATCCAATCATGCAACTAATCACGATACTGAATCAGGGGCCAATATTGGCTCGGTTGATAAGAGTAGTGCAGATGGAGCAAGTGCAGGAGAAGGCGGTCCGTGGTTGGAGAAAGTAAGTTTTTTTTTCCTATCGTCCCGCATACTTATATTGCTCCCAGCCCAGATAGTGGTGTCAATGCCAGGAGCCTCCGTACGGCTACTCTTCCTCAATTGGCTTTTACTTTTTTGGGCTTAATGGTTCTTTTGTGATTTGTGTACCTAGGATGTTCATGCATATTTTCTTTTTTAGACAAAACATGACACATGAAATTTTTGTTCCTATGATTAATATGATGAGATGTTTATGAGTTTATAATTACTACGTTATATACACGTGAGAAAGTTTTAATACTAATATAATGCATTTGTTTGATTAAAGAAAGCACGAACGATAATCCTATCGAGTGTTATTAACATTACTCGATGGTGTACAATATCAAACTCAAAATCAAAGGTTTGCTTGATGTGGGAATAATCATTTGATTCTTAGAATTTTGTTTGACTTATATGATACACACTCCGTATAATTTATTCGTAAAGGCTCTCACTGTCTATCACGTTATGCTATTATGAGAACGTCAGTTTACGACTTCATGGTTCATGATAACACGGAAGGTTCGTTAACACATTCGTTTCGAGTAAAAGAAAAGCCTTCTTTATTCAGAGGCTATACATTTATCGATATATAATCACATCTATTTTGTTGTTAGGCAAAAAGTTGTTTTTTTTCCCTGAACAAATTGTTGTTAGATAGAGGGGTATATTGGTCATTATACCACACCCTAATACCCCCTTTCCATTTTCTACTTATAATGCAAGGCATTATCATTGTCTTTCAGCCATTAATATTTCCAGTTTTCACAAGCTTCAGTTATGGAAAACCCCACCACTATCTCTATCTTATGATACCATATGATTGGCATGCAATGTGTGTTGTGTTATTCAAGCAAGAATTTAGTTGTGTCTTGGCATCATGTTTGCAAGATTTGTACCCAGTCAATGATTTGTCATGCATGGCGGTTCAACCTGGAAAGTGGTGCCCTTTGGTGTAAGGTGATTAAAACAATTTAAGGTGAGGATGGGAAGTTAACCGCGTCAGGTTAATTTGGGTCGAGTAACTTGTGTAGAGGTTAAAAAAAACATACCCAAACCTGACCCTATTAAGATCTTAGGTTACTTTGGTTTAGGTTTGGTTCAATCGGGTCGGGTCTATTCAGGCTCGGGTTCGGGTCAACCTGAATCTGAGAAAAATGATTGAAAATATTGCCTAGTTCAAAGTTTGCTTAGATAATTTTATCATAAAAACAGAAAACACATGTTCGAGCTAACCGGCCGGCCGACCCGAACCCGAGTTAGCCAAATATTTTCAACCCGATACCCGACCTTATTTAGCGATCATGTTACTCAGGTTGACCTAATGACCCGAATATGCTTATTGATTCGAGTAACCTGACCCGAATAGTCTTAATCGGGTTTGAGTCTGGATCGAGTTCGGGTGTGAGCCTTTTTGACACCCATAGATACCAATATGTCAATTATAAGCATGTTCTGATAGAACTTAAAACTCCTGTGCAAGTGTGTAACATTATATAATCTGGCTCCTAGTGTAAATTATAAACACTTCGAATTGAATATTAATTCGTATATCTCATAATTTTAACCGATCAATTATCTAGCAACCATTTATATATTTGAGTCATCGCTTAGGTTTTTATTTATTTATTTATCAAACCTAAGTCGTCATATTCCAAAGAAGTTTATTGTTGGGGGCAAGTAAACGATCATACTCCTATTTGGGCTACATGAGTACATTAGTACCTGTCTATTTTTCTATGCTTGATTAAATTAGTTTATAATTAGCAAGATAAACATTAGACAAAATTACACCGTTGGTCTCTAAACTTTCCACAAAACATCACCATGCACCTTAACTTTTGAAAAACGTCGTGGTGCGTCTAAACCTCAAGGTTTTGAGGCCGATTGCGTCCTTTGACTTAGAAATCTAAGGTCAACGCCCATTTTTAGTTATATCATCAAGGGTATAATAGACCAAACACATTTTCAACCATATCTAAGTTAAATATAACCCAAACTCCTTTAACATCATCATTTTGTGCCTTAGTTGTTGTTTCCCTGAAGTTACTAAGCATGGATCTTGATGGAAATGGACTATATTAGTGTGTTCTTTCCTCAAATGGTGTATTGTTAACATCTCGTTAAGATACACTGTTGGTCACTACACAATTTGAGGATACAATACACCATTTGGTCTCTTAAAAGTTATAACCTAAGTCACCTCTTGTGTTGGGAATTAAATAATCAGAAGAATCAGCATAAAAGCTCAAGGAAATACATCAAGTATGTTCCTGATAATAAAGCTCAAAGTACGTTCCTGCTGATAAACACAAGAGTGTTTCTACTGAAGGTGTTTCTGCTGATGGATTCTGCTGCTGCTATGACTCATTCAACAGCTGTGTAGATAAATACGACTTATTCTACTGATATGTATACAAGAAAATATCTTTGTTGTAGTCATCAAATTGAACACTCCAAGTGAGTTGTAATCCTAGATACATGTTGTATCTTAATGACTTACATGATAAGTCATCATCTAGCTAGAATGAAGATTAGTCATAAGCTTGTAATTAGATGAGTCATATAGATTGTAAAAGATCTTTCCTTGGACTATAAAAGGAAGATCTTAGATATGACTTATATATATATATATATATATATATATATATATATATATATATATATATATATATATATATATATATATAAAAATATATATATATATATATATATATATATATATATATATATATATATATGTGCGTAGAGATATACATAGAGAAAAACAATATAACAAAACACAAGATTCAAGGTCTTTGTAACCCTAGTGATAGTGAAGATCACTCGTATTATTTTGAATAATATTGAATCGTTTGGGGAAATACTTTCATTGTTCTTTGTTAAATAAGTACAAGCGTCACAGTTCCATTTCCAATAAACATTCTAAGTGTGGTTAAGTAGATTCCGCATACTTAATCATATTCACTCAAAGTATCACATATACACATTACAAAGGTCCAACACCTCATAATGTGTGATCAAATCAAGTGATCCTCTCAATTGGTATCAGAGATTCCAGGTTGATATCTTTGATTTAGAAGAAGAAGAAGAAGAAGAAGAAATGGACACATAATCTATTCAAACAAATGTTGCTGCAAAGTTGCCAGTTCTCAAACAGAATGAGTTTGAATTGTGGAGGTTAAGAATAGAACAGTTTTTCCAAGTGCAGGATTACACTCTCTAGGAAATCATTGAAGATGGAAACTCTTTCCAACCCACAACCACTACATCAACAGTTGAAGGTAAGGCTATAACAACTATTCAAACTATCCCTACAACTGCTGATGAAAGAATAAAGAAGAAGAATGACCTCAAGGCCAGAAGTATGCTGATGATGACCATTCCAAATGATCAACTTATAAACTTCAGCAAATTCAAAGATGCCAAGTCATTATTTGAGGCAATTGTTGCAAGGTATGGAGGGAATGAAGCCACCAAGAAGACCCAGAAAACTCTTCTTAAGCAACAGTTTGAAAATTTCTCATCAACCATTAATGAATCTCTTGACCACATGTTTACAAGGCTACAGAAAATTGTGAGCCAACTTGCTGTTCTTGGGGTTGACATACCTCAAGAAGATTTAAACTCAAAATTTCTGAGAAGCTTACCTGAAGAGTGGGCTATGCATGTTGTTGTCTGGAAGAATAAACCAGACATAGACACTATGGATCTTATGGATTTTTATAGCAACTTTAAAATTGTGGAACAAGAAGTAAAGAAAACTGGTGTCTCTAGTTCATATACTGGGAACATGGCTTTTATGTCATCTCATATTATCTCAAACCCAGTTAAAGATGAAAAGGTTGATAATGGAATTGGTGCTGCTAGTTCATCAAGTAGTACTTTTGGTATATTGAATGAAAAGGCTTGTTGTGCCTTTTTCACAAGTCAGAATGATGGGTCCATGCTCACTCATGAAGATCTTCTAGAAATCAATGATGATGATTTAGAAGAGATGGACCTAAAATGGCAAATTTCTCTTCTTAGCATGAGGGCTAAGAAATTCTATCAGAGGACGGGGAAGAAACTCACCATCAGCAGCAATGATACTGCTGGTTTTGACAAGTCAAAGATAGAATGCTATAACTGTCATATGTTGGGGCACTTCTCAAGAGAATGCAGAAGGCCAAGGCAGCAAGATAGCAAGAATAGAGGTTTTGGAAGCAAGTCCAAAACAGGGGAATCAACCAATCCAAAGGCTATGGTAGCCATTGATGGATTAGGATTTGATTGGAGCTTTACAGCTGATGAAGAAGAAGCTTCTCCTCAGACAGCTCTTATGGCTTTCTCTACAGAGGTACAATCTGATAAAGTTTGTTCAAATAATTGTTCTGCTCTTAAAAGTTTAGAAACTGTGGAAAACTAGAAGGGGGGTTGAATAGTTTTCCCTCTTCTTCGTTTATAAAAGGTTTGTTTCAAATCTTCAATTAAAGTTTTCCTTCTTAAAATCTTAAAATGTTTTGTATCAAATTATCTATTAAGTTAAACTCAATATGAAATGGGTGAATAATAATCTATTAGACTATATCATATAGTTATATACACAATTACAATATTAACTTGTAACTATAACACAATCAATCATCATGACAATATAAGAAACAATCAACACATATTTGCAAGCATAGATATAAAGCGTTAAATGCAAGAATAAAAGTAAAGAGTAAGGAAAAGAAAACGCAAACCGGACACGGTGATTTATAGTGGTTCGGCACGAAGCACCTCTTCGTCTTACTCCACTCCCCGAGTACCACACTCGAGAGTTACTTCACTAATCAACAAGCTCCTTTATGGCGGAACAAACCGTACACAAGCTTACACCAAGTTTAGCGACACTAAGCGGAATGTCGAGTCCTAATCCAAGCTAGAACCAATATACCAAGGCCCACGTGGGTACACGAACAAGCACTCTTGTCCCACTTAGATCGACACACGATCTAAGCCTTCACACGAACGAGCACTCCCGTTCACTTGAATCTTCACCCGACTCAAGCCTTCACACTAAGACACACTTGGATCTTCACCCAATCCAAGCCTTCACACGAATAACATACTTGGTTCTTCACCCAAACCAAGCCTTCACACGAACAAAATAGTAACATACTTGGTTCTTCACCCAAACCAAGCCTTCACTCTTTGACACACTTGGTTCTTCACTCGAACCAAGCCTTCACACACTAGACATACGAATTGACCTAATCTACACACAATCACCTACGGACTTATAGATCGTCCGAATCTACACAACCACCTACGGACTTATACATCGTCCGAATCTTCCCTATTACAATGAGACTCTAGACTTACATTTTCCTAGTCTAGTTACAAGGTGAAACTACTTGTGTGTGTTTTTCTTTATTGGATGATCAACCTTGAATGATGAACATGTGCATGGTATTTATAGGCTTCACCCTTGGAGACCAAGTAAAGCATCTTGGAATATGCCAAAGAATATTCCAAAGCATAAGGAATATGCCAAAGAATATTCCATAGCATAAGGCATATGCCAAAGAATATTCCAAAGCATAAGGAATATGCCAAAGAATATTCCATAGCATAAGGCATATCCCAAAGAATATTCCATCCATTTCCCTCCTAAATTCAAAATTTGAATTTTGAATTTTTCCTTTTCCCTCCATGTTCTAGAAGCTATTAGGAGGTCTTGATGGGCTTTGTTGGGCCGGTTATTATTGGGCCCCGAATGGGCTTGTTTGTTTGCTTGGCCCGATCCATTTAGCTAAGTTCATATGCATGCTTAGCCCAATCCAATTAAGTAAGTCCATAAGTATAATTCTTGTATGCTTGGCCCGATCTATGTGTGAACAAGTAACTTGTGCACTTTACATTATGTATTACAAGTTACGTGTTTGTCATCATTAAAACATAAAGACATTGTATAGATTAAATGTCGTAGCGTTTGCACTAACAATCTCCCCCTTTTTGATGATGACAAATATGTAAACCGTAACTCATAGTAAAGTGTATAAGTTACTAGTTTACACTCGTCTCTCCCCCTTTTGTCGAAGCAAAAAGGTGTCCCCTAATGTAGATGGCTTGAGGAAGACTTGAGTATATAGAATGAAAGATGATCACCTAATGTATTAGAAAATCCCGAACCCCATCATTAAAAGAATTGAGCGTGCATCATCCTAGTGAAGCCTTGCTCCTAACGCCATTGTTTAACTAACTCCGAACTAAGCACCCAACTACTTTCGAGCTCCCCCTAGCTCATTGCATCCTTATTGACTTTAGCATATCCATAAGCTCCCCCTAGCTTATTGCATCCTTCTTAACCTACATCAAGGGTTAGTTTAAAACAACAAATGCTCCCCCTTGGTGTATGCTCAAAACTAGTTTTGGCTACCAAAGAGTCGAGCAATGAAGTAATGCTACAAAACAAAGTTAGTAGACAAGTACACATAATAATGATGATATATATATAGCAAAACATGCATGACTCATATATGATTATTCTAAAGCATGGCATAAAAAATATTGAAACTAAACATATAATAGTTGATTAACACACCATTTTCTAACTTCTTCCAAGATATGTGTCTAGTGTCTAGGTGATATGGGATGATGATGATATGCTCCTAGATAGGGATGAAGATGACTCTATAATAGTGGAGAAGTGGGATAGGATGTTATGAGCCAAAGTTTGGTAAGGATGGTGTGAAGTTGGTGGTTCAATTTATGTTTATGTTGAAAATGTGTGTAGGGAGATAATGAGAGGAACGTTTGCACTTACAATGAGTGAGGAAGGAATTCAAGGGTATAAAAGAATTCTAGTTTTGTTGGGTATTTGAGGATGTAAGAGATTTGGATTTGTCATTGGAGGTGGATATATTGGTGACAATGAATGATCTTGAGGATTGAGGTTAGGAGACATTTTGTGAGTTTGGGTAATTATTAATGGATGATTAGGAATCATGGAATTTCGAGGTGTTTTGTTGGTTGACGACCGAAAGTGGATATGTGAAATGAGGTGGTGATGGCTTGACAACACTTGAAGCTTGGATATCTTCTTTGTGTTCTTCACTTGCTAGAAAGTGGAAATGACGTATTTCATAATGAAATTCTCTTGACTTTCGACGACATAGACAAATATGTCAATGAGTGTATGGATATGACAATTACCCTTTGTTTCAAAGAGCGACACAAGGGCGAAGATAGGTTTATGTATCATGAAAGGTGGTTTGACCTTAATGGGTTAGGTTGTAGTGGGGATGACACACTTGTTTCATTACATGGTGGAATCTTCTTGTGAAGATGACTAGGTGTATGATATTGACTCTTTGTTTTTCTTTGAGGGCATGGAAATAGTGGATGACTCAATATTGGTAGAACAAAGGATGACTCGGTTTTTCATTTCACATTGGTGGTTTGAGGTTTGAGTGATGAAAGGTTATGAGGAAGATGCTTCTTTGTGAGTTTTTGACAAGGCATGATGTAGGATGGTTCAAAGTATTGTAGAAGAGGAAAAACAGTGAACCAGTTCATGACACCTTTATTGGGGACGGTCCTTTAAATCACTGGACGATCCTTTATTGATAAGGGACCGCCAATTCACTAAGGGACCGCCGTCAGTAAGGTGCAGAGTCTCTCCAGTTTTCTGTTTTTCCCAAATTAGGAGTAATCAAATGATTAAGGAATGGTTTAGGTAATAAGGTGGGATTGTGACACTAGACACCCTAAAGGAAGATTATGATCTAGTGTTAGGAGGAATAAGCCTAGTTGCCTAAGAATCAAAGATTTAAGCATATAAATCATTTAAACATGTATCACATAATAATCAAGGATATTAGCATGTAAGACTATATGACATCTAGGAGTTATCATCAAAGGCATACCTAGTCCAACATAGTTTAGGTGCACAAATAACATGTAAGCCATGTAAAGAGATGCATACAAAACATGATTACTATGAAGACAAGCATTAAGTAAAACATGTTGACATATAGCACATAAGATTATGTATCATGGACATATATCCAGAATATGGAATTAGAAAAGCTAATTCAAAGCAAGATCTTTCTAATCATGCATTCAATAATTAAGCTAGTAGGCATTTAGCATTTAAGGAGGCATGAAGACATTTGATCATATTATGCAAGAGCAAGTACACATATATGCAAGTAATCTAGGTTTGTTAAGAAGAGTCCTAAATACTACTTGTTTAAGGTGCACTACTCACGGGAAACAAAGATCATCGATGTAAAACATCTTTTGTCAAATGTAGGAATGGAAAATTTTCAATTTAGAGAATGGATATGAGACTATCACTAGCGGTGCTCAATTACGGCTAAACACGACCCTTTTTACGGGTTTACCACAAACCCAACTTCTCTCCGGAAGTAATTCAACCGTTAGTTCAAATTGAGTTTCTAGACAATAGGTTCTCCAGTAGTCATTCTCTTTTTAGAAGAAATTAAATTCCTAAATTTACCTATCGAAGAGTACCAAATATGAACTTTGCTTGGTTCACTAATGCTTGGCTTAATGTGACTCAAACGTCATGTTTTTATAAAGGTAAATCTAGATGATATATTTTATTCACGATCCCAATAGAGACGTGTTGAATGTTTAGATAAGAGTAAACAAAAAGTTTTAATCTTTTGTTCATGATTTACCGGTTGTTTGGTTTTGATGGCATATTACTTGATTTAATAACTGTGCTAGACTTAAGAGTGCACCTTAGCATCTCTTGTGAAATGATCTCATTAAGATTATTTATCTTAAATGAGTTTGTGATTCTCAAATGATATCAAAACTAGATATTAATATATTTTTAAACAAATATTATTTTCTATGATTTTTGCCAATGTTATATATCATACTTTAACAAGTATTTGAAAAAATAAATTTTACTTGTTTATGGATTGTGACAAGTTATTTTTCAATTCTAATAACTTATATTATTTCAAAAAGGAAAGTGTAGTGCATTATCTTGTAACACAAACATTCATGCTATAAAGAAAATGAAATACATAGAATATATAGTGTGTATTATTCTAAAATATGTATTTTATCTTAAAGTGATGATTTTAAGTAGTGTGAGCAAAGTTTACATATGTTGTTATTTTGCTCATGTTTGGTTTTTCGGATATGACACATTTATCCATTGCATTGCAATGTAAATTGCTTGAATATTTCGGATAAAACATCCAAGTCGTCAATCCTACTTCATTGTATATTTTATGAATGTGTTTAAAATGTTATTCTAATATTTGAAACACAATCATTGGACAAGTAGATTCAATATGACATTATCAACACAAGTGTGAGTTATGATCCAATGCATACTCTTTTCATCTACAAAGGATGTAACTATATTTATATCAATCTAGTGTGATTGAGTATGTAGATTCAAGACTATATCTTTTGTTGTAATTTGATATAATCTTGAAGCTAAACAAATAGCAATCCAATTTCTTGTCCACACTAAAAAATGTGTCAATTAAATTTGATAAATATATCAACCATAATTTGAATAACGAATTGATATAATATCAAGATCTTTCTTGACCCTCACGGACACTTATTTGAAATAAATAAACATTTTGATAGTGTGTTCCATTAATCCTAAGATTATTTATTAGTGAATGATTAAAGTTGACTTATTATTTCATGATTGTTATATGTTTTGTTTATGTGAAAGACTCTTCATTTTTACTTATTATGAACACACTTAGATTTTGAAAATACTATTTCTTTTATATAACTAATAATGTTTTACAATGATTCAATTTCTCTTATTAAACAACTTAAGCTAAAACAATGTAATTTGTTGAAAATATTTAAGCGTTTGTTGAAAATATATTAGATTATTTGAAATATTTAGGTAACTAGATTTAACTTCATTTACAAGATGTTTAAGTAACATTAAGCCATCTATACCTATATGCAATGCAAAACTAATTATGCAAACTTAACGCAAGAAATTTAGCATAAGATCTTGTTAAGCAAAAACGGACAACTAGCTACGAACTAATAGAGTACATGACACATATGCTAAGATATTCAAATAGTTAAATTACAAATAGCAACGATTATCTATTATACTCTATTAACAAAATAAAATCACAAATGAGTTCACATAGCACATAAAACACTTGTCGTCGTTTTGTGTGTTATATATACCAATGTTTACTTAGCTCGATTTTATTTGAAAATAAAATAGTTTCTTACCCATTTTAAAATTTAATTAAGATCAATATTTTAAAAGTATAAATACTTAATTTTTCAAAGATATACCGACTAGGAATGCCCGACTCGAAGGAAAAGGTAAAATACAAGTTTTACGTTAAAACAAGACTCAAATTTTTGACCTTCGTGTAGTATTTTAACTTTATAACATATTTAAGTTTGTAATGATTACTTGTAAGTATTTTTAAATGAAAGTAGACTCAATTACCTTTAAAATGCCGGGTGGCACGACTTCTACGGAGTTACGGTTATTTTTATATGATTTTTCAAAGTTTCTGAAAAAACTGCGAACAGACAGGCGGACCCCTTAAATATTTAAGGGGCCCGCCCAGTATTTAAGGGGGCCTCCCAGACAATTAAGGGGGCCGCCCATCTGGTACTCAAAATTACATTTTTTTTTGCAAAAAATTGTTTTCTGACTTTGCGGAAAGGTGTGTAACTTTCTGATTTTAATAACGAACATATAACACTTGTTTTAAGCATAATCTTATCTCGAGCTAGTATAATTAGTGTATATAATATCAAAACTAATACAAGTTAATCAACAAAACACTTTTCATATTTAATCCTCCTTAATAGGTAATTTGATACATGGATCGTACTCAATTTTTAAAACCATTTGTTTTGAAAATTAGAGCGACGTGGCTCTGGTACCAATTGTGAAAAACTAGAAGGGGGGTTGAATAGTTTTCCCTCTTCTTCGTTTATAAAAGGTTTGTTTCAAAATCTTCAATTAAAGTTTTGCTTCTTAAAATCTTAAAATGTTTTGTATCAAATTATCTATTAAGTTAAACTCAATATGAGAAGGGTGAATAATAATCTATTAGACTATATCATATAGTTATATACACAATTACAATATTAACTTGTAACTATAACACAATCAATCATCATGACAATATAAGAAACAATCAACACATATTTGCAAGCATAGATATAAAGCGATAAATGCAAGAATAAAAGTAAAGAGTAAGGAAAAGAAAACGCAAACCGGACACGGTGATTTATAGTGGTTCGGCACGAAGCACCTCTTCGTCCTACTCCACTCCCCGAGTACCACACTCGAGAGTTACTTCACTAATCAACATGCTCCTTTATGGCGGAGCAAACCGTACACAAGCTTACACCAAGTTTAGCGACACTAAGCGGAATGTCGAGTCCTAATCCTAGCTAGAACCAATCTACCAAGGCCCACGTGGCCACACGAACAAGCACTCTTGTCCCACTTAGATCGACACACGATCTAAGCCTTCACACGAACGAGCACTTCCGTTCACTTGAATCTTCACCCGACTCAAGCCTTCACACTAAGACACACTTGGATCTTCACCCAATCCAAGCCTTCACACGAATAACATACTTGGTTCTTCACCCAAACCAAGCATTCACACGAACAAAATAGTAACATACTTGGTTCTTCACCCAAACCAAGCCTTCACTCTTTGACACACTTGGTTCTTTACCCGAACCAAGCCTTCACACACTAGACATACGAATTTACCTAATCTACACACAATCACCTACGGACTTATAGATCGTCCGAATCTACACAACCATCTACGGACTTATAGATCGTCCGAATCTTCCCTATTACAATGAGACTCTAGATATACATTTTCCTAGTCTAGTTACAAGGTGAAACTACTTGTGTGTGTTTTTCTTTCTTGGATGATCAACCTTGAATGATGAACATGTGCATGGTATTTATAGGCTTCATCCTTGGAGACCAAGTAAAGCATCTTGGAATATGCCAAAGAATATTCCAAAGCATAAGGAATATGCCAAAGAATATTCCATAGCATAAGGCATATGCCAAAGAATATTCCAAAGCATAAGGAATATGCCAAAAAATATTCCATAGCATAAGGAATATCCCAAAGAATATTCCATCCATTTCCCTCCTAAATTCAAATTTTGAATTTTGAATTTTTCCTTTTCCCTTTATGTTCTAGAAGCTTTTAGGAGGTCTTGATGTGCCTTGTTGGGCCGGTTATTATTGGGCCCCAAATGGGCTTGTTTGTTTGCTTGGCCCGATCCATTTAGCTAAGTTCATATGCATGGTTAGCCCGATCCAATTAAGTAAGTCCATAAGTATAATTCTTGTATGCTTGGCCCGATCTATGTGTGAACAAGTAACTTGTGCAGTTTACATTATGTATTACAAGTTACGTGTTTGTCATCATTAAAACATAAAGACATTGTATAGATTAAACTTCGTAACGTTTGCACTAACAGAAACCTTAACCAAACATTATGAGAATCAAAGGACAGAGTTAATTGATACAGCTCATAGCTTAACAAATCATAAAAGAGGTTTAGCTATTCTAGAGGAACAAGTCATACATTTTCAAACAAATGAATCTACCTTTACTGATGTCAAAATTCTTCTTGAAAGAGAAATAATGTTTAAAGATGTTGACATTAGTAACTTGAAATCTGAAGTAGATAGGCTTAGTAAGGCAAAAGAAAACATTCAAATGAGTGTAGAAACACTAGATTATGCATCTAAGGGTGTGACCAACTTAATTGAATGTCAAGTAATTAATAAAGCTAAGTCTGGTGTTGGATACAAATCTGTTCCTCCACCATATAGAGGTATTCCTGCTCCCCCAGGAATTGACCTAGAACACAGGCTTACCTGAATTTCAACTACCTAAATTAAAATATGGTGCTCAACCAAAAACTAATGTAGTTGATAATAAACCTTTAAAAGAAAGTGATAGTTTAAGTAAAACTTCACTTCCTAAGGACAAGGTGTGTTCTTGTAGAAAGTCAAATGGTCCAATAATTAAGGACTTAACATCTGATGATAAAAAGGTTAAGCAGGTTATGTCTAAACCTGAAGTGGTTAAGAAAGCAGGAACAAGTGTTCCTAGGATAGTCAAACATAGTACTGAAAAGCCTAAAAACAATGTTAAACATGTTAGGCAACCAGTAAGATATTGTGAACAATATAGAACCATAAACAAGCCCAGAGGCAACAAAAGGAATTGGTATAGCCTCAAGTCTCTCCAACAAAGAGATAACAAAGCTTGTTACACATGTGGTAGTTTTGACCATCTTGCAGCTTTCTGTAATCAATGGGTATCTGGGTATACAAACAATAGGGTGAATCTAAAAAGGCAAACACCTAAAAGTCACTCTAACTTTACTAGAACAAAACCCAAAACAGTTTTAGTTCCTGCTGATAGGAAAATGGTTTCTCCTGATAAACCATATCTGACTGTTTACCCAAAACAACAGTTAAAAGTGCTAAAACAACTTTCAAATATGCATTAAATGTTGTTAAAAGACCTATTCTAACAAAGGCAGTGGTCCAAAAACAAGTTTGGAAACCAAAGGATACAACTGCAAAGCCATCAGTTTCTGCTGATAGCCAAACAGTTCATATCACTGCTAAGGGAAACAGGGCAAATGCTGTTAAGGCCTCAGCATGTTGGATTCTTAAATCCAATGTTGCATCAACTATTCTCAAAAGATTACATTTCATTGATGCAAGAGGTGGATCCAAGTCAGAAATGGTTTGGATCCCAAAACAAAACTAATTCCTTTATTTTTGTGCAGGGACATTCATCAGCAGATGATGAAGATCAAGGATTCTCAGATAGTGGATGTTCAAGGCACATGACAGGCAACAAGTCTTATCTTTCAAATTTTCAATCAGTAGATGGAGGATATGTTACCTTTGGAGGAAAAATTACTCGTAAAGGTACTATTAAAACCGGTAAATTAGATTTTGAAGGTGTGTACTATGTGCAAGAGCTTAAGTATAATCTTTTTAGTGTCTCACAAATGTGTGACAAAAAGAAAAAAGTTCTCTTTACTGACACTGAATGTCTTGTATTTTCTTCTGATTTTAAGATGCCTGATGAAAGTCAAGCACTTTTTAGAATTCCAAGAAAAGGCAACATGTACAGTGTTGATATGAAGAAGATTGTTCCAAAAGATTCTCTTACTTGTCTTATTGCTAAGGCCACATTGGATGAATCTATGAAATGGCATAAGAGGCTTGGTCATATTAACTTCAAAACCATAAATAAGATTGTAAAAGATGGTTTGGTAAGAGGTTTACCTCAAAAACGATTTGAAAATGATCAAACATGCATTGCTTGTCTTAAAGGCAAACAACATAAAGCCACTTGTAAGCCCAAAATTTTTAACTCTATCAATCAATCATTGTTTATGTTGCATATGTACTTATTTGGTCCTACAAATGTTAGAAGTTTGTTGCATAAGAGATATTGTCTAGTTATTACTGATGACTTTAGTAGATTTACATGGGTATTCTTTTTAGGTACTAAGGATGAGACTTCTAGCATCCTTAAGACCTTCATTACAGAGATAGAAAACCTAGTAAGCAAAAGAGTAAAAGTCATTAGATGTGATAATGGGACAGAATTTAAGAATAGAGTTATGGATGATTTCTGCAAAGAAAAAGGTATTAAAAGAGAATTTAGTGTTGCAAGAACTCGACAACAGAATGGAGTTGCTGAAAGGAAAAATAGAACACTAATAGAAGCTGCTAGAACTATGTTAGCTGACTCTAAGTTGCCTATAACTTTTTGGGCAGAAGCAGCCAACACTGCTTGCTATGTTCAAAATAGAGTTTTAGTTGTAAAACCTCACAATAAGACATCATATGAACTTTTTAGAGGTAGAACTCCTGAAATAGGATTTCTTAGACCTTTTTGATGTCATGTGACAATTCTGAATACCTTAGACCATCTTGGAAAGTTTGATGGTTATGCAGATAAAGGATTCTTAGTTGGATACTCTATCAATAGCAAAACATTCAGAGTATACAACATAAGAACTAGAAGAGTAGAAGAAAATCTGCATGTGGAATTTTTAGAAAATAAATCAAATGTAGAAGGTCAAGGTCCCAAATGGCTATTTGATCTTGAATCTCTATCCAAATCAATGAATTATATGCCTTTTGTTGCAGAAACTAATGAATTTTCAGGTTCACAAACTGCTGATGCAATAAATGAAGAAGGATTAGAGAAGGAGACGAATCAAGATTATGTGATGATGCCAATATGGACAAATTCAAGTGTGGATTCAACTTCAATAAATGGTGAATCTTCTTCTGATATATCTAAAGAACATGTTGAAGATGAATGCAAGGAAGATAGAACTGAGGAACAAGAGTTTCAAGACAGAAGTAACACTGCTGTTTCTACTGATAAGCAAATCGTTCCTGCTGATAAGCAAAATGTTTCTGCTGATGGACCATCAGAAGAAACACAAGCAAATCTCTCAGAAAATGAGGTGGATTTCAACAACCTTCCACCTGATTATCAAGTTCTTTCTACTCCACACTCAAGGATTCACAAAAGTTCACTCGCTGGACAATGTGATTGGAGATGTACAATCAGGAGTAAAGACAAGACAACAATTGATGTCTTCAGATCAACAAGGGCTTCTTGATGCCCTTTATGCTTCAAAACGGCATGCGTTTTCAAACTCTTGCTTATTTATATGTTTTCTCTCACAAGATGAACCAAAGAATATTCATAAAGCCCTAAAGAATTCAAGCTGGTTGGAGGCTATGCAAGAGGAGCTTCTTCAGTTTAAGATTCAAAAGGTATGGGTGCTAGTTGATTTACCAAGTGGTGTAAGGGTAATTGGCACTAGATGGGTTTTTAGGAATAAAAGGGATGAAAGGGGCATAGTGATAAGAAATAAATCTAGATTAGTAGCTCAAGGGTACACACAAGAAGAAGGGATAGACTATGAAGAAGTTTTTGCTCCAGTAGCAAGGATTGAAGCCATTAGACTCTTTTTGGCTTATGCTTCATTTATGGGATTCACAGTTTATCAAATGGATGTCAAGAGTGCTTTCTTATATGGTACTATTGAAGAGGAGGTGTATGTCTCACAACCTCCTAGTTTTGTTGATCCAGACCATCCAGACAAAGTGTACAAGGTTGTTAAAGCTCTATATGGCCTACATCAGGCACCAAGAGCTTGGTATGAAACACTGGCTTCCTACCTAATTTCAAATGGATTTCAAAGAGGCAAGATAGATCAGACACTTTTCACCAAGAAGCATAAGCAGGATCTTTTGCTAGTTCAAGTGTATGTGGATGATATCATCTTTGGATCTACAAGGAAGGAGATGTGTTTGGAGTTTGAGAAGCTTATGCACAATAAGTTTCAGATGAGTTCCATGGGGGAACTTACATTCTTTTTGGGTCTGCAGGTTAAACAATCAAAAGAAGGAATCTTTATTAGTCAAGACAAATATGTTGCATAGATTCTTAGAAAGTTTCAATTTACTGATTCCAAAATAGCAAGCACACCAATGGACCCTGAGAAGCCACTTCTTAAAGATGTAGAAGGAACTAATGTGGATGTACACACATACAGATCTATGATAGGTTCTTTGATGTATCTCACATCATCAAGACCTGATATCATGTTCTCTGTTTGTGCTTGTGCAAGATATCAAGTAACTCCTAAGGTTTCTCATTTAATAGCAGTCAAGAGAATGTTTAGATATCTCAAGGGTCAACCTAGGTTGGGTCTATGGTATTCTAAGGAGTCATCTTTTGACTTAGTAGCATATTCAAATAGTGATTATGCTGGTGCTAGCTTGGACAGAAAGTCAACAACTAGAGGATGTCAATTCCTTGCGTGTAGACTTATCTCATGGCAGTGTAAGAAGCAGACAATGGTGGCTACTTCAACAACTGAAGCTGAATATGTAGCTGCTGCAAATTGTTGTGGTCAAGTCCTATGGCTTCAAAACCAACTTCTTGACTATGGGTACAATTTCTTACATACCATTATTCATATTGATAATAGTAGTACAATTTGCATTATTAAAAATCCAGTGAAACATTCAAAAACAAAACACATTGAAATTAGACATCATTTTATTAGAGATTGCAATGAAAAGAGGTTAATTCAAGTAATGAAAATTGCTTCAGAACAAAACTTTGCAAATCTTCTTACAAAAGCTTTTGATGTTGGTAGATTTCAGTACTTGGTAGCAAGTATTGGAATGCTTAATCTTTGAATTTTTCAATATAATGTGTTCTTATATATAGATTTTGTTAATACATCTAACTTTGTCATCTAAAACTACTATTACCAATTTAAAGTTATTCATACAGTTAGTCCTATGCATAATTCTAATTCAAGACAAGTACTTTGTACTTTGTTCTTTTGGTTTTAGACTAACAATTTTAGGTATGAATGTTTGAGCTCAAAGGCTATTTCAAGTGAAATCTGTAAGCAACAAATTTCTGATCATTGCTGCTGATATAATAGGTTCATGATAGAAAGAGTTTGGGATTTCAAAACTCCTTAAAAATTATTTCTTGGATCATGATTATGATGTTTCACATTGAATTGATGATTTAGTTGATCAGTAAATAACTGATACAACTCACTTTCTATCATTTTATACTCTCAAGTATAATATGACTAATCTACAGATATATGATAGAAAGAACAACGAGCAAAAGTGAATCTAACACTTGTGTTAGAGGTAACAAATGCCACGAGCTGGAAACCCTGTAAAGAAAGCCTTTTGAATAGGTTTATCTGTACACAGGCAGTTATTTATAACTGAAAACATTGGTTCTCACACAACTAGAGGTTGCACACATAGAAGTGATGAGGGCAGCATTTAAACTCTTAAGGAATTGATGGCTTCATGTACAAATTGTCTGAAAACATGGAAATTGTTAGATCAGATGATTGTGATATGATATGATTGTGAGAGATCTTCCAAACAGGGGAGGAAATTGCTCAGGAGAAAAATAAATCTCAGGGGAGGTTACAAAAGCCCTTTAAAGGAAGTTTAACCAAATAAAAAGAAGGAAAAGATAAGAGCATACAAGATGATGACATGCTTTCTACTGATAAAGAACAAGAACAGAGCTGATAGGAGAAAGTTCTATATAGATCAAAAGATGAAATGTTTCAATTTCAGTTCACAACGTTTGTTCATCACTTCCAAAGACATGCTGAAAGATGATTTCTACTTCTTGGAACAAGCATCCAAGATACACAACATCATTGCCTCTTATAATTCTTCAAGTTGAATATTGCACCATCTTTTAGTCCAAGATTGGAGCAAAGAACAGAAAGCAGATGAGTTATAGAGAAATACATTCAATCACTCAAAAGAGAAGAAAGTGCAGATCAACAGTCTGACAATGAAGTGTTTGAAAGATCTTCACAAAGTCCTCATTTAATTAAGAAAAACATGTTTGAATGTAATTCGCATGTTTAGGGGAGGATTGTTGGGAATTAAATAATCAGAAGAATCAGCATAAAAGCTCAAGGAAATACATCAAGTATGTTCCAGATAATAAAGCTCAAAGTACGTTCCTGCTGATAAACACAAGAGTGTTTCTGCTGAAGAATGTTTCTACTGAAGGTGTTTCTGCTGATTGATTCTGCTGCTGCTATGACTCATTCAACAGCTGTGTAGATAAGTACGACTTATTCTACTGATACGTATACAAGAAAATATCTTTGTTGTAGTCATCAAATTGAACACTCCAAGTGAGTTGTAATCCTAGATACATGTTGTATCTTAATGACTTACATGATAAGTCATCATCTAGCTAGAATGAAGATTAGTCATAAGCTAGTAATTAGATGAGTCATATAGATTGTAAAAGATCTTTCCTTGGACTATAAAAGGAAGATCTTAGATATGACTTATATATATATATATATATATATATATATATATATATATATATATATATATATATATATATATATATATATATATATATATATATATATATATATATGTGTGTGTGTGTGTGTGTGTGTGTGTGTGTGTGTATGTGTGTGTGTGTGTGTGTGTGTGTGTGTGTGTGTGTGCGCGCGCGCGCGCGTAGAGATATACATAGAGAAAAACAATAGAACAAAACACAAGATTCAAGGTCTTTGTAACCCTAGTGATAGTGAAGATCACTCGTATTATTTTGAATAATATTGAATCGTTTGGTGAACTACTTTCATTGTTCTTTGTTAAATAAACACAAGCGTCACAGTTCCATTTCCAATAAACATTCTAAGTGTGGTTAAGTAGATTCAGCATACTTAATCATATTCACTCAAAGTATCACATATACACATTACAAAGGTCCAACACCTCATAGTGTGTGATCAAATCAAGTGATCCTCTCATCTTGTTCCTGCAAAAGTGCTAAAGTGGGATTGCATTAGCAGATACTTGCCAAATGACGTTCGGGTTGAAGTCTCTTAGAGATCTTAAATGAAACCATATTATCTGAAGTCGAGATGAAAATGTCTTTCAACCTCAAAAGTCATATCCTTACTATTTGTCGATTAAAGTTTGGTTTTCGAATTTTTGTAGGTTGGATGGACGACATGTTGTATTTGGTAAGGTGGTATCTGGAATGGATATAGTTTACAAGATTGAAGCGGAAGGGAGACAAGATGGTACACCTAAAAGCAGTGTCATTGTCGTCAACAGCGGTGAACTACCCTTGTAATTCTTAACAGTATTCTTTCTTGTTCAGCAGCTTCATATACTTTAAAACCTCAAGCTGCTTCTATTTCAAAGCGAAACAAAAATGATTGACCAAAACCCATATTGTAAAAATGTATTAGTTAGATTGATAATTTACTTTTGTCTTACTCATTAAGTAATATCAAAAGGGTAAATTTAGGCAGTCTACTCAAGCCTCTATAATCTTTTAACTCTTATCATCTAAACTATGATTTGATCACCATTCTAGTAGTTGTATCATATTGCTTATGAAACTCAAGAAAATGGATAAAAGTTGTTTACGGGTCAAACCAATCTACTATGACGTCTAGCTTGTTTTGATGTTACTTTCACTTATTTTGCCACTTAGACATTTTTATAAATTTTATTATCCAAATTTCCCATTTGAATCAGCTTCAATATTACTGCAACATCCTTATAATTAACTTGCAGAACATGCATACACTTTTTTTATCATACAGTTTACGCATATCTACCATCCTTAGTCCCAACTTTGCCTTAGTACATGAACAATCTTTTATCACCGCTCATCCGCCATTGACACCGTCATAACTGACTTTATTTGGTAAGGCCACCAAAAACTTTCTAATGAAAATCGAGGTTAAACGATGCAAGGCACCATAACTAGACTACAAGAAGCATATTAGGAACTCGTGACGAATTGATCCACCAAATTGGGTTTCAATTCCACTACTTTGGTTTTACAAAAACCTATTTAAACGTCGTAACTCACAAATGAGCAAGTTCTATATTCTTGTCAAAGGGTTTGTTTTTCTTAGCTCCAATTGTTGTTAACCCTGTTCCTGACGTTGTGAATTCCTGCAAACCAGTTACTTCGAATTAAGCGACAGGATTGGTGGCGCATTGCTGAAAAGATTCTAAAAAGATCAAGAACGTCATTTGGTAAGTATTTGCTGGAGCAATCCCACTTTAGCACTTTTGCAGGAACAAGAGGTGACTTAGGTTATAACTTTTAACAGACCAAATGATGTATTGTATCCTCAAATGGTGTAGTGACCAAACAGTGTATCTTAACGAGATGTTAACAATACACCATTTGAGGAAAAAACACACTAATATAGTCCATTTCTATCAAGATCCATGCTTAGTAACTTCAGGGAAACAACAACTGATGAGGCGAAAAATGACCCGTTTTTAGGGGGTCATTTAAGCCTGAATCCGAATTTATTTGATCAAATATTGCCCTAAATCGTTCCTTTTGTGATTTTAGGTACTTGGAGAGTGAATTCTGGAAAAGAAGCCATTTTGGACGTTTTTGGAGCATAAAAGTGAAGAAAACGGCAAAGTCTCAATTTTCCATGCTGGGAACAGTAGGTGACGGCGTCAAGAGTAATTTCCTGACGGTGTCAAACCTCAATAATAAAATCCGAGAGTTCATGTAGGCGTCAAGAGTTTTCCTGACGGCGTCAAAACCCCAAGAATTAAAATCCGTAGTTGATGCCGGCGTCACATACAGGGCGTCAAGAGTAATTTGCGTGACGGCCTAGGCCTTGACGGCGTCAGAAGTAGATCAAGGCCGTCCGAGGAAGTATTTGGCGGCGAGATGACGGCGTCACACCTTTGTTCTTGACGCCGTCATCCCTATTTTCCTATATATAGTTTTCTAGTTTTTCACATTTTAGAAGAGAGAAGTTTTGGGAGAAACCCTAAAGACGATTTTGGTGTAACTTTACAGGTTTTTCAAGGGTTCCAACCCCTTGATACCTTGCATGATTAATCAAGATAAGTGTTCTTCTAATTCAATCAATATGTCTATGTGTTGGTTGTCTATATCTTGTTCTTGTCTTAATTCTATCATGCTAGGCTAGATCTCCTTTGTGTTTGCTTAGATCTAATGAAACCTAGATATTGATTATGTGTTGATTACTTGTTTATTCTTGTTGCGGATGAATGATTTATATGTTAGGCTTAAGAAAACTGGCAGATCTCCAAATGGTAACATGCTTGAACGTCTTAAGAAACATGAACCGGGGCGTACTAGGTCTTTATTGGTTGTATTTAATGCATGAGCCACTGTTTACAATCCCTATAGTTGTGCTGGGCATGGTGTAGGAGGAGATAAGAGCTCATAGAAATGGGGAGTTATGTATGCCACCCCATGAATGGTATTAAGGAATACAATCCGTCATCCATACAATTATAACAAGTAATTAACGTGTAAAAGATATCTAGGGAGTAGTGAAATCTAAGTAAACACATTTTCTCCAATTACTGCTCACAACTTAGTATAATTAGTTTCTTTTCATTTTTAGTATTTTATTTTGATTGTATTTTAGTTTTGGGTTAGTTGAATAGCAACTAATTCCGCCAACTCTTCTAAAACCCGAGATTTTAATTGCTTTCCATAAAATATAAAAACACAAAAATAATCATCCCTCACCTTCAGAACTAGTAATTTAGGCTTTCTAATCCTAGCGACACTATTCCTAAGCTGAACGATCAATCCCCCGGTACTTGTCACTATACTATACTACAACGATCAGGTACACTGCCTGGTGGGGGTTGTAAGCTTCTCGAGATCCCTCAAGAGGTAAAGCCTGTTGCGATTCCCACGCATCAAGTTTTTGGCGCCGCAGCCCGGGGAATAGTTATTGTCTAGGTTAGAATATCTTTTTATTAGGTCTACTAACTAGATTCCTTTCTTGTAAGATTTTATTTTTATTTTTAGGTTTTCTTTAGTCTATCTTTTCTTTGTGTCTTTGTTTGTAAAAACCTTTCCATTGACTATTCCGTTAGCCATTATGGAGAACGCGAATCCACCAAGTCCGACACTAGAGTTTTACTAGAAAAAATATAATTACACCAGTTTGGATATACCAAGATGGACGAATGAAATGAGGCGGACAGGATCTTATATAGATTTTATTGAGTACCTTGAGAAAAGAGACCAAGTGCATAAGACTTTTAAAGAATTTACCTTAGGAGCTCCATCAACCCCTCATAATGCCTCACTTAGTGAAACCTATGCACCATATGAGCCTTCACCTAGGATAGTTTCGTATGAGCCACCTAGCTGCATGTCATGGTTAGGCCCTACCATAATACAGGATGAACACATGGGTGACCTTGATGTGATGGAGGATGTAGCCAAACATGATCACATTGATCAAAAAGACATAAGTTTTATGATCGATGATGATGAATCTCAAGAAACAGATGATGAATCTTTTGGGCAATTTGTATATAGTAGTCATAATATTGAGGATGATCCTTATGATTTGGATATAGAAGTTGAGATGCCTAGAGAAGCACGTGAGATACTTGGGAAGATGTTAGGCTTAGATTATAATAAAATACATGTTGAGGATATAGGTGATCGTGACATAGGGAATGATGAAGTAAATAACATAAGCTCACTAAGTACCTCACAAGTCCTGCCATCATTTGAGGAATACACCCCACCTGTGACTTACCCGGAAGAAGTAGAAGAGACTTTAGGAACCCCAATAGAGGTAGAACCTTTGAACCAAACACAACTAGAGGATATAGGTTTGAATACTTATAATGATAACCTTACTCTTAGTTCTAAGGAAGTTCCTAGTTTTGATGAACCGGAGCCTCAACCAAAACCGTTACCTAATCTTCCATCCTTGGATGAAAATTTAGGAATTGAAATAGGTTCCGATCCACCCATCAAACCATATAGTCCGGGTAGTCTTAGGACAAAGGTAGTGGACTCTAAGCCTTGTAGAGAGGAAGCAAATATAGGAGTGGAAAATGACCTTACATACTTACATCACCCATTCATGATTGATCATAAGAAACATTATGGGTTTAAACCGGGTCTATTGGGTCAAGATGGATTCCCAACTAGGAATCTCTCGAAGTTGTTAGAAAATGATCCATTTCTAGGAGAAAATCTTAATCCACCCATTAACCCGATTGAATTAGGTAAGGTTATGATGATAGGAGCACACCCCTTTGAGCATATAATTCATCCACCACTCTTTCCTCACGAGGCATATTTACACCCTAAGGGTGTGTATCGCTACTTCCACCCACACTTAATCCTAAGTGTAGGGAAAACCTCCCCTATCTTCGTTAAATAAGGGTAGAGTCAGGCTCGTGACTCGAACAAAAACAAGCGCTCCTTGGGAGGCAACCCATGTTTTGTGTGATTTTATTTTGTTTGTTTGTTATTTGCTTCTGTATGCATGCTTTATTTTTATTGTTGGTAGATCACGTTTCTCAACTAAATAAGTGGAAATACTTTACTTTGTTGTTTTGGCCTAGTCTTAACTCCACCTAGAAGTATTTTTGCAAAAGATAAGTGTAAGGGGAAACCCCAAATATGTTTTTAAGAAACAAACCGATCATGATTCTCCACAATATTAAATGAGCATGTATATTCGTATTTGTTAGAGTCAAATGCTTGTATTGAGTCATAATGAAGTTTTGCAAGATTTTCCAGGAAGTAGGACCAAGTTTTTCCAGAAACTTAACATAAGAATTTCTGCAGGTCCATTCTGACGGCGTCAGAGGTTTACTCTTGACGGCGTCAGGAGTTAAAATCTGGAAATTTTACCGGTTTTGTTTTTCTAACGGAGTCTTATGGTTTTTGTGAATTATTAAGTTTTATAATCTCCAGGAGATCTACAAACTTCATTCCACAAGCATTATATCTTACTTTGTTTTCTAGGATTTAGTAACTTATATAGGATGCCGCCGATTTTACGCGAGGTTGTCTTGTCTATTTTGTCAGGATTTACAGGTTATGTTCGACAAGGAGATGATTTATATTCTGGAAGGGAAGCTTTGATTGTTCATTTTCTTGGAGGAAGATTTAACCTGGCTATCCTATTATCCATACCGAGCGAATCAGGGGAGTATTTGATTTCATTCTCTTTACTTTTTCACTTTTACATTCTTTACTTGAACATTGGGGACCATGTTCATCCTAAGTGTAAGGGGAGGGTAAAAAGATGATACCTTACATATGCACTTTTGCTTGAGTTTGTTTTGTTTAATGGTAGATGTGTAATAAAACTATGAGAAATACTTGTTAGTGCAATTTTAGCGCCAAATTTAAAATTTTTTACAACATTTAGGAGTAAAACTTTAGCCATAGCAAGCGTCTCATGGATAGGAGATTGTATGACTAGCACATAACCGTATATTCAGAAAAATTTTCCACCCAAATATGTGAGGTTCGCCTTTAGATTTGATAGGAAAAGCATTCATTATTAGTGCTTATGAGTGTACCGGTAGCATTTAGATTATAGAACTTGCGTTAGTGATGCATCCCGAGACCGCTAGTGAGACTACATTCGTGTAGTAGGATTTACTACATGATAAGAGGCATTAGGATCACCCTTGTGTTAAACCCGTATTATAATTACTTGACCATTTAAGTCATATTACTTGGCTAGTTAAGTCAACTAATTTTTCCCACACCCTTAGCGTTGTACTCATTTTTAGTACACGAAACCCCTAGTACACCCCTCCGAGCCTATCTTTTTCGTTTCTAACTTTAAGCATTTTACTTAAAGGAAGAATTTGTTACACCCCACTTAAATGTACACCCAAATCACCTTAGCCTTCCGTGTATGCGCTCATTTTTAGTGCATTATTGTTATTTGTTAAACCCTAAGTTAACTATCTAATTGATTACATGGTTGCTAAGTCGAGTCATATCCTTGTACATATTGTTTTGGGACGATTGGGACTCATGGGTAAAGTACTTATTTTATGGAGTAATGGGGAAGAACATCATTTATTACCCCCATTTGTACGTTAATCTTAAAAGTACTCTAAGTGTTTTGATTTTCTTAATTCGAGTCATTAGATTAGTTTATTGTAAAGTATGTAAAAATTCAAGTGTAAGGGAAACTTACATTCCCATTCCCTATGATGTATTATTTTGGATGGTAGGGTAAGAGTGTATGCAAAAAAAAAAAAAAAAAAAAAAAAAAAAAAAAAAAAAAAAAACGGACTACCATCCCTTTTTATTCTATGTTCATTTTATGTTTTTGTTATTTTTCATTTATTAGCTTAAGTCGAGTCTAGTCTTGGCTTAGCAACGCCATATTGTACATGTAATTAACCAAGATTGTTAACTCGCCACCAGTAATAACTTCCTTTATCCAACAAAACCGTGTAATTCATATCCCTATACCTAACGTTACAACCCTTTAAAAGACCTCTTTGATAGTTTATCCTAGGTGCTTACGCCATGTGGTGGAGGTTTGATCCTTTCCCAAGCCTATGGTAATCTATTTTGCTATGACAGGTAGTGAGAGATATCTTCCGTTTCCATATTGTAATTTACACTTTATTACATCCGAGAGATGTGAGTATCTAAACACTATTTGTGAGGTGCTTGTATATGACCTCCGTGCTTGTCTATTGGTCTTTAGTGGAACGATTATTTGTTGTAATTACTTTTATATTAGTGTTAAATGACCCCTAACTTGTCTTTTGAGTAGAATAAAAGCGCATTTGCTTGAGGACAAGCAAATCTCAAGTGTAAGGGTATATGATGAGGCGAAAAATGATCCGTTTTTAGGGGGTCATTTAAGCCTGAATCCGAATTTATTTGATCAAATATTGCCCTAAATCGTTCCTTTTGTGATTTTAGGTACTTGGAGAGTGAATTCTGGAAAAGAAGCCATTTAGGACGTTTTTGGAGCATAAAAGTGAAGAAAACGACAAAGTCTCAATTTTCCATGCTGGGAACAGTAGGTGACGGCGTCAAGAGTAATTTCCTGACGGCGTCAAACCTCAATAATAAAATACGAGAGTTCATGAAGGCGTCAAGAGTTTTCCTGACGGCGTCAAAACCCCAAGAATTAAAATTCGTAGTTGATGACGGCGTCACATACAGGGCGTCAAGAGTAATTTGTGTGACGGCCTAGGCCTTGACGGCGTCAGAAGTAGATCAAGGCCGTCCGAGGAAGTATTTGGCGGCGAGATGACGGCGTCACACCTTTGTTCTTGACGCCGTCATCCCTATTTTCCTATATATAGTTTTTCACATTTTAGAAGAGAGAAGTTTTGGGAGAAACCCTAAAGACGATTTCGGTGTAACTTTACAGGTTTTTCAAGGGTTCCAACCCCTTGATACCTTGCATGATTAATCAAGATAAGTGTTCTTCTAATTCAATCAATATGTCTATGTGTTGGTTGTCTATATCTTGTTCTTGTCTTAATTCTATCATGCTAGGCTAGATCTCCTTTGTGTTTGCTTAGATCTAATGAAACCTAGATATTGATTATGTGTTGATTACTTGTTTATTCTTGTTGTGGATGAATGATTTATATGTTAGGCTTAAGAAAACTGGCAGATCTCCAAATGGTAACATGCTTGAACGTCTTAAGAAACATGAACCGAGGCGTACTAGGTCTTTATTGGTTGTATTTAATGCATGAGCCACTGTTTACAATCCCTATAGTTGTGATGGGCATGGTGTAGGAGGAGATAAGAGCTCATAGAATTGGGGAGTTATGTATGCCACCCCATGAATGGTATTAAGGAATACAATCCGTCATCCATACAATTATAACAAGTAATTAACGTGTAAAAGATATCTAGGGAGTAGTGAAATCTAAGTAAACACATTTTCTCCAATTACTGCTCACAACCTTAGTATAATTAGTTTCTTTTCATTTTTAGTATTTTATTTTGATTGCATTTTAGTTTTGGGTTAGTTGAATAGCAACTAATTCCGCCCACTCTTCTAAAACCCGAGATTTTAATTGCTTTCCATAAAATATAAAAACACAAAAATAATCATCCCTCACCTTTAGAACTAGTAATTTAGGCTTTCTAATCCTAGCGACACTATTCCTAAGCTGAACGATCAATCCCCCGGTACTTGTCACTATACTATACTACAACGATCAGGTACACTGCCTGGTGGGGGTTGTAAGCTTCTCGAGATCCCTCGAGAGGTAAAGCCTGTTGCGATTCCCACGCATCAACAACTAAGGCACAAAATGATGATGTTAAAGGAGTTTGGGTTAGATTTAACTTAGATATGGTTGAAAATGTGTTTGGTCTATTATACCCTTGATGATATAACTAAAAATGGGCGTTGACATTAGAATTCCAGGTCAAAGGTCGCAATCGGCCTCAAAACCTTAAGGTTTGGACGCACCACGACGTTTTTCAAAAGTTAAGGTGCATGGTGATGTTTTGTGGAAAGTTTAGGGACCAACGGTGTATTTTTGTCTAAACATTAGATATCCGTTTCCAATCAATTTTCTATAATAAACAGGATTCTTGTTATTTATTAGTCTTGTTCCTTAAAAATACATTTTTTTTAATGACAAATAACTATCTCATAATATACACACCACATACTATCTCACATGTCTTAAGGAGGACTTTAACCTACAACTATTTTGGTTAGAAAGCTTCTTACACAAAAAGGGATACTTATGTATTACGATAGCTACCACCCAGTCAAATACATATATTGGGTTTCTTTGGTTCTTCAACACGTATCTTGTTTGTGAAAAGTGTTTGTTTTTTTTTTTCAATCCCGTGTTAATAAGGAAGATGAATATTTTGATGATGATTTTCATATTGTTCAACCTAGTTAACAATCTTGATGCGTCCTTGGGTCGTGTGATTAATCTTGAATCTAAATCCAAAGTCGACTTGGTATATAACCTTGTGATTAATCACTATTCAGAATCAGGGGCCAACATTGGTTCGGTTGATAAGAGTGGAGATGGAGCAAGTACTGGAGAATGTAGTCACGGAGTCTCGGTTGGCGGTCGTAGAATTTTGCATCATCATCATCATCCTCATCATCATCATCACCATCATCATCATGGTGGTGTCAATGCCGGGAGCTTCGACACATTGGATTTAATTACTTTGGGCATATTAGTTGTTTGTTTAGTAGTTTTTGGGTTAGTAACTTGTTTGTGTTAGCTTAGTTAGGATATTCATGCATATCTTGTTATTTAGACAACGACAGATTTTGTTTAGCTCCCAATATTTACATAATGAGACTTTTATTAAAATTATAATTCTTTATAACTTACGTTTTAGGACGTACCTTTTTCATGATACAAAACACATTTGTTAACTGTTAATTTGATGGATGTAAGAGTCGAGTTATTCTACAAACCAAACATTCCTCACATATCAAGGAACTCATCCCCACCATCTATCTAAAAAGGAAATCAATGGTTGAGATTAAAAGCATTTTATTATTCACCCATTTTTCATAATTTAAATATCTCTTAAACCGTTAATCGTTAAGCGAAAATAATTACACCATCGCGACGGGCATTTAATTATCTTTCTATAGACGGGCACTTTGATATACTTTCGAAAAAAAAAATCGTCTTTTTCACGTTTTTTTTTCGTGGCCGAAAAAAAATCATATATGATATTGCATATCATATATGATATGTAATATCATATATACATATAATATTATATATGATATTACATATAATATCACATATGATATTACATATCATATATGATTTTTTCGGCCACGAAAAAAAACGAAAAAAAAATTTGTCGAAAATATATGAATTAGCCTATCTATAAAAAGATAATTAAATGTTCGTCGTAACGGTATATATTTTTTCACTTAACGATTAACGGTTTGAAAGATATTAATATTTGAAAAAAAGAATGAAAGTGAGTTTTTTAAATTGTTGGGATTAATCTCATCCATTAGATCAAATAAAGATATAGGGAAGATGGAAGGTGGAAATTAGTCCCTTGGTATGTAAAAAAAGTTTGGTCCTCAAGATCTTTACTCTGGATGTAAAGAAGTGTCGATTTTATGGAGTTTTGTTTAATAGTTTTGTTAATTGTTGTTTGTGGAGTTTTGCTTTGGAAATAAAACTTGATACTTGGCAATTTTCTAATTTATATAATACGAACAGTTTATATAAACTCACCAAGTAATAATAAAGTTTTATCATTGTTTCACTTAACGACATTCAAGTTCTTAAGAAAGGTTTAATCCATCGAAATATATCAATATCATCGTAATGTGTGCTGTGAGTGTGACATACTGACATTGTTAAATTTGCTAGAGAAAGGAAAATTTAGTTGCCTATGGACAAATTAAATAGACAGATTTATATTATTCGGTTCGATGTAAGTTCAAGTGTTTTAGTTAGAGATCGACAAGATATCTTTACTAGTTTTAACTTCTATTCAAATGATCTTAAACTTGGCCATTTTTTGCCCTTTAAAATGCAGGCTATTATAGTTCTTTCGCCTATTTACTTTTCCAGTTTTCACAAGCTTCAGTTGTGAATGGACACCACGGTCATCTTCATCTTATTATACGATACAATTAGGCATGCAGTGTGTCGTGTTGTTATTCAAACAGGATTTTGGTTTAATTCTATCTTGACATCACACGTATGCAAGATTTGTATCGAAATGATAATTTAGAAATGAATGACTACTTATGTTACAAGTTCAGTCGAATAGATCATCAACATGATTAGTATCTGATTAAGAACAATAAAGTTAATCAACTTTGTATTCGACATATTAACTTTTTCTTCTTCCTAAATAGAAAGATGGTCCGTTTTGTAACACAATTTGTATTCTATATGTGTCGGTAAATGACAATTAATTGTAGTGAAAGAACTACACTGTCGTACAATTAAACATGAACGATAAGATTATGGATTTATGCATATGTAACATCCTTGATCTATATAAATACATCGAGCTTCTTTTGACAAGCATAGGGTGAAGTCTAAATATACGTAACAAACTTTCTGAAATTAACCGATATACGTAACATACTTATTTTATTCCAAAGATACGTAATATACTTTTAAATACTTACCAATGTACGTAACATTGACGATTACCATTTTAAAAAGTTACAGTTTTGGTCCCTGTTGTTTGCGTTGACTTTCATAATTAGTCATTTGACTTTTTTTAATTAGAAAAGTTACAGTATTGGTCCCTTGATATTTCGTTGACTTCCACTGTTAGTCCTTTGATATTTTAATACACTTTCATCAGTTTTTCATTACGTTTTTGTCCGTCTTAAGCCGTTTTCATACGTTTTTATCATTTTTTGTCTGTTTTTATCTGTTTTCATCCGTTTTTATACACTTTTATCCGTTTTTCTTTCGTTTTCATCAGTTTTCATATGCTTTCGTCCATTTTTCTCACGTTTTTATTTGTTTTTAATCGTTTTAATCCATTTTTATATGCTTTCGTTCGTTTTTCTTATGTTTTCATATGTTTTAATCCATCTTCATCCGTTTTTATAGCTTTTGTCTGTTTTTATACATTTTAATATGTATTTGTCTGATTTCATATGTTTTTATCCATCTTCATCCGTTTTTATATGCTTTCATCCATTTTTCTCATATTTTTATTCGTTTTTAATCGTTTTAATCCATTTTTATATGCTTTCGTTTGTTTTTCTTATGTTTTCATATGTTTTTATCCATCTTCATCCGTTTTTATAGCTTTTGTCTGTTTTTATACGTTTTAATCTATATTTGTTTGTATTCATTCATTTTTATATTCTTACATTTTTTTTCTTATAAAAATGGATGAAAACGGATAAAAACGTATGAAGACGTAAGAAAAATGGACAAAAGCGTTAAAAAATGGATAAAAGCGTATAAAAATGGATAAAATGTATAAAACGGATAAAATCGTATGAAAACATAAGAAAAACTGAAGAAAGCGTATAAAAACGGATAAAAATGTATGAAAACGTAAGAAAAACGGACGAAGGCGTACAAAAATAGATGAAAACATTTAAAAATGGACAAAATGGATAAAAACGTATGAACACATAATAAAAACGGACGAAAGCGTATAGAAACGGATGAAAACAGATAAAAATGGACAAAAACGGATACAAACGTAAAAAGAGGACGAAAGCATATAAAAACGGATAAAACGCAGAAAATGGATAAAAACGTAAGAAAAATGGACAAGAGTATATAAAAACAGATGAAAACGGACAAAAATGGATATAAACGTATAAAAACGTAAGAAAAACGGATGAAATCGTATAAAAACGGAGGAAAACGGCTTAAGACGGATAAAAACGTAAAGAAAAACGGACGAAATATTATTTAAATTTCAAAGGACTAACAATGGAAGTCAACAAAATGTCAAGGGAACATTACAGTAACTTTTCTAAGTAAAAAGGTCAAAGGACTAACGATGAAAGTCAACGCAAACGACAGGGACCAAAACTGTAACTTTTTAAAATGGTAATCGTCAATGTTACGTACGTTGGTAAGTATTTAAAAGTATATTACGTATCTTTGGAATAAAATAAGTATGTTACGTATATCGGTTAATTTCAGAAAATTTGTTACGTATATTCAGACTTCACCCACAAGCATATGTTTAACAACCATGAACGCATGGAAAGGAGTAGGGGTGTTCATTGGTACACTTTTCGGGTTTGTGTGTTGTATGGTTCGGGTCCATAGGTTTGAAAATTTTCATATTCAAAACCAAAACCAACCCAAACCAATTCTAGAATGGATAAAATCAAACCATACACCAAATTTGAATTCAGTTTGGTTTCGGTTAAAACCAAGAAAACCAAATTCAAATAATATAATCTAGAAGTCACAAATTAAATAAAAACCTAAAAGTTAAAATAAAATTAATAAATCAAAAGTCTCACAAAATACTCAAGAAAATCAACAACCAAAACTTAAGAAACCAAAATGTTTCAGAAGTCTTATTAGATTGAATATTTCATTTTCAAGCTTCCAAACCTAGTTGCAATTTCACTAATCTTTTCCAAATTGTGTTATGAAAAACCAATGCTTGATTTCAGGAGTGATTAGTTTAAAAGATTTTAAATTATTAGAATTGTTAGTTGGGAAGATAAAGATAGAAATATTTGGTTTTTTTTTTTTTTTTTTTTTTTTTCAGTTTTGTTAGGTTATATATTTGTCAAACCCAAAACCAAACCAAATACCAATTAACTACTTCAGTTCATTTCAAACCAAATCATACACCAATTAAAATTTTCGGTCCGGTTTTATTCGCTTTCGGTCCGGTTTATTTTTCGGTTTGTTTGATGTCAAACCAAACACTGAACACCCCTAACAGTGCCTACGTTTTTAATATTATATAATCTATTGGTTCCAATTTAAGCATGTTGACAAAACATTTAACTGTTGGTAACATTTTAGAATCGATTATATATCTAAAAATATAGTTGAACGCGTCAAACTTTTGATTTTGGTGTCTCTTTAGGCTTTATGACAACGACAACGAGATCGAAGACCACCTATTTGTTTCATGTAACACTGCTGTAGGTATCTGGAAGGAGTTTCTAATTTGGTGGCAAATCCCAGGACTCCTATCACAACCCATAACGAAGTAGTCACCTTGGTAGATTGAGCTCCTTTAATATCAAAGCTCAACAAATTCTTTGATGTGGCAGTTAACGCAACCTTATTGTCTATATGGAGTTACAGGAACAATATGTTGTTCTTAATCAAGTAACGCCGAAAGACCTTATTTTTAACGATATTAAGCTATCGTCAGCGGTAGCGATTGAACTAGGCATACCTTTAATCTCGTCTTTTCGGAGGCGAGTTGGTAACGGCGAGTCTACATCTTTTTGGGAGGATTGTTGGCTAGGTTCTAACTGCCTTGCTCATATGTTCACAAGACTATTCGATTTGGAAGAGAACAAACTTTGTAATCTTATAACTTCTAGCTAAAGGATTTTTGTGATTAATAATATATTGAGTAAAAATCGTCCTTGTGGTATGTCCAACAATTACAATCCTTACTTTTTCGAAAATGTAAGCGTCATCCTTGTGGTAAACTATCGGTGTGGATATCGTCCCTGACCCAAAGTGAAATCACTAAAATGCCCCAGAGTGAAAGACATAGCCTCACTGAAGTCAAGGGCCATTTGGAGGCAGGAACGAAATCCGCATTGATGATTTCACACAGGGACGAAGCATGCACTTTCAAAAAGGTTAGGACAATACAATGCATGCTTCGAAAAAATATAATTTCCGAGTAGAAATAAAAAATAAACCGTTTAGTTGGGTAGAATGGTTTAGTAACCCTTATAAGTTATAACATTCTATCTTCTTTCTTGTAACTTGCATCTCTAGCGTCTTGCTAGTTTTGTATAAATCGCCATTGAGAAAAAAAATTGTGATTTTGGTTTTGCATCTGTTTGCAAAGTTTTATAGTTAAGCGTTGTGTTTTCTGGACATTAAAAATATTTAATATATGTACAATATACTTATAAACTCGTAATAACCTGAGGATAAAATAAAGAGGCAACAAACACCCTATAGGACCATTGGTTTACTCATAATGCATGTTATTTAGACACTCTATCGCTCAACCTGATTTTATGCTTTCTGTTTTTATGCGAAAATAATCTTTCATTAGTCATGCAAAATGCTTGTAATGATACTAGTTTTAATGCCCGTACACGCACGGAGCTCGGACAATAAATACAAATAACAATATTGTTTCAAATATATTTATTCACGCTTGAAAGTAGGAGTGCCAAAAACCTGGGTCGGATTAAACCTATTCAAGTCGGGTTACTCGGATCAATACTTGTATTTGGGTTATTCAGGTCGACCCGAGTAACCCAACTACTAAATAGGGTTGGATATCGGGTTGAAAATGTTTGATTAACCCAGGTTTAAGTAATATATTTTTTAAATTCGAGTAACCCGAATACTAAATAAAGATTTTTTATGAGTTAGATATTTAAACTTATTGAACATGACAATTTTTTTTAGTTATTTTACTCATATTTGAGTTGACCTGAACTTGAATAGACCTGAACCCGACTAACCCGAGATCTTAATTAGGTCATGTTCGAGTATGTTTTCTTTAGCCTCAATCCGACTTTGACCAAACCCGTCCAACACCCCTACTTTAAAGTATGGTCAATTTTTATTTTTAATGTCATTGTTTAAGGTTGACGTTATATTCTTAAATTAAATTTCATAGGTTTATGTTCTAAATTATTTGTTGATGGTGTGATAGGAGGTAGTCGGTTTTTTAAAATGTTGAAACTATAGAGTTTGTCATGACTACACACTCCTTTTCAATAGCAACCATGACTATACTCATCAGTTCTAATCAAACAATTCCGTCCTCCAATCTTCGTATTTACATCAGTCTTTGTCTTCGTATTTGCTTCATAAGTCGATGAGAGGAAGTATCGATAAATTGGTAGGCATGATTGATGGAGGGTGGAGAACAACCCTATACATTGCACGTCGACTAATATTGTTATACTTTTACATGAAATCCCTTTGTCTTCGGGTAAATCACAATTACATAAAATATGATTGATGCCAAGAATCACCAACATGGTGAATACCCTAAAACGTCTTTACCTTTACAGACGCTCCCTGTTTGATAAGAGATTCGAGCATTGCATCCAGATACATTTGACATATGTCTTCGACTTAAATCTTACTAACCTTCTGCACACAAGTTGAAAACGTATATATAATTAGTAAAACATATATTCGTGCCTTAGTGGATTAAGGAAGATGCTTGTCAAATTTGAGATATATGTAATACATAAAGAGTGGCCTTTGAGACATCACTTACAAAAGCTTTCAGCTCTTCAGTCACCCCAGAGAATGGATAGAAAGTGCTTGTTGTTTCTTCTTTAGCATTAAAGAGAGAGACCTAAACATAGGCCAACGACATCAAGATGTCAAAAGGCAGTATCTGCAAACTTTGACTTCATGCATGATTAAGTTAGTATAAATGGTTTATTTGGGTTGTATTCTATGTTATCCTTGCAGAAACAATTTGATGAAAAAATAGTTGAATTTTCTCCCATCTCCACACTACATGTCAATTTTGGTACTTAACATGTGGTGCTTAATAAGACCATGGTCTCATTCATCGAAATTTCAAACCATTAAGTTTCACACTGGTTTCCCCAATAACCCATCTATAAAGCGATCATGCATTCTATTGAATGAGACAAATGAACGACAAAGTTAAAGGGAGTAAAATTAGTAACTTACGTGGAGGCCCACAATGAAGTTTCATGTCAGAGATGCATTGCCATGACATCAAGCCTGTGGGTCTGAGATTAGCTATTTATGTGTTAATTAGTATGTCATTGTTTACAATTTACACATATAGTTAAGAGTTTGCTAGTGTGGACTGTGTGGTCTGAGATTACCTCGATATAGTTAGGAGCTCCATTCTTGAATCGAGTACCACCACTGGAAAGTTAACATACTCCCCGTTTACTTTGACCCAGTTTTGATGTTCTTTGACTTTACCCATCTTGGTTTAAGGAATGCTATTATACCATTTCTGAAAATCACAATAGTAGCATATTCAGAAGATGAATTAATCCAGTTTTTATGCCTTTTAAAATTTTGATTCTAGGTCATTTTTAAAACATTACTACCAAATAGCAGCTACAATTACATTACAATCGTAACACACAAATAACATATCTCAATTGCATCCTTATATATAAGAATTAATTCATACATGGGTGAAGGTTTATTTTTCTTAATAAAAAGTTTGCCCACAATCAATATATTGAACATACGTGTGATAACAATTCATAGAATTGATTGGGAAAGAATAATTATGTCATGCAAAAGGCACCATCAACTTCAAACGATGTAGGTCGATTATCTATACTAACGAAAGCTGAATTTGACCATGATTATCTGAAACTAATTCAATATAAATCATTAAAACTTTACCTCTAAAGAAATCAAGCAATGATTAAAGTTTGATCGCAGTTATGATACTTATTGATGATTTCGGCCTTTAATTGGAAGTTTGATATTCAGGGATGTGAATTTTTTGGTTTTTTTCTCACACGATTTGGGTGGATGAAGAAGAATGGGAATATGTGTGTAACTCCACCGTGTTTTTTTTATTATTTACAGTTTGGCTCCCTCTCAATTAAACAATTAACATCAACCCCATGTGGTTTTCTATCTTTTTCCTTAGAAGTTTTTTAAAACGAAATTTTGTAATCGTTGACCAAATTGGATTCAATTTTGACTTTTAATTAACTAATCACGTCGCTCAATTTCGCCTACTTGGCAAAATCAAGGTTTCCTATTGGCCCAATTTTTTTTAAGTGAAAAGGGTTTTAAAAAATACTCCGAAATGATGTAATTCTTAAAGATTCTTCTAGCTAGGTTATTGGTATTCCAAAAAGGAAAAAGGTTCTAAAAAATACCACGACCTTATCGGAGTAGATAGTGATGGAGTAGGATAAGGTTATACACATAACAACAATAGAGTATAACGTCTTTACCCAAATGTACAAAAATTACTTTCAGAAAAATGTGATCAAAATATGTAGTGCATGTATAGTATGAGAGAAGGTTACATAGATTTTTATTTAGAGAAAGTCTACAACCACAAAGAAAATTCCTACAAAAAAATTTCACAAAGAGACGTGGCATGCCACTTGGCTTTTTTTTTCTTTTTTTTTTTCTCTTCTCTAATAATACGTACATAATTCTCTCTCCAAACTTTATCCTTCTCACCCACTCATCTCCTACACATGAATCAATCTTCTCCTTTATGTTCTTCATCATATCAATCAAACGAATCATCTTATATTTCGTCTCCTTTACATGATGATTATTTATCAGAAACACCTAAAACACCCCAAACTGAGAATGTGGAATCTGATGAGGAAGGAACAAAGTAAGTCTTATATTGCTATCATAATTTTTTTTTTTATGTTGTTGTATGTGGTTATTTCTTAATCTTTTATTTGATTTTAAAATTTAGGTGTTATGTGATCAACAAAGGCCTACTCCCAAAATCAGTCAACTACAATTAATTGATTTTAAAGGTTTTCGAATTAAAGGTTGATTTTACAATTGGGAAGGCCAATTAAAGGTTTTCCATGATGATTCATACTCCTATTATGTAAAATCAATTAATTGGAAAACTAGTCAACGAGATTGATTTTGGGTTGGGTTGGGTCCAATGCTCCAATCTAAACCACATAATACAAGAGCATTTTACAATTGAAGCATATAAACACATTTGAGTTAACACATTAAACCATAGACCACGAGTCCATTTTTTGAGATTTCATTATTTTTGAATTTTTTGATGGTATATATAAAGAAAAAAGTATATCTTGAATTTTCTTTGACCATAATTTGATATTTTTTAACAGTGGGAATAATGGTTTTCACTTGGAAAAAGAAACCAACTGCGAGACACAAATTGAAGGGATCGGAGAACCAAAAGTTGGCATGACTTTCGACACAATAAAAGAACTTTCTAATTTTTATGCAATATATGGGAAAAAAATGGGATTTGGAGTGTTCAAAAGATCTTCCAACAAGTCTCAACCTGATGAAGATACAAGGTATGCTACTTTTGCTTGTAATCGTGCTCAAAAGTCGGTGTCAAAATCAAAAAATTCTTTAAAACCTCGTCCCATTACCAAAACAGATTGTGGCGCAATTTGTGGAACAATATGAAAATGCGTTGAGGGATAGGGCTGAGAAAGAGAACATAGAAGATTTTAATTCCTACAATTCATGGTACCCGCCAATAACCCGTTATGCCATGGAAGAACAAATGCAACATGTTTTAACCAATGCTAAGTTTAAAGAGTTTAGGGAAGAGTTGACAGGAAAGATGTATTGTGTGCTTGGATCTATTAAATCAGAAGGTGGACATACAAATTATGAAGTTCTAGAGGATGTAATGGATAATGATGGAAATATAATAAAGAAGCAATATGCAGTTTGGTTCAAAAAAGGTGAATCGCATGAAGACTGTGATATTAGATGCATATGTCGTTTGTTTGAATTTAGGGGAATGTTGTGTAGACATGCACTAACGGTACTTATTAATGAGAGCATATATGTTGTTCCAAATAAATACATATTACGAAGATGGAGAAAAGATGTAAAAAGAAGACATACTAAGGTTAAAGTAAATTATGCTGATTGGGTTGTCTCAGATGTTGGGCGTCGTTATGATAAAATGTGTACTGCTTTTTATGAAGTGGCGGACTTGGCATCTGAGCTAGACGAAAAATGTATTCTTGTACTTGATCGAGTTAAGGAATTAAAGAGTGAAATCTTAACTGGAAAAGTTAGCACTAGTAGCCCCGTGTGTACGCCACACCAGAGTGCTTCTATCAAGGATGATAATAAGATTCGTGATCCTAAGGGAGTTCAAGGAAAAGGTCGACCTGCTGGTAGACTCAAGCCCACATCTGAGAAAATTATTACAAGAAGCCAGAAAAAGAAGAAGGTATTTGAGGTATATTATTTATTTGAGTAAAAAAGTTAATAAATCTGCCTAACCTTTTCACTTTGATTGTAGAAATTGCAGGATACTGATAATATTGGTTGTGGAGCCGAGAATAGTGAAACAATGAAGAAACGTTTTAAGAAGGAGAAAAAGGTAACTACATAATCATCATGTAAAACTCAATTAGTGGAAAGTTGTGCATTGATATTATGTTCATGTGTTTGACCACAACTATTATGGTGTGTTGTTTCAATTGCAGGGGAATAAAAGTGACTACTCTCTTCCGAGTGACATAAATCACAACTATGCTAATTTTCCACTTCACTATGAAGGATTCATTCCGAGTTATGCTTTGCAAGATCCATTGTACCATTTGCAAGCCAATCATACTCAATTACTGCAGCATATAGCCGTCCAAATGCAGCAATCATCACATCTCAGCTCCATAGATGGTGTTTAGCATCTAGTTAATCACAATTCCAGTTCCCTTATTTCATTGCTACTTTATACTATGAAGTGTTGGACACTTTTTTTGTGCCATAAACATGATTTTTGTTTGGTCTTGAGATGAACTCATGGTACTTCTATTATCTAGTGTTGCTATGAAAAAAATTTAACAACTATATGGTGTTTTAATAGTTTGTATATGGTTTTCGGATGCGTGTTTTTATAAGTTTATATGGTTGTTTTTTACAGCTTTTGTATGCTGTTTTTACAGCTTTTAAATGTTGTTTTTAAGGTGTTTTTACAGCAGAATCTACCCATTTTGACATCAGAAAGATGGCTGTTTTTTTCAGCTTCTGTATATTGTTTTTACAGGTTTGAAATGTTGTTTTTACAGCTTTAAAATGATGTTTTTTTACAGCAGCAATATGGTTGTTTGGACAGAAAAAACATGGCGAAAACATGGCTGTTTGGACAACATAAATATGGAGCTTTGTAGCATTTTTAGATGCTATTTTTACACTTTTTTAATTGTTGATTTTGCAGTGTATATATGTGGTTTTGTGGAGATAGTAAGATTGAACATGCTTCATGTTTTCTATTTGATAACTCTTGTGTTTGCATAATACATAGCATAGAAAAAGAGAAGAGACAGAACAAGAAAAGATTAAAAAAAAAAAAAAAAAAAAAAAAAAAAAGTCCAACTTGCATGCCACGTCTCTTTGTGAGATTTGTTTGTGAAAATTTCTTTGTGGATGTAGACTTCCTCTTTTATTTATATTCGAAAGTTGAGTTTTAACGTGCATGAGATGCGAGTGATGATTAGACTCCTGTACGTAGTCCTATTGGGTTACATTACTTGAGGTCCTATATATTTTGCTACGATGGATAAATATAGTTATTAAATAGCTATATATAAGTATTAGATATATGTTCATTTGCAAGTTTCAATTAGTTTTCTAGATAAATTAGGATTCTTATATTTTATTAGTTTTGTTTCTTTATAAATACTTAGATGTATTACGATAGTACGTATCTGGTCAATCGAATACATATTAATTTTCTTTGGTTCTCTAAATTCTTTTAAGCATTCTTGTTTGTGAAGAGTCTTTTCTTCTTGAAATCCATCCGGTGTTGATAATGAAGATGAACTTTTTGTTGATGATTTTCATATTGTTTAACCTAGTTAGCAATCTTGATGCGTCCTTGAGTCGTGTGATTAATCTTGCATCTTATAAATCCAAAGTTGACTTGGTATCCAATCGCAAGATTAATCATGAATTTAAATCAGGGGCCGTTATTGGTTCATTTGATAAAAGCGGAGATGGAGCAAATGTAGGAGAAGGCGGCCGTGGAGTCTCGGTTGGTGGCAGTAAATTCTCTTCTTACGGATCTAATGGTTATTATAATTCTTATGGTTATGGTTATTGGCCTTATGGTCAGTATAATCCTTATGGTTATGGTTATTGGCCGTATGGTTATTATAATCCTTATAGGTACTATAATTCTGATGGTTATTACGGCGGGGCTCCTGCTCCCACTAGCGGTGTCAATGCCAGGAGCATCCACACGGTTTCTCTTCCTCGACTGGGTGTTACTATTTTGGGCTCATTAGGTTTCTTGTGTTTTGCCTAGGATCTTAATTTATGCATATCTTGTTCAGGGCCGGTCCTGAGTTTTTTGCTACCCTGGGCGAGTCGGCAAAAAATGCCCCTTTAAACAAATAACATGCTATTCTTTAGTTTAGAACGTAATTAAATCAGCGCATCATCCTCACGCCAAATGTTGTTTGCTAAATACATTGTTACGATAAAATGTTACAAAGTATCCTTAGCTCAAATATACTCTTGGTTAAGTTATGTAAAGTTAAGTGAAGTTTGATTTTCTTTTCAATTTGGGTTATTCAATATTTTTGGTGTCTCAAGTTTCATTTGATTTTGAGATATCATTAAACATTATTGTACACAACTAAATTGTTTCGTTTAAACCATAAGGGTTGGCTCAGCGGTAAGACTATCTATATTCCAAAATGGAGGTCAATGGTCAACGGGGAGAAAAATTAATCCTCTTGTGGCAACGGGGATTCACCCACCGACTCCAATCTATCTATAAGCGTAGTCGTCCTGAGATTAGTCGGCTCGCAATATTAATATTTGAAAATGTTTATGCAAAACCATTAAAACAAGCTTAACTTCTAGTAATCGTTAGGAACATCTTACTAATTGTTACAATAATTTACTACCTATATTTATACGACAAGGAAAAGTTAAGCATCTATCTATAGCACATTAAAAATAATAGAAGTGTATGTACATATTAATTTAAATAGATGTTTACATATAACTATATATATTTCGTTACTTGTTGATACTTCATATTATGAACTAATGAGTTTGAGGTTGATGCAAACTAAAAACTAGAAAGTAAATGAGTAATGAAATATTGCAAAGAAAATCTGAAAATCTGAAAATCAATTAAATTTTCCTAAAAACGACAAAATATGTTTGATGATTTGATATAAATAGTAAAATAGTACTCCTACTATTTAATACTGCAAAATACTATTTGGTAAAAGATACGTAGTGCTAGTAAAAGACTAAAAAGTCAATTAAAATAATTCATCCCTATTTTCTCTTACATTTTGTCTCCCTCTTTCTCCTCTCCTTCTTCTTCTCCCTTCTGTTTTTCAAGTGACTGTATTTTTTCTCCGGTGAACTTGTTTTCTTTTTTTCTTTTTCTTTATACAAAACAAAACATTTTTTTTTTTTTTTCACGTATTTCTTCTATATTTAGTAGGCAAGATCTAATCATTACAACACAAGCTTCATTATATAAAATCAATTCACAACATCAAAACTTTGATGCCCCCTATATATATGATGCCCTGGGCCGTAGCCCGTGCCGCCCATAGCCAGGGCCGGCCCTGATCTTGTTTTACATATAACAAAAGATTAAACTTTTGTTCCTTTAGTTAACATGATGAGATGTTTAATTAGTTAGATTTTATGATTTTTATGTTTTGTAAGGGATTTGTAATGTTGATTACATTTTTTAAAATTTATATAAAGAAGCGCTGTGGCAATGAACTGCATGCTAATATCAATCTCAAAACTAAAGGTTGGTTGAACTGGTTCTTTCTTTTCATCAAGTGTGCCACAATAAGTTTCCATATACTAGATAAACACATGCGAATAAAGAAACTAAACACCGTCTTAAAGCATTCCTTATTAGTGATATCCGATTTCCTATATAAGCACCTTGCCACCTTGAATATTAATTAATCTTATTGTTCATACTCCATAACCTCAACCGATCAATTTTCTTTTGTTTTTCGTTTTCTTTATAAAGCGTGGTATGACTGGTATCTCAAAGAAGATGATGAAGATGAACAAGTTGATGTTGATTTTCATATTGTTTAACCTAGTTAACAATCTTGATGCGTCCTTGGATCGTAAGCGTAATCTTGAATCTGAATCCGAAGTTGATTTGTTATCCAATCTAGTGAGTATTAACGAGTCTAGTTCAGGCGCCAATTATATTATATTCATTGATAACCTTGGAGGAAGTCGTGCAGGATATGGTGGTGGTAGTCAGATTGGTGTACCCTATGACGACGGTCACGACGATGATGATGATGGCAACGACGAGAGCCTGCACACGTCTTCTCTTCCTCAATTGGCTTTAACTATCTTGGGCCTAGCAGTTTTATTTGTTCTTTTCGTCGTGTTAGATTTTCATTCATATTTTCTTTTATTGATAGTTTTGTTGCTTCAATAAACATGATGAGTTGTAGAAGTTAGAATTTACGATTCTGATTTTTTTTTTTTAGACGGCAATTTATATATGTTCTTTTTAAGCTGTTACATTTGTTCGATTGATATAACGATGTATTAATATAAAAACTTGGTGGGATTATGATACCAGTCTTAAAATAAAAGGTTGGTTCTTGGAATTAAGCTTTATGTGGTTTCTTTAGTCATGGTATTTGACTATGTTTGATATACTAGACGATTACCTGTGCATAGCAACGGGATATTATAGCGACAAATAGTTTATTGATAAAAAAAATTTTATAGGTTATAAATGAAAAACAATAAAAGTTTGAAGATTTGGGAATTAAACATAATGTTTTGAAACCCGATTCGACCTGGGTGGTTCAACCGGTTGAACCGTTCCGGTCGAAAAATTGGTCGATTTAAACCGGGTCAACTTGCTAGGTTGGGTCGAAAACGGGTCAAATTAAACCGGTTCAACCCTTCGGGTTTGAAGCGTCCCGGGTCAACCCGGTTTGTGATATGTATTAATTGTTTTAATTTGTTATATTTAATTTGGTAGATATGTTTTGAAACCCGGTTCGACCCGGGTGGTTCAACTGGTTGAACCATTCCGGTCGAAAAATTGGTTGATTTAAACCGGGTCAATTTGCTAGGTTGGGTAAAAATGGGTCAAATTAAACCAATCCAACCCGTCGGGTTTGAAGCGTCCCAGGTCAACCCTGTTTGTGATTTGTATTAATTGTTTTAATTGGTTGTATTTAATTTGCTAGATATGTTTTGAAACCCGGTTCGACCCGGGTGGTTCAACCGATTAAACCGTTCCGGTCAAAAATTTGGTCGATTTAAACCGGGTCAACTTGCTAGGTTGGGTCGAAAACGGGTCAAATTAAACCGGTTTAACCCGTTGGGTTTGAAGCGTCCCGGGTCAACCCGGTTTGTGATTTGTATTAATTGTTTTAATTGGTTGTACAATATGTATAAATCATTGTAATTTTAAGTAATGGGGTGTTTTAATAAGAGTATTAATTACATTTCATAATTTCCATATATATATTTTTCAACATTTCACATTTCACTTCTTGACTTTTTCACTTTCACCTTTGACCATTTTTGCTTTATAGATAGTATAGATAAAGGAAAAACTATATACTTAAAAATGAAAATTTTCAAAAAAAAATATATATTAATATCATAAACCGTTATTATTATTTTCGTTTATAACCCGAAACTCATATTATTTTCATTCAGTTTAAATCGTATTTAATCTCCAAATTCTTAAACTTTTAATATTTTTTGTTTATAACCCATAAATTTTTTTTATTACTACAAATTAAATATATGCTACTATAAAATCTCGTTGCTATACATGGGTACTCGTCTAGTTTGTTTGAAAGTCGATATTGTTTGATTCATTGCTTTGGTTTTAGAGTTTAAAATCAATTTGGTTAAACATCCGACCAGCATCAACAAAATAATAGAACGGTAAACGAGCTATCATACATAACCAAATAACTTTAGTAACTCCAACAGGACGGGTCGAAAGGCAGCGTACGCCAATCCATATCTTTCCCCTTCTTAAAGCATAGGGCGTGGTAACACCTATAATATCAAAAAAATGCTACTGTATCAGGCGTCACATCATTATACTCATTTTTAACACTAACACCAAAAAATATCCCATCACTAATAACATCCATAACACCACCCTTTTGAGACGCATAATTTTATTTTATTTTCTATTTTTTAAACAAACTAAATTTCATTAATTCAAATAAAAATAAAATAGTAATCTTAAAAAACGTACAAAAAATAAAGAAACATACGAAGAATAAAAAACATGCGGAAAAAGAATTTAAAAAATATGAAACTAAAAAAAATACAATAGCTAATTTTGTTAGTTGTTGTTGAAGTTGATAAATGTTCATTATTTCTTCTTTTTGCATTTCGATGAGGAGTGCTTGGTCCGCCGGCAAATCGTCGGATGGAGTACGAGAAACTTCAATTCTTTCATTTTTAGCATGCCCTCGTCTTTCTTACGCGACGCCTCGTACGCCGTCACCACGACCCCCAGTTTGATTCGAAACTCATTTTGCATAAAATCACCAAATTCAAACGGGTTACTTCCAGCGGTGCTCGACGAAGTTTCAAATTTATTTTTTTGGAGGGACGTGGTTTGCTAGGGGGACGAAGTCTCACATCTGCTCTGAATAGCTCGTCATGTCTAGTGGGATCAACGAGCACGGGTGTGTCCCATTTGGAGTGTTTTTTCAAGATATCTCACGCGTCTTCTAGAGAAAATGATTTTCCTCCTTTTACCTCTTGACGATATGCATTCCTAACACGGTTCATAAAATCAAGCTTGTTTTCCTCGCTACGACCACCCATATGTTGGAAACGTTTAAAGATTGCATTGGACTTTTGGCAATTATGCTTCAACGTATGCCACTTACTCGTCAACATGTCCTTGTTACGTTTTTGGAAACTAGTTTTGTTGAACTCGTGGAGAACCTTTTACCAAAATGAATCATTGTTTTGGTCAGCTCAGACATAATTATCCTCGGAAACAGCAGCATAACGAAAGGCTAATAACGTTTCCTCCGAAGATAACCAATGATGAGAACATATTATGGTTTTGGTTTCGGGTTTGTTTTGGGTTGTGGGTTTCGGGTCCTTTCCCCGTTTTGCGGCTCGTATTCCCTTTCTTTTGGTTTTTTAGGTTTCGGTTTCGGTTTCGAGTGGTGGTTGTGGTTGTGATGTTTGTGGTTGTGTCTTGTATGGTGATGGTGGATTTTGCTGTAGATTTTGAAATTGTTAGTAGGCATTTGTTATTGTTGAAAATATTGTTGTTGATGATAAAGTTGTTCGGTGTATAGGGCGGCATTTGGTATTGGCTACTGGTGTGTGGTTAATCACACACCTTTTATTTGTCATATTAAGACCAAAATTATCAAAAACTAACCATAAATGTCAAAGATATTGTGTTTTAGTGTTTGTGACTGTGTAGATATGGATATTTCAAAAATGGACATAAATCGAGCCAAAAAGACAAAAACGAACACGAAATTTGGAAAAGTGTTAAAAGCCGAAGCTGGGGAAGCAAATGATCAAAGAAATGCTCAAAATATCAAAGATAGTCCTTGAAAATCATCAAAGTTACAAAAATGACCTTGAATGTAGTTTGAAGAACTTGGCAAGATTGGTCCCTTAACTTTCATCAATTGTCAAATATGGTCCTTGAATAGAATTATTTAAAGAAAAGTCAAAAGTCAACCCTCAAGAATGTTCAAATGGCAAGAGTGACCCTTGGTACAAACTTTACAAATATGGCAGAGTTGGTCCCTGAACTTTGAGATATGGCAAAAATAGTCCTGCTACTTTAGCCTAATTTAAACCTTAAACCTTTTACTAATCCTAAACCTTATAACCAAATCTGCCAAATACTACTAACCCAAAATAAACCCAATCCCAAAACCCCAACGAGGCCCAGCTCATAAACAATATTAACCCAAGCCCACCTTATTCCCTTACCCGATCCACACCACAAACCCGGTCAAACCACCCACTATTATTTCCGCTCAAACAAATAATAAAAAAACTCACCCCGCCCTCTTTTTACCACCATACAATCTGCATCCCCAAAAATTACTTAGAACCCTAATTTACCCGTACCATTTAATTCACCCAATCATTGGATACCTGAGCCTTCTCGAAGACTGACCCACATATAAGAGAATGTCATGATTGCCAACATGGCAGAAAGGGATCATTTGATTGGTTGTGACACCTCTCATACTTGATCCGAGGGTTGTGATGAATAGTTCCCCATGAGAAGATGATCAAGGGCCATAATTGGTGTTCCAAAGGCTTCCACAAGATACCCTAAGCTCCTCACCCCTCAGCTATAAATAGGACCCTTTTTCACCTCATTGTATATATAGATTTTTATAAAGTTACTATGCCAATTGACTTTCAGCTTTTTAATTCCTTTTGTAATCCTTTAAACTTTGCAATCCAAGCTTTCTACTTAATAAAAGTTTCAGTTTATTTACTTATTGCAATTTAAATTCAGTTTTTGAACTTTTACCTTTAATTTGAGTTATGTTTGTTTAATATAATTTGAGCTTGTTTACTGTTACATTTAGTTTCATATAATTTAGTTAAAGCTTTATAAAAATTTACTTTGATATATTCTGTCATAAAACAAAAACTCCAAAAAAAAAAAAAAAAAAAAAAAAAAAAAAAAAAAAAAAAAAAAGTAGATTAGTTCTATTAAGCTTCAACAAGCTTACTCTCTCTCTCTCTCATCAAGCTTATATCAGCTTTACAAAGCTTTTGTGAACTACTGAGTGCCTAATTTAGATCATATCTCATTCTTCTCACTTTGGTCAACAAGTCAAAGAAGCACTCAAAGAAGCACTCCAGCTTATCATTCAAGAAGAAGACCCCTAGGACTTATAATTATCTTTTCTGAGCTTATTCTAAGCTCATCATTGAGAAATGTTACCCTTGTTCAGCTAGGGTTGTTTGTAAGTTCAATATTCATTTTTAGTCAATTTTCTCATGTATAGCTTATATGTTTGATTACTGCTTATATCTACTGTTACTAGTTAATTAACTGCTTATTTGTGATATTTGAAGTTAGTTGTTACTCATTTGCTTAGATTCAATTACATAATCTCATAATTGCTTAGTTTTTGAATATTCACTGTCAATTTTGCATAATTAACTCTTAGTAGTAATCTAGTTAAGTGTTAGATTCTGCATATTTTTAGTTTTAAATAGTTTCATATAGCTTATGAGGTGAGATCCATGACAAACCACTAATATCTAAAGAACAAACCACAACATCCCAACCATCCATCCTTCTTTCATCTAACGGCAGAGATCAAATCTGAAAATAAAAAACAAGGGCAAATTAGTAATTCTACCATTAACATATAAAAGTAAAAAATATCTTTCAATTATCTCACTTAATCAAACCAACCTCTCTCATAAAAACACACACGAACATTCTCTCTCAAAACAAACACCAGAAAATCACGTCAGAAAATAACAATAAAACCACCACCGTAAAAACCGTTGTCGTTCACACACAATCACCAGAAAATAACCATCGTCGGTCACACATAATCACCAGAAGAATCACGTATATGTTGTTCCGCCGACGATCTATTGTTCCGCCACCGATCTATCGATCCATCGTCCTCCACCATCAGCCGTTGAACCTCATAACATAAAAGTGTTTCTATATTTTATTTGGTTAGTTATTTTTTCTATGAGCTGAGCTTAGTGATTTTATTATAAATTCAGTTTATTGCCTTTATCTCATAATTTTGATAGTAATTGTGATGTGAATGGTTCAGTTGGTGGTTAGAAGGGTTTTGGTCTTGGTTGGAATAAATTTGATTAATGTGTTAGTAGTTATAAGCAAATGTTTTGAGTGTGTGGTGATTCTTATGCTGAGGACTTAAGAGGTGAATAATTGGGATAAGCGATATGAATAAGAAAGTTATAAACTGTTTATTTTGTTCTCAAGTCACGTGTGATTTACTCTTTGTTTGTAAACTGAATCACATGTGATTCTGTTCTGTAAAGAAGTAAAATCACATGTGATTTACTCTTTGTTTGTATAAGTTGAATCACATGTGATTCTTCTTTGTAGTGTTTTATTATGAAAAATGCAAATCACATGTGATCTACTTTATTTTTAATTTTTTTTAATATATAAGTTGAATCTGTTTTGAAGGTAACCGAATTATTTTTTTTGCATTATTTCCAGTTCCATCAACCGCTGGAAACAAAGGTGGTGTTAAAGGAAAAACATAATGGAGGAGATAAGCCACTTCAAATTATGGTGGAGCTGAAACAGAAACGTGGAATATTGGAGAAAAGACTAAGACACATGCAAAATAAATTTTGATTTTGAATTTATTTTTCATTTTCTTTTATGCAATGCTTTATACGTGTTGTGAATTGAAATTTTGAAATTCTCATTTACTTAAATTCAAATCTTTTTACTGAATGCTCATTTCTTGTATTTGTATTATGTTTGAATATAAGACATAAGAGAGTACTCTAACACTCTAACATGTTACCAAATCAAGTATAAATCCCATGCAAATCACATGTGATTCGTATGTAAATCACATGTGATTCGTGTGTTAACCACATGTGATTCACCTTATAAAATAATTTGAGGTAAAATCACATGTGGTTTGAGGTAAATCACATGTGATTTGCATATCAATCTGCGTAAAAATACAACAAACAAAGCCACAAAGAAGGCGTATGGCTTAAACTTGCCTTTTTTTCATTTATCATTTTTTAAAAAAAAAATAGAAACACCTAAGATCAACACATTCATATAAATCATTAATCATCACTCGTACGTACATAAAGTACCTAAAGCCTAATCATACAATAACATTCGGTGATACCGAACTTACAAGTTGAATAACCTAACACATAAAGTACCTAATCATCTTCCCCTTGAATTTCTTTGACACCTTCTTATGCTCATCACTTTCAAAATCTTCTTTGGAATCCAATAGGAATTTTGGTTATATATTCATTTTTTATCTTCTTTAGTAGTTAGTTCATAGTTTAATAAAAATTTTGGTTAAATGTTAGTAATTTTTTATCGTCTTTAGTAGTTTGTTCATAGTTTTTTTGGAACATTTACAAGTCTGTTTAGAAAGGCATATGTTACAAAATTTGGTACACAAGGAAGATTAGGTACATCACATGTGATTCGAGCTCAAATCACATGTGATTTGAGGAACAATCACATTTGATTCGAGGATTCACATACTAACTTATGAAAGAAGTCAGATATTTAACCAGTTAACAAAATATATATTTAGAACACTATTTTTGCAGAAGTCTAATGTAACCAGATGCAAATCTATTTTTTATATACTTCAAATAATTATACATATACAAATACTAAACAAATAAACATTATATGCTTTGTGAAGATAAGTAACAAAAGCAACAATAATCATACTTTAAAGGCTATCAAATGTGTTTACAACATATATTTGTAAGGCTCAAAATGTTCTAAAAATGTTATCAAGAATATACCCATATCCAAACATGTGATATATAACGAACATGTTGTAAATTAAGTATATCCGGAACATATATAAATCACATGTGATTAGTGGTTAAATCACATGTGATTCGAAGTACAATCACACGTGATCTACAGATCCACCTGTGAAAAATAATTAACATACATTTACAGTTACCAAAATTAGTGAAACAAAATTTGTATGCATTGATTACACAACAAAATACTTGTTCATTTTACAACATGTTCACCCAAATACTAAAAAGTAGAAAGTCATTGATTCCTAATGCAACTCGTAAGCCAGTCGATTCCTAATATTTCTATTTCTAACCACTTCTAACCACTTGCGGATGGTGGTTCAATAACATATGCTACGTTATCCTTAGCATGACTCCAACTCCTTCAAACTCAACACTATTCTTGAGCCTCATCTTCATTTTCGGTTGCGCCTTCTTATAATCAACAATTTTATGACGATGAACCTTTTTTTAGTTCCAGGAAGAGGTCTATTTGTGACTTTTACTTTTTAAGGTAGAACCTTAAAGTTTAAAATGTTTCGTTTTTAACCTTATATTTTAAAATGTTTAAAATAGAACCCTAAAGTTTAAAATGTTTTATTTTGAACCTTATATTTTAAAATGTTTAAAATAGAACAAAAGTTTAAAATGTTTAAAAGAAACCTTATATTTATATTATAATTGTTATATTATTTGAAACTACTAAAACAAAATTCCCGTTTTAGATATATAGAAAATGTGAATAGTATGCTAACCCATGAAAACCGCACATCTATCATATGGGCTATTAATGGAACGTGTGTGGTTTACCGGCACATTAATAAAAGAACATAAGTGAAAGATGATGTGGGTCTCGCGATTCTCGGGCTGACTCGAGCCGGGTACCACGCGGGTTTTGCATGGTTAAATTCACTGTCTTATTCATGATCCTCGGCATCACAGTCATGAATTGTAGATAAGCATATACGAGATTAACATGCCATTGATCAGAATCAATGAATCTCAAAAGAACTAGGAATTTCATAGAGAATGAAATTGACAAAGACATTGTCTACCTAAAATAAATTCGTGATGTGATTACGGCAACCCTCTTCATAAAACGAATCTAAAATAATTATTCAAACATGGTTTCATGATTTAATATTGAGTTTCATCAGCTATGGATCAAGTTCTACACTATTTTCCAAATCGTGTATGTATATATGTCCTGGTCGACATATGTTAAAACACAACTCAATTCCCATTTGTTTTCCTTCACTCTCACAACCCTTAAAGTCCTTGTTATACATTAAAAATCTCAAATAATATCCCAATATCTCTGACACTCAATAGTTAGAACATGTGAGAATGTTTTGAATCTTAATATGAGTTCATACGTTATATATATATATAACGTATAACCTACTACTCTTTCACCACCCCTCACACTCACTCCTTTCTACATTTTTAAGTTCCTTTCAACTCTTAAACAAGTCACAAACGACCAGGAAGCTTTTCCATTTCATTTGGGTCTCATTCGAAGGTTATGGAGTTTAATATAACTCGTATATTGGTTCTAGCCATTCATGGGATTGTTCCTCTTGTTCTACTCATTCTTGCTCGTCCACTCACCACCCTAGAGGTGTTGTAAGTCATTTTTACATCTCTTGATTTCATTTAAACATCTCATGCATCATATTTTGTCTCATGTCGAACGTATATAATTTTTATATATATACATACCTACGTATGAATATGTAGAACACAAAACGTGACTAGCCTCTATTTTGGAAGGCCTAGGAGTCATGTAGCACACATATTTCACGTTCATTTTCATGTTTCAAGCACTATTCGAACTCATATTGAACTTACTAAAATCAGACATAAAACCCAAAACAACTTAGAAATATTTTTAAGTCTTTTACTTATATAAAAATGTCCCAAGCTACCTACGGTTTGATCGTATATCTTTAAATTTAACTTAATAAGCATACTATATTTTTACATAACCTACTAGACCACCTAGCTAGCTATCATTTTCATATAGATAACTCGTTAAGATACTCACGTCTCGACCCTCAAAAATCGCCGAAGTAAATTGACAAACTCGTACATACCATAAACACTTAGAATTTTTCGAAGTCTTTTTACCCAGAAAACTGCTCCAAATCGCGACTAAAATGACCTTGTAAAACTCAATCCGACTTAACAACCACCCATTATTTTTACAGAACCTGTTTCTTCTTGCTACAAACTAAAAGCTTCAAGTTTATATTTTGTAATGATAAGCTCATCTAGACCTTCTAAATTGGCCAAAGTAAAACCCAAAAACTCATTTTCAAAACTAGTTATAAAAGCTTAATGGACTGAAAAGCCCAATAAGCTGAAAATAAGCACTCTGTATAAGCTGGACCAAAAAGCTCTTTTGATATGATTTTATAACATTAAAAATGAGCCTAGGGATAAGCCCAACATGTCTTAACGCTCACGGATCGTTAAACGTTAACGGGCCTTTAATTTAGCTCATTAAAGCCCATTTATTGAAAAATAAGCTATTTTTGCAAATAAGCAGTTGAAATAAGTTTTAATAAGCTTCAATAAGCTCCAGAAAATTTAATATAATTTTTCTCATAATTTTTGAACGTTTGGACTAAAAATGTAACGCATTTTCACGTTAGAGGACTAAAACTGCCAAACCTTAAAAACTTGGACTGAAACTGTCAAAACAGAAAGTTTAGGATAAAAAATTGATATTATATAATATTCCAAGCTCAGATTGTAATATTGGACATGTAGTGGACTATAAATGAAAATTATTATATAAAAAGGACTAACGGTGTAACGCTAACGCCGTTAGAGTAAAAAGTGTAAAATTGGAAAAAGGACAAGGACCCACATATTATATTTGACATTCTTATTTTATTTTCTATTTTACGTCAACCCATCACGTCATATGCATTTTCATTACATTTTATTTATATATTAGTTAGTTTTACGTTAATAATATAAATAACGATATTTTAACTAATTATCTTTACGTATTATTGTTGAGACTAAGACCTTGATAGATCTTCTGAGCACTCTAGAATCGTTAGTTATGTTAATGTAATCACCAACACACTAATAGACAATCTCTGTAACTTGTATTTTAAAGCGGAAACAAACACAAGTTTTAATACTAAGAACAATTGATCCTCTATGGATCTTTAATAAAGTATCAAAGTGTTTTCTAAAACGTAACTCAAAACATAATCGTATGTTCCTTTTATACACAAGGAACCCTAAACCGTTTCCCAAGAAACGTATATTCTAAAACTTCTAAAAGATATGCATTATCACTTCCTAAATAAACTCATGCATATCCTAACTACATTACATAAAACACGGAAACACTATATCCGCAGAAACAACTAATGCTGAAACTAGACTTCAGCAGAAACCAAACTATAAGCAGAATCTGTGTCTTCAGTAGAAACCATCAGCAGATTCTTCAGCAGAATTCTCTCTTAGCAGAATTCCCAACAATCCTCCCCTAATCTTGAATTTGACATGGTTAAGTTCAAGATTCTTGATAGATCTTTGAAGTTACATACCAAGAGGATTGAAAATCGAACATCATCAGCAAAGAATCATCATCAGCAGGATCTCTATGATTAGCATATACTTGAAAACTCCATTCTTTGCAGCAACAAATGACTAAATGTACATCAAAACAAATTAGTTTCAGACTATTCTCATCACATCCAGGTGTGTTAACTCCTGTGAGAGGTGAATCATTGAAAATAATGGATTTGTTGTCTCTTTACCAATAGCCCTCACTACTGGAGTAGCCAAATGTTTTAAGGTACACTGATAACCACATGATTTTTAGCAAATCATCAGCTATGAACGGATTTGAGATGTCTTTACCTGTAGCCGTTTGCTCAGGACTAGCCAATTATTTTGATGAAAAATCATCTTGGTCAACTGATTACCAAATATGATTTTCCACTGCCTTTACCACAAGCCATATACATGTGGGCTAGCCAATTATTTGAAATCCATAAAGGAATAATACATGGTCAATTGACAACCATTTCAACTCTCAGCAATGAAGCATGGGTGAGTTGATTACCCTATGGTTTTGAGCAAACCATTATAGCTATCAACAGATTTGATGCGTCTTTACCAAAGCTGTACCCTTTGGACTAGTCAACTTTTGATGGAATAGTCAACATCAGGTAAGTTGATAACCAAAGATAGTGTGAGTAACACCAAACCTGCATACAATATACACAATACTATACAAAAATGTTTGTTTTTTTGTTTTTTTCTTTTTTTTTTTGTTTTTTTTAATAAAAGAAAAAAAAATATATACAACAATATACCATCAATTGGAAGCTGCTCTGGAAGTCCTAATTCTGAGTTTGAAGACTTTCACCAAAGATTCAGCAAACAATCTTGCATTCCCAACTGGATCAGGAGGAATCTCCAATTTTTGTTGAAGCATTTTCTCCATCAGAGATACTGTTAGAGGATACCTTTTGCCAAGATCCATAATAAGTCTGAGACCAGATGTAGTTTCCAACACATGAACATATGGCATAGAATAAAACTTCCAACTCTGAACCTTCCATCACTGATTGTTTTTCCATATGTCATAACCAGCACCAGTGGGAGTAGAAGAATCAAACAACACTCTGAGATCACCCAATAAATACAATCCAGACCCTGTAGGAGTATGATTTGCATAAAATTTGTGAACCAAATCATTATGAGTGAGCAAATCCTGATGATCAACAAGATGTAGTATTTCTTGGAGAAATGTAAAGGAGATACAAGTTTTATCTAGTCTATAAATGGTATTGATCTGTCCATTTTTAGTCAACTCCCAGTGAACCAAAACATCTCTAGTTGCCTCAGGCCAATCATAAGGGGATCCTTCTTTGATAAATGAAGCATCAGAAGCATTCACATCTATTAGTCTTTGTGTGGAATGTGAAGTTCTGACTCTAGCCATTCTCTTAGCTCTTCTTCTAGGAACATAAATGGCATCATGAGGTAGAGAAGATGCATCAGGAACTTCAGCTTCAGTAGATACACCTTCTGCAGCATCAGTTTCCACTGATGGATTATTCAATTGTTCATCAGTAGAACCTGAGAAGATTCAAGTGCAGCAGATGCATATTGTTCATCCATAGCCTTCCTCATCTATTTGGCTCTAGCAGCTTGAATCTCTACATCTCTTTCCTTAATCTCATGAAATCTTGCCAGGTCAGCTTGTTGCTCATCATCTAACCTTTTAGCAGCCTCTTCACCCAACCTTTCCTCCTCCATTTGTTTCCTGGTTCTCTTTCTAGATGGAGGATCTTCTGCTATCACTTTAGCTTTACCTTTGTCAATACAAGATGAAGCAGCAACATGTGGTACATCAGCAGAAGTGGCAGGTAAAGATACCTTTGCAGCAACAACAGGAATATCAATATCAACAGATGAACCATCAGTAGTAAGAGTAATTGGAACATTCTTAGAAGGACCCATGCCATCTTTGTCACAACTAGACTTGATTCTATTATACATCTGAACCAATTTGTCATCTGGAAGTGCCCACACTTGTTTCCTAGTCCAAGCATTGTTATATAAAGCACTGCTTTGACTTTTTACAAATGTTCTCATGTAGTCCCGGGTTGCTGTGCTTGAGTCATGGGTTTGTCTCTTTTAGCTTTGGCTTTTTGCTCATCTGCTGCTTTCTTCCTCAACTTCATCTCTTTCACAATTTCAGAAACCCAGTCCTTTTTCTCCACCTTATCACCAAGAATTTCTGTAGCTAAATCAGGATTAGCAATCACTTGTTCTCCAATATACTGCCAGTCTGACTCATCAAAATCTTGAACAGCAGCATCCAATTCTTTCTGTCTTTCAATAGGCAAGGTAGAAATATATCTTTGTGTAGCAGACTGGTATTCTGAATCAAACTTGGCTTGCTCTGCCTCAGCCATATCTGAACTCTTCTTATAGTCTTCCCATTCTTTTAAAGAGTTTTTCTTATTCAACTCTTTCTTCAGCTGTAACAAGCTCATCCTCATTCACTTCAGTTCCTTCAGTAAAATCATCATTAGGAACATCCAAATCTTCCATAGGATCATCATTTAATTCTTGAACATCTGAATTAAGTATATTATCAGTAGATCCTTGAGGCTTGAGGGTTTCAGTGATGTCATCAGGAGAAACTTGCTTAATCTCAGATGAATTATGAACAGGGGAATTAAAATACTCTTTCCCTACTACAAAGAATGTATCTCCTGATGCATGAGCTTTATCAGTAGATTGTCAGCAGCAATAGCACTGGGTGATTGTTACTCCTGAAGAATATCAGTAGCTTCTGCCATAAGAATATCATCACCACTTGATACCTTGGAAGATTCAGCAGCTTTCTTTGCCAAATATTGTCTTCTACTTCTTCTTCTGCTGAAGTGAATTGTTGGCTTATATGGTGATACTTCAGCAGCTTTAGGAGAAGCAACATGTGACTGTCTAGCAACTTCAGCTAGAATTTCAAGAGAATCCAAATTTTCCTCCTGAGGCACTTCAGTAGTATCCAGTCCACCCTTACTGTTCTTCTGCTGATTCAACTGTGCCTCCAAATCCTTAACTTTACTTTTCAGCCTTTCAATTTCACCACCAAGAGTAGACTTGGTATCAGCAAGCTCCTTTTGGAGATCATTAGTCTTTTTCATATACATGCAAAGTGAATCATATACAGAAGTGAGAGTAACAGGGTCCTCTGCTCCACCAGCAGATTGCTCAATGGTAAGTGGAGCTTCATTGAACCCAGCAGGAGAAACAGACTCATTTACAACATTTGGATATCCTTCATCAAATGGCTCTCTCAAAGGACTAGGTGTAGGTAGTCTAGTGATCTCAGGCTCAAGAGACTGAAATGTATCTTCAATCTCAGGAGTTTGCTCAACTGGAGCAACCTGGGATGGTGAATTAACAGGACTAGGTGACATATGGGCAGGGGAAGGTGGTGGTAGGTCAGAAGAAATAGGTAATGGTTCAGCAGTTGTAGTTGGCTCTTCCTCAATTGCCAATGAAGGATTACCATCAGCAGCAACACCAGAAGATGATGGATTACCATCATCAGCAGCATTTTGAGTAGGTACATTGTCATCAGTATCACCCTCAACTACATTATCATTGCCATGTGGCAACATAGTAGCTAACATAGGGCGATGTTCTCCAATATAATTTGTTTTCATTGAGGCATACAACTTAGAACCAAGACTTTTAATAGGCACATGGGTCCTATCTTCAGTGGTTATGTCTAAAATAATTTGTAAGAACCTAGGGTACATTAAGAACTTATGTTGTTGTTTATCAATATTTTCTAGCATATTTTCAAAAATAAACTTTGAAAAGTTATAAGTTAGACCCTTAGAGAGACAGACAATACCACAACCCAATTGTAGAGAGAATTGGTCCCATCCACCACACTTGTTGCTTATACATTGGAGCAGCAAATGCACCAAATACCTCCACTTAGGACAAAATTGATTCTTCTGCCACTTAATTGTTTCAGTACTTTGATATCCAGCTTCCCTTAGCCCAGTAAGAATCTCTGCAGTGTTGGAGTGATATACACCATTCTCATCATCCAACTAAAGCTTTGTCCTGATCAAACCTTCTGTCGCCACATACTCTACACCTTCAATTACAGCAACTATCTCTGTGTTAGATCTCTTTGTAGCAGATGCCCAAAATTGCGTCACCATTGATTCACATATCAGGTTGGGACAATGTGTCAAAGCATAATGAATCTTTGATCTCTGTAGAAACTCCACCATTAAATCAAATTCTCCATGTCCCTTAGCCTTTTTCAGAATAGCATACTTGTTATGATCTCTCTTCAATTCAAGTTGCGCCATTTGAACAAATTTGTGTGAGACGGTTATGAATTTCTCAAAGAATTATGGGTTTAAATGGAGTAACAAGCGAATAATTTTGTTTAGGAAGAGATATGTGAAGTAGGTTATATTTGGAAGTTCCCCAATCGTGGTCAAAATTATCGGAACTAATTATTGACCAATTCTGACGTGTAAATTAAAAAACTTCCAAATTCAAAATTACCCTTCAGCAGAAATGAAGGTCAAATCTACTGAGGAATGGTCAACATCAGCAGAAACCAAGCAAATGTAAAAATATTTTCGGTGAATATCTTGATTTTTACTGTGCCACCCAACTCGCATTAATTATCATAACACCTAAACTTTGCTTATTTAATAACCCCCAAATAACACTTCTCAGACATCAATTAACCCCAAATCATCTCACAACCCTAATTTCCCAATTAACCTCAATTTCCCTCTAATAATGTCTTCCGAACCTGAAATCATAGACATATCCTCCTCCTCTTCCTCCTCATCCGATGATCGTCCACCATATCCCTCAGAAATCGATGATTCTGATTATGCACGTGTGTTGGAAAGGCGATGGAATGCCTTGGAGAAGGGGGAAGCAAGTAATGCTCCCATTCCTGCTGAAAGGTAATATGTCTCTCCCTTCATTTTCACATCTGATGAAGACTCTTCAGAGGATGAAGACGAAGATCCCTCATTTCTTCCTCCTTCCACACCAGAGAGACCTCAAACAAGGCCTAGGAAGAGAAATACATCTCTTCCAACATCACGAAGTGTGGTGTTAGGTCTTCCTGCTCCAGGACCTGGTTCTTCATGCCATGGAAGCAAGGGAAAGGAGAAGAGGACAGATGTCGTGGGTAAAGGGAAAGGGAAGATGGTGTAGGTGATGATGGGATGTTGCCAGGGACCAAAATACTTGGTTCTTGAGCATCTTCATCGTCGTTTTCATTAATCCATTCTTCCTCCTCTTCTTTTTCCATTTTCATCTTCAGCTTCAGCTTCTTCATCATACTGGTTATGAACCAGCTTTTGTAATAGATGATAGAGGCTAGACTAATTTAGACTTGTATATGATTGCATCTTGTAATTTCTTTTGAAGTTGTTTGTAAGCTGCAATATGTTCTCAGAATGAATGAAAACTCATTTGCTAACTTTGATCTCTGTAAATGTTGAATCAGTAGAAATCAATCTTAGCCTCCATTAGACTTCAGAAGAAACACATCTCAGCAACCATATTAACATATCATGGTTAACTCATCAACAACTTGCAATGGCTTTCTGCAAAACAGACACAAACTAACAAAAAGACCAAACAAACTTATAATACATTAGTTGGTTAGTGTTAAAAACTCAAAAAAAAATATACAAATTATACAAATTCTACAAAGTTTACACTCATAATCCTCCCATGAGGCATATGCCTCCCCTTAAACTTTGCATTTAAGGGTTAAGCATACCAATATGGACCACCAAATATTGAAACCTTGGTCCATCAAATGCTTTGGTTAACAAATCTGCCACATTCTCATCTGTGTGAATTTTTACCACTTTAATTAAATATTTCTCATAAGCATCCCTGATAAAGTGGTGCCTGATTTCAATATGTTTAGTTCTATTATGAAAAACTGGATTTTTAACAATGCAAATGGTACTTTGATTGTCAATGAAAATAGTAGTATTCATAAAATTATACACATAATCCACCAATTGATTCTGAATCCATAGAACCTGTCCACAACAATTGGCAGCAGCAACATACTCTGCTTCAGTAGTAGAGGTAGCAACAATGGTCTGTTTCTTGCATTGCCAAGAAATCAGTCTCCTTCCAAGGAATTGGCAACCTCCAGTTGTGGATCTTCTATCCATATTGGCACCAGCATAGTCATTATCACTATAAGCTGCTAGCTGAAATGGAGATTCTTTGGGATACCAAAGACCTAATTTGGGTTGGCCTTTCAGGTACTTAAAAATCTTTTTGACAGCATTCAAGTGAGAGGTAAGTGGAGTGACTTGGTGCCTTGAACATGCACTCACAGCAAATGTAATATCAGGTCTAGAAGCAGTCAAATACATCAAAGAACCAATCATTGACCTGTATAAATGAACATTCACAGGATGATCAGGATCAAGATTATTCTTTGGTTTGGGAGCTTCATAGGGAGTAGTGGCAGTCCTGACATTCTCCATGTCAAACTTTGTCAACATATCCTTTACATACTTCTCCTGATGAATAAAAATACCATCAGGTTTCTGCTGAACCTGTAAACCTAGAAAGAAAGTGAGCTCCCCCATGGCACTCATTTGAAATTCTCCCTTCATCAAATCCTTAAACTCTCTACACCATGCTTCTTTGGTGGAACCAAATATAATATCATCCAAATAAACCTGCACAAGAATAATATCCCTGGAATCTTTCTTTAGGAATAGAGTCTTGTCAATGGCACCTCTTCTGTAGCCATGCTTTAGCAGAAATGTGGAAAGTCTAGCATACCAAGCTCTGGGAGCCTGATGAAGTCCATAGAGAGCTTTGACAACCCTGTACACATACTCAGGATGATCAGGGTCTTCAAATCCATTGGGTTGAGTCACATAAACCTCCTCTTCAATCTCACCATACAAGAAAGCACCTTTAACATCCATCTGATAAACCATAAAGCCCATATATGATGCAAAGGCCAAAAATATTCTAATTGCTTCAACTCTGGCCACTGGTGCAAAGACCTCATCATAGTCAATGCCTTCCTCTTGCCTAAACCCTTGAGCCACTAATCTTGCTTTGTTTTTCACCACAATCCCCCTTGCATCTCTTTTATTCTTCAAAATCCATTTTGTCCCAATGGCATATTTACCATCCAGGAGAGGAACCAATATCCAAACCTGCTGATTCTTACATTGCAGCATCTCTTCTTGCATTGCTTCAAGCCAACTTGAATCAGCCAGTGCTTGAGGAACATTAGTTGGCTCTATCTGAGAAAGAAAGCATGCAAACAAACAATGTTTGAAGTCTGTGTGATTGTCCCTCTTTTGATTGTAGACATAAGAGATGAAAGCAACTTCACCATATTTAGTATTCTTTACAGTACTTCTTGTTCTAATAGATGCTTGAGGATCTCCAATAATCTTTGAAAGGGGATGATGATTATGAATCCTCTTTGTTGCTGTAGGGTTAACATCAATTGTAGCATCAAGGTTGTTGACAGTAGGCCCAACCTCAGTATCATAAGAAGCTGAGTGAAACAGACCAGGCTTGGGCTGATAATTGCCAAGATCAGAAGGACTTGGAAATCTTGTAAAGGGTTCTCAAAGTATGTAGAAGCTTCAGTAGAAATGGGAGATTGTGCAGCAGGAGTATCAGCAGCTTTGAGCTCATCAGTGGGAATAGGAGTGCCTTCAGTAGAACTGTCAGCAACATCCTTATTTCCACTGACTGCTTGTGCTGATTGTTGAAGGATGGCATCAGTCTCTTGTGTAACCTTTTCACTGAGTCTCTGAGCTTCCTGTGTAGCAGCATGTTCTTGCTTCTTAAGTCTAGCAAGATCCTCTGCATAATGTGACTCATCATCTTGTTCAGCAGCAGAATGATTTCCTACAAAATGGTTAGGTGGAAAAGAAGGTACAACAATGGTATGTTCCTCTGGCTCAGAGTCACTCTCTGAGTCATCATCCATGGAACCTGCAGGGTTAGAAATTGGATCTTTGGTACCTGCATTAGGATTAGAAGCATGTCTAGTGTACCCCAAATAATCAGTCAAATAATCTAGGTCAAAATACCAAGAATGGCCCTGTCCCTGAGTATTAGGTTGATCTTCAAGAAATCTTAGGTTAAGGGTCTCCTCTATCCTTTTGGCATTCAAATTATAAACCCTATAGGCCTTGCTATGAGCTGAATAACCCACAATATATCCCTCATCAGCTTTCCCATCAAACTTACCCAGTGTATCAGCAATATTCAAGATGGTCACTTTGCAACCAAAAGGCTTAAGGTAATGAATGTCTGGAACTTTCCCAGTGAGAAGTTCATAAGGTGTCTTGACATGATGTCTAGTGATGAATACCCTGTTCAGGACATAGCAAGCAGTACTTACTGCTTCAGTCCAAAACATAGTGGGTAATTTAGAGTCTGCAAGCATGGATCTTTCTGCCTCAATTAAGGTCCTATTTTTCCTTTCAGCAATCCCATTTTGTTGTGGGGTTCTTGGAGTACTATAGTCCCTTCTAATCCCCTTAGACTTACAGAATTCTGTGAAACCAACATTTTTGAACTCTGTCCCATTGTCACACCTAATGCCTTTAACCTTTTTATTTAGCTGGTTTTCAATTAAAGTGATGAATTCTTTCAAAATGGGAGTTGTTTCATCTTTAGTTTTTAGAAAGAATACCCAGCAAAACCTGCTATAATCATCTGTGATAACCGGGCAGAAGTACTTATGATCAATACTTCTGATAGGAGTTGGACCAAAGAGATCCATGTGCAGCAACTTAAGAGGTTCTGAGATGGTGCTCACAGCTTTTATGGCTTTGTAAGAGGCTCTGTGTTGCTTTCCCTTGTTGCAAGAAATATAATTGTGTTCATTGGTGAAGAGTTTAGAAGGAAGGCCCTGAACAAGACCAAGTTTAGACAACTTATTGATAGTCTTGTAGTTTACATGAGCCATTCTCCTATGCCACTTGGTAGATTCATCCTGGGAAGCTTTGGTCACCAAACATGTTAGATCACCTTCTGGCTTAACATCATTCAGATTGAATGTGTACAAGTTGAAGGTTCTAGGAACTCTCAGCAAAACAGTTGTGTCTTCTGGAAGTTTGAAGTCCTTGGAGAGCACAAGACATTCATCCTCAGAGAAGAAAACCTTATTCTTAGTGTCACAAATTTGTGACACAGAGAACATATTAAAATGCTCCAGTTCCTTCACATAATAAACATTTTCAAAATCTAACATAGGTGTTTTAATAGTTCATTTCCCAGTAATTTTGCCATCTCCACCACCAAAGGTGACACTGCCTCAGTACTTTTCAAAGGATGATCCTACAACAACAACAAAAATATACAAAAATTAGTACACATTGGAGACTCAAGTCATTGCTGACTTGAGCCTGCCTTGTGGATCATTAGAGATAGGCCATGTAGATGTTTTAGATCCACCATTGTTCTTGGGCCTGTAATGCAAATTAGGTCCCTTCTTTGTCCAAGAATAACCTGCTGAGGGCTTCACAGCAGTATCCCAATACCTTCCACCAACATATATTGAGTCAAACTATCTAGGCCAATAACCATTAGAAAAGAAAGAACTAGTGGGTCGAACATAAGGTCTAGTACTGGTTCTTCTCCATGAAGAATGTGGTTCAGCAGAATTGGATTTCTGCTGATGTGGAATAAAGGAGGGTATATCATTCACATTCTTCCACATTCTTTGCTCATGAAAAGTACAATCCTTAATCAAATGAGATTTACTTCCACACACAAAACATTTCTTCCTTTTAGAAGATTTATTCAAATTGAAGGAAGTTCCATAACATGAAAAAGTATTCAAACCACAATGATTAACAGAATTATTTTTAACAGAACTAGAAATATTGTTTTGCAAAGAATTAGAAAACAAGTCTTCAGAAGAAATTGTCTTGGAATCAGCAGTAACTCTAGCAGGCTTGTGGGTAGTCTTGGGTGTGGTCTTGGGCAGGTCTGACTTTTCACTTGAATCACAACTGGCAAATGAAGTAGACCCTTCATCAGAAGACTTGTCACTTGATGAGGCGAAAAATGATCCGTTTTTAGGGGGTCATTTAAGCCCGAATCCGACTTTATTTGATCAAATATTGCCCTAAATCGTTCCTTTTGTGATTTTAGGTGTTTGGAGAGTGAATTCTGGAAAAGAAGCTATTTTGGACGTTTTTGGAGCATAAAAGTGAAGAAAACGGCTAAGTACCTAATTTGCATGCTAAAAATACAAGGTGACGGCGTCAAGACCATCAGCTTGACGGCGTCAGACATGAAGAATTAAATATCAAAGGTGGTGACGGCGTCAGAAGGACTCGTGACGGCGTCAAAGTGGCAAAATTAATATACCGTGGGTGGTGACGGCGTCACATAGGCCGTCATAAGTGGATCAAGGCCGTCCGCGGAAGTATATGGCGGCGAGGTGACGGCGTCAGAAGTTACTCTTGACGCCGTCAGACTGTTTTTCCTATATATAGTTTTCTAGTTTTTTCATAAAAAGAAGAGAAGTTTTGGTGAAACCCTAAAGACGATTTTGGTGCCTCTTTTACAGGTTTTTCAAGGGTTCCAAACCCTTGAGACCTTGCATTGTAATTGAGATAAGTGTACTTTCAATTCAATCAATATGTCTATGTGTTGGTTGTTTATCTCTTGTTCTTGTCTCAATTCTACTATGCTAGGCTAGATCTCTCTTGTGTTTGCTTAGATCTAATGAAACCTAGATGTTGATTATGTGTTGATTACTTGTCTATTCTTGTTTTGAATGAATGATTTATATGTTAGGCTTAAGAAAACTGGCAGATCTCCAAATGGTAACATGCTTGAACGTCTTAAGAAACATGAACCGAGGCGTACTAGGTCTTTATTGGTTGTATTTAATGCATGAGCCACTGTTTATAATCCCTATAGTTGTGCTGGGTCATGGTGTAGGAGGAGATAAGAGCTCATAGAGTTGGGGAGTTATGTATGCCACCCCACGAATGGTATTAAGGAATACAATCCGTCATTCATACAAGTGTAACAAGTAATTAACATGTAAAAGATATCTAGGGAGTAATGAAGTCTAAGTAAACACAATTTCTCCAATTACTGCTCACAACCTTAGTTTAATTAGTTTAATTTCATTTTTATTATTTTATTTTGATTGCATCTTAGTTTTGGGTTAGTTGATTAGCAACTAATTCCGCCCACTCCTTCAAAACCCGAGATTTTACTTGCTTTCATAAAAATATAAAAATACAAAAAAAATAATCATCTCTCACCTCTAGAACTATTAATTAGGTTTTCTAATCCTAGCGACACTATTCCTAAGCTGAACGATCAATCCCCCGGTACTTGTCACTATACTATACTACAACGATCAGGTACACTGCCTGGTGGGGGTTGTAAGCTTCTCGAGATCCCTCGAGAGGTAAAGCAAGGTGTGATTCCCACGCATCAAGTTTTTGGCGCCGCTGCCGGGGAATAGTTATTGTCTAGGTTAGGATTTCTTTTTATTAGGTCTACTTGCTAGATTCCTTTCTAGTAAGATTTTTATTTTTATTTTTAGGTCTTCTTTAGTCTATCTTATTTCTTTGTGTTCTTTGTTCGTAAACAATTTCGATGGATAACAATAACATTGATCGCTCGATTCCTGTTATTCGTGTTTTTCGTCATAGGATTTTCCAAATGCCCGTCCCACTTCCTTTAGCAGAAAATGAGAACCCACCTAACCTGTCACCCAACCACCACTTTGACAATAATTCTGAGTTAGAAGAGTCTGATCATGATTATGACCATAGGGCTAGTCCTTTTTACTATTCAGACTCCGATGAGGATCTTGATGATGGTGATGTGATTAATGAGGATAGAATGGAAGAAGAAGTAAACCCTCTTAGGTATGTTGACCCTAGAACTAGGATTGAGTGTGATAGTTCATTTAACATGCAATTCCCTTGTAAGATTGGATTTAAGAGCTTTAACGCCTATCTCAACTCATCTCTTCCCATGAACATAATCTCACGTAATGAATACAATAAAATCATGGTAGATGAGTTAGAATACAAAGGAGAAAACATTGTGGCTAGGGCAATACCACTACATGTGTTTGTAGGAAGTTGTGTTTGGAAGACCTTTCAAACGGTTGACCAACCTCGATGAAAAACTCATAGAAGGGTTAATTACATTCTCGGATGGGGATGAAGAATTTGTCTATCAAATGCCCCGCACACACCCTAGGTTCAAGGATTTCTCCATGGAAAAGTGTAGTAGGTATCCGCCTATGGAAATGCTAAGTGAGAATGATAAGAGGAAAGGACTTAAGTACACGTATGAAAAGAATAAAAGATATTATCGCGGGTGCTTAGAGTTAGGAGACGAATACAAGAAAGATGAGGCGACTATTAGATGGCTCACACTTGGTTACGTGAGCATAAGCGATACACGTTAACCCACGACTTTGAGTCTAGCTACAAGACTCCTAAATAAAGAAAAGCGCTTCTTGGGAGGCAACCCATGTTTTGTGTGATTTTATTTGTTTGATTGTTATTTGCTTCCGTATGCATGTTTTATTTTTATTGTTGGTTGATCATGTTTCTCTACTAAAATGTGGAAATACTTTATTATGTTGTTTAGCCTAGTCTTAACTCCAACCTAAAGGTATTTTTGCAAAAGATAAGTGTAAGGGGAAACCCCAAATATGTTTTTAAGAAACAAACCGATCATGATTCTCCACAATATTAAATGAACATGTGTATTCGTATTTGTTAGAGTCAAATGCTTGTATTGAGTCATAATGAAGTTTTGTAGGATTTTCCAGGAAGTAGGACAAAGTTTTTCCAGAAATTTTCCAGAAACTTAACATAAGAATTTCTGCAGGTCCATTCTGACGGCGTCAGGGTATTGCTCTTGACGGCGTCAGGAGTTAAAATCTGGAAATTTTACCGGTTTTGTTTTTCTAACGGAGTCTTATGGTTTTTGTGAATTATTAAGTTTTATAATCTCCAGGAAATCTGCAAACTTCATTCCACAAGCATTATATCTTACTTTGTTTTCTAGGATTTAGTAACTTATATAGGATGCCGCCGATTTTACGCGAGGTTGCCTTGTCTACTTTTGTCAGGATTTACAGGTTATTTATGACAAGAAGATGATCTATATTCTGGAAGGGAAGCTTTGATTGTTCATTTTCTTGGAGGAAGATTTAACCTGGCCAACCTAAAATCCATACCGAGCGAATCAGGGGAGTATTTGATTTCATTCTCTTTACTTTTTAACTTTTACATTCTTTACTTGAACATTGGGGATAATGTTCATCTTAAGTGTAAGGGGAGGGTAAAAAGATGATACCTTACATATGCACTTTCGCTTGAGTTTGTTTTGTTTGATAGTAGATGAGTAATAAAACTATGAGAAATACTTGTTAGTGTAATTTTAGCGCCAAATTTAAATTTTTTTACAACATTTAGGAGTGAAACTTTAGCCATAGCAAGCGTCTCATGGATAGGAGATTGTATGACTAGCACATAACCGTATATTCAGAAAAATTTTCCACCCAAAAATGTGAGGTTCGCCTTTAGATTTGATAGGAAAAGCATTTATTATTGGTGCTTATGAGTGTACCGGTAGCATTTAGATTCTAGAACTTGCGTTAGTGATGCATCCCGAGACCGCTAGTGAGACTACATTCGTGTGGTAGGATTTACTACATGATAAGAGGCATTAGGATCACCCTTGTGTTAAACCCGTATTATAATTACTTGACCATTTAAGTCATATTACTTGGCTAGTTAAGTCAACTAATTTTTCCCACACCCTTAGCGTTGTACTCATTTTTAGTACACGAAACCCCTAGTACACCCCTCCGAGCCTATCTTTTCGTTTCTAACTTTAAGCATCTTACTTAAAGGAAGAATTTGTTACACCCCACTTAAATGTACAACCAAATCGCCTTAGCCTTCCGTGTATGCGCTCATTTTTAGTGCATTATTGTTATTTGTTAAACCCTAAGTTAACTTTCTAATTGATTACATGGTTGCTAAGTCGAGTCATATCATTGTACATATTGTTTTGGGACGATTGGGACTCATGGGTAAGTACTTATTTTATGGAGTAATGGGGAAGAACATCATTTATTACCCCCATATGTACGTTAATCTTAAAAGTGCTCCAAGTGTTTTAATTTTCTTAATTCGAGTCACTAGAATAGTTTAATGTAAAGTATGTAAAGATTCAAGTGTAAGGGGAATGCTCAAACCCCTATGATGTATTATTTCGGATGGTAGGGTAAGAGTGTATGCAAAAAAAAAAAAAAAAAAAAAAAAAAAAAAAAAAAAAAATAGAAAAGAAAAAAAAAAGAAAGAGAAAAAATATACGGACTACTATCCCGTTTTTATTCTATGTTTATTTTATGTTTTTGTTATTTTTCATTTATTAGCTTAAGTCGAGTCTAGTCTTGGCCTAGCAACGCCAACTTGTACATGTAATTAACTAAGATTGTTAACTCGCCACCAGTAAAACTTCCTTTATCCAACAAAACCGTGTAATTCATATCCCGACACCTAACGTTATAACCCTTTAAAAGACCTCTTTGATAGTTTATCCTAGGTGCTTACGCCATGTGGTGGAGGTTTGATCCTTTCCCAAGCCTATGGTAATCTATTTTGCTATGACAGGTAGTGAGAGATATCTTCCATTTCCATAATGTTATATTACTTTATTACACCCGAGAGATGTGAGTATCTAAACACTATTTGTGAGGTGCTTGTGTATGACCTCCGTGCTTGTCTATTGGTCTTTAGTGGAACGATTATTTGTTGTAATTACTTTTATATTAGTGTTAAATGACCCCTAACTTGTCTTTTGAGTAGAATAAAAGCTCATTTGCTTGAGGACAAGCAAATCTCAAGTGTAAGGGTATATGATGAGGCGAAAAATGATCCGTTTTTAGGGGGTCATTTAAGCCCGAATCCGACTTTATTTGATCAAATATTGCCCTAAATCGTTCCTTTTGTGATTTTAGGTGTTTGGAGAGTGAATTCTGGAAAAGAAGCTATTTTGGACGTTTTTGGAGCATAAAAGTGAAGAAAACGGCTAAGTACCTAATTTGCATGCTGAAAATACAAGGTGACGGCGTCAAGACCATCAGCTTGACGGCGTCAGACATGAAGAATTAAATATCAAAGGTGGTGACGGCGTCAGAAGGACTCGTGACGGCGTCAAAGTGGCAAAATTAATATACCGTGGGTGGTGACGGCGTCACATAGGCCGTCATAAGTGGATCAAGGCCGTCCGAGGAAGTATATGGCGGTGAGGTGACGGCGTCAGAAGTTACTCTTGACGCCGTTAGACTGTTTTTCCTATATATAGTTTTCTAGTTTTTTCATAAAAAGAAGAGAAGTTTTGGTGAAACCCTAAAAACGATTTTGGTGCCTCTTTTACAGGTTTTTCAAGGGTTCCAAACCCTTGAGACCTTGCATTGTAATTGAGATAAGTGTACTTTCAATTCAATCAATATGTCTATGTGTTGGTTGTTTATCTCTTGTTCTTGTCTCAATTCTACTATGCTAGGCTAGATCTCTCTTGTGTTTGCTTAGATCTAATGAAACCTAGATGTTGATTATGTGTTGATTACTTATCTATTCTTGTTTTGAATGAATGATTTATATGTTAGGCTTAAGAAAACTGGCAGATCTCCAAATGGTAACATGCTTGAACGTCTTAAGAAACATGAACCGAGGCGTACTAGGTCTTTATTGGTTGTATTTAATGCATGAGCCACTGTTTACAATCCCTATAGTTGTGTTGGGTCATGGTGTAGGAGGAGATAAGAGCTCATAGAGTTGGGGAGTTATGTATGCCACCCCACGAATGGTATTAAGGAATACAATCCGTCATTCATACAAGTGTAACAAGTAATTAACATGTAAAAGATATCTAGGGAGTAATGAAGTCTAAGTAAACACAATTTCTCCAATTACTGCTCACAACCTTAGTTTAATTTCATTTTTATTATTTTATTTTGATTGCATCTTAGTTTTGGGTTAGTTGATTAGCAACTAATTCCGCCTACTCCTTCAAAACCCGAGATTTTACTTGCTTTCATAAAAATATAAAAATACAAAAAAAAATAATCATCTCTCACCTCTAGAACTATTAATTAGGTTTTCTAATCCTAGCGACACTATTCCTAAGCTGAACGATCAATCCCCCGGTACTTGTCACTATACTATACTACAACGATCAGGTACACTGCCTGGTGGGGGTTGTAAGCTTCTCGAGATCCCTCGAGAGGTAAAGCAAGGTGCGATTCCCACGCATCATCACTGTCACAACAAGAGACAAAGTCTGTAGATTTAATAATAGGGTATGGCAAGTCACTTGACTTTTTGCCATAGAGATGGTGTGATCCATCAAAGTCAACAGGTATGGACAGGTCTATAGGCATATGTTCCCCTCTTATAGGTCCAGGGACAGCATTCATTCCCCCTTCCTTAACAAAATTTACAGATGTTTGATATGCTAAGGCTGGTTCAGGGTCAAAAACACTAAACATATCAGGATAAGTTAACTCTTCGGGATCTATATATTTCTCATATCCTAATGCTTTTCTAGACCTAACAGATTGGCGACCATCAATCAATTTATTCAAATTAGATGCTCCTTCCTGCCATTTCATACGACCAGCTATCTCTTTTTCTAACTTAACTTGTAATTCTTTTTTTTCCTTTTCTATATCAGATTTCTCTTTTTCAGTACGTCTTAAATCTATCTTTGTACATTCTAAATCACTTTCTAGAACTCTTATCTTTTCATCATATTTAACTTGATTCTTTTGAAACCAGACCTTTTGTTTTTCTAAAGTTTTTAAAGCCTTTTTATAGGCCTCAACTTCTATATAACACTCATTGTACTTAGGTTTCAATTCATCATATTCTTGTTTAAGTTCATTGTATCTTACACTACATCCAAACACACAATTGTGTACCTTAGAGATTCCCATCAAGGAGACTTGTTCCTTCTTGTCTTCTGAAGGTGAGTATGCCAGCAAATTCACTTGTGTAGAAGTAGAAGCTTCCTCTTCAGCAGGTTCATGTTCAGCCCAATCAATCTGGTGATCCAGAGTCACCAAAGCTTTCGAAGGTGTAGCCTTAGAAGTCTCTGATTCCAATGGATATGATCCATATCTAACTTCATCACCAGACTTTCTTTCCTTGCATTCTCTTGAAAAATGGCCCATTTGACCACAAGTGTAGCATTTAACCTTCCTTCTATCAAACCTTGCCGCCTCTCTTCCATTAAAACCAAACTTTCTTCCAGACTTAGTCTCAAACCTCTTAATGTTCATAGAAATCATTGCTAACTTCCATTTCAAGTGCATCTCCTCCATCTCCAATGGATCCACCTGTTCAAAATCCTCATAAGCAAGAAACTGCTGATGTTCATATTCAGCCACAAATGAATGAACAATATCATCCATTACACTACTGGATTTTGATTTAGGAGCTGATTTTGTTTGGGTTTGAGAAGATGCTCCTGAGGTGTAAGAACTTGAGGCATTGTGCACAGGTTTTGTGGTGGTGCTGACAAAGGCTGAGTGAGTGGATGGACGAATGGGACTTCTAACATCAGGCTCAAGTGATTTAAGCTTGTTGTAGAGGTCATCAAAGGAGATCAAGTCCAATCCACCCTTTGTTTTGAGAGCAGTGCTGACTTGCAACCAAGATGGTGGCAAAGATCTTAGAAACTTAGCATTGCAGTCCTCATTATCTGGCCTAGCCTTCAGCTGATTAAGTTGACTAAAGATCTGATGGAACCTGTCATAGCCTTTTGATAGCGTAGGGATTGCACCAGGCTTTACCTCTCAAGGGATCTTGAGAAGCTTACAACCCCCACCAGGTAGTGTACCTGATCGATGTAGTATAGTATAATGACAAGTACCGGAGGATTGATCGTTCAGCTAGGAATAGTGTCGCTAGGATTAGAAAACCTAAATACTAGTTCTAAAGATGAAGGAAGATTATTTTTTGTATTTTTATATTTTTTTTAGAAAGCAAGTAAAAATCTCAGGTTTGAAGGATTTGGGCGGAATTAGTTGCTAGTCAACTAACCCAATATTAAAGATGCAATCAAAATAAAATACTATAAAGGAAAATAAACTATATTAAACTAAGGTTGTAAGCAATAAGTAGAAAAATGTGTTTACTTAGATTTCACTACTCCCTAGATATCTTTTACACGTTAATTACTTGTTATAGTTGCGTGGATGACGGATTGTATTCCTTAATACCATTCATGGGTTGGCGTACTTAACTCCCCAATACTATGAGTGCCTACTTCACTCCTATGTCGAGCCGGCTAAGAAGCTCCTAACATGGGATCATTAGAATTTACTCATGCATTAAATACAACCAATAAAACCTAGTACACATCGGTTCATGTTTCCTAAGACGTTCAAGCATGTTACCATTTGGAGATCTGCCAGTTTTCTTAAGCCTAACATTGAAATCATTCATCCAATACAACCATAAACAAGTAATCAACACATAATCAACATCTAGGTTTCATTAGATCTAAGCAAACACAAGATAAATCTAGCCTAGCATGGTGGAAACAAGACAAGCACAAGATATAGACAACCAACACATAGACATATTGATTGAATTAAAAGAACATTTATCTCAATAGCACATGTAAGGGTTCAAGGGCTGAAAACCCTTGAAAAACCTGTAAAATTCGTATATGGTTCGGCCTTAGGGTTTCTCCAAACTTGTTCCTCCTTTATGAATGAAAATTAGAAAACTATATATAGAAAATTGAGTCTGACAGCGTCAAGAACAATCTTGTGACGCCGTCATCTCGCCGCCAAAAGAATTCTCGGACTGCCTTGATCTACATCTGACGCCTTCATGTATTAAATTTTTTCAGGACGTCACGTATTTAACTCTTGACACTTTTCCTTGTGACGCCTTCATTTCTGTACTGGGCCCTCATGAAATTTACTCTTGACGCCGTCAAATTGTTACTCTTGACGCCGTCACCCACTGTTCCCAGCTTGGAAAATTAGGTCTTTGGCGTTTTCTTCACTTTTATGCTCCAAAAATGTCTGAATTGCTTCCTTTTCCAGATTTCACTCCCAAAGTACCTAAAATCACAAAAGGAACGATTTAGGGCAATATTTGATCGAATAAATTCAATTCCGGGCTTAAATGACCCCCTAAAAGTGGTTCATTTTTCGCCTCATCATATACCCTTACACTTGAGATTTGCTTGTCCTCAAGCAAATGCGCTTTTATTCCACTCAAAATACAAGTTAGGGGTCATTTAACACTAATATAAAAGTAATTACAACAAATAATCGTTCCACTAAAGACCGAAGACAAGCACGGAGGTCATATACTAGCACCTCACAAATAGTGTTTAGATAATCACATCTCTTGGGGAGTGAAATCTGGAAAAGGAAGCAATTCGGACGTTTTTGGAGCATAAAAGTGAAGAAAACGCCAAAGTCTTAATTTTCCTTGCTGGGAACAGTAGGTGATGGCGTCAAGAAGGAATCCTTGATGGCGTCAAGAGCAAATTTCCATGACGATCCAGTACAGATTTGACAGCGTCACGAAGTAGGGCGTCAAGAGTAAAAATCATGACGGCCTGGAAATGCTAATACATGACGGCGTCAGAAGTAGATCAAGGCAGTCCGAGAAGAGTTTTGGCGGCGAGGTGACGGCGTCACAAGATTGGTCTTGACGCCGTCAGACCCTATTTCCTATATATAGTTTTCTAATTTTCACATTAAAAAAAGAGAGAAGTTTTGGAGAAACCCTAAGTACGAACTTGGTGCGAATTTTACAGGTTTTTCAAGGGTTCTAAGCCCTTGATACCTTTCATGTGTAATTGAGATAAGTGTTCTTTTAATTCAATCAATATGTCTATGTGTTGGTTGTCTATATCTTGTTCTTGTCTTAATTCCATCATGCTAGGCTAGATCTATCTTGTGTTTGCTTGGATCTAATGAAACCTAGATGTTAATTATGTGTTGATTACTTGTTTATAATTGTCTTGGATGAATGATTTATATGTTAGGCTTAAGAAAACTGGCAGATCTCCAATTGGTAACATGCTTGAACGTCTTAGGAAACATGAACCGATGTGCACTAGGTCTTTATTGGTTGCATTTAATGCATGAGCCACTGTTTATAATCCCTATGGTTGTGCTGGGCATGGTATAGGAGGAGATAAGAGCTCATAGAATTGGGGAGTTAAGTGCGCCACCCCATGAATGATATTAAGGAATACAATCCGTCATCCGTGCAACTATAACAAGTAATTAACGTGTAAAAGATGTCTAGGGAGTAGTGAAATCTAAGTAAACACATTTTCTCCACTTATTGCTCACAACCTTAGTATAATTTAGTTTATTTTCATTTCTTGTATTTTATTTTGATTGCATCTTTAGCATTGGGTTAGTTGACTAGCAACTAATTCCGCCCAAATCCTTCAAACCCGAGATTTTTACTTGCTTTCTAAAAAAATATAAAAATACAAAAAGAATCATCTCTCACCTTTAGAACTAGTATTTAGGTTTTCTAATCCTAGCGACACTATTCCTAGCTGAACGATCAATCCCCCGGTACTTGTCACTATACTATACTACAACGATCAGGTACACTGCCTGGTGGGGGTTGTAAGCTTCTCAAGATCCCTTGAGAGGTAAAGCCTGGTGCGATTCCCACGTATCAAGTTTTTGGCGCCGCAGCCCGGAGAATAGTTATTGTCTAGATTAGAATATCTTTTTATTAGGTCTACTTGCTAGATTCCATTCTAGTAAGATTTAATTTTTATTCTTTAGGTTTTCTTTAGTCTATGTTTTTCTATGTGCCTTTGTTAGTAAATTAAATTCATTGACTGTTCCGTTGACCATTATGGAAAACGCGAATCCACCCCTTTCCCCTAGAGACGTGGCTTTGTTACATGAACAAATTGAGAGTGAGATTAGGGAACTTAGGGAGCTTAATAGTTTGATTAAGGTTGAGCTCGAACATGCATTTAGTGACCTAGCGACCGCCTTGTATTCAAATGAGGACCTAGGGCCTAATGACTTTGTGAATGTTATTGAGGGACTTGAAGAGGGGGAAATAAATCCGAAGCTTAATGACTATTTTAATCTATAGCCCACTAAGGAGGAGATTGCATATTATAATAATCTTATCGATAACCCGCGATCTCCTTTCACTATAATTGAACCTAAGATAAAGAGAGGCGATCCTAAGAATGCTAAGATACCGGGTATGATTGGGTATAGGCACATTAGCAATGCTTACATTGACTTTAAATCTCCAATCAACATTATGTCCTCAACTGTTTATAATGATATAGTGAAAACGAGACTTGAACCTAGAAGAGATCCCAAATACCCCGGTGGAGTTTGTAACTTTGTCGGGAGAGTTAAAGGTCTACATGTCTTTGTTGGTAATTTCACTTTTGTCACCGACTTTATGATTGTGGAGGATCTTGCTAATGTTATTGATTGTCGATTATCCAATGTTGTGTTTGGCAAACCGTTTATTGAGGAGTCTAAGTTGGAATATGATGAGATAGAAGGAACGATCCGATTTGCAAGTAACGCCGATAGTATCACTTATAGGATGCCTAATAGGATGAAAGAATTTCGCTTTATATCCCGTTTTGATAAGGACAACGTTGGTGCTTTTGAGGACATCAATGAAGAGGATAAGAAAAAGGGCATGGATTATGTATGGGGAAAAAGGAGTCTTTATTACAAAGATTGCTTGGCCCTTGGACCAAGGTATAAAGTCGATAAAGAATTTGCCCAAAAGATTATGGGGGCGGTTGAGAAAAAGGTGATTGGTTTTTACAAAGAGTATCAACAATCGAAAAGTGGAACCACTGATGAGGTCACGTAGTAACCCATGACCTTGAGTCTAGCTACAAGACTCGTAAATAAAGAAAAGCGCTTCTTGGGAGGCAACCCATGCTTTGTGTGATTTTATTTTTGTTTGTTTGTTATTTGCTTCCGTATGCATGCTTTGTTTTTATTGTTGGTTGATCATGTTTCTCAAATAAATAGTGGAAATACTTTACTTTGTTGTTTCGGCCTAGTCATAACTCCACCTAAAAGTATTTTTGCAAAAGATAAGTGTAAGGGGAAACGCCAAATATGTTTTTAAGAAACAAACTGATCATGATTCTCCACAATATTAAATGAACATGTATATTCGTATTTGTTAAAGTCAAATGCTTGTATTGAGTCATAATGAAGTTTTGTAGGATTTTCCAGGAAGTAGGACCAAGTTTTTCCAGAAATTTTCTAGAAACTTAACAAAGAATTTCTGCAGGTCACTTCTGACGGCGTCAAGAGTTAACTCTTGACGGCGTCACGTTTAAAAATCTGGAAATTTTACCGGTTTTGTTTTTCTAACGGAGTCTTATGGTTTTTGTGAATTATTAAGTTTTATAATCTCCAGGAAATCTATGAGAAATACTTGTTAGTGTAATTTTAGCGCCAAATTTAAATTTTTTTTACAACATTTAGGAGTGAAACTTTAGCCATAGCAAGCGTCTCATGGATAGGAGATTGAATGACTAGCACATAACCGTATATTCAGAAAAAATTTTCACCCAAATATATGAGGTTCGCCTTTAGATTTGATAGGAAAAGCATTTACTATTAGTGCTTATGAGTGTACCGGTAGCATTTAGATTCTAGAACTTGCGTTAGTGATGCATCCCGAGACCGCTAGTGAGACTACATTCGTGTAGTAGGATTTACTACATGATAAGAGGCATTAGGATCACCCTTGTGTTAAACCCGTATCATAATTACTTGACCATTTAAGTCATATTACTTGGCTAGTTAAGTCAATTAATTTTTCCCACACCTTAGCGTTGTACTCATTTTTAGTACACGAAACCCCTAGTACAACGCTAAGGTGTGGGAAAAATTAGTTGACTTAACTAGCCAAGTAATGTGACTTAAATGGTCAAGTAATCATGATACGGGTTTAACACAAGGGTGATCCTAATGCCTCTTATCATGAAGTAAATCCTACTACACGAATGTAGTCTCACTAGCGGTCTCGGGATGCATCACTAACGCAAGTTCTAGAATCTAAATGCTACCGGTACACTCAAAAGCACTAATAGTAAATGCTTTTCCTATCAAATCTAAAGGCGAACCTCACATATTTGGGTGAAAAATTTTTCTGAATGATACGGTTATGTGCTAGTCATACAATCTTCTATCCATGAGACGCTTGCTATGGCTAAAGTTTCACTCCTAAATGTTGTAAAAAATTTTAAATTTGGCACTAAAATTGCACTAACAAGTATTTCTCATAATTTTATTACACATCTACTATTAAACAAACAAACTCAAGCGAAAGTGTATTTGTAAGGTATCATCATTTTACCCTCCCCTTACACTTAAGATGAACATTGTCCCCAATGTTCAAGTAAAAAATGTAAAAGTGAAATAAGTAAAACAAATGAAATCAAATACTCCCCTGATTCGCACGGTATGGATAATAAGGTGGCCAGGTTAAATCTTCCTCCAAGAAAATGAACAATCAAAGCTTCCCTTCCAGAATATAAATCATCTTCTTGTCATACATAACCTGTAAATCCAGAGAAAACAGACAAAGCAACCTCGCATAAAATCGGCGGCAATCTACATAAGTTACTAAATCCTAGAAAACAAAATAAGATATAATGCTTGTGGAATGAAGTTTGCATCTTTCCTGGAGATTATAAAACTTAATAATTCAACAAAAACTTTAAAACTCCGTTAGAAAAACAAAACAGGTAAAATTTCCAGGTTTTTACACGTGACGCGGTCAGAAGTGACCTGCAGAAATTCTTATGTTAAGTTTCCGGAAAATTTCTGGAAAAACTTGGTCCTACTTCCTGGAAAATCCTGCAAAACTTCATTATGACTCAATACAAGCATTTGACTCTAACGAATACGAATATACATGTTCACTTAATATTGTGGAGAATCATGATCGGTTTGTTTCTTAAAAACATATTTGGGGTTTCCCCTTACACTTATCTTTTGCAAAAATACCTTTGGGTGAAGTTAAGACTAGGCCAAAACAACAAAGTAAAGTATTTCCACTTTTTAGTTTAGAAACATGATCTACCAACAATAAAAATAAAGCATGCATACGGAAGCAAATAACAAACAAACAAAATAAAATCACACAAAGCATGGGTTGCCTCCCAAGAAGCGTTTTTCTTTATTTACGAGTCTTGTAGCTAGACTCAAGGTCATCGGTTACTACGTGACCTCATCGTTGGTTCCACTCTCTAGGTCATCTTCTAAGCCAGTTTTGTATTTCGGACCTAGTTGCAAGCATTCTTTGTAGAAACCAAGCATCCTATTCTTCACATACTCTACAACTCTACGTCTATCCTCATCATTCCTATAATAAGCCGCTTGCTTGTGTTCCTTTTCTATATTAGAGAAAAGGCGGTATTGCTCAATTTTGTAGGGCATTTGGTAGGCAATCTCATCATTCTCTTCCTTGAATATAACTATCCCTAAAGTCGGATCATAACTCATCCTAGTGACCTCAACAAATGGTTTTCCGAAGATTATTTGGCTTAGGCAATCATCAATCACCGGACGAGTGTCTTCCACTATCATAAAATCGATCTCATAAGTGAAATTACCTATAATTACATGCAATCCTTTCACTCTCCCTACAAAATTACTTATCAAATTCCTATTGGGCATCATCCTAAAATCAAGTTGCTTCTTCATCACCCAATTGTAGTAAGTCCTAGTCATGATGTTTACAGGAGATCTAGGATCGATGTAAGCTTTCCATATATGCATATGCCCGATGTTGCATGGTATGTTGACGTTAGAAGGGTCTCCCATTTTAATAAGGGGTGTGCCAAGGATATATGGTCTCTCGGGACTATCGAATAAATCCTTATGGTATTCCCGTTCTTCCTTGGTGGGCAACTTATCAAAGTACTTCTCTATAGCTTCTACTTCCTCTAACCCATTTTCTTTATTAACCTCAACTTCCCTACTTTCATCCCTAGTTTCGGTTTCTACTCCAACTTCATCCTTGTCACTTTCTTCTATCTCCTTATCTATTGGCCTAGTGGTGACAACATTGACAAAGTGGACATGTTTAGATGATGAGGGGTCCTTAATTTGGATTCCGTTATTGGTGTCCCTAGTTTCCTTCCTAGGTGTAGTTAACGCTTGGTTGTTAAGGGCTTTCAACAAGTTGTCTATCATGTTGGTTATCTCCGTTTATTGTTGGTTGAATTCGGTTTCGAACCTAGCTATGCGAGCTTCTTGAGATGCCATGAATTTAGACATCAATCCTTCAAGATTGTTGGTACTACCATAGTTGTTAGAAGGATTGTTGTTGAAAGTACGGTTGGAGGGTGGACTGTTTGGTTGGTAACGATTAGGCGGATTGGAAGAATTAGGTTGATTTTGTTTCCACCTAAGGTTTGGGTGATTTTTCCAAGAGGGGTTGTATGAATCACCGTAAGGGTTTGGCTCGGGTTTGAGAGTGTACCACTTATCTCCCGCTTCGTCGGTACGCGTGGATGCGTAGTCTGCAAAAGCTGTTCCGGGGAGTTCCACACAATCACGAGTGTCATGGGGACCACTACATAATTCGCATGAAGAAGTGATTTTGTTCACTTGGCTTGAAGGCTTAGGAGCTTCGTAGGATTTCATGAGAAACTTGACTTGGTCCTCAAGTTCCATGATCATACGGTCGGGAGTGCTAGAGTTGTTTGAAGGGAAAGATATTGCCTTGACCGTTTTGTTCAAATCACGGGGATCATTCCAACTTTCGTTGTCATAGAGAGCAAGATCTTCTATGAGTTCCCATGATTGTTCCTGATGAGTGCTCAAACACTCATCATTTTTTGTCTGATCTGAGCTGCAAAACATACAAAAACACTCAGTAATGCATCAAAATACTGAAAATATTTCAAAATTGTGTTTTATATGTTTTAGATGCAAAATGAGCAAAAACAAATAAAAAACGCACAAAGTTTGCAAAATTGGCAGTTTCAGTCCCCCAACTTTCATAAAATGACAAAACTAGTCCCTGGATATTCAAAATATAGAACATTATCACCAAATGTCCTTTTGAAATCATAAGTTGTCATATTTAGTCCTTTGGTGAAAAATTGGAAAAGTTTTGGAAATTTACAAAATCAGTCCTTGGAGTTTTAAACTTTGGCAGAATTGGTCCCTGGTGGGGTATTTTTGAAAGGAAAATCAATTTTTATCCTTGGGAAATCAAAAGTTATCAAAATGGGTCCCTGGGTGAAAGTTTTGTGGAATTTACACTTTTGGTCCACGGAGTTTGGAAATTTTACAAAAATGGTCCCCGGGATATTTAATATTGAAAAAACACATTTTGGATCCCTGGGTTATTAAAGTTGTCAATTTTCATCCTTGTGATAACTTTAGAACATTTACAGATTCAACCCCTCACTTTTACAAAATTACAAAAAATGGTCCTTGTGTTATATCTTTAGACAAACGGACCCTTTTATTTAACTAAACCCAAATCCATATACACCCCTTAAATCACCAACTCAGCCCACCAAGCCCATCATACTCCCTCAAGCCCATCCAACACTCCAGCCCACCAAGTCAAAAACAAACCCCCGTTTATATTAAACCCCCGGTCAACCAAAGTCAACCAAACCAACACTTCACCTTCTCCCCCACTTGCAACCTTCAACACTGTGTACCCCCCCCCCCCCCCCCTAAACCTCACCAACTCTCACTCACCCCATATCCTGTCCCCTCCACGTCATCTATACTTCCAAACTCCATTTATTGCCCAAGAATTGCTCCAAGTGACCACCAACTGCCAAGAAAGCATTTTCGCGCCAAATCACATTTGAACGGCCAGGATTAATTAGAGCCATCCTAGGGCTGAGAAGAAAGTGGGATTCAACCATGGGACCCACATGAGCTAGAAAAAGCTATAAAGATGGAAGAAAGAAGCTGGGAGCTGGCAGTTTTAGACAATTAGGTTTTAGGATAATTAATTAGAAAATTAGTAGTAGTTAAAATGTAATTTTATTTTTCAAGCTCAGTTAGTATTTAGCTTTCAAGTTGTTTCTAAGTTTCATGTACTCAAATTCTCAGTGTGTACTCAAATTTTCAAGATTAATGAAAAGTTAACAATTTTATGTTCCATATTAATTTCTACTTATTGCTCTGTTCAAGAATGGTTAAGTAAAGTTTAAAGGCCTATAAGCTTTCTAAAAGCTTGAGTTGAGTCTTTTTAGCAAATTGGTTCCACAGAAAAGTTGTTAGGTTCAAAAGCTCAAATGGTCGACGAAAGTCAACAAGCTGGTATTAAGGTAATAAGCTAGTAGGAAGGAGTCTGTGGAGTGGTGTTGTCTTGTTTTACAGCAAGATAGATCTTGCACTCATTGGTACACCTTGAGCACCTTTGTAAGTTCCATTTGATTGCCATTTTTAGAGTAAACTATGGTTTAGCTTAATTCTATGTCACCTAGCTTATCATATGCCATCTTCTGTTCATTGAGGTTTGTTTAGTTTATATGAGTCATGTTATAGCTGGTTTTCTGTACTCAGTTGAAAAGCTCTCATGTTTGCCTAATTTCTCACAATGGGTCATATAAATGTTTTATCTGTCTTGGCTTATAATTTAGCTCATCTCTGAATCAAATTAGCTTATAGGTATTCATATAGTATATTTGGTACATGTGCATCAGTAGATTAGCTTCAAGTGATCATTTGCACACCTCAATCATAAAACAGTTACAATTTAGGGGGTGTTTGGCTTTGCTAGCCTCTGTGGTAAATTGGTTGTTTCAGTTGTTGTACTTAGTTTATTTCATATGCATTAGGTCTCATTAGGTTAGATAAGTCTTAAAATTCAGGCCCTTGGTGATCAAAAGTCAAAATCATCACATACATGGCTTAATCTGTTCACTGTTGGAGTTGTGAGTTCCAAATCACATCCAATCTTTGCTAAAGTGTTTAAATCAGCTTATTTAAGTTTATTTGTATCCCAGTATCATGTTTAAAGTAGGATAGAAGCAATCAAAGTTCATTTTAGTCAAAGGTTCATCACAAGTGAAAAAGTCAAAATTGCATGTTTTCAGTTTTTTCCATTTCTTGCAAGATTTTTATAGAATTTTGTGAAGTGTTTTAGGATTTGATCTTTTCAGAACTTGATGTCTACCAGCTGAACTTGAGTTTTCAGCATTTTTTATATTTTTGTGATTTTTTTTGTGTGGACCATATTGCCCCTCAAACACACCTGCAGGGGAGATGCATCCCCTGCTGCACAGCACATCAGCCCACCACCACCACTTTGGTGGTGGCTGCAGCCTACCCTAATGGGTCCTATGGATCATCTCTTGCTTCTTTGAACTCCCAAGGTGTGTGGCTCCACATTGCACCCAAGCTTGTGCCCCCATTCACCCTTGTGGGCCCCCTAGGCTGCCATTAACCTTGTCCCTTGTCTGTGTTCAGTGTTTGGTTTTGGATTAGCTTATCAAGCTTATTTGGCTTATTCTAGGCCTTGTACTTGTTCCTCCCACCTTATTTTAGTCCCTTAAACTTATTGGTAGCTTATTTTACCATTGTGGGCCCCCCTAGCTGCCTTCATCACTTTTTTACCTCGACAGTTGACCAAAGTCAACTGTCTCACTAATAAGCTCTCAAACAGCTTATTCTTAAGTTTTAAAAAGTTTGTTTTTGTAAAAGTCTCTCATTTTTAGTTGTAAAACAAGTTTCCAAAAAGAAAATCCAGAAAATCAAATTTAATTTTTAAGTGATAGTTTCTATTTAATATAATTTAAATTTTAATTTTCATTTTTATATTTTTATTAAGCACTTAGCATTTTTATATTTTTATTAATTTCCTCTTAATTTAAAGTATTTATAATAATTTTCTTAGATTTTTATTTTATCATTTAGTATTTATTAGAATTAATCTTAGTTTTATTAATTATTAATTAATAATTAGTTTAAAATATCATAATTAGTTTTTATTAAGTAAAACCTAGTTTTTATATTTTTCCTAGATTTTATATGTTGTAAAATAATTTTAGAAATTTTATTAGAATTTTTACTGTTCATTTAGTATTTTTCTTAATTTAAAATAGTTTAATTAGGTAATTAGTAATTAATTAATAGAAAAATCACAAAAAGACAAAAATACTTATTTTTATTTTTAAAACTTATTTTTAGTTATTTTATAATTTCAGAAATTTTATTTTCATTTTTCTAGTGTTTAAATAATATTGTATTTAAGTTGTTTAAATATTAATAATTAGTAATAATTAGTATTTAATTAATATTAAATAATTAATTTGTGTTAAAATTTATTTTAATTTTCTAAAAAATTTTTTTACTTTTAAGTTTGTAAAAAAGTCATTTTCACCCCCTGGGTGTTTTCAGATTTCCGTTTTCACTTTTTATTTCGTACGTTTACGTTTTATTTAAAACGTAACGCACGCGTTTTTAGGTTTAAATCGTTTCTGGTTTTTCCTAGCTTTCAGTCTTATTCATATAGCTTGTTTAAGCTATTTCTTCGCATATTCCTTAGTTTAAATCACTCACAAACCCCTTTCCATTCAAATTCACTCGATCACGAAACCGTTTTGATTACAATTCACACCTCGTCGGGACATAACGACCTGGTGATACCTTATATTACCCGGAGCATTGATCTAGGCTATTTGACTTTGCTGACCATTACTTGGTCAATATAAGTTGGTGGTTTAGCGTCAATCAATTTTTGGCGCCGTTGCCGGGGAGGTTGTGTGCGTATCTAAACGGTTTTTCTGATTAGTGTCTTTGGAATTCGTTCCATTGTACATTTATTCATCCTTTGTTCATATTTTCCCATTATCAAAACAAAACCGTTCCCGAAAACTTTTTAAACTCAGTTTTCAACAAACACAAAAACACAAAAACATTTTCCTTCTCATTTGTACAAAATGTATTTCCAAAAACCCAAAAACATTCACCTTTACCCTCTCGCATCTTTAATTCTTCATCCTTACCCCCCTAGCCTTTTGATTCTTTCTGTGTCTCATCCACACTTTCTGGTTTGCCAGTGGTGTGGTAATCCTCATAATGGTGGCAATTGCCCCAGCTGTGGCATGGTAGAGTCGGGAAACGGGTCTGTCTATAACCAGAATCCCTATTCCTACCATGACACGACTGATTCATTCCATCAGTTACCACACCATGAGACTCAACAGTTTTACTATTGTGAGTACTGTGGTGGTTCACACTACAGTTATGATTGTCAATCGGGAAACACGCTTGTGTATGAGCATTCTCCTGATAGCAATTGTAATTCTAGCACATACAACCCACAGCCACATCAGTTTTACTGTTGTGATTACTGTGGAGGTCCACACTCTAGTTCGGATTGTCAAACAAGGAATCCATTTCCTTGTAACAATTACGACTATTCGTTTTCAGACCCACCTCCACAGTACCATATGATTCACACAACTCCTCATGATACTGAGCAAGACCTTTTACTAAAGGCTCTTGATATATTGAAAGAACTTAAGGAGGAGTTGGTTACTACACCGTTTTGAGACTCTCATAAGAAATCTATGGCAGAATTACTTGCTGAAGAACGAGAGGCTAAAAACGAATTGAGCATGAAAGAATTGCTAGTCTTAGAGCAAGCAACTATAACACGTGCTAAATTTCGTCAAGCTGCCCTTCTAGACTGTGATGATGATAGTGATAATGAAGACACCCTTGATATCCTTCAATTTTATAAGGGTTCATTAGATTCATCATTTGTGATTCCTCCCACGGAAAATCAGGGAGAAAATAATGAGACGGGGAAATTACTAGCCATTGAACAAATGGAACTTGAAAATTCCATGAATGCTAGCTCCTCTCATCTCCCTCAGTCTATTGATATCACACCCGAAGTTCACACTCACTCTCTGATCATGGGGGATGAGCATCTTAGCACTATTCCTAATAAGGAATCGGACGAATTAATAAAGTCTAGTGTTGAGATCCTTGTCCCAATCCTGAGAGAGTCACAGGGAACTTTGGATCATGTATGTGATATTCCTTCACCCATTGAGTGTCCTAAAGATCAATTTGAGACTTTCTCAGATTTTAGCGATGATTGCACATCTTATGGAGACATCGAGTATGTTGAGGCGTCAGTTCCACATTCTGATGCTGATCATCTTCTTTAGGAGTTCGCTGATGAACTTGCTCACATCGATCCACTTTCATTGGAAAGTGATGATGGTCTCCTCGATTTCCAAGCCGATCTGGGAGAAATTGAAAGTCTCCTATATCATGATCAGTCACTCACTTCTGATCCCAGCAGTCCAATTGAGAATATTAATCTCTTGGTTCCCGAAACATTCAATACGACTCTCACCAATCCTCTATTTGAATTCGAATATGAATTTACTATGATTTCTAACAATCCAATCTTTGACGAGGATTGTGATGAGTCCACAATGGAACATGAGTTCACAAATTCACATCTTGTGAATAATTCTCTTCATGAGGAGTTCTCCGGCGAACTCACTCATCATGTTATGACTCCTCCGGAGTTTGATATCCCGGGGGGAGATGCTCTCAATTATGAGAATTTGCAAATTCCCACCCACCCTCCCGGGTTGTTTACGAGCTTACCCTTTGAAATCCAAACTCAGGCTACGGAGCCTGCTCTCGAGGAAGAAGATCAAATCATGCTTTTTATCATGATTTTCTTCCTTTTCTTCACCTATAAGGTGACTTCTTCTCTTCTTCACTCCTTCGGGAGTGAGGACACTATATTTGATCCCGGCATTTTCATGTATCATTATCTTGAGCCGGATACTTATCTCATCGGTGTGGAACTTTTACGTGCTTCAAATATTTGTCCAAACATCTTGAATGAAAGTCCGATTGAGATTGCTTCTTCCACATCATGCTTCCCCAAGGACAAATGAATTCGGGGTCGAGTCAAGCTAGCGACTCGGTAAACAAAAACAGTAGCATGCTTATAGGGTTTTCACCCTAAGTGTGGGGGAGTCCCCCATACTATGATTACAAAAGTGAACAACAAAATGGTGTTTTCCACGCTTAGCTTGTAATGTTGCCCTTTTACGTTCAAAATGTCGGCATAATAGCCGGGATTTTGAATATTGAGGACAATATTCATGCTAAGTGTGGGGGGGTATTTCGCTATTCTAGCGAATTTTATCACATTTTACAATATAATACCCCCGTTTTAGCCAAAATTTCAAAAAATTTAAAAATTTTTCACTAAAGTTTCAAAATTTTTGTGGTAATCAGTCCGCCTTTTCTAAGCGACAAAAGGGATTGGCTAGTCCAGGAGCAAACGGCTCTTGGTAAAGACATCTCAAATCCGTTTACGGCTTGCAATTTGCCCAAAATTGTATGGTTCATCAACTCCCCAAAAACAAATGAGTTGGCTAGCCCGCAAGATTATGGCTTGTGGTAAAAGCAGTGGAAAATCCATGATTGGTAATCAGCTCACCAAGATGTTGACTATTCCATCAAGAGCTGGCTAGTCCAGAAGCAAACGGCTTCTGGTAAAGACTAATCAAATTCGTTGACAGCTGGTGGTTTGCTCAAAATCACACGGTTATCAGGTGTGCCACAGTTCTTACACCTGGCTACTCCAGAAGTGATGGCTTTTGGTAAAGAGTTTAAAATCCATCAAGTTTTCAAAACAGTATTGCTAGGGACTAGCAATAGTTTAGTGTGGGGGATTGATGAGTGCTCAAACACTCATCATTTTTTGTCTGATCTGAGCTGCAAAACATACAAAAACACTCAGTAATGCATCAAAATAATGAAAATATTTCAAAATTGTGTTTTATATGTTTTAGATGCAAAATGAGCAAAAACAAATGAAAAACGCACAAAGTTTGCAAAATTGGCAGTTTTAGTCCCCCAACTTTCATAAAATGACAACACTAGTCCCTGGATATTCAAAATATAGAAAATTATCACCAAAGGTCCTTTTGAAATCATAAGTTGTCATATTTAGTCTTTTGGTAAAAAATTGGAAAAGTTTTGGAAATTTACAAAATCAGTCCCTGGAGTTTCAAACTTTGGCAGAATTGGTCCCTTGTGGGGTATTTTTGAAAGGAAAATCAATTTTTATCCTTGGGAAATCAAAAGTTATCAAAATGGGTCCCTGGGTGAAAGTTTTGTGGAATTTACACTTTTGGTCCTCGGAGTTTGGAAATTTACAAAAATGGTCCCCGGGATATTTAATATTGAAAAAACACATTTTGGATCCCTGGGTTATTGAAGTTGTCAATTTTCATCCTTGTGATAACTTTAGAACATTTACAGATTCAACCCCTCACTTTTACAAAATTACAAAAATGGTCCTTGTGTTATATCTTTAGACAAACGGACCCTTTTATTTAACTAAACCCAAATCCATATACACCCCTTAAATCACCAACTCAGCCCACCAAGCCCATCATACTCCCTCAAGCCCATCCAACACTCCAGCCCACCAAGTCAAAAACAAACCCCCGTTTATATTAAACCCCCGGTCAACCAAAGTCAACCAAACCAACACTTCACCTTCTCCCCCACTTGAAAGTTGAAACCTTAAACACTGTGTACCCCCCCCCCCCCTAAACCTCACCAACTCTCACTCACCCCATATCCTATCCCCTCCACATCATCTATACTTCCAAACTCCATTTATTGCCCAAGAATTGCTCCAAGTGACTACCAACTGCCAAGAAAGCATTTTCGCGCCAAATCACATTTGAACGGCCAGGATTAATTAGAGCCATCCTAGGGCTGAGAAGAAAGTGGGATTCAACCATGGGACCCACATGAGCTTGAAAAAGCTATAAAGATGGAAGAAAGAAGCTGGGAGCTGGCAGTTTTAGACAATTAGGTTTTAGGATAATTAATTAGAAAATTAGTAGTAGTTAAAATGTAATTTTATTTTTCAAGCTCAGTTAGTATTTAGCTTTCAAGTTGTTTCTAAGTTTCATGTACTCAAATTCTCAGTGTGTACTCAAATTTTCAAGATTAATGAAAAGTTAACAATTTTATGTTCCATATTAATTTCTACTTATTGCTCTGTTCAAGAATGGTTAAGTAAAGTTTAAAGGCCTACAAGCTTTCTAAAAGCTTGAGTTGAGTCTTTTTAGCAAATTGGTTCCACAGAAAAGTTGTTAGGTTCAAAAGCTCAAATGGTCAACGAAAGTCAACAAGCTGGTATTAAGGTAATAAGCTAGTAGGAAGGAGTCTATGGAGTGGTGTTGTCTTGTTTTACAGCAAGATAGATCTTGTACTCATTGGTACACCTTGAGCACCTTTGTAAGTTCCATTTGATTGCCATTTTTAGAGTAAACTATGGTTTAGCTTAATTCTATGTCACCTAGCTTATCATATGCCATCTTCTGTTCATTGAGGTTTGTTTAGTTTATATGAGTCATGTTATAGCTGGTTTTCTGTACTCAGTTGAAAAGCTCTCATGTTTGCCTAATTTCTCACAATGGGTCATATAAATGTTTTATCTGTCTTGGCTTATAATTTAGCTCATCTCTGAATCAAATTAGCTTATAGGTATTCATATAGTATATTTGGTACATGTGCATCAGTAGATTAGCTTCAAGTGATCATTTGCACACCTCAATCATAAAACAGTTACAATTTAGGGGGTGTTTGGCTTTGCTAGCCTCTGTGGTAAATTGGTTGTTTCAGTTGTTGTACTTAGTTTATTTCATATGCATTAGGTCTCATTAGGTTAGATAAGTCTTAAAATTCAGGCCCTTGGTGATCAAAAGTCAAAATCATCACATACATGGCTTAATCTGTTCACTGTTGGAGTTGTGAGTTCCAAATCACATCCAATCTTTGCTAAAGTGTTTAAATCAGCTTATTTAAGTTTATTTGTATCCCAGTATCATGTTTAAAGTAGGATAGAAGCAATCAAAGTTCATTTTAGTCAAAGGTTCATCACAAGTGAAAAAGTCAAAATTGCATGTTTTCAGTTTTTTCCATTTCTTGCAAGATTTTTATAGAATTTTGTGAAGTGTTTTAGGATTTGATCTTTTCAGAACTTGATGTCTACCAGCTGAACTTGAGTTTTCAGCATTTTTTATATTTTTGTGATTTTTTTTGTGTGGACCATATTGCCCCTCAAACACACCTGCAGGGGAGATGCATCCCCTGCTGCACAGCACATCAGCCCACCACCACCACTTTGGTGGTGGCTGCAGCCTACCCTAATGGGTCCTATGGATCATCTCTTGCTTCTTTGAACTCCCAAGGTGTGTGGCTCCACATTGCACCCAAGCTTGTGCCCCCATTCACCCTTGTGGGCCCCCTAGGCTGCCATTAACCTTGTCCCTTGTCTGTGTTCAGTGTTTGGTTTTGGATTAGCTTATCAAGCTTATTTGGCTTATTCTAGGCCTTGTACTTGTTCCTCCCACCTTATTTTAGTCCCTTAAACTTATTGGTAGCTTATTTTACCATTGTGGGCCCCCCTAGCTGCCTTCATCACTTTTTTACCTCGACAGTTGACCAAAGTCAACTGTCTCACTAATAAGCTCTCAAACAGCTTATTCTTAAGTTTTAAAAAGTTTGTTTTTGTAAAAGTCTCTCATTTTTAGTTGTAAAACAAGTTTCCAAAAAGAAAATCCAGAAAATCAAATTTAATTTTTAAGTGATAGTTTCTATTTAATATAATTTAAATTTAAATTTTCATTTTTATATTTTTATTAAGCACTTAGCATTTTTATATTTTTATTAATTTCCTCTTAAGTTAAAGTATTTATAATAATTTTCTTAGATTTTTATTTTATCATTTAGTATTTATTAGAATTAATCTTAGTTTTATTAATTATTAATTAATAATTAGTTTAAAATATCATAATTAGTTTTTATTAAGTAAAACCTAGTTTTTATATTTTTCCTAGCTTTTATATGTTGTAAAATAATTTTAGAAATTTTATTAGAATTTTTACTATTCATTTAGTATTTTTCTTAATTTAAAATAGTTTAATTAGGTAATTAGTAATTAATTAATAGAAAAATCACAAAAAGACAAAAATACTTATTTTTATTTTTAAAACTTATTTTTAGTTATTTTTTAATTTTAGAAATTTTATTTTCATTTTTCTAGTGTTTAAATAATATTGTATTTAAGTTGTTTAAATATTAATAATTAGTAATAATTAGTATTTAATTAATATTAAATAATTAATTAGTGTTAAAATTTATTTTAATTTTCTAAAAATTTTCTTTTACTTTTAAGTTTGTAAAAAAGTCATTTTCACCCCCTGGGTGTTTTCAGATTTCCGTTTTCACTTTTTATTTCGTACGTTTACGTTTTATTTAAAACGTAACGCACGCGTTTTTAGGTTTAAATCGTTTCTGGTTTTTCCTAGCTTTCAGTCTTATTCATATAGCTTGTTTAAGCTATTTCTTCGCATATTCCTTAGTTTAAATCACTCACAAACCCCTTTCCATTCAAATTCACTCGATCACGAAACCGTTTTGATTACAATTCACACCTCGTCGGGACATAACGACCTGGTGATACCTTATATTACCCGGAGCATTGATCTAGGCTATTTGACTTTGTTGACCATTACTTGGTCAATATAAGTTGGTGGTTTAGCGTCAATCAATTTTTGGCGCCGTTGCCGGGGAGGTTGTGTGCGTATCTAAACGGTTTTTCTGATTAGTGTCTTTGGAATTCGTTCCATTGTACATTTATCCATCCTTTGTTCATATTTTCCCATTATCAAAACAAAACCGTTCCCGAAAACTTTTTAAACTCAGTTTTCAACAAACACAAAAAGACAAAAACATTTTCCTTCTCATTTGTACAAAATGTATTTCCAAAAACCCAAAAACATTCACCTTTACCCTCTCGCATCTTTAATTCTTCATCCTTACCCCCCCTAGCCTTTTGATTCTTTCTATGTCTCATCCACACTTTCTGGTTTGCCAGTGGTGTGGTAATCCTCATAATGGTGGCAATTGCCCCAGCTGTGGCATGGTAGAGTCGGGAAACGGGTCTGTCTATAACCAGAATCCCTATTCCTACCATGACACGACTGATTCATTCCATCAGTTACCACACCATGAGACTCAACAGTTTTACTATTGTGAGTACTGTGGTGGTTCATACTACAGTTATGATTGTCAATCGGGAAACACGCTTGTGTATGAGCATTCTCCTGATAGCAATTGTAATTCTAGCACATACAACCCACAGCCACATCAGTTTTACTGTTGTGATTACTGTGGAGGTCCACACTCTAGTTCGGATTGTCAAACAAGGAATCCATTTCCTTGTAACAATTACGACTATTCGTTTTCAGACCCACCTCCACAGTACCATATGATTCACACAACTCCTCATGATACTGAGCAAGACCTTTTACTAAAGGCTCTTGATATATTGAAAGAACTTAAGGAGGAGTTGGTTACTACACCGTTTTGAGACTCTCATAAGAAATCTAAGGCAGAATTACTTGCTGAAGAACGAGAGGCTAAAAACGAATTGAGCATGAAAGAATTGCTAGTCTTAGAGCAAGCAGCTATAACACGTGCTAAATTTCGTCAAGCTGCCCTTCTAGACTGTGATGATGATAGTGATAATGAAGACACCCTTGATATCCTTCAATTTTATAAGGGTTCATTAGATTCATCATTTGTGATTCCTCCCACGGAAAATCAGGGAGAAAATAATGAGACGGGGAAATTACTAGCCATTGAACAAATGGAACTTGAAAATTCCATGAATGCTAGCTCCTCTCATCTCCCTCAGTCTATTGATATCACACCCGAAGTTCACACTCACTCTCTGATCATGGGGGATGAGCATCTTAGCACTGTTCCTAATAAGGAATCGGACGAATTAATAAAGTCTAGTGTTGAGATCCTTGTCCCAATCCCGAGAGAGTCACAGGGAACTTTGGATCATGTATGTGATATTCCTTCACCCATTGAGTGTCCTAAAGATCAATTTGAGACTTTCTCAGATTTTAGCGATGATTGCACATCTTATGGAGACATCGAGTATGTTGAGGCGTCAGTTCCACATTCTGATGCTGATCATCTTCTTTAGGAGTTCGCTGATGAACTTGCTCACATCGATCCACTTTCATTGGAAAGTGATGATGGTCTCCTCGATTTCCAAGCCGATCTGGGAGAAATTGAAAGTCTCCTATATCATGATCAGTCACTCACTTCTGATCCCAGCAGTCCAATTGAGAATATTAATCTCTTGGTTCCCGAAACATTCAATACGACTCTCATCAATCCTCTATTTGAATTCTAATATGAATTTACTATGATTTCTAACAATCCAATCTTTGACGAGGATTGTGATGAGTCCACAATGGAACATGAGTTCACAAATTCACATCTTGTGAATAATTCTCTTCATGAGGAGTTCTCCGGCGAACTCACTCATCATGTTATGACTCCTCCGGAGTTTGATATCCCGGGGGGAGATGCTCTCAATTATGAGAATTTGCAAATTCCCACCCACCCTCCCGGGTTGTTTACGAGCTTACCCTTTGAAATCCAAACTCAGGCTACGGAGCCTGCTCTCGAGGAAGAAGATCAAATCATGCTTTTTATCATGATTTTCTTCCTTTTCTTCACCTATAAGGTGACTTCTTCTCTTCTTCACTCCTTCGGGAGTGAGGACACTATATTTGATCCCGGCATTTTCATGTATCATTATCTTGAGCCGGATACTTATCTCATCGGTGTGGAACTTTTACGTGCTTCAAATGTTTGTCCAAACATCTTGAATGAAAGTCCGATTGAGATTGCTTCTTCCACATCATGCTTCCCCAAGGACAAATGAATTCGGGGTCGAGTCAAGCTAGCGACTCGGTAAACAAAAACAGTAGCATGCTTATAGGGTTTTCACCCTAAGTGTGGGGGAGTCCCCCATACTATGATTACAAAAGTGAACAACAAAATGGTGTTTTCCACGCTTAGCTTGTAATGTTGCCCTTTTACGTTCAAAATGTCGGCATAATAGCCGGGATTTTGAATACTGAGGACAATATTCATGCTAAGTGTGGGGGGTATTTCGCTATTCTAGCGAATTTTATCACATTTTACAATATAATACCCCCGTTTTAGCCAAAATTTCAAAAATTTTAAAAATTTTTCACTAAAGTTTCAAAATTTTTGTGGTAATCAGTCCGCCTTTTCTAAGCGACAAAAGGGATTGGCTAGTCCAGGAGCAAACGGCTCTTGGTAAAGACATCTCAAATCCGTTTACGGCTTGCAATTTGCCCAAAATTGTATGGTTCATCAACTCCCCAAAAACAAATGAGTTGGCTAGCCCGCAAGATTATGGCTTGTGGTAAAGGTAGTGGAAAATCCATAATTGGTAATCAGCTCACCAAGATGTTGACTATTCCATCAAGAGCTGGCTAGTCCAGAAGCAAACGGCTTCTGGTAAAGACTAATCAAATCCGTTGACAGCTGGTGGTTTGCTCAAAATCACACGGTTATCAGGTGTGCCACAGTTCTTACACCTGGCTACTCCAGAAGTGATGGCTTTTGGTAAAGAGTTTAAAATCCATCAAGTTTTCAAAACAGTATTGCTAGGGACTAGCAATAGTTTAGTGTGGGGGATTGATGAGTGCTCAAACACTCATCATTTTTTGTCTGATCTGAGCTGCAAAACATTCAAAAACACTCAGTAATGCATCAAAATACTGAAAATATTTCAAAATTGTGTTTTATATGTTTTAGATGCAAAATGAGCAAAAACAAATGAAAAACGCACAAAGTTTGCAAAATTGGCAGTTTCAGTCCCCCAACTTTCATAAAATGACAACACTAGTCCCTGGATATTCAAAATATAGAAAATTATCACCAAAGGTCCTTTTGAAATCATAAGTTGTCATATTTAGTCCTTTGGTAAAAAATTGGAAAAGTTTTGGAAATTTACAAAATCCGTCCCTGGAGTTTCAAACTTTGGCAGAATTGGTCCCTTGTGGGGTATTTTTGAAAGGAAAATCAATTTTTATCCTTGGGAAATCAAAAGTTATCAAAATGGGTCCCTGGGTGAAAGTTTTGTGGAATTTACACTTTTGGTCCTCGGAGTTTGGAAATTTACAAAAATGGTCCCCGGGATATTTAATATTGAAAAAACACATTTTGGATCCCTGGGTTATTGAAGTTGTCAATTTTCATCCTTGTGATAACTTTAGAACATTTATAGATTCAACCCCTCACTTTTACAAAATTACAAAAATGGTCCTTGTGTTATATCTTTAGACAAACGGACCCTTTTATTTAACTAAACCCAAATCCATATACACCCCTTAAATCACCAACTCAGCCCACCAAGCCCATCATACTCCCTCAAGCCCATCCAACACTCCAGCCCACCAAGTCAAAAACAAACCCCCGTTTATATTAAACCCCCGGTCAACCAAAGTCAACCAAACCAACACTTCACCTTCTCCCCCACTTGAAACCTTCAACACTGTGTAACCCCCCCCCTAAACCTCACCAACTCTCACTCACCCCATATCCTATCCCCTCCACATCATCTATACTTCCAAACTCCATTTATTGCCCAAGAATTGCTCCAAGTGACTACCAACTGCCAAGAAAGCATTTTCGCGCCAAATCACATTTGAACGGCCAGGATTAATTAGAGCCATCCTAGGGCTGAGAAGAAAGTGGGATTCAACCATGGGACCCACATGAGCTTGAAAAAGCTATAAAGATGGAAGAAAGAAGTTGGGAGCTGGCAGGTTTAGACAATTAGGTTTTAGGATAATTAATTAGAAAATTAGTAGTAGTTAAAATGTAATTTTATTTTTCAAGCTCAGTTAGTATTTAGCTTTCAAGTTGTTTCTAAGTTTCATGTACTCAAATTCTCAGTGTGTACTCAAATTTTCAAGATTAATGAAAAGTTAACAATTTTATGTTCCATATTAATTTCTACTTATTGCTCTGTTCAAGAATGGTTAAGTGAAGTTTAAAGGCCTACAAGCTTTCTAAAAGCTTGAGTTGAGTCTTTTTAGCAAATTGGTTCCACAGAAAAGTTGTTAGGTTCAAAAGCTCAAATGGTCAACGAAAGTCAACAAGCTGGTATTAAGGTAATAAGCTAGTAGGAAGGAGTCTGTGGAGTGGTGTTGTCTTGTTTTACAGCAAGATAGATCTTGCACTCATTGGTACACCTTGAGCACCTTTGTAAGTTCCATTTGATTGCCATTTTTAGAGTAAACTGTGGTTTAGCTTAATTCTATGTCACCTAGCTTATCATATGCCATCTTCTGTTCATTGAGGTTTGTTTAGTTTATATGAGTCATGTTATAGCTGGTTTTCTGTACTCAGTTGAAAAGCCCTCATGTTTGCCTAATTTCTCACAATGGGTCATATAAATGTTTTATCTGTCTTGGCTTATAATTTAGCTCATCTCTGAATCAAATTAGCTTATAGGTATTCATATAGTATATTTGGTACATGTGCATCAGTAGATTAGCTTCAAGTGATCATTTGCACACCTCAATCATAAAACAATTACAATTTAGGGGGTGTTTGGCTTTGCTAGCCTCTGTGGTAAATTGGTTGTTTCAGTTGTTGTACTTAGTTTATTTCATATGCATTAGGTCTCATTAGGTTAGATAAGTCTTAAAATTCAGGCCCTTGGTGATCAAAAGTCAAAATCATCACATACATGGCTTAATCTGTTCACTGTTGGAGTTGTGAGTTCCAAATCACATCCAATCTTTGCTAAAGTGTTTAAATCAGCTTATTTAAGTTTATTTGTATCCCAGTATCATGTTTAAAGCAGGATAGAAGCAATCAAAGTTCATTTTAGTCAAAGGTTCATCACAAGTGAAAAAGTCAAAATTGCATGTTTTCAGTTTTTTCCATTTCTTGCAAGATTTTTATAGAATTTTGTGAAGTGTTTTAGGATTTGATCTTTTCAGAACTTGATGTCTACCAGCTGAACTTGAGTTTTCTGCATTTTTTATATTTTTGTGATTTTTTTGTGTGGACCATATTGCCCCTCAAACACACCTGCAGGGGAGATGCATCCCCTGCTGCACAGCACATCAGCCCACCACCACCACTTTGGTGGTGGCTGCAGCCTACCCTAGTGGGTCCTATGGATCATCTCTTGCTTCTTTGAACTCCCAAGGTATGTGGCTCCACATTGCACCCAAGCTTGTGCCCCCATTCACCCTTGTGGGCCCCCTAGGCTGCCATTAACCTTGTTCCTTGTCTGTGTTCAGTGTTTGGTTTTGGATTAGCTTATCAAGCTTATTTGGCTTATTCTAGGCCTTGTACTTGTTCCTCCCACCTTATTTTAGTCCCTTAAACTTATTGGTAGCTTATTTTACCATTGTGGGCCCCCCTAGCTGCCTTCATCACTTTTTTACCTTGACAGTTGACCAAAGTCAACTGTCTCACTAATAAGCTCTCAAACAGCTTATTCTTAAGTTTTAAAAAGTTTGTTTTTGTAAAAGTCTCTCATTTTTAGTTGTAAAACAAGTTTCCAAAAAGAAAATCCAGAAAATCAAATTTAATTTTTAAGTGATAGTTTCTATTTAATATAATTTAAATTTAAATTTTCATTTTTATATTTTTATTAAGCACTTAGCATTTTTATATTTTTATTAATTTCCTCTTAAGTTAAAGTATTTATAATAATTTTCTTAGATTTTTATTTTATCATTTAGTATTTATTAGAATTAATCTTTGTTTTATTAATTATTAATTAATAATTAGTTTAAAATATCATAATTAGTTTTTATTAAGTAAAACCTAGTTTTTATATTTTTCCTAGCTTTTATATGTTATAAAATAATTTTAGAAATTTTATTAGAATTTTTACTATTCATTTAGTATTTTTCTTAATTTAAAATAGTTTAATTAGGTAATTAGTAATTAATTAATAGAAAAATCACAAAAAGACAAAAATACTTATTTTTATTTTTAAAACTTATTTTTAGTTATTTTTTAATTTTAGAAATTTTATTTTCATTTTTCTAGTGTTTAAATAATATTGTATTTAAGTTGTTTAAATATTAATAATTAGTAATAATTAGTATTTAATTAATATTAAATAATTAATTAGTGTTAAAATTTATTTTAATTTTCTAAAAATTTTCTTTTACTTTTAAGTTTGTAAAAAAGTCATTTTCACCCCCTGGGTGTTTTCAGATTTCCGTTTGCACTTTTTATTTCGTACGTTTACGTTTTATTTAAAACGTAACGTACGCGTTTTTAGGTTTAAATCATTTCTGGTTTTTCCTAGCTTTCAGTCTTATTCATATAGCTTGTTTAAGCTATTTCTTCGCATATTCCTTAATTTAAATCACTCACAAACCCCTTTCCATTCAAATTCACTCGATCACGAAATCGTTTTGATTACAATTCACACCTCGTCGGGACATAACGACCTGGTGATACCTTATATTACCCGGAGCATTGATCTAGGCTATTTGACTTTGTTGACCATTACTTGGTCAATATAAGTTGGTGGTTTAGCGTCAATCAGTTCCGCACTTAGATCACGTAGCTTACCACCGGCCGATTAGTTAATGGCTCGCCTCGTGGAGAGATCAATATGGTCATAAAAGATTTGGACTTGGAGCCAAAGATCTATGCCATGATGAGGGACTTTTTGGAGCAAGTCCTTGAAAGGAGTTCATGCTTCATAAAAAGATTCATTTTGACGTTGTTGGAATATCAAGATGTCATTTCTAAGCTTAGTAGTTCTCCCCGGTGGGAAAAATTGAGCAGGGAAACGAGTGGTGAGATCATCCCATGTGGTGATGGATCCCGCGGGTAAACGCTCAAGCCATTGACTAGCTTGATCCCGTAGAGAGAATTGGAATAGGCGTAATCGGGTTGTCTCTCTAGTTTCAACATCTAGGTCTATGGAGTCTACGATTTTTAGGAAGTCCTTAAGATGTTGGTTTGGATCTTCGGAACCAAGTCCATGGAATGCACATCCGTTTTGCACCAACCGGATGGTGTCGGATTGCAAGGGGGTCACATTGGCTCCGGTGAGCTCAATGGTGTTTCGGTAGCCTTGGTGGCTAGGTCGGGAATACTCTCCTAAGGTTCGGAGCCTAAGAGGTTCTAGTGGTGGGTTTTGTTGTGGTGGGATGACGGGTTCAAAGATGTTCCCATCGTCCATGATGTCCGGTGGTGAAAAGTTACGAACAAAAACACAAAGAAATAAGATAGACTAAAGAAAACCTAAAAATAAAAATAAAATCTTACTAGAAAGGAATCTAGCAAGTAGACCTAATAAAAAGAGATTCTAACCTAGACAATAACTATTCCCCGGGTTGCGGCGCCAAAAACTTGATAGAGTAGGGATTGCACCAGGCTTTACTTCTCAAGGGATCTTTAGAAGCTTACAACCCCCACCAGGCAATGTACCTGATCGATGTATTATAGTATAATGACAAGTACCGGGGGATTGTTCGTTCAGCTAGGAATAGTGTCGCTAGGATTAGAAAACTTAAATACTAGTTCTAAAGATGAAGGATGATTATTTTTTGTATTTTTATATTTTTTAGAAAGCAAGTAAAAATCTCGGGTTTGAAGGATTTGGGCGGAATTAGTTGCTAGTCAACTAACCCAATACTAAAGATGCAATCAAAATAAAATACTAAAAAGGAAAATAAACTATATTAAACTAAGGTTGTGAGCAATAAGTGGAAAAATGTGTTTACTTAGATTTCACTACTCCCTAGATATCTTTTACACGTTAATTACTTGTTATAGTTGCATGGATAACGGATTGTATTCCTTAATACCATTCATGGGGTGGCGTACTTAACTCCCCAATCCTATGAGTGCCTACTTCACTCCTATGTCGAGCCAGCTAAGAAGCTCCTAACATGGGATCATTAGAATTTACTCATGCATTAAATACAACCAATAAAACCTAGTACACATCGGTTCATATTTCCTAAGACGTTCAAGCATGTTACCATTTGGAGATCTGCCAGTTTTCTTAAGCCTAACATTGAAATCATTCATCCAATACAACCATAAACAAGTAATCAACAAATAATCAACATCTAGGTTTCATTAGATCTAAGCAAACACAAGATAAATCTAGCCTAGCATGGTGGAATCAAGACAAGCACAAGATATAGACAACCAACACATAGACATATTGATTGAATTAAAAGAACATTTATCTCAATAGCACATGTAAGGGTTCAAGGGCTGAAAACCCTTGAAAAACCTGTAAAATTCGTATATGGTTCGGCCTTAGGGTTTCTCCAAACTTGTTCCTCCTTTATGAATGAAAATTAGAAAACTATATATAGAAAATTGAGTCTGACGGCGTCAAGAGCAATCTTGTGACGCCGTCATCTCGCCGCCAAAAGAATTCTCGGACTGCCTTGATCTACATCTGACGCCGTCATGTATTAAATTTTTCCAGGCCGTCATGTATTTAACTCTTGACGCTCTTCCTTGTGACGCCTTCATTTCTGTACTGGGCCCTCATGAAATTTACTCTTGACGCCGTCAAATTGTTACTCTTGACGCCGTCACCTACTGTTCCCAGCTTGGAAAATTAAGTCTTTGGCGTTTTCTTCACTTTTATGCTCAAAAAACGTCCGAATTGCTTCCTTTTCCAGATTTCTCTCCCAAAGTACCTAAAATCACAAAAGGAACGATTTAGGGCAATATTTGATCAAATAAATTCAATTTCGGACTTAAATGACCCCCTAAAAGTGGTTCATTTTTCGCCTCATCACCTTTGTGGATTCCTTCTTCCTCAGATATCTGAAACTCTTGAAACTGCTGCTTCAGCATTGACTTCTTCAACCTTCTTGATTCATCATTCCCACCAAATCTAGCCTTTATTGCCATCCAAATGTCCTTGGCATCCTCCATGAAGTGGAAGTCACCCATGTGGTCATTTGGTATAGCTTGGAGCAGAATTGTTCTTAGTTATTCTCCCTTTGCACGGCTAGAACCTCTTCAGCAGTTTTGGGACCTACAATTGTAACTATCCCATCAGCATCTTTAACATGCTTCTTCAGGCTGTTCCCCTTTCGGACAACCTCCCAAAGATTCCAGTCAATGTTTGTGATCCAGTTTTGCATCTTCATGGACCACAAATCATAGTCTTCAGCATTCTTCAAGTATGGAAATTTAGCATTACTGTTGGAGAGGTTGAGTTGTTGGAGAGAAGTGGTGTTTAGGTTCTGGGTTGTATCAACTTCATCGTCTGATCCAGGCATTTTCCTTGATTGGTTTGGATTTTGATGGTGTAAGATTTGTGTTTCTCAGTATCATAGAGACTCTCCCGAGGCTCTGATACCACTTGTTGAGACTAAGACATTGATAGATCTTCTGAGCACTCTAGATTCGTTAGTTATGTTAATGTAATCACCAACACACTAATAGACAATCTCTGTAACTTGTATTTTAAAGCGGAAACAAACACAAGTTTTAATACTAAGAACAATTGATCCTCTATGGATCTTTAATAAAATATCAAAGTGTTTTCTAAAATTTAACTCAATACATAATCGTATGTTCCTTTTATACACAAGAAACGTATATTCTAAAACTTCTAAAAGATATGCATTATCACTTCCTAAATAAACTCATGCATATCCTAACTACATTACATAAAACACGGAAACACTATATCCGCAGAAACAACTAATGCTGAAACTAGACTTCAGCAGAAACTAAACTATAAGCAGAATATGTGTCTTCAGTAGAAACCATCAGCAGATTCTTCAGCAGAATTCTCTCTTAGCAGAATTCCCAACAATTATTATCATCATGGTTAAAAAGGGAAAAATTTAAAAATAATAACATAACTTGTCATATTATTTTAAACATAAGAGTTTCATTCGCATATCATCTTTTCATCATAACGATTAATCGTTATTCATTTACCAAATAGTATTTGGTTAGATTCTCAGATAAATTTATTTATCAGGTTTCGTATTAAAGACGTTTTCATAATCATTCTCATAATCTCATCCGACTTTACTTTTCATCATTCCAGTATCAATCAAGGTGAGTCATAGCCCCATTTCCAATACTTGTTTTTAACTCATTGGGGGAGACACATGCTTACATATACTTTGATAACTTTATAAGTATATGAATAAATTACAAAGATTCAAATCAATTTCCTTATTAATAGTTACCTGATGAAGTTTATGACTTAAGATGTGATAAATATATGTTACTGGCGAATTACTTAACTGAAATACTGATACTCAGATGATAATGTTTCCAAAGTGATTATTGTGGCATGATACTTGACTATACTATAACATCCTGAATGATTCCATTATCTCTATATGATATTTCTATGTTCAACAGAAATAATTGCTAGGAAGAGCACAAATACTCTAGTTACATCATTACCTTGATATTGCATGATTGCTAGTGGTTAAGATGCATGTACAGTTATCTTTGGGTAGTAGCACCCAGTTGTTTTTATCTTTGGGTAGTGGCACCCAGTTGTTTTTATCTTTTGGGTAGTGGCACCCAGTTGTTTTTATCTTTTGGGTAGTGGCACCCAGTTGTTTTTATCTTTGGGTAGTGGCACCCAGTTGTTTTTATCTTTAAGTAATGGCACCCAGTTGTCTTTATCTTTCGGAAGTGGCACACAGTTTGCAATATCCATAAGAAAATATATGTTTTCAACATACATTTAGATACAGCTGTATAGGTATTTGACCAGACTTGAATTATATATTTCATTAAATTAGCATCATGAGTTTCCATCTCGTGTTAGGATTATTTATCCCTTATTTGAATTTGATTGAATATCTATATGAATTATATGTGATTAAAATCAACATCACTCATTATTTGTTCTATCACTGTTTGTATTTATTACAATTATTACTAAAGATTCTTGAAATCTATTGAAATAAATGGTTTTCCATAAAACTCTATGAACTCACCAACCTTTGTGTTGACACTTTTAAGCATGTGTATCTCAGGTAATTTAACAGAGCAGGACAAGACACGGAGCGGGCATTTATTACTCTGATAAATTAAAATGGTGTAAAAATCAAATATGTCATTCTTTCAAGCCTTTATATCTTTTAATAAGATTCTAAATTAAATGGTTCATCTTTTATCAAAAATATTATTTGAATGACAAATAACTTTCAAAACGTTTCTTTTAAGTCGTTTTATGAGATTATAACTTCGATCCTCCCCGTAACACCCAAATTACTTTTCCGCTGCTACAAACTTAAATTTGGGGGTGTTACAACACACAACATATAGGCTATGTTTGGCGACACATAGCAGTAACATTAAGCATTAAGCAGTAGGCAGTAAGCAGTAGTTGTTTGTTAAAAAAAACGTGTTTGGTAACATAGCTTTAGCAGTAATTATAAAGTGTAAAATTACGAAAAGGGTCATGTTCACATTAAAATAAAATAAATGATTAAACAAATGAGGATACATATGTAATTTCAGAAGCCAGCTGCTTGGAGCAGTTCTGGAATGCTTATTCAAGAATCATTTAGATTGGAGAGATAACCAATATTCGAACGCTTGGGTGAGGTGTTGCCAAACAAGCTTTTTATCTAAAATGCTTACCACTTAATTTGTTACACCTATATCCCGACAAGGTACTATATATGAGTTAAGTAGTGAATAAATGCGTGGCCATTGTGTGAAGGATGAGAATTGAGGGACTAATATTGCCAAATGACAAAAGTTAATTAATATCTTCTACTTAACTAGAGAAGTCTAGAAATTGGAGGAAAAAGTTAGAAGAGTGTGTGAGAGTTATGGTTTCGTAGGAGGGAAAGAAGAATGAGCTCATTCTCATCATCCAAACCATTTTAATCCTTTTCAAGTATTGTCAAGCTATTAGGAAGCATTATTTGATCATTCCCACTACAAGTAAGTGTTTCCCTCAATTTGTGAATCTAGGGTTTATGTTATAAGATTAGGGGATGATGGGTAAAGGCTAGTAGCATGTTATGATTAGTTAATTAGTCCCTAATTAGAGTTAATTGTGATATAGGAAGCAAGTAAGGAGCTTGAAGCTAATTCTAGTAAGCTTATGTTTGGTGAATTAAGGTAAGTATATGGTTATGACATGTTTTGTTAGCTTTATCATATTTCATGTATGATAATGATTTATGTTTTGTTAGCTTTATCATGTTTGTTACATGGTAATGGTGATGGATAGGATATAGGGTGCGTTAGCTAGTTATGGATCCATTTCTAGGTATAGCTTAGTTAGTCGTTAGGCTAACTATGGGATGAGGTTCAACCTTGTGGGTTGATCGCGTTTAGGCCGACTATGTTGGCGTGAGGTAAGTGCCCCTATATCGCTAGCTTAACTAGTGAATAGACTAGTTATGGTTATGGCATGATTTAGATTAATTATGCGTTGTTTAGCTTGTCATGCCATATACTTTTTAAGCGTTTCGCTTACATGTTTAATTGTGATGTTTTCTTGATAGGTACCGAAAGTTCAAGTAAAGGTAAGGACAAGGTGTAGAATGGATTACACTTAATTGTATAGTTTTGAAAGCATAGACTCAAGACCGTAATCTTTTGGACCAAACGTGCTTGAAGTTGGAAGCCCCCAAGTGTCTTCTTTTGTCTTGGTATATCTCATCTTTATGGTCATGGTGCCATTCATGGTCTTTTGTTCAAATTTTGTGCCATGGTCTAAGTATGTGCAAACAATGTGAAATCAAATCAAAAACATTCTGTAGTATAGTTTTAAAAAAAATTAAGGGGGTGTTTGACATATAGCCACTTTTACCCGTTTTATACTGCGGTTAGGTGTATATGTTGGTTTTGAAGAAATATGCATAACGGGTCAAATGGGTCATATTAGATATTTCATACATTTCGTATATCACGTCTTCGTCCATTGTAGATGTCAAGACTTTACGTTTTTATAGAATATATAATGTCCTAAAGAGTTTTGAAAAGTTTCGTTAATTTTCGAGTATCGGAAGTATGGTTTCTGGAATAGAGAAAAGTGCAAAATATAGCTTTTTCATTATAAAGTTTCTGCAGGGGGTATATGGCCATATGGTATTTTCAGCATATGGCCATATGCTTACCTCAGAAACCTTAATATGGGTATATGACCAGGGTATATGGCCATATGGTATTTTCAGCATATGGCCATATGCTTACCTCAGAAACTTTAATAAGAGCATATTGTCATGGACTTGTCTCTACAAGGTCTTCCGTGCGGCACTTAGTCTCGACTAAGCTCAGCCTTACTCGAATACTCAACGATGTATGCAACGAAGAAAGCTTCAAAGAAAGGAACAAGTGGAATACGAAAACACTTTGTATTGCTTAGAGCTTTTACAAGAGAACTTTACAAGTGAACTTTCTTGGATGCCATCAACAAATGAGGCCACCCCTATTTATACTACTCCTAGGAAGCATGTACAAGTTCTAGACAATTCTATGGCATGAAAGTTCTAGGACTTCCATGAGGTTCTAGTAATTCCAAGATCTTCCATACTTTTCCAAGGGCTTCCAAGCTTATCCATAATCTTCCAAGAGAAGTGTAGAATAATCCGGAATCCGGATCATCCTTGAAAATAACCGTATCAATTAGGTGGGTCGTGACATCCTCCCCCACCTAAGCTCGCGACGTCCTCGTCGTGCCTTCCTCATGATACTTCTTGATCTTGTCCTCAAATTGCCACAATAAATCTTCGGCTTCCCAACTTGCTTCGCTATCGGGCAACCCACGCCATTTGATCAAGTACTCCTTGTAGCTCGGCACTCCTCGTCTTCGTATTGTACGATCTGACAAGATCTCTTCAACCTCTCGATCGTACGAAGTTACAACCGCTGTTGGTGCCCGCTTGGACACCCCTCGTTCCGGGTCTTCCTCGTCTCCATGATAAGGCTTGAGAAAGCTAACGTGGAAGACCGGGTGTATCTTCAACTTGGGCGGTAGTTGAAGCCGTTAAGATACTTTCCCAACACGTCCTATCACCGGGAAAGGGCCTTCATACCTTCGTATCAATCCCTTATGCACCTTCCTCAATGACTTGAATTGTTGAGGCAAGAGCTTCACCATCACTTGATCTCCGACCTCGAACTCGACGTGTCTCCTTTTCTCATCCGCCCACTTCTTCATCTTCTTAGCCGCTTTGTCCAACGATGCCCGGGCCAAGTCCGCTTGCTCATGCCACTCTTTCATTGTCTTGTAAGCGGCCGGGCTACTCCCCTCGTATGACGCGGCCAAGGCATTGGGAGTCAATGGTTGGCGCCCCGTGACCAACTCGAAAGGACTCTTCCCCATGGCTTCACTCCGTTGCATGTTGTAAGAGAATTGAGCAACATCAAGGAGTTTCGCCCAATCATGTTGGTTGGCACTTACGTAGTGCCGAAGATAGAGCTCCAATAGTGCATTCACCCTTTCCGTTTGCCCATCCGTTTGGGGATGAAAACTCGTAGAGAAGTTCAACTCTGTTCCCATCATCTTGAACAACTCTGACCAAAAGCGCCCTGTGAATCTAGGATCTCGATCGCTAACAATCACATGTGGCACTCCCCAATACTTCACCACATTCTTGAAAAAGAGTTTAGCCGTATCGTCAGCCGTAACATCGGGTGGTGCGGCAATGAAAGTTCCATACTTCGAGAATCGATCGACCACCACTATAATACTCCCACTTCCTTCCGACTTCGGCAAGCATGTGATAAAGTCCATGGAAACGCTCTCCCATGGTCCCTTGGGCGTAGGTAAAGGTTCCAACAAGCCTCCGGACTTCTTTTGCTCTATCTTATCTTGTTGGCAAATAAGGCACGTCCGCACGAATGTCTCTACATCGTTCTCCATCCTTGGCCAATAATAAGTGCCTTCAACTAATGCCAACGTCCTCTTGATCCCCGGATGACCGGCCCATTTTGAATCATGACACTCTTTCAAGATTACCCGTCTAAGATCACCCCACTTAGGCACGTAAAGCCGATCTCCTTTCGTGAACAACATGTCTCCTTTAAGCCAAAATCTTCGAGTCTTCCCATCTTTTGCTAAGGCCACGAGCTTCTTGGCAAAAGGATCATGTTCCAATCCTTCCTTGATTCGATCTAGGAGGAAGAATTGGGCTTGGCTGATTGCCGCAAACTCCGCTTTGCGACTTAATGCGTCGGCTACCACATTAGCCTTCCCTGGCTTGTACTCCATTTGGTAGTCGAACTCGGCTAGGAAGTCTTGCCAACGAGCTTGCTTAGGACTTAACTTCTTTTGGGTTTGGAAATAACTCGTGGCAACATTATCCGTCTTGATCACGAATCTTGAACCCAACAAATAATGCCTCCAAATCCGCAAGCAATGGATGATTGCCGTCATCTCTTTCTCTTGCACCGTGTACTTCCTCTCCGTCTCATTTAATTTTCGACTTTCGAATGCGATCGGGTGTCCGTCTTGCATTAGAACTCCTCCAATAGCAAAGTCCGATGCATCCGTATGTAACTCGAAGGGCATGGTCACATCCGGTAGTCTCAACACCGGTTCCTCCATAACCGCCTTCTTCAAACTCTCGAACGCCACTTGGCACTTCTCATCCCACATCCAAGCTTTGTTCTTCTTCAATAGGTCCGTCAATGGAGATGCTATTGCCGAGTATCCCATGATGAACCTTCGATAATAATTCACCAAGCCAAGAAAAGATCTCAACTCTGTCACCTTGGTTGGTGGTTCCCACTCTTGGATAGCTTTCACTTTTGCCCCATCCATCATCAATCCACCGTCTTTGATCTTGTGCCCCAAGAACTCGACTTCGTCTTGGGCGAAGGAGCATTTTTCCAACTTCACATAAAGCTCGTTGTCTCGCAACACTTGGAACACCTGTTTCAAATGCAAGACATGCTCCTCCAAGGTATGACTATAAACAACAATATCGTCCAAGTATACCACTACAAATTTATCAAGGAACGGGTGAAATAACTTATTCATGAGAGTGCAAAATGTAGCGGGAGCATTTGTTAAACCAAAAGGCATGACTAAGAATTCGTAAGAACCATACCTCGTGACACACGTCGTCTTAGCCTCGTCTCCCTCCGCTATCCGTACTTGGTAGTACCCCGATCTCAAGTCTAACTTGGAGAAGTATCTCGCCTTTCCAAGTTGATCAAACAAATCTGCAATAAGAGGAATAGGGTACTTGTTCTTTATCGTTACCTTGTTAAGTGCCCGGTAGTCTATGCACATCCGCAAGGATCCGTCCTTCTTCCTTTGAAATAGCACCGGCGCACCATATGGGGCCTTCGAGGGTCGAATATAGCCCGCATCCAATAGATCCTTGAGTTGTTTACGCAACTCCTCCAACTCCAGCGGTGGCATTCGGTAAGGGGCTTTAGCGGGTGGCTTGGAACCCGGTTCCAACTCGATGGTATGATCCACCTCCCTCCTAGGTGGTAGCTTCTTGGGTAACTCCTTGGGCATCACGTCCTTGAACTCATCAAGTACCCGCTCGATCTCCTTAGGTACCTCCACTTTGCCCGACTCGTCGTCCTCTAGCCTTGTTACCGCCAAGTAGCAAGGTTCACTCTTGTTGTACCCTTTCTTGAATTGCATGGCCGAAAGGGTCTTCACTCCACACTTAGAATCCCGCTCCGTGCTGACCATGCAAGTCTTTCCACCGTCTAGGATACATAAAGTGTTAGCAAATGGCATAGGGAAAGCTCGTACCTTATCGAGGAACTCCAACCCAAGAACCAAATCGAAATCATCCATCGGGACTACCGACAAGTCAACCGTCCCCTCCCATTCTCCAATCTTTACCCGAACATCTCTAGCCACTCCTTCCATTGGCTTGGCCTTCGAGTTTACCGGCTTAAACGTTCCACCAACTTTCGTAGCGCTAATCCTTAGCCTCTTGGCTTCATCAATCGACACAAAATTATTAGTGGCACCGGAATCAACTAGAGCACGTACCTTGATCTCGTTGACGAATGCTTCAACGTATTGTAAGCCATTTCCTACAACTTTCGGCACCTCCGTTTTGGCCTTGATTGCGTTCAAAATCCTCATCATACTCATGCATCCTCCTTCGCTCGTACCTTCGTCTTCTTGAGCTATCATTCCGTTGAGGCTTGCTTTCTTTGGGCAATCTCGAGCTCTATGAGGTCCATCACATATGAAGCATCCACCTGTCTTGTAATTCGTCTTCAAGTCCTTGCCCTTTCCGGTTGGTGGCTTTCGTGCATTATCATTCTTTGCTTGAGCGACTTTCTCTCCCCCACCTTTCTCTTGGTTCACCTTTCGATCCTTCGGCTTAGACGGTTCCCTCCTAGTACCAAAATCGATCAAGGCCTCGGCATGGGCGATAGCCGTAGCAAGGTCTTGAACTCCACGTCTTTCTAACTCCGTCTTAGCCCATCCTTGTAAGCCATCAAGGAAGTAGAAGAGAGAGTCTTGGTCGGAAAGTTCCGGAATCTCCAAGACAAGTGTAGTGAATTCCTTAACATAATCCCGGATTGCTTGAGTTTACGAAGCCGACTCTTTGCCTCGTTCTTAGCATTCTCCGGATAGAATTGCTTCTTAAGTTCTACTACAAAATCAGCCCAAGTATTGATAGTACACGTACCTCGCTCGATATCTCCATATCGACGCCTCCACCATAACGCCGCGGTATCCTTCAAGTATCGGGTCGCCATCTTGATCTTGGAGTCGTCATCCGTGATTTTGACACCTTCCAAGTATTGCTCCATTTCCCACAAGAAATCATCGACCGCCCTAGCTTCCCGTTTTCCCACGAACGGTGATGGTTTAGGAACATCAATCTTTGGAGCATGATGGCTAGCTTCGCCACCTCCATTGGCCATGGACCGCTTGCATAGCACCACATCAGCTTGCAAGTCTTCGACGGTCTTTCGAATATTGGAGATCTCTTCTCCAAACTCTTCTCGCACTTTCTTGATCTCACCCATGAGCATTTCCTTTAAGCCCTGGATTTCACGCTTCATGTCACCGCTAAGAGCATTAAGAATGACCCTAAAGTCCTCCTTCATGCTCGTAAACTCGGAGTTAAGACCTTCCAAGCCCTCAACTTGGTCCTTCAACTCCGTCACGGATGTCTCAACACCCGTCAATCTCGTATTCAAACTTGTCACTACGTCCTTAGACGTTCCTCTCTTCTTGGGGTCTTGACGCTTATCGTCTCGACCTTGCCTCTCATCAAGAATCACACTTCCACTAGCACCAATCTTCTCGGTTACGTTCGCCATCGCCTCGAATCAACGTAGCTCTGATACCACTTGTCACGGACTTGTCTCTACAAGGTCTTCCGTGCGGCACTTAGTCTCGACTAAGCTCAGCCTTACTCGAATACTCAACGATGTATGCAACGAAGAAAGCTTCAAAGAAAGGAACAAGTGGAATACGAAAACACTTTGTATTGCTTAGAGCTTTTACAAGTGAACTTTCTTGGATGCCATCAACAAATGAGGCCACCCCTATTTATACTACTCCTAGGAAGCATGTACAAGTTCTAGACAATTCTATGGCATGAAAGTTCTAGGACTTCCATGAGGTTCTAGTAATTCCAAGATCTTCCATACTTTTCCAAGGGCTTCCAAGCTTATCCATAATCTTCCAAGAGAAGTGTAGAATAATCCGGAATCCCGATCATCCTTGAAAATAACCGTATCAATTAGGCGGGTCGTGACAATATGGCCAGGATATGTATGGTCATATGCTTTCGTTATTGTATAAATGAGATCTTTATAGTTTTTGTCGATCTTTTAAAAATCATATCTTTTAAACCGTAAGTCATCACGGGTCGCGCCACCCGGCGTTTCGAAGTTAATTGATTCTAGTTTCAGTTAAAAATAGTCTTAAAGCCTATATATTTATAGATTTTTGTCAGATTGTAAAAAAAATGTCAATGTGTCAGTTTTGAACGTACTTTTCGCGAAAAATTTTCAAGTTTTTGGTCATGTTGTTCAAGGGGTGTTACATAATGCTTGTCACTCCTAAATACTTTCAAATGCTTGTTGCCAAACATGACCATAAGCTTTGCCAACAAGCGTCTTGGCCTAACTAACATAACATTGCCTTATAAAACAGAGATAAGAGATGCATGGTAAAAATTAATAAAACCTTTTTTTCCTTTCGTGTAGAATATGGTTGATAAGAATGTAATATTGATCAATGTTATCCACAAGTGAACATTTGTAGGTGTTTTCGTTACAAAAGTCATAATAAAGATAGAGAAGAAGAAAAAAGATGGAAAGATTTAAGATGTCAAGTGCTATGGTTTTAGGGGTGGCAATGTTGCCTAACAATACTTCAAACTAAATTATAATTAGCCAATAGATTGAATACAACACATTTCATGCTTAATCATGCCTAAGTACATATTTTTAGTGGCAATGTGATGCCTAACCATGCCTTGAGTTTTTTTTGTTTTTTTATTTTTTAAATTAATAATTATATTTAACAATTTAATTAAAAACATTAAATTTTATTAATAAAAGAAATTAAAACAAAACCACCAAAAAACAAATGTGAATGCTTCCGTCTAGTTCTAGCACATAGAAAAGAGTATTAAAAGACTTTTGACTTTTGACCTTAATATACTTGTATGTACTACCACACAAAACCACCACACAACCTCCGTCCCTCTAACTCGCCGAAAAAAAAAAAAAAAAAAAAAAAAAAAAAAAAAAAGGCAACCCAGTTTGAAAAAGCCATCAAACGGTAACAATAATTAATGTGGAACGGTCAAAAAATTGAATGCTCAACGTTATACCAAATCGGTAAAGAATCCCGCAGGCCTTGCCGAATCCATCATGCCGAGCGGCTGGCAATGGGGATACCGAGTAATGCCGCTGATCCCGCTGCCTTTGCCGAATACGTTTTCTTTGATGCCACTAAAATGCATTATTTATTTCGTGTAGAAAAAAGATAGAAGAAAAAAGATATACAAGGCATTATTTATTTCGTGTAGAATATGGTTGATAAGAATGTAAGTTATGATTCATATTTGTTGTATAACTCAAGAGAAGAAAAAAGATAGAAAGATTAAAGATGTCAAGTGCTGTGATCATATTTCTTTGTAGCTAAGAAATTGAGTTGGAAGAGTTTGTTATGAATAAATACATCTAGGGATGAGTACGGATGGTACCGAATCCGTACAGAATTGATGTACCGATTTTTTTCTGAGCATGAAAGTGCGTACCGGTAACATACTAGGTACCAGGAACCAATACGACCCTTCCTGTTTTTTGTTAAACCAAATAGGATTTCCGAAAAAACATGCATTTTCAATTGATTTCAAACCACGACGTGGGACAAAATACAACCAACACTTAAATGAATACATCACCAAGATATTTGTAACACACAAACGTTCAAAAACTTATAAAATAGGTTTGGGTTTAATTTTTGGGAGCGTTTATGAAGGATCTATAGTTGCCATAATAAGTTTTTTCGAATGTTTCGTTTATTTACATATGTTTTACATAACTATTATTTGACATTGAACAGGCCAAATGGGTGTTTGGATAAGGTATTTAATTTAAAAATATGACTGCTCAATTTTTGGAATTTTTTTCGATACTTCCCGCTTTGATACCGATAACGTACTAGTGGCACCGAATTTTTTTCAGCCTCAATTCATGGTACCAGTACCGTACCGTGTATTGGGAGTCGGTACCATTTCAGTACCGAGTCCAAATGCTCATCCCTAAATACATTATATCTCATAAATATATCCTTATATTGCATTATTGTTTCAAGAAATGAAAAAAGTTAATGCATGCTTACAAATTTCCTTATTAGGATTATGATCAAACGAGAAGAAACTTTAAAATAAGAAAGATGAGAAATAGCTATAACTACACATTAGAGATGCATCGATTTGAATTAGATGCATCCTTAATCTTTTAGATGCACCATAATATATTTTCTAACTAAAACTTAGATGCATATACGTATATTAGATGCATTTCATCAAGTTAGAAGAATCCTATGTAATTTTCGTCCTCTAAGGTTTTATTTGTTGTTAGTGCTATTTGCATTTATTTCACTTTAAAATCACTTTCGAAACTAATTGGGATGCATATAAATGAATAGAAATGCATCTAATTCAAGTCGATGCATCTCAAATATGTGGTTATAGCTATTTCTCATTCTTCTCATTTCAAGTTTTCTTCTCACTGGAACATTACCGTTCGTTATTAACACATTACCCAATTGTTAATGCATGCAATATTCTAATATCCTCTTTTAGTTATATGTATAGATCTAGATATTATAACACAAATTACAAATTGCCAAGTCAAAAAAATACATACAAACTACTCGTATATTAAGATCACTTTGTTACTTTAAAACACAACTTATAGAGAGTCTTTGTCAATCAATCAATCGATCTATTATGTTCGTTGATACCATGAGCTTTTCTTTCTCACTTGCTTAGGAATTTCAATATCATGCTAACAAAGTATAAAGTGATATGTATCTCGATTTTGTGGCCATAGCTTAAACACCCGTTAGTGTTTAAAGCCTAGAGTCGAAGAGCTATTCGAATCCATACCATATCAAGCAAGTAGGTAGCACAATGAAATTCGACAACGAGGTTCTAATTAGTATAGAAACTTAGTAGGTCCAATAGAATCATCATCCTTAACAAAGTATGTTATGTAATAGCATTAATAATTTGTTCTCCGGGTAACATAATTCTCTCGTATCATTAAACATATGATTTCATTATTGACGTTACCAGTTACTTTGTACGCTAATGAATAAAAAAATTTCACAATGGTGCAATAATAGTCTTTTAGTGGATAATGTGTAACCATTTGACTAACTATTAACACAACGTCATACTTTAAATTAACATATTTTAACCCAAAGTTTTTGAAAAATATCCCAAAGCTTAGGTCGTCAGCATTCCGCACACCAATAAAATAATAATACGTGTCACCAATTATGCACATGGTAAATATTCCATGCCTAATTTCTAGGTTTTCAATGTTTAAGTTAACATATTCCTTTGAAAACATTGAAAAATAACCAGGCACAAAACTATTTCATGTATTTTTTTTTTTTTTTTTTTTTTTTTTGAACCAAATAACTAATTATATTTACCCTTCGAAATATGACATTACAATACAATGGCAGGTAGCCGGGCAACAAGTTGCGCCGCTAAATGTGAAGAGTATGATTCTATTGAATATATGTTTTACAGCATCTTATACTCTAGATTATGATTCTTATACTTGGGACCAAATTAAAAAGCATTTTTGACATTTTTTAAGAATGTTTAGAGGGCGTTGGGCATGAAATTGATGCCACTAAGATCGCATCATTGGCTCCACTAGGATTGTCAAAGTGTCATTATCGGCTTAGGTAAGGTATATATTTGGAATGCACTTGTGTGTGACGATTGATAACGACTTAACTTGTTTCTAAATAATGTGACTAGTGACATAATCATAAGTATTGAATAAACAATAATGAGATATCTCTATGAGCAAAGCATATCATATAAACGGAATGTATAGAGATATCTCTTAAAACTCGGGAATTTGGATATGGCATGCATACACATCTCAAAAGTTTGGTTAAAGTAAGATATGTGTGTGTCTTTGCCGTTAGAAAAAAAAAAGATCATTTTGTGAGCTTCAAAATCAAGTTCATGTTACTATGTTAGCCCAATTTTGATTTTTGATATGCATTTTGTAGCAAATTTCATACATTATTTTTGGTTGTTATTATAAGAAAAGCCCACAAATAAGGAGCAACGTGGGGTTACATGGCAAATGGGGTTAGTAGATCTCCAACATCTTCTCTCCCAGATGGAATCCAACATCCATGTAAGATTCCCACTCCAACTTGGTTGGGATTCTTCTTTCTATAACCGCTTTGACAAATATACCCTTCTTTATATTTCACTTTCAACATCAAGTAAATCATATACACAAGTAAGATTTTAGTTCTAAGAATCTTTAGTACAACTTTTAACTTTCTAAAAAGCATACTGAAAACCGATTTTATGAAAGACATGAACCGAGAACCAACCAAGCCGAAGTGAGTTGATTCTGTTCAGTTTTGTATCGGTCCATTTGGTTCGGTTTGGTTTATGTGGGTTAGATGTATTTTTCTCTGTTTTGGCTCGAGCCAGGCAAACTGAAACCGAAAATCACAAATATATAGAACCGAAAATCAAACCAAATATGGGTGGTTCAATTTTAATCGAACCGGGGTTTGGCTCGATTTTTTGGTTCGGTTCAGTTTTCGGTCTGCTTTGCTTTATTCAAGGATTATTAGGCAAAATAAATGCATATCGATTTGGAAATTCATTTCGTATCTTATTTCAAAAAGCGATTTATTCCAATTCATTCTCTAGAGAAGGGGACATTGGGATCTAATTCGTATTGCATATATTACCTAAGTTACTAAGTTCATTCTTCTTAATCCAATTCTACATATTGTCATAGAATCATACTCTACCTTTTTAAATTTTATTTCAACTTCTTATTAAAAGTATCTCTTTTCGTATCAAATTTTATAGTGGTTCGTAGAATATATCATATCGATCAATGTACAGGTAGATTGAGATTTGAGCATGAGCACAAAATTATTCCCTTCTAGTTCGCAATGTATGAATCATTAAGTTCAAACCAGAGATAGAACACTGAAAAACAATCAAAGATCGCAAAATGCTAAAAAAAAAATAACATAAATAACCACTCATGTTAGCATAGTAGTAAAAGGTTTGTGATTATGCATTATAATCACTAATACGTAAAGAGTTTTCAAATTCAATTCCGAGTCGTTGCATATAAGTATGATGTGATCACACCATAAATCTCAAGCTCGCTAAAACACACACTCGAATCAAGCTTATTATCTAAGTTTCAAATTCAAGGTTTCAGATTCAATTCAATTCAATTTTAGTTTGCGTTTTCATGGTAATTGATATCGTACCAATATTAGCGGCTCAAGCTCACTAAAATACACGCTCGAATCAAGTTCATTATCTAGGTCCATCAATAAACACTTGATAGTGGCTCGACATAAATCCCACGCCACGTAAGGTCTGATGAAACTCATCAGGGTATATTGAGCGCATAGTACCACTGCTCCTCAAATTTAATTAACGGTTAAGATGTGTAACATCTGACATTAAACAGTGGGGATGCACGACAAGAATTACTTTGTACGAGCCAAAAAGGGCAGTTCACCTCTCCACCTTGTCTGGTCCCTAGATGATCAACACCTGGCTCCCTCGCAGCCGTTGATCACCCCCACAAGGGTTTATCTTTAAACCCTACTTGCTTCTCTATAAATAGAAGGCAACATACATAACTTCACAAGTTTCACACCTTTGGGCAAATACCGCTTCACAACAATAAAGTATGGTCTTTGTTTAAGTGTTACCTGAGCTTCTTGATCTTCATCATTCTCACCGAGTCTTTACCGTTCTACTAGGGAAACAAAACAACAAAACCATTCACATCTCATCTCTTAAACCGATTTACATATCATACGTAAACATGATGCCACCCGTGGCGATATGATACGAAATAGCTACAAATTTTTCAAATTTTTCAATTTTTTTTACTTTTTTATTTTATTTTATTTATTTATTTTTGCACAAGTTTCTTAGCCAAGCATATCTAGTAAGCAACCCGCTCAAATTTCGGACATAACCAATCACCACCACAGACCTATGCAAGTCGGTGGCTCCCTCACATGGAGAATAACAAACACTTGAAAAAGAGACTCACCAGTCATATGGAAATCACATAAGAAAGTGTTTAAGGGAAGTACAGTAATCGACCATGTCACCTGCACGCGTCACCTTCCCAAAAGGAACCTACATGGTCTCATATCATTTTCTCAGGTCACCTTCACAACCACAAACATCTCAAGCATTCAGAGTTCAGGGACGCGTTGATAGTGCTAGAATGTGTCAGGGAAAGCAGCCGCAAAACATCCAGGTCATGCCACACCACGTTAGCTTATCTAGAACAACTTGCAAAGCAAGGTGGTTGGCTAGTTCTCAGGTAAATGCATTCCAACCTACTTACCCTTTTCCGCATTACCTTACACATAACAATCAGTCTAAAGCACTACTTAGTAATTTCCCTAAGCATACCATAACTACGAGCCTAACTTAGGAAGACACCTTGACACCACCACCTAGCCCCTCTCTTGGAGGTAACATACACCCTAATCTACATCTAACTCAAATTTCAACTACTATGTTAAAGCATTTTCCTAGTTTACCTAAACCTGGACATTCTAACACAAAAAATCTCATGGCTAACCCCAATACATGGACGAACAAACCTTCTCACCCTGATTGATCATCCAGGGTAGACAACAACAATCAAATAAAATAGGAAACACTAAAAGAACACATAGGAAGTGTCCATATGATCCAATCATGGCACCCAGGCATGAAAAGGGGCAACGCGGATATGAAAGACTGGATGCGTACCTTATCACGAAGCATTTCATGGGATACCTTCATACCATCATCCAACCCCATTGTCATCATAACAAGGATAGCCACACATAGAGTTTGTAGAATATTAGTGGCCCAAACCTACTAAAATACGCACTCGAATCAAGCTCATTACCTAAGCCAATCAATAAACACTTGATAGCGGTCCGGCTTAAATCCCAGGCCACGTAAGGCCTAATGAAACTCATCAAGGTTTATTGAGCGCATAGTGTCATTGCTCCCCAACTGCGGTTAAGATGTACCATATGACATTAGACAGTGAGGACGCATGACAAGAACCACTTTGTACGAATCAAAGAGGGCAATCCAACTGTCCCCTTGTCTGCTCCCTAAATGATCAACACCTAGCTCATTTGCAGCCGCTGATCAACCACAAGGGTTTATTTCTAAACAATACTTGTTTCTCTATAAATAAAAGGCAACACACATAACTTCACAAGTTTTATACACTTGGGCAACTACTGCTTCACAACAATCAAGTATGGTCTTTATTTAAGTGTTAACCGAGCTTCTTGATCTTCATCATTCTTATCGGATCCTTACCATTCTGCATGAAAAACTAAACAATAAAACCATTTTCATCCATCTTTTAAATCGATTTACATACCATATGTAAACAATAATAATCACAAATCCTGTTAACTAGGCTCGGCGCTCGGCTATCGGCCAAGGCAAAAGTCATAGTTAAACGGAAAAGAAATTTAAACATAAATAAACTTATTTATCTTGAAAGATCTAGATGTTTTGCAACAATTTTATGAGTCGTGTTGTTAATAAATAATTAATTTCCGGAAAAAATTATTACTCTTATATAACATGTCATCTCCACTTGTATCTGTAAATTGAAAGAATCTTGGGTGTAGTATCAAGCATGAAACGTCATGAGCACTTGTCAATTTTCATTAAATTTCTGAAAGAAGCATATCCATGCCAAATTTTCAACTCTTATTTCAAATTATCATTTTATTCTCGTGTCTCAAATGAGAACGTCAATATATCGAAACTCAAAAAACACCACCTTTAAGATTAACTTACATATGAATATTGATCAATGATTGGTTATATTATGTTCATTGCGTGGGATAACAACTTTGGTTTGAAATAGATTATAGCAACTTTAATTTAATAGTTGCGTTCAATGTATTATAAAAGGTCTAATATTTGTTAGGATGTAAACCGGCCAATTTATTAATGACATCATATAAGTACTTTTTTTTCTTTCAAAAGACAAAAAGATTAGAGCTTACAAGCAACCAATAAGGGAATGATCTCCTACTCTAAAACGGAACTATGTATCAAAGTAGATCGGGATTCTATATCGGAAAGGCGCTCAACTTTTCATTTCTTAACACATATGACATATGTGACTCATTTACTAAATCAAATTTATAGGCCACCAAATCATATGTTTATTTCGTTGGCTGATGATATATTGACCCTCCCATAGGGAGGGTTTGCAATGATTGGACGCATCGGAGGGTTGTACGGTGTGCTTCACGGGTTGCACGGTTTGACCAAAAGGCTATGATGTGATGGGGTAGGGAGGGTCCGGTTAAAGTATCCCATTTCGTTTACAGTCATTTTAACTAGGTCTATTTTGACAAATCTTATGCCAAATGATTATCTAACGACATGAAACACTGACATATTAAGGGCCCGTTTGGTGTGTAGGTGAGTTTAGGATTTTGATTTAGATTTGAATTTGAATTTGGATTTGTATTTAGATTTGAATTTAAATTGTGTTAAAAGTTGTTTGTTTTGTATGCTAAATAAGGTTGAGATTTATATTTATTGTATTAAAGTAATGAATGAGTTACATATTTATGTGGTTACAATCAATTAAAAGAAAAACAAAAAAAAAATGAGAAAGAGATGAAAGTACAATTGTCAGCCATATTTATATGTTTACTATCGATTGAAACAGTGCATTTGTCAGAAAAGTAAGGCTCTACCATAGGATTTGAGTATCCCCTTCAACATGGTGTTGACTCCCACTTTGAAACCCCATTCATTTTAACCAAACAAAGAATTTTACCATCAATAACAAATTCAAATCCAACACCCACCAACCAAACGGCCCAAAATCAACATGAATTGAAAACTCCATGTGATGTTGGCCATATCCCACCCACAAAGCCTTTAAATTTGTACATAGATATTATGTAAAAAGCCCAATGTTGTAAAGTGTAACTAATATTATTTTTCTGGCCCACCTTATCTACTCATATATAAAGTCCATGTAAGAATACTAATTGTTGTACAACTGATCCATCGCCCTTTATTAATTCTTCTATAAATACTTTACAAAACTTGATTAGCTAAATAAACAAATAATCCGTAACAATTTAAATCTCAATTGAAACTTTTTACGCCTCAAAAAAGGGCTAAGCTTCAGTGAAAGAGATTAGGCCTCGGGCGGCCAGTGGTCCATCTTTATTCACTTTTAGATGATTTTAATGGTGCGGATGAGCGACGTGTGCAACTAAATCACTAAATTAACAAATTTGTTTCAACATTTTACATAGTTATATATTACTAGCAGGGTACCCGCGCGATGCGGCGGCGGGTACCCTGTGGCTAAATTTTGTTGCGAGCGAATGATGCTCAACACTAAATTTACGAGCGAATGAAATTTTTTAATTAAATATGAAAATTTTTAATTAAAATAACTATAAACCATAACAATGCAAACTATTTCGTATCTAAATAAATATAAGGTTCAAATTAAATATAGCATCTTTGATATATACATTAAAGATATAGTAGGGTACCCGCGCGTTGCAGCGGCGGGTACCCTGAAATAAAACTTTTCGATGAATAATGTACTTTAGTTTATTAGGTCGTATAGCCCGTGCCTGTTTGGGCTCGAGCCCGTTTGGTCCGCGCCCGTTCGAGGTCAAGCCCATTTAACCCGTTGCCCGTTTGGGCTTGACTATTTGTATTATGTGCTTTATTATTTGTAGTAGTGAAATTTAATGCAGGAATTGTGTTTAATTTGGTTGTACAATATGCTTGATAAGTTGTATTTCTTATGTAAGGGGTGTTTTAATAACTGTATTAATTGTATTTATTGACCAGTTAAATAATTGACTATATTAAATAGCATTAATGTGATGTTTTGTTGTACACTATGCTTCTTGTCTTGTACATCTAAAAATTATGTCCATTAAAGTGTTGTACATTATGTTTCTTTTCTTGTAAGTAGTAGTCATTATAGTCATTAATAACATTGAACATTTTAATAGCATTAATGTTGTAAGTCTGAAAATTACATCATGCTTATTTTGTTGTACACTATGCTTATTTTGTTGTAAATCTGAAAATTGGTTGCAGATATTGTACATTGTGCTTAAATTATTGTAATTTTTGGTGAATGAGTGTTTTTAATAGCATTAATGTTTTTTTGATAGAATTTTGGTCTTAAAATGACACCGTGCTTTATTTTGTTGTACAATATGCTTACTTTGTTGTAATTCTGAAAATTGAGTGCATTAAAGTGTTGTAAACCATGCTTAATTTCTTGTAAGTCTTAAAATTTTGGAGAGAGAGTCATTTATGCATTATATGTAGTATAGATGATGTTTTTTAGCACTTGCTAACGTACTTCAATTTTTTTTGCCCCCCCCCCCCCCCCCCCCCCCTCAAGAAAAAAAAAAAAAAAAAAATCTGGCTACGCCTCTGTCCATGTGAAAGTTTAGTTATATCCTTCTAAATCAATTTGCGTATAAAATATGAATATAGCTGGTATTTCACATTTAGTTTTTCATTCTAATTACTTATTATAGTTGGCTTTGTGATTTTCGTTTTGTAGTTTTCAGACATAAATTAAATATAGCTTACAAGTAGTCTAAACGAAAATTAACATCTAGTTGGATACCTTATCATTTTCCTTTTTAAAATGGGTAGCATATATGATAAAAACTGAAAAATTTGGCCGCATACATTATCCCAAGTAAATTTGATGACTTCGATATACAATGACATAAAGACACACGACAAGACATATGCTCTTAGCCACTGATTTTCTTTTTGAAAATGGGTAGCATATATGATAAAAACTGAAAAATTAGGCCGCATACATTATCCCAAGTAAATTTGATAACTTCGATATACAATGACATAGAGACACAAGACGAGACATATGCTCTCAGCCACTGTTGGGTCAGTTCAGTGCCCATGGTCCCTAAATAGGATTTGAATATAAAATAGCTTAAGTATAAAAGCTTAAGACATCTTCAGCAAAGACTGAATGGAAGAGTAGGTTCAACATCAACTTCTACAGAGTCCTTTGAAGACAAAAGAAGTATTCAGTTTAGTATACTGATGCGGTTCAATAACTGAAGACCAAGTCCAAAAGAAGTTCAGTTCAGCAAGGGTGGCAATACCTTGCTGAACGATGTCGACTCCTCAACAAAGATGCTGAGCGAAAAGCTTCCAGCATCTAGAAGGTTTCAAGGCGAGAAAAAAATACTTTATACAAAAGGTATAAAGTAAAATCTTTTTGAGAATGACCAACTTTCAAAGTTGGTATAAAAGTAAAAACAATGTACTCAACTGTTACCTAAAGTAAAACGTAACCTAGTACTTGTTTAGAAGCATCTAATCCCTTCACTAGATGCTTAACACGTGTATTTTGGAAAATCCTTGAAACCCAAATTCGGTAATTCCTTCCTATAAAAGGGAAAGTTTGTAAAGGAGTAAAGTATCTTTTCCAATTGAAGTTAAAAACACTTCCAAGAGAACACTTTACTCCTCGAACTTAATTAGACCGTTGGACGTCCAACGAGTAACCTAATTAGGCCGTTGGATGTCCAACGAGTAAGAATAGTTGGTACTTAAAATATACACTAAGGTTTGTGTCTTAGTTAGAGAGGATATCACCACACATTTTCATTCGACTAGGTTTGCTATTCCACAAGCAAACCTTATTAAATTATTTGCTTCATTCAAAGAAGAATTTTAAACGCTAAAAATTAGCATTGTGTCTTATGTATTAAATTGCTTTACGTATTCTTAATATAAACTGTTTATACACATCCATATGTTTACATGGAACGTTGCTTAACTTAGTTCTTAAGTTATAACACGTTATAAAGGGTCCAACAAGTGGTATTAGAACCATCTAATTTATAAAACTCTTTCAAAACAGATTGCTCAAAGTTTTTAAAATCAAGATCTACTATGTCAATAATGAAGTTCCTTAACATCTAAATGATAGGGGTAGCTACATTGTTACTCCTAAACTAAAAGGGGAAAATTTTACATAATGAAAAAAAAAAATGTTTCTATGTCACATAGTGAGTATAGAACTTCAATTCATGAAAATCATTTTGAATGGACCTTGTGCTCCCAAAACTATTGCTGGCTTGGACAAATCACGGTGGTCAAATGATGATTGGTTGTCAATCTTGATGAACACCTGAAGAGTCTCATCATCTCATGTCTACCAGATGACCTCATGGAACCGGCCATAAACTGTCCCACTACCAAAAAAGCATGTGAAGACATATCTCTATCACAAGAAGGTCCATCTAAAGCCAAAGAAAATAGGGTCATGTCACAATTCGTAATTTCAAGTCCTTGTTCAGATGTCGAAATTTCATTATTCATCTCGGAAGTTACTATTCATCAGTTACTACTCACCGATCACTATTCATCATTTTACTATTCATCATTTTTGTGTCAGTTTGAGATTTCGAGAAGCGTTCAGAAAATTTACTATTCACATGACACTATTCATTTTCGAAGAGAAACCACTATTCATGTACTTTATTCATTTCATCGTAAATTTAGTTTACGGGTAATTAAATTCGCGTAACCGGTCAGGTTAAGCTGCGAATTCGAGCATCATCAATATTTACATTCGCGAAACCAGTCAGGTTTAGCTGCCAATTCATGCATCATCAGTAGGGACACTTCATATGGACTAGAAATGGCTTACATATCATTACAATAGCATTTGCATACTATTCCACTCGTAGGATATTCCAATTACTATTTTTGGTATAATTGACTTTTACGTATGTTTATTTTTAAATAAACGTTGACACGCAACCAATAATGTGACTAACGCGTACGACGCTCCCGATTATGATTCTAATATATTTTTATATTCATTTTAATAATATAAAAATTATATTATTAATTTACCCGGTATTTTAAAATTTTATTTAAATTAAATCGTACGTCTAATATAATTACGACGGTTTTCTTAAAAACTAAACGATAATCATCCAAACACTCAATACTTGTACCCAACATATTTTCACAATTCTTATGACTTTATTATGTCCCGGTTAACTTAGTTAAAATTTATTTCTAGCAAACTCGGTACCCGGTATCCTCTAAAACAAATAATATCTACATAATACACAAAAGTCTTACCAAAAATCTTACACAAATCTATCCACCCCTTTAAATTGCCGCCTCCCACCCCCCCCCCCCCCTTCCTTAAAATATGGATCTTGTTCCCTTCATTAATTCATAGATATTTTGCCAAAAAAATTAAGACTTAGCTACATAATATTTTCCTACAAGCAAAAAGCAACTTGTTCTTTCTTTTTCTCTTTGGAACCCACGGCTCAACAACAAGAATGAAGAAAACCATGGAAATTTTCAAGATCAAGCAATAAACTAGTTGATTATATAGTCCTAGTTAAGGTTTTGAAATAAAAACCTCAAGGATAATTAAGTATTTTTCATCAAAAACTCTCTAATCTTTCAAGTAAGTATGTCAAACTCATTTTCATAATTTTTCCAAGTTTTTATAATGTTCATATGATTTTTATACAAGATCTACATGCATATGTTAGTTTATACCACTCTATTTAAACTCTTATATCTTTTAAGCCTTAGAAATATATTATAGGTAGATCCTTGGTAGATTAACTTGATTTATGATGTTTAGAACCCATGACACCCTAAGAAGGTGTATGGTAAGATTAGACTAGATTTGTGGTGATTGAAAGTGATTTGGTTGAAGTTGAAACTAGTTTGAAACCCTATAATTGATTTTTGAAACTATATATATACCTACTGTCCTTATTTTAAAAACGTAGGAAAATCAGTAGATTGTGAGTAATTTTTTATCAAAGATTTAGAAAATACTTTCAAAAACGAAACTTTTGGCGAAAGAACGGATTAAAACGAGCTTATAACGAAGGAGTTATGATTTTTACAATTTCATTGACGAAAACTATTTTTCTGAAAATTACATGCTGTTGGACGATTTTCGACGGACAAAAAGAGGCATTAAACGTAATCTAATGGAGCCGAACTATCAAAAATATATTAATACATGTTAAGACGAATCCGTAGATATAAAGAACGAGGAAAATGAACTTAAAACGACAAAGTTATACACGTTTTAAAATCGTCAAAACTATATATATATTTATAGTCACTAATAGAAATAATGAACTATGTACTAAATGATATATTTTCTAGGAATATTATTAAAGAGCTATATTCACAACAAATGAAGTACGTATGACCCAAAGCTTATTTATACGACTAATTGGCGTTATTTTAAGGTTTTCAAGACGAGGAATATAACACTAACATTTTATATACGATATATTACGACAAGTTTTTATAAGTCTAGTTGGACTTATTTTTCCTAAGTATGGAAAATACCTTCCTTTGACAATAACTAGTATTTTCAAGTTACGAGTGGTATAGGTATCATGTGCATGTGCATTCATTACATCACGAAATGATCTAAAGTAGATCGTTATTACTCATATTAGGTTGCGGCTAATATTCGCGCCTTGTTGTCCCTATCATTTCACGTCATAGTATCATCGCTTCAGGTGAGTTTTCATAGCCCCTTTTTAATTCAATATTTTGATTTCAAATCCCACGGGGGAGAATACATTGCATCACTTATTTTTGTACATGTCAAAGTATTAAATTCCTTACATTGCTTAAGTTGCCTTATTACCACGTCATGACAAGTCCCCTTTATTATCATGGACCGTTAATTAATCTACAAGCGAGAGTGAGTGAATAGATCTATTGAGGGTGACTCCTCCATCCGTGTTTGGGTTGCTCCAACGGGAAAACGGATGCATTTCATGTCTAATATATTTAGAGTGTCTGGTAAACACTCATTTGGAGCCAAGTAACGTCTAGCTTCGGGGTCATGAGCTTAAGAATCAATGTAGCATTTTTGACATTTTGTCGGTTTACTTTATACTTGTGGCCAATGTACATACGATTTAACTTACAAACCTATGATTATTCACCAACATTATTGTTGACCGTTTCGTAATGTATTTTCAGGTAATTAAGATATATTCTACATGGCATGCATGGAGTCATATCATTGAGTAACAAGGATGACGCGTCTCATTTTGAATTTTCATGCACTTATGAACTATCGTTTGATTGTACAAACTTAATTCCTTAAACTTTTCAAGACTTTTGGGACCTATGTTTTATAACTCTGAATATTTTAAATGAATCAAATGATGTATTTTCAAAACGAGACTTTAGGTCGTTCAATATAACTGTAACTGTGGTGCTATGACAGTCACCCCCAGGTATTTCATTCCGCTGCCATTCAGATATTTTGGGGGTGTGACAGATTGGCATCAGAGCTAAGGTTATAGCGAACTAGGAGGTATCTTGGACCCTAGACTATAGCCACATCGTCATAGCATCTCATCATTTCATCATAGGTGCATATTCATTACACATGTCGTTTCATGCACACATTGTGCGAGTTATTTATACCCATACGTATATATGATTATGTTGACCTGGTTCACAAGTGACATGTCTTCAAATACCCACCCTGTTATCCTTTCGTCGGATTCCGACATTGAAGATGCCTTGTCATCTTCCACTACCATTGTACTACCAGTTACACTTACGCCGCCATTAGCACCATTGAATTGTTTTAGGAACAAGGTTTTCCTAACATTCAGCCCATACATAGAATGCCGTTTGGTAGGATATTCAGACTTAATCTTAATGGACCTATTAGGATGCTTATTGCAAGGAAGATGGTATGTTTTCTTTCCTTCACTAGTAGGGCGCTTACTACTCAGGTACTACCACCACCATCAACTACTTATTACACTATTGGTCGTCCCATAGTGTGTACTTCAGTTTTACCTCTTAGATGTCGCGAGATAGCGCGAAAGAGGGTAGTATTCCATTCACTATTATCACCATCGTCTCCTAACTCACCACTAGAATCTCATCGTCAGCAACTTTGTTCTCATCATCTAAAGCACCACCAACACCATCACATCTCAGAGACCCTACATCCATATATGACAGGCCGCTTAAGAAGCAACCGCTATTTGGCATACCATTACCATCTACCATACGTTACACCCCTTATAGGTTTGAGGTTGGTGAGAGTTTGAGAGCCTCGACTGCTTGACAACCTACTACTCTTCATCGTTAGACGATGATCTCTAATTATTTGAGATTACCCACGAGTGTTGGGACGATACACTCTGAATAATACCACAAGCCTCACAAACACAATAAGAACTGCAACAAATCGCCCAAGGGTGGCATCTATCACAAGGACTCTATATTATCTTAGATATGATCGACTCATACCTCCATAACACAATAAACCAACAAGATGCCTTGAACGGTATTATACCATTATAATGGAACTCATCACAACTCTCCCTTCATTATCAAGTTTGATTACACCACATTCTAAGTCGATGATTACATCATTAGTCACTCTAGCAACACTCTACCGACCAAGGTGGTCACATTAGTAGATTTGACATGCAATTACAAATTTGGGAAGATGCAAGTAAGACAATAGGATTAATAAAGATGAAGATGTCTTTACGATTAAATGGTCATGTTGACCAAGATAAGAGTGACTGCCCTAGTTTTCGTGTTTCGGAGATAATAACAATTCAAGTAAGTCAAAGTCAAATTAAATTTTTGTACAAACAAAAAGATTTCTTGCAAACCTTACGAAGTACGACAAATTATTGATTTTCAATGGTTGGATTAAAACTCATTTTTGTTTAAGCAACAATCTTCTTAAACTCCCTTTTTCCAAAGACATATATATATGAGATATTGTTTTTTTATCAAAATACAAAATATTTCATAGTCACATCTTTTACATAACTATATTCATTACAAACTTCAAATAAAGTCACTCCAAGATACATTTATGACCAAATTTCACAATGTTTCACTCAAATAAATGTTGTTAATTTTAGAAACCATATCTCCAAGAAGAAACACGCATAACTCATGAACGAATCTCGAAAGCAACCACTATACCTACTTACTATTTGACCTTAGATGCGAAAGAAACCCCTCTACCAGAGATTGCCAATATTGATACACCATGCCTTAACACCACTATTTGAAATTACAACTTTTTCGGTCATTCCATATTATAAGACCCTCACGCTAGTATAAGTTCGTTGGATTAAAAGATCAAGGTACAATTACCCAACAAAGTTTATATTCTTTTCGGAGATCAATATAGCTTAGTCACAATGGGACAAGACCTCATTTTCATGAAAGGATATCGAGAAGTTTCACCTGACCATAAGGCATTTTGCTTAAATTCATGAAAAAACCAAACATCATTTGATGTGGTACCTGCTTGACTCAGATCACTCGTACAACAATTTCCATTCTTTATACATTTTAGTCATGCCTAGAGGGATTACGCATTTGAACCTGCTAACTTTACCTAGTATAAATTCTCGAATACTTCAAATCATTGGCACCAAATTTCTGCCCTATATCCTTCAGTTGACTGTAGATGCCTTAAAGACACGTTCATCTTTCACGCTCTCAATATCACTACTATATTCTCGACCACTTCATAATCATAAACCACTGCCTTGTTATGAACTAAGATGTTGACATTCTTTAAATAAGTGGATTAGTAGACTATTATCATACCATAAGATTCACCCATGTATCCAATAGACCATTCAACGAATTTTACTTCAAACTATTTTACTATCATATGGGGAAATTGTTTTACAGAATTTTTAAAATAAGCTATTTTATTGCTACCCGATAAATTGATTTTTCCGTTATTGCACCAAGTATTTACTATTATTACGCGAAACAATTTTCATGTTACTTGAAAGAAAATGACTAGAATACCATTTTTCAAAACAAAACGTTGAACACCATCTAAAACTTTTGAAAAAAAAAAGAAAAAAAAAAGAAAAAAAGAAAGAAAAAAAATGCTATTTTGACTAACTCAAGCATTGCATCATTAGTCCTCAATTATACATATCATGATCACCTATGTATAATTCAGGAAGGATTATGCTATGAAGAAAATAATTACTTTTTTAGGGATTGTTAATAACAATCTTCATTCCAAAGCATTGTAAACAAATAAACTTTTTCATAAACATCTCTTTTTGACAAACCTTCCCTGGATACTTACCCCACCTGTCACTTACTCGGCTATTAAGTTGGATTTTTTTTCCATTGATTTCCCTAGGAGAGACTTTCCATATCAATTAAAATGAGGATTCCTCGATACGAGAAAAGCAATAAAAGGATTACAGAACTACTAACCTAGACTAGAAGTATACACTAAGACAATTTATAACTCAATGACAATTCTAAGATACCACGAGACCATCCGAACCACCATCTCTGACCTAGTTGTCCAATACTATCATTCAAAAGTACTAGCTAGATTGAGTTGCAGGATTGAACACACTGTGAAGGTTCGCTAAGCAACACTATAGAGATAAACCAAGCCCCCTAACCGATACCGTAAAGCATTCCAAATTAAACATGGCCTCATCTATACGCATACTTCCCTGCAGTGAGTTTTCGCAAAGAATAATTGATTCGAATTATGGATATCGATATAGACTCCCTCAAGGCATTGTGTTCTCTAGAACTTCTGGATAACCTCACCTACACATCAAGAGAGGCGTCAGGCCCAAGCATATCCCCCCCCCCCCCCCAGCTTTATGTGGAAATAAAATAGACATTCATCGACATAGTATCAATGGACACCCTCATTTTGCCAACATGATGACAATTTCAACGATAAACCATTTCAAGACTTAAGTTGGTTGAATACCTAGGCTTGTAGTTTTGCCAGATAATCTCCAATAGGCATCATCCAATATCAGGAACTGAACGTTAGACATCTATGCATTTATGCGAACATTACCTATCGTACTATTTTATCCTTGTTAGTATTTTTACTTTTAAATGAAGTTGATTTCAAAATTGTGTTTATACAAATCACATACCTCGTAGAAAATAATTTTTGAATTGCCTATTTCAAACAAATACGACCCTTTTTAGTCAATATTTAGCCAAACTATTGTACCATGGGAAATATATAAACATCAAACTTTAGTAAACAGTCCTACTCACAACATGTTTGAAAACCGCGTCACATTTCATAACTATTGAATTCTGAATCATCAAGAAAGATATTATTTAGTAAACCATTTTTTCCATTTCCTAAATTTGTTTATTCGGAAAAAAAAATATTTCGACCAAAAACTCAAAATCGCGAGATAAATTTTGAAAACAAATCACCATACTACATCGCTTATGCATTTAGGGCTTTGTATATGTGATGAAGAAAATTAGGAGGGACACCATAGATTGATTACAAAAGTCAGTAATGGAGACCAAGCACAATAGGAAAAGAAAGACATATGTCGTAGAATCCATTAGACCAAAACACAAGGAATCAAAATTGTTATCCCTATTCTATCTTCTCCGTATAACGCCCTTTTTGAAAAGTATAACATTGTAGAATTAGTCACCAGATTCATTGTAACCGTTTCAATTATTCCTGATCAAGGTGATCGAATCACCTCAGACTTCTAGCAATCATTTTAAGATTTCCTTCGGAACCCCATTTAGATGTAAACACCGCCTATCATCCTCAGACCAATGGTCAGACCGAGAGGACAATTCAAACATAGGAAAGATATGCTCAGAGAGTGAGCAATTGACTCTAGAAATGGTTGGACTAACCATTTATCATAAATCAGATTCGTTTGCAACGATAGTTATCGCACGAGCATAGGGACTACATCATTTGAGGCACTCTATGGTCAAAGTACCAATTACTCATTTACAGACTGAAATTGAAAAGTTAAATTCACTGGTCTAGGACTAAACTATGGAACAACAAAGGAAATTTCACAAGTCAAGAACCAGTTACAAGCAACGAGAAACTGGTAAAAATTAGGTTGGTGCATGACGCACGTCATGCGGATTGGGTATCCCTGAATAGCAAACCAACTAGATTCAGGTGGAAGAACGAACTAAGTTGAAAGCTTTGCCTTGGAGAGGCATGATACAATTTTGGTAACACGAGAGATTGAACCTCTAGTATATTGGACCATTTAAGATTCATTTTAGAATCGACCAGCTGACATATAGGATTTGAGTTCTGGCAGAGTTCAGCAAAATATATTACCCATATTACCTTGTAAACCTGAAGAAGCACTGGTCATCTATTGACGGATCGAACACGGAAAAAGCCAAACTCACTATTCCTGTAAGCACTCATGAAATAACCAGGAATTTCTTGCAAATCAAGAATCAGTTACAAGTCAATAAGTTGTAAAGCCTTAGAATTTCAAGTTGGTGGTAGGGTTACGTTAAAAGTTCTGCCTAGGAAAGGCATGATACCATTCAGAAAAAAAAATCTGGGAAGTTAAATTCGATGTACACTGGACCATTAATATTTCAGACAGAGTAGGCCAGTAACCCTCAGACTTGAGCCTTGACAGAAAGTAGCAGGATTTCACAAACATGTTTCACCATTTCAAATCCCGAGAAATGACTTTCAGATTAGTCACTCATGATTCCATTGGAAGGAATCGAACCCAATGACAAACCTAAATCTGGTAGGAGAACCAGTAGAAATCATGGACCGTGAGGTCGAACGGTTGAAGCAAAGTCGAATTCCTATCGTGAAAGTTCGCTGGAATTCTCGAAGAGGTCCCGAATTTACTTGGGAACGGGAAGACCAAATGCAACTCAAGTATCCACGTCTTTTTACCGAATATACTTCAGAGACCAACCAAAACTAAACTTCGGGACGAAGTTCCTTTTAGAGGGAAAGACTGTCACAATTCGTAATTTCAGGTCCTTGTTCAGATGTCGAAATTTCATTACTCATCTCAGAAGTTACTATTCATCAGTTACTATTCACCGATCACTATTCATCATTTTACTATTCATCATTTTTTATGTCAGTTTGAGATTCCAAGAAGCGTTCAGAAAATTTACTATTCACATGACACTATTCATTTCCGAAGAGAAACCACTATTCATGTACTTTATTCATTTCATCGCAAATTTAGTTTACGGGTAATTAAATTCGCGTAACCGGTCAGGTTAAGCTGCGAATTCGAGCATCATCAATATTTACATTCGCGAAACCAGTCAGGTTTAGCTGCGAATTCATGCATCATCAGTAGGGACACTTTATATGGACTAGAAATAGCTTACATATCATTACAATAGCATTTGCATACTATTCCACTCGCAGGATATTCCAATTACTATTTTTGGTATAATTGACTTTTACGTATGTTTATTTTTAAATAAACGTTGACACGCAACCAATAATGTGACTAACGCGTACGACGCTCCCGATTATGATTCTAATATATTTTTATATTTATTTTAATAATATAAAAATTATATTATTAATTTACCCGGTATTTTGGAAATTTATTTAAATTATATCGTACGTCTAATATAATTACGACAATTTTCTTAAAAACTAAACGATAATCATCCAAACACTCAATACATGTACCCAACATATTTTCACAATTCTTATGACTTTATTATGTCCCGGTTAACTTAGTTAAAATTTATTTCTAGCAAACTCGGTACCCGGTATCCTCTAAAACAAATAATATCTACATAATATACAAAAGTCTTACCAAAAATCTTACACAAATCTATCCACCCCTTTGAATTGCCGCCTCCCCCCTTCCTTAAAATATGGATCTTGTTCCCTTCATTAATTCATAGATATTTTGCCAAAAAAATTAAGACTTAGCTACATAATATTTTCCTACAAGCAAAAAGCAACTTGTTCTTTCTTTTCCTCTTTGGAACCCACGGCTCAACAACAAGAATGAAGAAAACCATGGAAATTTTCAAGATCAAGCAATAAACTAGTTGATTATATACTCCTAGTTAAGGTTTTGAAATAAAAACCTCAAGGATAATTAAGTATTTTTCATCGAAAACTCTCTAATCTTTCAAGTACGTATGTCAAACTCATTTTTATAATTTTTCCAAGTTTTTATAATGTTCATATGATTTTTATACAAGATCTACATGCATACGTTAGTTTATACCACTCTAATTAAACTCTTATATCTTTTAAGCCTTACAAATAGATTATAGGTAGATCCTTGGTAGATTAACTTGATTTATGATGTTTAGGAACCCATGACACCCTAAGACGGTGTATGGTAAGATTAGACTAGATTTGTGGTGATTGAAAGTGATTTGGTTGAAGTTGAAACTAGTTTGAAACCCTATAATTGATTTTTGATACTATATATATACCTATTGTCCTTATTTTAAAAACGTGAGAAAATCAGTAGATTGTGGGTAATTTTTTTATCAAAGATTTAGAAAATATTTTCAAAAACGAAACTTTTGGCGAAAGAACGGATTAAAACGAGCTTATAACGAAGGAGTTATGATTTTTGCAAGTTCATTGACGAAAACTATTTTTCTGAAAATTACATGCTATTGGATGATTTTCGACGGACAAATAGAGGCATTAAACGTAATCTAACGGATCCGAACTATCAAAAATATATTAATACATGTTAAGACGAATCCGTGGATATAAAGAACGAGGAAAATGAACTTAAAACGACAAAGTTATACACGTTTTAAAATCGTCAAAACTGTATATATATTTATAGTCACTAATAGAAATAATGAACTACGTACTAAATGATATATTTTCTAGGAATATTATTAAAGAGCTATATTCACAACAAATGAAGTACGTATGACCCAAAGCTTATTTGTACGACTAATTGGCGTTATTTTAAGGTTTTTAAGACGAGGAATATAACACTAACATTTTATATACGATATATTACGATAAGTTTTTATAAGTCTAGTTGGACTTATTTTTCCTAAGTATGGAAAATACCTAACTTTGACAATAACTAGTATTTTCAAGTTACGAGTGGTATAGGTATCATGTGCATGTGCATTCATTACATCACGGCATGATCTAAAGTAGATCGTTATTACTCCTATTAGGTTGTGGCTAATATTCGCGCCTTGTTGTCCCTATCATTTCACGTCATAGTATCATCGCTTCAGGTGAGTTTTCATAGCCCCTTTTTAATTCAATATTTTGATTTCAAATCCCACGGGGGAGAATACATTGCATCACTTATTTTTGTACATGCCAAAGTATTAAATTCCTTACATTGCTTAAATTGCCTTATTACCACGTCACGACAAGTCCCCTTTATTATCATGGACCGTTAATTAATCTACAAGCGAGAGTGAGTGAATAGATCTATTGAGGGTGACTCCTCCATCCATGTTTGGGTTGCTCCAACGGGGAAACGGATGCATTTCATGTCTAATATATTTAGAGTGTCTGGTAAACACTCATTTGGGGACAAGTAACGTCTAGCTTCGGGGTCATGAGATTAAGAGCCAATGTAGCATTTTTGACATTTTGTCAGTTTACTTTTTACTTGTGGCCAATGTACATACGATTTAACTTACAAACCTATGATTATTCACCAACATTATTGTTGACCGTTTTCGCAATGTATTTTCAGGTAATTAAGATATATTCTACATGGCATGCTTGGAGTCATATCATTGAGTAACAAGGATGACGCGTCTCATTTTGGATTTTCATGCACTTATGAACTATCGTTTGATTGTACTAAACTTAATTCCTTAAACTTTTCAAGACTTTTGGGACCTATGTTTTATAACTCTGAATATTTTAAATGAATCAAACGATGTATTTTCAAAACGAGACTTTAGGTCGTTCAATATAACTGTAACTGTGGTGCTATGACAGTCACCCCCAGGTATTCCATTCCGCTACCATTCATGTATTTTGGGGGTGTGACAGGTCATGGACTTAAAACTAGCATACAATTCATTCAAACATGTCGAAGGTGAAACTGTTTCCCAAACTTTCACCAAGTACAAAGTTTTGTCGAATGAACTTGTTATTGATGGTGTCAAGCTTGAGAAACATGAAATAAATGCTGGTTTTGTTAACAACCTTCCTAAGAAGTGGATAATTTTTAGTCAAAGCTTAAGAAACTCTAAACATGTTAGAGATCTGGATCTTGCCACTCTCTTTAGAAAAATTTAATATGGAGAGAGAACCAATGACAAAATTAGCGAGGCTGACAACAATAAAGCCCTAACCATGACCACCAAACCCATATCAACTGCATTTTTCTCTAATTCTATTGTTTAGGACTTTCAAGATGATCCTGAAGACGAAGAGGATATAAGAAGCAGCCAAGTGTATATGGATGATCTTGCTGAAGCGTTCCTTGAAAGGGCTCTTCTAGCAAACTCAAAGAGATCCTTCAAAAAGAATTCTCTAAGGTTCAGTGGGTCAAAAGAAAATGACAAAACTGAATGCTTTAAGTATGGTAAAACTGGACATTTTGCAAAAGATTGCTATGTCAAAAACTCCACACCCTCATACCCTTCATTCAACCAAAATATATTTCAACCAAAACAACTCACATCATCACAAACCTTTTCACAAAACAAATCTGAGCCAAGATTCCAAAAGGGATTTGAGGCAAAATACAACAAAGTTAAAGCGAAACTGGCTCTTTTATCTTCTGGTGCCTAAACTTCTCAACTTGCCCCAGCTACTCAAACAAGATGCAAAAGTCTTGTTGCTGAAGCATATGACTGGGATGAAGACGAAGTATATCAGATGATGATCAAATGGTTTAAATGAAGGTCCTTATAGCTTTTGCAGATGATAAAAAGGTATATATGTGTAAAGAATCTACTAGAAATGATGAATGGGTCACAACTCCATAAAAAAGTTAGCACTCTTCCTGAATTAGAAGATAATAATGATAGAAAGTCTTTTCTTGATTATTTATGTGTAGACCTTAAATATGTTGAGGAACAAAGGCAAAACCTCATGCTGAAATATAGGACTATTGTTTAAGAACTAAACACATGTAAAGAAGAACTGTTAGAGCTAAACAAGCAAAACTTTTTGCCCTTACTTTTCAGCTCCAAAACACTGAGATTCTCAACGAGAATCAAGACCTTAGAAAACAACTTGAAGAAAAAAGTTGGTATACAAATCTTGGCTAGATAGCTCAGGTACGATAAATCAGTGCATTAGTGAACAAATTCCTAAGCAAAAGAGGTATATCTTTGGAGATGATCAGCTCACTAAAGGTTCATCAGACACTAAACCCATAGACCTTGTCTTTGTGAAATCTTCTACTGGTTATGGCAAAGAAATGTCAAAAGAAGTAATCAGTAGACGATGGGCTAATGAACATGGTTTGCCAAACTGGAACACTCGTAGAATCCTCTCACCAAAAATCCCATCCCAAAATGAATCTGGTTCAGCGGAAGAATCCAGATTCAACGGAGATAACTCCACTTCCACCATTGAATAAACTTTAGGGTGCTGAACCACAATCCAAAAACAAATCAATACTGAAACCTTCAGCTTCTAAAAGAAAAGCTGCCAACACAAAAAGAGTAGTGATTGATGAAACCCCCAAAGCCTTAAGACCTCGACGGATCCAAAAAAGGTTGTTTAAATAGGCAAACCAAAGAAGATTAGACCCCCAACGGATCCACGGATGCAGGATCTGTGGGTCTATAAATTTGAGATAAAGTTCTAGCCATTTTTAATTGTCATTCAACACTTTTTAGCTTTTGTTTTTTAGTTTACTATGATAATTGATTATGGAAAGTATGTTTAATGTTTTTCTAAAGTGTTCCAAAAATGGATTATGAAATGTTTGATACAAAAATATATTTGATGTATTTCTCTTTTATTTTGGATTATTACAAGTATGATTAATTCATCTTTCGATGAAAGATGATATTTGAATCAATTTCTAAATTGGAAGATTCTTGCTAGTTGTAAAATTTATTTTATAAATTATTATATGACTTTTATAAAAATTATGCAAGAGATTTTATAAAATAATAAAAGTTTTTTTGATGCAATATATCTTTTATATAATAAAAGAATTACATCATTTCGGAGTGTTTTTGCAAATCCTTTCTTATTGAAAAAAAAAATTAGACCAATAGGAGAGCTTGATTTTGCCACGTAGACGAAATCGAGCAATATAATTGGTCAATAAAAAGTCAAAATTAAATTGATTTTGGTCAAACTTAATCAATTTGGTGAAAAAATTTGGTTAAGAAAAAAAATGCATAAAAATATAGGTGTCAAATTTATAAAAACAGAAACTTAAAAAAAGAGGAAGTAATTAATAAAACTTTGGTGTTTGAATTTTAAATAAATTATATAATGTTAAGTGTAAAATTACAAGTTTCTTTTTTAATAACTTTAGAAAAAAAAAACAAATAACCCCTTATACTTCATACCCCCTATACTTTATAATATTAACTTTGGTTAAAATTACATGATTACAAAATTTGGTAAATATGCGAATTAGTTTTAATACACGTTAAATATTTTTTAAACTAATGTTAGTTTTAGACTTTTCTAGAATATTTTTAAATAAGGACTCATGTTATTTTATTTAAAAGTTTAATTTATGCGTACACGTGTTTGAATATTAAATACGGCTAAATTATTAGTAACGGGAATATATATCAAATGGTAAGCACGAGTTAGTGTGATATGAAAATAAATATACGCGATTCAACTTATAACGACTCATGAAATTGTTATTTGAAATTTATATAAGAATATCCATAAAAACATTTTAAAAACTTTATGGAGCATAATTTAACTTTATCAACGCTTATTATGTGCTACTAAACTCGCACATTTTTTACAACATGATATCAATAGTTAAAGTTAAACAACAACATCAACCTCAACATGTCTGTCAGTTAAAAACGTTACAAAAAGCTAATTATTAAAAAAACAAACAAACACATGGGTTAGATAATCATTCTTTAATGAAGGTGTTCTCTTTAAATTATAAAAAAAATATACGCATCACAATTCCTTATTTGATAACAACCACCTCCTAAATCAAAAAAAGAAAAACTACGAGGGTGATAACCTAACTTTATTCATTAACGTGATGTTTCATTTAAAAAAAAAAAAAAAAAAAAAAAAAAAAAAAAAAAAAAAAAAGTTGGTTGTTGTGAAGGAATTAAAAGTATGTACATGAGAATTATTAATCAAGTATATATAGTTTTTAATCAGGTTATTATGTTACTATACAACGATAATATTATTGAGTTGGTAATCACGGATGTGAGATACAACCATTATTCTATACTTATGATTTATGTGTTAACCTCTTTTTACTTCTGAATAGAATCCGAAAGAGACCTCAACAGAACTTTGACTTATGTCTTATCTACCTGATAGTATTTAGTAACCTTTTTTATGGTTTAACATTTTTTTTTTATACACACCAACTTTTAGTAACTTTTTTTTAATGTTTTATTGAAAACTTCTATACCTAATATTTGTGTTTTTATTATAAACATACTAAGCTATGAGAGATATGAGAGAATTAGTTGTGAGTTCAAGGGTTTTTTTATTAAGCTTCTCAAAAAAGCTTAAAGCTTTATCATAAACTTATTGTGTTATAGTAATTGCTTCAATAAGCATAACCAAACACCCATTTAGTTCTAATCTGAAGTTTTCTTATTTGATGTTAGGACTAACTTTGTTGTTATCGTCACTATAATGCAACATGTTAGTGGTGTTTGCAGTTTTATGATCTTATCGCACACACTAAAATGCAAAGCAATTTGTTGTGTGCATTTTTTAGAGGAGGATTAAGTATCAACACATGATTGTCGTGGAAGGATTATCTATGCCTGCTCAAGGTATGAATGTATAATTAAATTGAGTTGCTAATTTAGATAATACATGAATGTATTTTAATGTACCAAAGATGTATTTTAGTGCCTATAAGAGGAATTTTATGGTAGGAATTCTTAGCAGGTGTCTTTGAATGAGTTAATAAAACTTAGCAGGTGTTTGTTGTCATTGATAACACTATGGATGTCAACCAACGGTCTAAAATATGAGTGTCTTTTACCTTGATGATTTAGGCTAATTGTGAAGAAAGTTGCACTAAAGTGAAAGGTCGGTAAGGATTCAAACAATCCTAAAAGACTTACGAATGTACTCTTTGCCGTTTTTTCCATGCATTTATAATTTACTTATGCAAGTAATAATAATTTCCTTATATAGGTCAGTCTCACAGAAAAATTATTCTTATACCGTATACTTAAACGTATTCTACCGTTACATCTTTTTTGTTTCTCTTTATGCAATAAAGAAGCTATAGTATAAGCATCTATGTTAATTTTGTAATTTTATGATCAAACATGAGAAGTAAATAGCATAAACTTATGAAAATACAAATTTTCAAACAAAAAGGTACATTGGTAAACATAGTATGATGGTTATTCATAATCAAGGAAACGAATCAATCTTCAGAGCTATCTAAATATGCTACATATTTTAACGAAAATATAAGTAAAAGAATGTCATAATTACTAAACACATCGTAAATTGATATCACGGGTTACCAAACTAAAAGCATATATCACTAACATCTTATGCAAGTCAAGTATCGTCATGTAATTTTGCTTGAATAATAAAATATTATTTTTAATCCAAAAGAATTCTGCTAAAATAATAAGTAGATTATAACATATATACATGTGGTTTTTTATTTTTAGTCTACAAAGTAAAACCATTTGAAATATGTTAAGTGATTCATTTATTTATCGATAATAATATATAATCAAAAAGAAATTTCAAAAACCCGCACAGTTATTATAACTAGTATGGAATAAATGCAATTTTTATCATTAGGATAGTTTGTAAATTATATCCTTATCCATAGACTTATAACAAACGTGTATACAAAACTAATTCCCATACTAATTTTTGTATTATTCCAAAAGCATTAATCACATGGCGAGAAGCCGAGAATACATACAAATAAAACCAAAATCTCACGATATTTTGCAACATTCCATTTTTTTTGACACTATAAAATACCACCCATCCAACCACTTATTTTGTATCCCTCAACACATAAATCATTAAATCAATCTCTAGTCACAAATGGCACTCCGGCAAGCCATAACAAAACGTCTCCTTAGAAACCAAACTCCGGCTAATCGCGAACAAACACCCTTTAGCTATCTCTCATCTCACAAGGCGTTAAATGCCGCAAACTTCCATAACGACCTTATGACGTCCCCACAAAAGGTTACTCCTAACGGGGACGTTGGGTTCTTTAAGCGTATCTTACAACGTAGAAAAATAAACCAGTCGTCGTCGAGTTTGAGTGTGCCCGAGTTGTTTTCATTCCCCCTTGGTGAGAAACTAAGGGAAAAAATGAATATAAGTAACAAGGAACGTCTTAGGTTTGATGGTTTAAGTAGTCCTAGGTTGCATGATCATGCACATGTTAATGTTGATGATTCGGTTGGGATATCAGTGAATGATGCAAAGAAGATTTTGAGGTTTTCTCAATTGCAGAAAGTTAGATTGGCCTTAAAACAGATCAAGGCCAACTCGGTTAGTTATGATGAATTTGTTAGTATTTGTATTAATACTTGCAATAATCATGATCAAGGAGTCGAGTACTCGAAAATGCTGGATGAAGCGGGTGATGTTATTGTCTTAGGAAACGTTGTGTTCATCCGTCCTGGCGAGGTACTATATGTTTTACTCATTGTTTCAACATGATTAAGTCATGATATCGTTTAATATGCTGTGACACGAAAACGTCAGTCTTGAGCTCTTAACATAATCTATCATGTTGAAAATGTACATGATAAATGATGGTTTTCCGCATATATTTAGGTCTAAATAACTTTAAATGAACATGTAGTATGTATGAGCATGTACTTGGACATGATTTTGGAACTAGTTTGGACATGTTTTTCCACCTACCCAATTTTCAACTAATAAGTTATGAATTTAGCAATTTAAGGTTGATTTTGTCATTTTGTTGACGATTTCTAACCATATATTGATGGTGGTTTTAATTCATGCATTTTGTATACGTCATTTCACGTGAGTCATTTCCTAATTTAAACTTTCTATATGGAACCAAGTCTTAATATGTGTTAAAATGAATGTAAATAAAATGTATCTCTTTGGTAACATCGAATTATAAAGTTAACAAATAGTTAATGCCTTTATTCACTTACTTTAGTTTCTTTGTGTTCGAATATTATGTTAAAAGTTTTTTCTGTTCATTGGACACACTCTTTTGACATGATACATTACAAACATGTGAAATACTCTCTAGGACAAAAAATGAACTTACAAGTAAAGTAAGTTTTTACCAATTTGTTACAACAAATACAAATGAATTAAAACGTATAATAAAAGGTATAAAGTTATAGGCCATAATTGAGTCATCTTTACATTAAAATAGTTTCTAATGGAAAAAGTGATGACATGTGAAACAATAGATTGCTCGAGACATATTTGTATGAATATGCCAAAGAGACTATATTCTAATAATAATCTAAAACTTTTTTTTGTTGTTGTTGTTGTTACAGTTGGCAAAATCAATGGAAAAGTTGATATCACAATCAATGGCCATTCCAAATGACCCAAGGAAACAACAACTTGAAGAATTGGAAAAACAAAAGGCTTTCATCGATCAAAAAGCGCTATCACAAGTCCGTGGTGAGCTCTATGGTGGTCTCGGTTTTCTAGTCTTACAAACATTAGCGTTTATGAGGCTTACGTTTTGGGAACTTAGTTGGGACGTGATGGAGCCTATCTGCTTCTTCGTCACATCATTTCACTTTGCTCTTGCCTACACTTTTTTCCTAAAGACATCAAAAGAGCCCACTTTTGAAGGCTTTTTCCAACGCCGGTTCAAGACAAAACAAAAGAAGCTCATGGACATTTACAATTTTGATCATCAGAACTATAGCGAGCTTTGCAAGGTCTTTTATCCTTGCCGCCAAAATAGCTTTTCGGTCTCCTCAGAGTTTCATGATTCGAGTCGTGGAGGAAATTCAAACACACTTTTTGGTTAAACTAATAGAGTTTCATGAGTTTCCTTTGGTATGTAAATAGTTGGATATGGTCCATATGGAGTTCATTTTTCTCCTTTTTTTTATTAGTAATGGGACTAGACTTTATGCTTTCAAGTTTCTACACATCGTCTTTTGGTGCAACATATACTTTTCTTATAGTCGATCCATTATTTATTAACGTTTCTAGTTATAGGATCAGCCAATTAAGCCCAAGAGCTGTGTTTATTAGATTTATATATCCAATAAAATGTATTAAAAATAATTGTCTAAAGCATCAAACTTCTTCCCTAACTTTTGGCCCATCGGAAAACGGGCTGGATCATAAGTGGAAATTTTGTGCCACTAAAAAGTTACAACTCCGTATAATAAGTCGAGCAAGAAACAAGTCTCTCATAGTCACATCTATCAAGATTCTTGGGCGGTGCCTAACTACCAAAGTGCACACTTTTGTTACATGGGCTTGGAACAAAAACCTAGAGATTTGTGCTAATAATAAACGAGCTTACTTAGTGTGCGTTTGGTGTCCCACTATGAGAATAAGACTATAACTATGAAAGTGATTAAACGTGTTTGTTTAAGATGAAAGGGCTCACCACTATAGTAATGAATGATAGAATGTTCCATACTCCATATACCTCAAAAGGGTAAGTTATTGATCTTTTATACCGAGAGGCCCACCACTACTATCAAAATTATTCACATTGTGATTCATGACGGCATACCAAATGCACTTTTAATATCTTAATAGGTAGGCAATAACTTTTATGGTTGGCTATAACATATATTGTTTGGTTTAAGATGCTTTAGAAGGGTGGCAGTGGGGGCGGCATCACCCATCGGCAAGGTGATGCCGACGGTGAATACCGCCGCCACCCCACCGGCATCCTCAACGGCATGGTCTCAACGGCAAATATTGCCTCCGAAGCATGGTTCTTTCAAACCTACAATATGACCGTTGCCATAAATGCATGTATACTATTGGTGGAAAAGTTGGGAGGTATGAAAAAGGCATGGTTGCCACTAAAATGGGGTTGGGAGATATGGAAAAAGTATGAACGAGGTGAAATGAGGTGAAATAATATTATTGGTGGATTTCGGAGGTATGGACGATTTCGGAATCATGACTGCCAGTGTCCTTAGGAAAAAGGAGTATGAGTCTAACTTGTATAGGAGTATATTTTTACATGTATAGTGTGTGTATTTAAGAGCATTTATGAGCGAAGTTATTTTAATGTTCATTTGGCAAAGACCAAGTAGGTGTATTTTTTTATATTTTATATTTTTTATTATTTTTTTAATGTTCATTTGTCAACACTCCACAAAATAGCATTTAATGTCAGATGATAGAATAGTGGCCCGCCCGTTTATGAAATTTGGGTCCATTAGGGTTGTCACGTATGTTGCTTTATAAATATCTGTTCAGTAAAGATAAAAGGTTTTAATATCTTACATGGCATTGGATCGGGTCTGATCCTTAAACCTAGGTGGCTACGTTGAGCCACCTCCTATAGGCCACCCGTTAAACCTTAGCCGTCACTGTTACCCTTTCTGAGAAAAAATGCAATTTTTGTCCAAACATCCACTTGCATAATGTTTTGGCCATAACTCATAATCCGTTTTGAATTAACTAACACCGTTAGTGCACTCTCTTCCATCTTAACTTTTGCACAAAACCCAACCAAAAACAACACCCCATAAGCTTACACGTCGCCGCCATAGTAGCCATCGCTGCTGAATTCTGAAAATAATAAATAAATAAATAAATAAATAAATAAATAACGTTGCTTAGGTGGCTACGTTGAGCCACCTCTTCTAGGTCATCCCCTCAAACCTTAACTACCATCGTTTATCCCTTCTCTTAAAAAATTTTAAAATTTTCGGCCAAAACCCTACTTGCATATTATTTTGGCCATAACTTTTTAAACGTGTGGAGTTAACTAACGCCGTCAACACCAATCCCTTTGTTTTGAATCATGCACAAAACCAAACTTGAGTCACCTCCGTCGCCCGCTCGACACGCCGCCAGAATCCGCCTGCCGCAAAATAAAATCTACACTTTGATTATGTTTCTTTGCTTTTGCTCTCGCTATTGTTGTTGTGTTATGATGAAGACTAATCTCCGCTTGCTATCCACAAATTGCTGCTTTTACTGTCATAAATTTTTTTTCTTAGTTTAGCTTTTTCTAATGTTTATTTAGTTTTCTTATCGAATGCGAGCTTTCCCGATTTCGCCCTTTTGATTATTGGGGATAATTAGACGATATATATGGCCCAAAGCCGATTGTGCTTTTGGGTCCATCATGGTTTTATGCTATGTGTATTACTATATATATAATACGTGGTTTGAAACTACGCCGTTTTGATTCATGGGCTTCATGCAAATTTTTTTGGGCTGCCCGATGTAGAATGATCCAATGATGCCTTAGGCCCATTCTCAAAAACATATTAAAAATGTTTATTAAGAACAATCATTTGTTTGAGATCAATGGTATAGTTTCCACAAATTTCTGGAATCCTCGAACACCCTTATCCAAAAAACACTTGCAACAGTTTTTTAGATCTATTCCTAACTTTCAAAATCAGTTACTGAGCCCACAATCGATGCAAGGTGTGAGGCGTTACAGAAGGAGGCGGCTGATGCATCGATTGTGGCCGACGATCTTGCGACGCGTAAATGGCTGGAAGGTCATCTAAAGTTTTCGGTTTTAATTGTGGTATGAATGACGAGTTTTTTGGGTTTTAATTGTGGGTATGAATGACGAGTTCTAAGAGCAACGAAGTTGTTGTTGTTGGTTTTTTTTTTTTTTTTTTTTTTTTTTTTTTTTTTTTTTTTGTGGCTAATTACTACTTTGTTGGGTTACTAAAAAAGTTTTGATTTTTTTTAGTATTTTTGGTTTCAGTTTATGTCTCGCTGTGGTTATGCAGGTTTGAAATGAGAGGATACATGTGCTTTCGTTTTTTGTTATATGTTCAATATATGTGTTTGTTTTGATCTTTCTTAACTTTAAGGTATCATGAGGAAGAGAATTACTAGCATTGCCGTTCATTAAGCCTGTTGTTGCCTTCTCAACATACATACTTATGGTTAACATGGTTAACATTTTCTGTAGATGCTTGAGTTTGTAAAAAAATTAGGTGTGCCGCAAGTATTTTGCGCCTAATGTTTCGACTTTCTATTTGTAGGAATAGACTGTTCTATAACCATAGGTTAATCACTTAATCTTTTATTTTATCTTCAGGATACACGAGTCTTTGGTGATGATCTGCAGGAAAAATGAGATAATTGTGTAAGTTTTAATCTCATTTTACCTGGTTACATTCATTGTCGTTTGTTACGCAGTACCTTCTCCTGATGTGGTTGCAATTACTCGCCCAGATGATTCTGCTGTCGCGCCACAGCGGGTATGTAGTATCAACATGATGCTTATATTTTCAGATAATGTCAGGTTCCCTTACTTTTCTTTTTACTCATTTTACAGGAACCAAGCGAAATCCCTGTCCCCATTATCGATGCCCGTGTTGATAGTACTGGTGTTCAATGCCTAACCGAAACATCGCCATCCTTACCATGTTTGGTTCATTCTGCATCCTGTTAAATGAACCGTTGTGATTGTCAATATTGTTTTTACCATTTGTTTTTATCCCTAACAGTTACGCAGCTGCAACATGGACCAGTCATTTGGGACTTCAATAGTGGGAGAGTTATTCGTGAAATGCTTTATCATGCAGATCCCGCTGTGTCGTCTGGTGGAGGCGATTCCAATAACGAACACTTGATACATCAGTTTTCCATATCAGGTATATGTCATGGTGACATGTGGGGCTCCAAAACCTTTTTGTGCATTCGTGAGACTGGGAATACTATCAAGATGGTTTTTGGAATGCAGGTTCTCCGGTCTCCACGGCCATTTGTCGGAAAAGGCGGTACCAAAACATATCGACCCCAACCATCATTGAAGGGGAACGTACATCATTTCCTCGGAGACCGGGTTCGACATATGCACGTGAGGAGCCCATTCAACCTCCGGTCACTTTGTCTGCACCTGCTACCCCATCGACTGGCCAACTACGTCCTCTTGCAGGTATGTATTGCAGTGGTTTTGAACCTAAACTGGTCCTATTGTTGTCTCATGCCTCTTACAAAGGTGTTACAGGATACTTTAGTTACACTTATGGGTAAATGTACACTAACCATCCTTGCGTATTGTGGACACAGGACTCATAGGAGGCAGATTTCGAGAAAAAAAAAAAAAAAAAAAAAAAAAAAAAAAAAAAAACTGTTTCTTAGGTTTTCGCGTCCCTGTGCCCAAAACGAATGTTGACTCCAATACAGGTATCATCCAAGTTTATGCATATTTATGACTAAGAGTGCATATAAACCTGTAGCAACTGATTTTAGGATATCACGAGTTTTTGATACAAACTTATTAATGGTGCACTTTTTATTATAAGTATAAAGCAAATACATTATTTTGATGTGTAAATAGGTTATGTGCTGCGTGTATTTTGACTGTAACACCTACAAGCCGTTTGTCTTACAATGTGTAATGATTACGGCTGCTTTATTTTGAATAAGAATTTTTAAGTGTCATATTACCTTGGGCCTGTTTTTTGTTTTCATAATCTTATACCTTCATATATTCAGCTATATTGTTTTTTCTTGAACATTTGGGCTCGAGTTTCGGCTGCAATACAATAACACATTTACACATCAAAATAATGTATAAAGGAAGAGCATAATTGTTTATGAGTTCAAATTTGGATTGTAGTTTCCATGGTATAAAGGAAGACCATTTTCAAGCTACCTGATGTACAGAGCGGGACGAATGACGTGTTGGAGAGTCAAACAGTCGGGTACACCGTATGTGGCTCAAAACAAGTAATGGTAGTTTAGCTTCATTTCCTTTTAAATACATGACGGATTAAGCATCTAATCAAATAAATTTTTATTGCCTCATTTTTTGGCCTTACCTGATATGGTTGAAATATACGAGTAGAAATTTTTGGCATTCTTTTTTGGCATTCACCACTGCTATGGTTGAAATATTAACTTTTATATATGCAAACTGTTTTGCAAAATACAAAGAACAAAAACCGTCCTACTTTCTACTTAAAAAAAAAATACCGTGTAATAATCAACGACGTTAAATGATGCCCTGCCGCAACGCGGTAGGCCGGGGCTCATCTAGTTATATATATAGTTTGGCTAATAATATAACACACCTAGAGGGAATGCTATAATTTAACATTTATGCACGTTGAACATTTAAGTGTTGTTTACACATTATAATTACACTAGAAGGGTACCCGCGCAATGCGGCGGCGTGTGATTAAATTTTGTGGCGAGTAAATGTTGTTCATTTATACATTAATTCTAACGATAACTTTATGAAAGAATGATAATTTTTAATTAAAATAACTATAACAATAACAATTCAAACTATTTGATCTCCAAAACCCAGTGGACATTGTCTAGCAAAACCCTTGATAATAACTAACTTTTAGCGGTTACAAGTATTAATATGGTGACATTTTTTTTCTCATTAAAAATCACATTTATTTCATTAATATGATAGGTTATAAGTTTTGACAAAGTAAATTATATTTAAGTTTTTATGGCTTTCTTTAATAAGAAATGTTTTTGGTCTTAAGAATTTTAAGACTTCCTTATTTAGAATGTCCTAAATGCTTTATAAAGGAGTATAGATATACAATTAAGCTATCAAACATTTGTTTTAAAAAAAAATAAAAAAAATAAGTAAATAAAAAATAAAAAAAAATCGACAACCGCTTATTGCTACTGCGACTTTTGCCAAACACACCCATAGTATTACAAGAAGGTCTTTCTGTTTATGTAATAAACGATGTTTAGTAAATATTGAACGGTTTGTATTGCAGGGTTTGGCGCATGTCAACTAGTCACCACTCACTGTTCACAATGGTTCAAGCAGATTGGCTTCAATGGACCAAGTGTGTCTGATTTAGGTTTTGATTCTTTAATGACATATGACATATCACACATCAAAGTTACTTTGTTGATTAATAACGAGTCTCGTCTATTATTAAAAAATATGTTATGCTGCTCAATTATATAGACAAATTAGAGTTGCTAAATATGGCTTGTCTCTTAATGGTACCTCGTGTTTTGTAAGAAGCTCCTCAAGTAAATGGTTGCGGGTTCAAATACTGCTTAAGGCATGTAAGATAAATTTGTGGTGTAAATATTGTGAGATAGTTAAAATTGTCATTTAAAAAAAAAAAAAAAAAAAAAAAAAAAAAAAAATTAGAGTTTATTACAACTTCTATTTTATTTTATTTTATTTATTTTATTTATTTATTATTATTTTTTTTGAACATCGGCTTATTATTAGAAATACTAGCAAGAAGCTAGCAATTACAAAGGCATTTTAAGCAAATCAGTCCAACTAATACAATTTTTGCCTCTAAATTTTAACCAAGAAAATGCAAATAAACGGATACTATCGAACATGTCGCAAATTCTCATGAATTGAGAATTGAAAACCACATTGTTCCTATAACGCCAAAGAATCCAACAAGTAGAAGCAAAAATGACATACGCCCGGTCTCGTTTATCTTTTGAAGCGTTCCATGAAGAGAACCAGTTATCCCAATCGACACAAGAATTGAACATTGGGAACTTTAGATCACACCAACCTCGAATAAGCCTCCAAATATTTGAAGCAGCAGTGCACGAGAAGAAAATATGAGAGTTCGATTCAACATGCCCATTGCAAATAGCACATGATCGAACCAATGTCTATGCCACGAGTAGAAAGGTTGAAACGATGAGGGAGTTTATCAAGAAACAAACGTCACAAGAATATGTTAACTTTCCGAGGGATACTTTTGAACCACCTTGTGCATGGAAGAGATATAGGAGAATTAATATCATCAATATGCTTTCGAGCTACATTCACTGAGAAACTGCTATCCAAGGAGAGGGAGAAAACAACCGAATCACTTCTATCCACAATATTCGATAAGCTGATATCAACCAGCATGTTATTGAAATCAGTTTAAGATCTAACCCTATTAATCGGTCTACACGAGTCCCATGACCAAGAGCCATTAACAATGCGATCTCTAATAAGGCAATTTCGTTTCTTCTCTAGATGGAACAACCTGTTATAGCGAGCACAGAGAGGTTGATCTCCCAACCATATGTCTTTCCAAAACCGAATCATAGAACCATCTCCAACATTGAAACGAAAAGCATTTAAAGGAACACAACCGCTTGAATGAAGCTGATAAATTGACCCAACTATACGAGCCCATAACCCATTTGATTGGTAGCCAGCTAACTCGAATCCTGCTTCTTCTCCATGAATTGATTTTAAAACTTTAACCCATAAAGCAAAAGGGTCTTTAAGCAAACACCATCTCCATTTGAGCAAAAGCGATAGGTTGAAGGCTTTAAGACTACCAACGCCTAAACCACCTTTATCAAAAGGTGCTAAAATACTAGACCATTTGACCCAAGCTAGCTTCCTTTTCTCAGCAAAAGCACCCCAAAAGAAAGAGGCGCAAAGACTTTCCAGGACCTTAATAACTGCTTAAGGAGCCTTAACAATAGAAAAGAAGTAAATACTGAGGCTACTAAGCACCGATTTTACGAGAGTTAGGCGGCCACCTGAAGACAATAAGCTGGCTTTCCATCCTGATAACCTGGATTTAAAGCAATCAACCAGGACTTTCCAATTCGATTTGTGACTCATATTCGAACCTATAGGCACCCCGAGATAGGAGAAAGGGAGATAACTAGGCGCGCATCCTGTACCAGCAGCCATGCTCTCAACTTTCGAATGGGGAACTCTTACCCCATAAAGATTTGATTTGTTGATATTAATTTTAAGACCTGAAGCAAGGTAGAAAATGTTGAGGATACAGATAATATTATCCATATCTTGTTGATTCCAGTCGGAAAAGATAATGACATCGTCCGCATAAAAAAAGGTGGGATAAACGAATACCAGGGAACCAACATTAACACCTCGAAACATGTTAGCCGAAAAACCATCTTTAAGGGCAATGTGAAGGCCTTCCATGATAATAATAAATAAGAAAGGCGACAAAGGGTCTCCTTGTCTCAACCCTCTTTTTAAAGAGAACTCAGAAGTGGGGCTTCCATTAACGAGAATAGAAGCCCTAGAAGACACTAACCCCGCCTTGATCCATCGACGCCAATTGCTACTGAAACCTAATTTTTCCATAACATGGTCTAAAAATCTTCAACTAACAGAATCAAATGCCTTTTCGAAATCAACTTTAAACAAAAGCATCTTCTTCTTCCGCTTCTTGTACCAATCAATAAGAATAAGAGGACCGTCAAGAATTTAACGGCCCGAGATAAAAGCGGATTGCTCATGGCTGATGACCGAATCAATGACCTTGGATAGCCTATTTGCTAAGATTTTCGCAACAATCTTGTATTGGAAACCAATAAGGGAAATAGGTCTATAGTCTTTAATATAGAGGGGATTGGAGACTTTCAGAATAAGAGTGAAAAAGGAAGAATTTACACCTGGTGGAAACCTCCCTGTAGTGAAAAAAAGTAACCACAAAGTTATAAATATCGAGGTGTAAAAGATCCCGGTACTTTTTGATAAATATAAAAGAAAAACCATCCGGCCCCGGAGCTTTTTGACTACCACAATCCCAAACCGCATTTTTGATTTCCTCCAAAGACACCATCGAGTCTAAATAAGCAGCATCCGAATGACTTAAGCGCTTAGCAGCCGCCATAGGAAGGAAGTTAACCAAAGAGTCGGGACAAGAGAACTTTTCTTTGTAAAAATTAAGAAAAGCTGATTTTATAACACTTGGTTCATAAATCCAAACACCTTCATGCATGATGCCTTGAATCCTTTGTGTATTCCTTTTCGAATTAATAATACCATGAAACAATTTGGAGTTTTTATCGCCTTCTACATCCCATCTAACACGAGCTTTTTGGAATAGATATTTGGATTCAAGCTTTTCAAGGTTATCTAACTCATACCAAGTATTCACACGAAATAATTTTTCCTCTTCACCTACCTGTCCCGCGTCAATTTTTCCTCTATGGTTTCTATGTAATTTTCCATATAGATTGTTGTTCGAGAACCAATGTAACAAATGATATTATCACTATTATAGTTGGTATCAGGACGGGTTCAAACCCTCATGGCTGCCGCACCACTCTTTCCGGCTACTTGGAAACTTTTTTTCCCTTCAACAAATACATTCGTCTCTTTTCTATGTTTCTAAAGTTGTGTTAATTTCGTATCTTTAATAGGATGTCTTTCATATTTCTTTTTGTTGCAATGTGTTACATAGATGCAAATCCACAAGTGAATTAAGTAACTACAGGTATCTTTTATAAAGTATATCAAGTTATCAACTACTACCACTCGAATAAAAGTTAATTCATCCAATCACCAATAATAATTCGCATTATGTGAACATAGTAAGGACAAGTTCACAATTGCTTCTTTTCTTAACGTTCGATAAACGTACTAATCAACTATAGTTTCAATTAATAAGAATAGCGCAATACCCCGTGCAAAGCAGCGAAATATTAAATATATAGCTTTTGTCGTATTGCATTGATATTTGGTATATGACGGTTTATCAGTTTGATAGTTTTAAAAAGACAAACGTGAGTTTCAATTTTTGTAAAATATATTAATATAAATATAGATTTTTATAATTATATTCATTCGAACTTAGTAAAAATTGAATATATATAATAGAATTTAGAACTTTAAATTTGTATTATTGTAAGTTTGTAACATCGATGTTAATACTAAAATTTAATGTGTCATTAATGTACATTATAATGCAATTAGTGTAGTGTAGTATTTAATTATATGAATTACTAAATATAGTAACATGTGTAAGTTTAAAAAATTAAGTAGATCTATTTATAAAAGTACCAAATGCATTATATATAGTTATAGATATAATTTATATATTATAGATTAGAGGGGATGATCATACTTCATCATCTTTCATATCAGCGTCACGTCAGCTTTCTCATTCCTATCACTTTTCCTCATTGCATCTCATTTTTCACCTGTAATAGTCATACTATTATCTCAACTTTCATTAAAATACTCACTTTATATAAATATACCCCACACACACTCACACCAAATAAAAAAACAGTAAAATATCCTTTTTATGCACAAGAACCAAGAGGTGACCGAGTCACCTCTATTTGTCTCTTTTTTTGTATCTCACATGTGAAGATGGACTAAGGGAGTGAGGGTGGCGAGTGAGGTGAGGTTTTGATGTGAGGGGTCACACCCATTTCGTCTAGTTTAACATAACTCAAAACATGATGTTTAAAAGATGCAGTGTACATGATAAAAACATGACGTCTTTTAATGCATAAAAGAGTAATTATATGACTAGTGATAATGGTGACCGATATCATCATTGCTTACTTAACATTATGTTAGTTTCTCTCTCCTCAACCAACAACACTACTAACGTAGTGTAACAACGCAATGAACATCACCACAAAAGCATACCCCACTTGAACACAAATATACTTCAAAAAAACCAAAATCAAACACACACAACAACAATAGGTTCCACAAATCGGTCATCTCCCCCCAAGGCACCTAACGCGTGTCTTGCTTCGATGTGTGTAATAAGTAGCATGCGTCATGAACGTATCCACCTACGCAGAAGACTTGTTTTGTGTTTTTTGTTACCACTAGCCTAATTTGGTTAGAAGTTTAAACTCGCTACTGGCCGGTACAACATAATATCGCATTACCAAGTTTGGTAACCATTTGTCTATTTCGTGGTGGATTATTGTGAAAGGCCACTTAAATGTGGACTTCTTCTCAACATGTTTTATATCTTGATCCCACAATATTTCCTTTTCTTCATAAAAAATAACTACCAAAAGTTGCACGCGAAAACAAAACAAAGACTTAAATTGGATAATGCTCGATGAAAGTCATCATTTGTTAAATCTATACATAACAGTTGTATGGTTGAATTTTATGCATCATCTCACATTCACATGTCAAATCGCCCCAATGTCTTATTCTTGTAGATCTGCTATCCTCTTGTTTAATGCTACCTTCTCAAATCTCAACTACAAGAAATAGGGATGAGCATGGTACCGGTTCCGTACCGATCCCGTACTGAATTAGTGGTACTGATTTTTTCCCGAGCATAAATAGTGGTACCGGTACTGTACCGAACAGGATTCAGATACCGGTACCGGTACCGGTTTCAGTACCGGTACCGGGAAATCGGGTTTTTCCCGTTTTTATTCGGGAATTTCCCGATTTGATACCGGTCCCGTACCGAATTAGTGGTCCCGATTTTTTTTCCACCTTATTTCGTAGTCCCGGTACCGTACCGTTTATCGAGAACGGTACCGTTTCGGTATGGTACCGGTACGGTTCCGGGATTCGAGTCGAAATGCTCATCCTTAACAAGAAATCGTGTTTTAATAATATTTTTTCCGAGTTTGTAATTTTGTATATGCTTTCTAAAATAGAACATGAGATTGTGTAAGTATTTACATTTGCTAACGATTAAATGATCTCTGATTTTTATGAAATAAAATATATTTGATGAAAAGTTATTACACTTTATTTGTATTTTTATGTAAAAATTGTGTAGCTATAACTTTTATTTATTTAGTTCTTATACAAAATTAGGTGAGAGGATAAACTTAAGCAACACATGAAAGAATTTCTCTTGTTTGAGGACACGACCTCAAAAAGAAATGCGTGGAGAGATATGATTAGAATTTGCGGATAGTTTGAGCTAGGTTGTTTGTGGGCGTGAGATTGTTGTTTGTGTTTAGGCTTTATAGGTGTCTCTTTGTTGCCTTGCCCCTTGCATGTTAGATTCAGAGCCCCTTAGTTTACTCCCTTTAGGCTTTAGGCATTTAGTTGCCTCTCTTGTTCCTTTTGCTTTGCCTTAGTTTTAGGCCCCATAGCGTTGCCTTGCTTACATCTTTGTTGCTTTCTCTGGCCATGGTCTGGTTTTCCTTTTGCCCCATTTTCTTTCCCTGTGTTTTTTTTATGCTTTTGTTCTTGTTTGCTTTGCTCGTGTCCCCTTGTCGTTTTTGCGCATTATTTTTTTCTCTAGGTTTCTTGCTGCATGTGACTATTTATGTTTATGCCTTGGTTTTCTGCTTATCTGCTTTGTATGCTTGTTTTTTCCTTTCTTTTTTCTGGATTCCTTGTGACGTTTGTTAATTTATATTCTTTTGATGGTTTTCTGCCTATCGCTCTGTTTACTTGTATGCTTGTTTTTATCTCTTTGTTTTTTTGGCTGATTTCTCTTTATTTATGTACGTACACCTTTGTTTCAGGGTGGGGCTCATTTCTCTTGTTATTGCTCATTTTCACATATGTACTTTTTTTTATGAGCACTCTCACCGCACACACTTGCCGAATGTCTTTCTGGAAGCAGTTTCCTCACTCCTGGGTTTATCTTTGTGTAGGGGTAAGATCTATCTACATTCTACCTCCCCTGGTGGGATTGGGTATGCTGTTGTTATTGTTCTTATACCAAAAATAGTAGCGCTATTACAGATAAAACACATTAGCAATACGTAAAGCTTATTCAACTAGGCTTTGTGAAACCCACAAACATTTAAGAGAAATGTTATACTCACACAAACTTTACAAAAACTTTATCACATGCCAATGTGGCAAATGAGGTGCACCAATCAAATTGTATTATATTTTCTCTTTCTTATTTTCACTCTTCATAGTTAAATGACACGTGTAAATGTGAGAAATCTTTTGTAGTTTGAATGAGACTAGCATTCCAACATTTAGATACAAGTTTTTGGTTTAGCTATTCGTATATTCTTCATTAGTTGAACATATGGGTAAATGTACCTCTTATCTCAACTATTTTTTCAAAGTTTGAACGATCGGTGATAATATATGGTGATAATATATAGTATATGGCTAGTGATAGTAACCGGCCATTGTGTCATTTTAGATGAGCAAAAGTATTATTAGAGAGGTGGGTGCAGTGGGCATCTATAAGTTTTATAGGCGTCGTCATTTTAGTATCTACCCTATAAAACCACTATAACACAAACAACTTTCTCAGCTATAACTGTTATAGGCGTTAGTGGAACACTGGATCTCAATTTTGTTTTTCCTTTTTGTTTTCTTTTAAAATAAACACATTTCATTAAACTAAAATAAGATTACAATACATTATGACATTTTGATAAAAATAAAAGTACAATACATAAAAAAACTACATTTCGCCTTGTTGTTGTTGTCGTTGTCGCAGCCAAAGATGATCCACAAAATCAGGTCGAATGTTGTTATGCATATTTTGTCACGTAATTCCTTTTGTTTCTTTAGGTGTCTGTCGCATCTCTCGACCTATGTACGTTGCATATTGGCTACGGGACTCACACATATCTCATTAAATTCACTTATTTAGAAATTAGAATCTTTTAATATTTAATATCGTGCTATGCAATATGATGCAACAATACATAATCTTACGTATTTTGCTCACCTGGTAAGCACATGCGGGTTGTGCTATAATCCTCCAACGACCCTAAAGGACACCAAAGCCTATTCCACATATTTTCTTGCACTTTCTTCTGTCCTCTTAAAATTTAAAATAACTTGGTTTCGTACGATCGTATATGATTTGACAAAAGTAGCCTAAGTGAGATAAATATCGTCAGCTAGGTAATATCCTTTGTTGTGTATTTTACCATTCATCGTAACGGGGTCTTGGGAGCTACATTGTTAATGAGGTCATTAAACAAATTTGAATGATATAGAACATTTAGGTCGTTATTGGAACCCGCTATACCAAAAAAATCATGTCAAATCCACAAATCTTGTGATGCAATTTCTTCAAGCATTATTGTCGGATATTTGTGATCCCCCCCCCCCCCCCCCCCCTCGGTTTAAATTGCGCATTGTAAGAATTCAAACAATTCTCCAACTCCCAATGCATACAATCTATAATACCAAGCATACCCGGGAACCTATGATAATTTTCGTGTTTTTCATATTATTCAAAATATCACTGTGTGAGGGTTTTCTTGAATACTCCTCCGAGTATAAATCTGATATACATTGGTAAAATTGTCTAAACTATTACAACTACAATGTTCACCAATTTGTAAATATTCAACTAAAGCATTAGGTGTTGTCCCGTACGCCAATTGGTGTATAGCAGACGTGCATTTCATATATGACTAATACTCGTTTTCTTATCGGCATTTTGCCAGGATCTAGAAAATAAAAAATGCTCGGGAATATATTCAGGTTATAGTTAATTATACCTTCGACTATTTCTAATAATAGTTTTCGACTTATTCAGAACAATCACCTAAAATTTCTTTCGGGGTATTTTGTACAAGTGGCAAAACGAGTGGGTCGGGGGTGCACGGGCAACGGGCCAAACAGGAACGAGTTTAAACGGGTACGGGCCAAACGGGCTCATATTATACGAATTTCTTTAGAAAAGATCTAAAAATAATAATAAATAAATAAATAAAATAAAATCCTAAAACGTAAAATCTCATTTATATTTAAATAACTAAATATATTGCGAATCACACGTCTGTATTGAATGAACAAAAAATATATTTTTGTATAAAAACTATAAATCAACATGACTAGATGCATTTCTCACGTTTATTTCATAGTTTCTCATGTTAAGAATTTCTCATTTAATCGTGATTCTCATAAAAACAATGAATATATATATTTTAACAAAAATCGTTTTAAACTTGCTTCTTATTAATTTATTATCTATATCGTAACATTACAAGTAAATTTAAATTAAATGGTTCATTCTTTGTTCTTCCCGTGGAACACAAAATGAGAATGACATGTAAGATTGTAAGCTACAAAAATTTGGATTTTTTTTTCTTAAAAGTATAAAAGCTCGTGTGTTTTATAAATGGGTTTAGGCATAGATATAGGTTTGATGGAAAATATTAAAGAGGGGTTTGAGTCATCTAAAAACTGTTTGGTTTAAGAATTTGGATTCTAAAAGTTAAATACTTATAAGTTATAAAAGCAAAACGAAAAAAAAAAATGTGGGTTGAAAAAGAAAGAATGCCCACCTTCACTAGCAGAGAAACAAAACCAGTCAAGTCCAGTGGGATTTGTGTAAGCCACATTAACAAACAACTCCTACTTTAATGCCTATTTCTAAAAGTTAATGATGCATAACAAACACACTATAAGATGTCGTATTTCCATCTTTAAGTGAATTATTTGTATTTTTCCGTCAACCTAGCAACTCAATCAAACTAGCACTCCATGTGAAATGATCATACCTTTTTAAGGCTTACATTATTTGCTTTTTTTTAAGTGAATTATTTGTACTTTTCCTTTATCGTGATCATGCCTTTTCAACCAGAGACATGCAAAACACGACATGTCTGTCAACAACTAAATTCCGAACAAAATTTATGTCTATCTCAATATACTTTGTGCGCTGATGTTGCACGGGTTTAGAAGACAAATAAACCGTACTAACATGATTACAATAGACAAGTGTAGCGAAAGACAATGTCATGTGAACTTCACGTAAAAGATTACGCAACAAGTCTCGGCAACTGCATTGGCAACACCACGGTACTCAGCCTTAGCACTGGAATGAGAAAGTGTAACCAGACGCTTAGAGGACCGGAAGAGAAGATTGTTTCCAAGAAAGAAATAATTACATAGAAATAGACCACCTAGTAGTAGGGCAACCAACCCAATCAACATCAGAATATGCAACTAAAGAAGATGTAGAAGCAAAAAACAACTATAAACCATAACCCATAGTGTCGCGAACATAGCGTAAAATCTACTTGAAAGCAGAAAAATGAGGCTCCCGGATCATGCATAAATAAACATACCTATTGTACCGCATAAGAAATATCTGCACGAGTAAAAGTAAGATACTGGAGAGCACATGTGAGACTAAGATACAAAGTTGGATCCTCAAATGGGTCACATCAGCACCAACTTAAAATCAATATAAATCAGTGTATGACAAGGATTGTAGATGAGCATATTCGCAACTGATGAAGAGAAGCAATAATACGTTGTAACATTGCTGCAGAGCAGGCAGTCAACACAATATCATCAACATATAATAATAAATAAGCAATATCAGTCTCACTCCTATAGATAAATAAATAAGAGTCACAACGATTATGAGAAAATCCAACACGAGTAGCATAGCTTGAAAATCTCTGAAGCCAGGCCCGAGGAGCCTGCTTCAGATCACAAAGAGACCTCTGTGGAAGATAAACATGATCAAGATGTTGTAGATCTCGAAAAATAGATGGTTGAGGTATATAAACAATCTCAGACAAACTACCATGAAGAAATGCATTCTTGACATCAAGCTGATGAACATACCAATGTCGAGAAACTGCAAGACTAAAAACGAGATGAATAGTGGTCGGTTTAACAGCTGGGCTAAAAGTCTCATTAACATCAACACCAAACTACTGTGAACTACCATTGGCCACAAGACGAGCCTCGTAGTGTCCACAAAAATGTTACATTCTTCATCATTCATCAACATCCACTAAAGTATTATATGAATGTACGATGCACTTATCATATATTATACATACATTGATAGCGTATCATTATTAGTGGCCCAAGGCCCACTAGTCATACACTCGGATCAAACCCAACATAGTTCGCGAAGTCAGCACTAACTAGAACAACATAAACTCGGAATGAATTAAGTGTGACGGGGAGGCGGCTTGGGCATAGTGCCAAGCCAAACTAGGCCTGGCAACTCTTCTCAGGCAGCATAGTATATGCGCAAAGCGATAACTGTTACAACTGTCGCTAACGGTTAAGACGTACGAGCCTGGCATAGCATAGTGGGGAATACACGATCAGCAAAACAGGAGAGCAGAGCACTCTCCTGTACGAGCCCAAGGACGCATGACATCTTTCCTCCTTGTTTGCTCTCGGATGATCAACCCTTAGCACCCTGGCAGCCTGTTGAGGCAACATGATCAAGATCTCGTTATATTTTAATAATGACAAATAAACCATCGAAACCCATAAAATAACAAACGTTAGCCAAAATTCCCCGATTCACATGTCTGCTCCTGGCGCGCCTCCCACGCGTCAACGCGTGGGTAACGCGCCAGGCGTCTGTGAATTTCGGGACGAAATTTGAAAGTCGGCTTTCCTCTTACCCTACAAATGTGGATCTTTCAATACAGGTATGAATATGCTATGTGCTTAATTCAGAACACTCGAAACGAGTTTTGGGATTAGAGAGATCCAACTTTTAAAGCACCCATTTTACGGAAAACTCCAACTCATGTTTTCTAGCTATCGCCTCTAGCCAAGGCCTTTCTAAACTTAGGGAGCTTATATATTTCACGTAACATCACGTGAAAGCATCCATATGCTCATATCCCGTGCTTACGTCTTCTCTAATTACGTAACGGGTTTACTCCTTTATTGGTCAAACTAAGTCAAAGGTCATTTTGCGTAAACGCATCCTTTCCTACTTGGGTTATGCTTTACATTAAGGCAAATCACTTAACTTGTTTGAACCAAGGTATTAGTTGAGAACGTCGAGTCGTGGGAAGTCACGAGATATGAAACTATGGATTCTCGACGTTGTGTTACTTGAACTAATAAGTAACTTATGATTTTCTCAACTTATAATCTTAATTGTCTAAACCTTTTTCTCTTAATGTCAATAAGATTATTTTCTTCTTAATTACTTTTCTTAATTATCTTCTTCATCAAAATACCATTTAACCCAAAACCATCAAACCCAATACCACCAAATCTCCCACGATCCTTCCCAAATATCCTCCTCCAACATTCCCTTACACCACTTACACAAAGAGTACTCTTGTCCCCTACACACTTTGATCCTAGCCATTCATTTCAAATCCAACTCATCTCAACCATCCATTCCCTTACAACATCACATCTCTTATATTCCTTACACATCTTCAATCTCAACCATTCAATTCAAATTAAACACATCTCAACCATCCATCCAACCTCTTCTCTATTTCACCACATGTGTTTAATCACAACCATCCATTTCAAACATAAAACAATCTCAACCATTGATTCACCTTCCTCCCCAAGCAAAAAGGCTCCTTTGATCTCCACCATCCGTGTCAAATCAAAACCATCCATTTCAAACTAAACTCATCTCAACCCTTCATCCAACATTTTCCCCCAAGCAAAGGAATATACCTTTGGAATATTCCCTTCTTAACCCAACTATGGTTCACCTATTCCAACCATGGTTAGTTCTCAACACTTAACCCTAACCTAACCTTGGTTAACCTAGCCAACATACAACCTAACCCAACTCTGGTTACCTCTCTACACCCAACCATGGTTAACTCTTAACCACACCAAGAATGGAACATTCCCTTGGGCAAACCTTTCTATACCTAACCATGGTTAACCTCTAAACCTTTAACCTAACCATTGTTAAACCTTAACCCTTCCCTTGAGGAATATCCCATGGCATATTCTCTTCTCTATTATGCCATGTGAGGAATACCATTTCTACCCCTACCAAACTACCTTTTCTACTCTTCTACCCTTGGTATTTGGTTTTCTTATAAACACTTCACAAATGATTTTCCAAATTTGCTATTTGAGTTGGTAAACCTTAGATTGATTAATGTTAAGGTTTAGTGTGAAGTACAATTGGGGGTTTAGCAAGGTAAGGCATTTATAATGCCAAACACCCAAAGCCTCGGGAATATTTTTCCTGGGTGTCTGGAGCGCCTCCCACGCGTCAACGCGTGGGTGACGCGCCGACCTCGGTAAAATATTCCCAAGTTTGGGTTTTGCCTATAAATACCATGCCTTGCCTCTTGTATTCTTCACCCCTTGCCATTACTCTTTCTCTCTACATTCTTTCTCTCTAATCCTCTAATTCTATCTCTTGTGTTCTTAGTTAAACACACTAACATCTTTGAAAGAACACATCTCCTTATAAGGGAAGAATCACAAGAACCTAATCCACTCTTGTGATTGTGTCGAGGGTCTTCTTATCTTTACCCTTTCTACTGCAATCAAGTCTTTAGGTTAGGTTAGGGCTTGATTGAACAAACATTCATTCATTCATTCAATTGTTTGTAAGGGAAATCTTGTGTCTTTGTGACCAAGCCTAGATCATTAGGGATCTAGTTGGGGTTTGATACTTCCGGGTGGAAGTTTTGGTTGTGGTCTAGGTGACCAAGTGTAAGTCGAATCACGAGATTCTTTAGGGTGGTTTCCGAGGGCGGAATACCGTGGGAGTAACTCCTTCTTTATGAGCATCGATATTGGCGAATATCGGTGGAGTGAATTGTAACGGTTTGTAGTCCACCGAAAGGATTATACTAGTGTAATAGTATCGGTGTCGTGGATTCGTAACTGGACGTACGGATGGTATAAACCCCCCATCCCGAACCAGTATATATCGTGGTGTCTCTTTACATGCTTTATATACATTGGTTGTGATTGTGGTTGTTGGATTTATTATACAACCACTTGGTGCTATCTTTGGCTTAAAGTTTTTTAAACATCTAAAAAGCCGAAGAAATCGTATTCACCCCCCCCCCCTCTACGGTTCTACACAGCCGTTGATCACTCCCGAAGGGTTTATCTCTAAACCCTACAAGGCTTTCTATAAAAGGAGAGAAACACACACTATCACACAAGTTTTCACACACTTGGGCAAATACTGCCTCACAACAGTGCAACATGGTTCTTGTTTAAGTGTTACCCGAGCTTCTTGATCTATATCAATCTCGTCGGGTCCTTACCGTTCTACACGGGAAACCAAACAATAACACCATTCACATCCCATCTCTAAACCGATTTACTTATTATACGTAAATATACACAGTTTCTTCTTTTGGAATCTTGTCACCTTTTTTAGTAGCATCGGTCACAGAAGAGGGAAGATGTAGAACTGTTATGGATAATCATATCATAAGTAATTATGTATCCTGCCATCAAATCTTTGTTTACTTATCTCACTTTTTAGTTTTTATAATCGATTATGTATATATTGTTACAGTAAGGTGAGTGCTCGTGCATAGTGTGATTAAATGTGTTGTGTATGAAGTAAATAAATATTTTTTATTGGGTCAAATTTTAAACTTATAAGTAGTTATGGGAAAATGTACATGGATAAGTATTAGAAGTAATAGAAAATAAGCATAAAATTGATATTTTATTAAATTATTTTTTTAATGATTTATCTCGGTAAAATAAGAATAATAATATTCACAATTCTCACTTTAAGATTTTTAAGAAAATATGAGATAAAATACATGAGACAACTAAACATAAGACAAACGTTTTTTATAGAATGCATTTTCTTTAAAGAACCAATGTTTTAATCTGAGTCATCCATTATCTTTCATCTAATGGTCTTGATTTAATCACTTATTTAACTAATTAACTAGCGGAGGGGTATTTTTGTAGGTACACACTCAAAAATAATACACCCCGTTAGGGGTCAGTTGCACTTCTTCACTTTTTCACTTGCATCTCTCCCCCACCAACAACTTTACCATTCCCCCAATTCAAACCCTAACTTTTTCTATCAAAATTAATCGCAAAATTAACCAAAAATCTTCGAAATAACGGACCTACGAGATGAAGTAGCAGTATCTAAAGGTCAACCGTTGCCTGAATCGTCTTCATATACACCTACTTCTTCTCTTGTAGATTATATAACATGGTGTCTTTGTTTCTTTAGGCCATATAGAATGAGTTTATCCTCATACATTTTAAATCGTTATCGGTAATGCTCTTACTAGAAACAAAGCAGAATAAGATTAAGGAATTCAAAAATGGCTATGTAATCTTTACTAGACATGCAAATGCTCTATCTTATATCAACCAATACTGAAATGTTGAAATATATACAAGTGTTAGGTGGTATATACATGTTTGAGTTTATATGATAAGCGGTTACTTAATACGTTTGCATGAGACATAGAACATATCAAAATCTTAATATGATATAATGTTAAGGGCTTTTGACGTTTGACCCACGTTAACAATCATTTTAAATGTTTAACTTTCATAATTTCATTGCTTAGTGATTTGTGACAGGATTCTCAAGTCTCATGCTGTTGTGTTTTACAGGTAAGAACATGTGACATCTGTTACATCTTCGTCAAGAAAATTGACGCATTTTATGATAATGACACTTATTTCCCTGAGTGAGGATAGGTTAGTGAAAATTTCGTGGTCCTTTCGTTGATTTCAGATAATTAGTTTATGGATGTTTGGATTTGTGCTTTGGAACTGATAATGTGAATTAGCCGTTTTCTCATTGTTTGGATTAATAGACTATACTTTTGTTTGTCTTATTATTTAGGGTCAAATAATCGTTATATTTAGGCTATACAACTTAGTTGCGAGTGACCATGATTTTATGACCAATCATATTTATTTATACCTCAACGTGTAAATTGCCTTGCTGCGATTACACTTTGCAGTTGAAAAAGTGATCTCCTATGAACTCTTCCGGTTAGCCGCTTCCCCATTGAACAATTATTTGATTAGTTCCGTGACCGATTTCTTTCCATGTAATGCTTTCTAAAAGCCCACAAGACTTGTATTCAAATAGCTGCTGTATTTTTGACTTTGTGTTTGTTTAGCTTGCATTATGGTGCAAAAAAAGTTGTTTTTGGTGTCGTTGGCTGAAACAAGTTTGAGTTGATTTTGTAAATCCTCTTCAGGTGCACAAAGAAATTTAAAGGGGCGTTCAAGCTATGATTGTTGGGATAAATGTAATTGCGCATCTTACTATTTTTAGCATTTGCCACCCTTGCATTATCCTAAATTCTTAAGAGAGCTCCGAGTCGAATCCTCTTTTTATATGGCTCAAGCCAAAACATCTTTTTTAGGATTTATCATTTTATTGTATTTTATTTTTATATTTTCAAACTAACTAATTTTCATTCATTAAAATAAAAATACAAATTAAAAAAAAAAAAAAAAAAAAGATGAACAAAAATTTTACAAAAAAAAAATAATAATAATAAAAAAAATAACGTAGATGACTACAAATCACGTCCATATTTTTGTCGGATTTTTTTTCGCCTTTCGGTTTCTTGGGTTTCTTGTGGTGGTTGTGGAGGTAGTGGTGGTTATGTTTGTTATTGTGAAAAGAATTGTGGTGGATGTTGTTGAAGTTGTTAAAGTAGTTATTGTTGTTGACGGTAATATTGTTTGCGCGTGTATGTTCTGTTGGTTTTGTGTGCAAAGTATTAACATAAACTTATATTAGCGCTAAACTACGAGACAATGGCGTCACACACATATAACACGGAACTTCTGATTAATATATATACGATACATTTATAAAACTTTAAATAGTTTACCATCTTGAATAGCTTAATACGACATATAAACCTTTTTTGAATTAGAATAGTATGTGGTTTGGCCAAATTGCATGTTTTTTCCATTTGGGTTGCACTTTTCGTTCATGTTCAAAGTAAAATGGCTAAAATGCCTTTATCAAAAACTGCAACCTAACATTCCTTCAGAGACGATGTCCGCACTTTCGAAAAATTAAAGATGAAACCTACAATTTGGCCATGAATGAATTTTGCAATTTACTATAAAAATAATAGAAAAAAGAATGGCTACTACCCAAATATATATTATTATGTATATTCTTCTAAAAATATAAACTTAAAAAGAAAAAAGGAAAGAGAGAGGTGGTGGGAGTAAAGTATATGATGATAATCAAGATGGTTTTGTTCCTGTAACCCCTCCCTCTAATCACCTACTCTCTTCACAAAATCACTCTTACAAACATTATCAATTAAATTATTATTATATGCAGTGCTCATAATTTCATAACAAAACAGCTCATACCCATTATTAATAACAATAATAATGCTATTAAGGTTTTTAATAGCGGTTTTTCCGATCTGGTCATTGCCGGAGATTTGAATTTTCCGATGAGTTTGCCGGCGAGTACTATTTATTTTATTAAATTATTAAATCCATTTCATGGAGTTCAAGATTTCTTATAATCTTTTTCCTGCAAGAAAACTGTGGACTGAGTTATTACTTTTTCAGGTATATAAAAATTAACTAGTATTTTTTTATAAATTTTTTATAGTTTTTGTTTTGTGGGTATTGTTGTTAGTGAGATATTACATATGGGTTTTAAGTTTAGTTGCATATTAGTTAAAAAAATTGAAGCTTTATTAAAATCTTGAATTAATTTGAGATAGAACTGTGCTTTGAATGTCATGAAAAATGCTAAATTTAGCATCTTTTTGGGTATTCAGTCGTTTGGGATTGCTTATTGGAACTGTTTTTGTCTTTATTGTGTTTTGGTGCTACAAATAAGCAGTTTTGAGGGTGTTTCAGATTTGTGAATATAAGCACTTTTGGTTAAATTTAGTATAGATTCTAGAATTATCTAATTAAGTGTTACATCACATATGTATGAATATAAGTGCTTACGTGTTGGTTTGTGTTTTACAGATTCTTTTAGTGTTAGTGTTTCTTGATACGAGTCAAGCAAAGTTTGGGGATAAAGAGTTAAGGCCGCGGAGAGTGGAAACTGGTGAAAATATTAGAACGCATTCGTGCATTCATGATCAGATAATTGAACAGAGGAGGAAGAGACCTGGAAACAAGGTGTTTTCGGTTACACCGCAGGTTTATTATGGTTCAGGTAGCTCAGGTCGTCTTCGCCGCAAAGGAAGAGAATTATTGGGAGCTTTTACGTATTCGAGTTTTATGAAGGATGTAAAATTACCCATAAGAATTTATTTGAATTATGATGCTGTCGGTCACTCACACGATAGGGATTGTAGGAACGTTGGTGACATTGTTAAGGTGAGTATATATTAATACTCTGCTTCTTGTTTGCTTGAAGTTATTGCGGTTTATGATTTACTTGTTTTCAGGTAGGTGAGCCTCCTGCCGGTTCTGATTTGGGTAGGTTCTTGTGTAATCCTCTCAATGATCCGCCAATATATGGTGATTGCTGGTATAATTGCACTTTGGAGGATATAACCGGGGATGACAAAAGACGTCGTCTTCAAAAGGTTTGTCCTAGTTTCTTGTTTAAGTTTTATTGTGGTTTGATACTATTGGATGTGCGTTTTAAAAATGTTTAATAATTGATTTGTAATGTTTGGGTGACATAGCTCCATGCCTTTAATTATGGTTATAAGATTAATTTGAACTCAAATGATCAGTTTGAATCTAGCTCTAGCAATTCTGATTATCAAAGGATAGACAATTTACCTAGATTCGTGTTTAGAACTAATTATCTGATTATTGCGATTTTAAGCTGCAAAAATCTGTCTTTGATGTTTGATCATATTATTATTGTTGTCAAATAATCACTGTCATACCAGCTGGAACAAAACTGAATGCGTAACAGTAAGTTAGACTATCTATTACTAATGACTTCGGTAAATCACATTCAACACACATTTAAACACTCTATTTCACATCATCACTTGTAAGACGCGCATCCAAACCTCCCTATACTAAAGTTTTGTGGATGAGTGAAGATCATAAGGTTGTTATTAGGTTTGTGTATTATTTTGTGGTTAAAGCTTGAAATATAAATATTCTTTTCGTATATTTGATAACACAGGCTCTAGGGCAGACAGCAGAATGGTTTAAAAGTGCTTTGGCAGTTGAACGTGTAAGAGGAAACCTGAGGCTGAGTGGTTACTCTGCTTGTGGACAAGATGGCGGTGTTCAGCTTCCACGTGAATACGTAGAAGGTAACACAATAAACAGTATTATCAGAGGGTGGGGGGTTGGCAAAGCTAATTTAAGCAGCTTATCAGCTCATTGTGTATCCAAATTGCATTAAGCTGTCTAAAGTGTTTGCATGCAGCCATACAACTTAAGCTTATTACCTTACTTAATCGGTTTTTGATAAGCTCCTCCCCACTGGCTGTTTTGCTGATTCTTTATTGAGTTTTGACAAGTCATTTTACCATTACTAACTTTGATACCATATAAGCTTACCCAGCATTATCTCCTGCATTATGTTCTGATAATGTACATGTTAATAAGCTTATTTGTAAGCTAGGTTTAGCTATTAATACAAGCTTAGCCAAACACATCTGACTTTCTACAATCTATACTAATTTATCTATTTGTAACATCCTAGAGGGAGTTGCTGAGGCAGATTTGGTTCTTTTGGTGACTACAAGACCCACGACAGGCAACACCCTAGCATGGGCAGTAGCATGTGAACGTGATCAATGGGGCCGTGCCATTGCTGGTAATGATTCTAGTTTCTGGTCCATTATACTTGTTAGGTGTTTGAGCTGTGAGCAATAGATTCTTGTTGCCTGAATCTAATTGTCGGATTGCAGGACACGTTAATGTTGCTCCTCGTCACTTGACAGCAGAAGCAGAAACATTACTTTCAGCTACCCTCATACATGAAGTGAGTATGATATCCATTGTGTAATAAGTTGAGTATCTTAGAGCCTTTCAATAATGTTTCTGACAAGTTCGGTGTTCACAGGTTATTCACGTTCTTGGATTTGACCCTCACGCCTTCACACATTTTAGAGATGAGAGAAAAAGGCGACGTAGTCAGGTCACTAGACAAATTAACTTTGTAATTAGAGTAGAAAGAGCATCATATCACTTTACTGGTGCATCAACATAAATAAACTTTATCTCGATATAAATGCTTTAACCATGGTTTTCTTTTTTATTCAGGTCACCAGACAAATTATGGATGAAAAGCTTGGAAGGATGGTAACTCGTGTGGTTCTTCCACGTGTTGTCATGCATTCACGCTATCATTACGGGGTACCTTTTGCCTTCACATTAACAAATTTTTTTAAGTACACATAACTAGACAATCTAACATTTATAAGCTGTTTTTTTGTTAGGCATTTTCCGATAATTTCACTGGTTTAGAATTGGAGGATGGTGGAGGGCGTGGAACATCAGGTTTGTGAATATCTTATCCGATATTTAAACTTTATTAACTTTAAGGCATACCCAGCTCATTAGAAAGTGGATTCACATGATAATATAGCAATAGGCAGTCTTTGATAATCTAAATGTGTAAATATGTGTCAGGATCTCACTGGGAGAAGAGACTTTTGATGAATGAGATAATGACGGGTTCAGTTGATACAAGATCTGTAGTTTCAAAGATGACATTAGCTTTGCTAGAAGATAGTGGCTGGTATGAGGCTAATTATAGCATGGCGGACCGTCTAGATTGGGGCCACAACCAAGGGACCGAGTTTGTTACCACCCCTTGCAACCTTTGGAAAGGGGCATATCATTGCAACACAACACAACTTTCGGGGTGTACATATAACAGGGAGGCCGAGGGTTATTGTCCAATTGTAAATTATAGTGGGGACCTTCCTAATTGGGCCCGTTATTTTCCACAGGCTAATAAAGGTCAGATCTTTAGTGTCATAGACGTCATTATATGGATGCTGATTATTTGATCCTAAAAGTTTAACTTTTTTACTTTCTGGTTCTTGGTCAATGCAGGTGGACAGTCGTTGTTGGCTGATTATTGCACATATTATGTAGCTTATTCTGATGGTTCATGTATAGATACTAATAGTGCACGGATGCCCGATAGAATGTTGGGGGAAGTTCGTGGAAGTAGCTCGAGGTGAAAATTAAAATATAATTATACAATTTCATTATGGATGCTGTAAAGTTATTAAAATTTTCAAATGACCATTATTTTTAATTTTCTTATATAGGTGTATGGCATCTTCATTAGTACGTAATGGGTTTGTTAGGGGTTCTATGACCCAAGGAAATGGTTGTTACCGGCATAGGTGCATCAACATGACTTTGGAGGTGTGTTCTTAAAGTTAATGCAAACCCTTCTATATAAATTTTTGAATATTCAAAGAATCTTCGATCTTGTTTCTACAGGTTGCCGTTGATAACATTTGGAAAGCATGCCCGGAGGCTGGTGGACCTGTTCAGTTTCCTGGATTTAATGGTAATTTTCTTGGCAAATTAGATAAAATTGTCAGAAAAAAAAATCTTATTTTCTTTTGTTCAATCACAAGATTTTGATTTTTGGTATAATGTATGAAACTATAGGTGAGTTGATCTGCCCTGCACATCATGAACTCTGTAGTGTGAACCCTCCATTCATGTCCCGGCAATGCCCCAACTCGTGCAGTTCAAACGGCGATTGTATCTATGGAAAGTGTCTTTGCTTTCTTGGATTTGACGGCCATGATTGTAGCAAACGTAAGATCTTTTTGCCTTACTTTACACGAATAATATTGATGTACTATTCTTAAGATTCTTCATGGATATATTGTTTTCAGGGTCTTGCCCCAGTAACTGTAATAGAAATGGGAAGTGCCTTAAGAACGGTATTTGTGAATGCGCAAAGGGATTCACTGGGATTGATTGCTCAACTGGTGAGATAATTTGATTGGTTTCTGTTTTTAAAATATGTGTCAAGTCAAATGTTGAACTTTTCTTTCGAGGAGTCTTATTAATTGGAAAAAACTCTAAAAGACGATGTTATATTGGATGGTTTTGCAGCGGTTTGTGATGAACAATGCAGCCTTCATGGTGGGGTTTGTGATAACGGGGTGTGTGAATTTCGATGTTCTGATTATGCAGGCTACACATGTCAAAACAGTTCGTTGATTCTTGATAATCTTTCCATCTGCAAGGATGTTTTAATTAATGATGTTGGTGGGCAACACTGTGCACCGAGTGAATCAAGCATCTTGAGGCAGTTGGAGGATGTTGTGGTGATGCCTAATTATCACCGCTTGTACCCAAGTGGGGCTAGAAAAATTCTCAATATGTTTATAGGCAGAAACTGTGATAAAGCGGCCAAGCGACTTGCATGTTGGGTAATATTCTATATACATATGCTTTTCTCGAGTATCTTCCACTTCTTAGTTAAAACACAAAAACTGACCACCTTACCCGTGCAAGTATGAGAGGTCAGAATGACTTATTTATACGATATGGATATGCAAACAATGGGTAAGGTGGTCTTTTTGGGGTTCATCAGCAGAAAAGATTTGTTGGTTTTTGCTTTTGCTTAGCAAGTTCTCGTCTTTCATTGTTATTATGCTTGTAAATCTGCATAACTCGTTTTAATATTTTGGAATGAAACAGATATCAATACAGAAGTGTGAGGAAGACAGCAACAACAGATTAAGAGTATGTTATTCAGCTTGTCAAGCATATAATCTAGCCTGTGGTGCATCACTAGATTGTTCAGACCTAACACTTTTCAGCGACAAGGGTCTATGCACAGGTTTGGGTGATATGGAATCATGGTTTTGAATTATCAACGGTTAGAAACCCTGTAAATGATAGGACAGCTTTTTGTTACTTTTTACCCCTGTTGAGTTCAGTTTTCTTGGCTGTAATTTTAGTGTAAAGTAAAAGCATGCACAAAGTGCATCGGCTTTAGGGTCGCGTTTTGTGTCCTCGACCCAAGAATTTTCAACGATGTAAAAATTACACGATGATTGTTTAAGAAAAGAACCCGAAAAGAGCACAAAATTCAGTGGTGTTTGTTACTTTGTTCTGTTATGTAGACAGGATTGCTGGGACATGGTTTTTTTTTTTTTTTTTTTTTTGCCTTAAATCGAAAATTAATGAATTAAATCACTAATTTGGACGGTGGATAAATCTATTTTTTACATGATTAATAAATAATTTGTATGAGCAATTGTGCCATTTATAATGACAACAGACAATACTTGATAATTAAATGAAAACAAGTACCAGTTGCAGATTGGATTAATGGAATCTACATAAACTAATGAGAAAGGTATCCATTGATCCTTGTTTCAAAATCTAGCTTAATCTGACAAAAAACACAATCTCCAATCTAAACTCAAAGCACAATTCAAACATCAATCTCAATGATTATATAAAATCTGCTAATTAAAGTTTCAAATACTGTTTGTAGGACAGAATGTAATCAAGTAATCCGACCCGGAACAAGTAAAAGTACTCGAAGCATCATCATACGCATAGCTATAAGCACTCGGACACGCTGCTTTAAACATAACCGAAAACTGAGTAGGAGCACACGTTGCTGGCGTAGCATGCTCACCCGTGCAACAAAACTCAGGCACATTAAACGCATCACAAGCACTTTTACACGCCACAGCCGCACCATTCCCATCCACGACCCTCAACTCAGGCGGACAGTTCACATTCAAATCAGCAATACAACCCGCATACTGGCAGTCACCAGAACCACCCGTTGGCCTAATACCAATACCTACATTATACCCATCAACCAAACTCACATCATAAAAATCCTTATCACTATTACTAATCCCACCGGCTATAGTAAACTCGGCTAACGAAACAGGAGGTGCACCACCGCCGTTACACTTAATAGTATTACCACAATCACCAGTTACACACCTTCCGTTCCCTGACTCATCAAACGCGCAACCCGTCCTGGCCCAAAACCGACCCGACCAGCCAGGCATAGCTGGAAACTGAACAGATGCACCTGGAGCTAAGGAGAATCCGCCATCACCTAAAACAATACCGGCATTACCGGAAAGCGTTCCTGGCCACACTGTATAGCTGCAACTGTTTTGTAACGTAAACACACCTGCTGAAACCTTACCTCCTATTACACAACACAAAACCGATTTCGATTATAATAAATCGTTAATCATGAATTTATAGCATACTTAAATTACATATAACCATCTTTATTTTTTGTTTTCTTTTGTATTTATAAATTTCTAAGTAATTATACTATTATTATAGTCATTCGTATTTTAAGTTTTCTTCTCACTAAATTTCTACTCATTAACAACATATTATTTTAACGATCTAGCTTCATTTTTAACAAATATTTAGATAATAAAGTCATATATTATTCTCACTAAATCTATAACGTGGTCCTAAACTTTTTAGGCCTTCTGCGATTATACACCTCGCATAACCTCGTATACGGCTTTGTACGTAAACTAACAGTTATATTACAGTTACATTACATGATGAACGAATTTATGAATCAAAGCAAGAGCTATAAGCTACCTACATTGCATAATATCGACTTTTTTTGAAGTTACGCTTAACGATCAAAATGCGCGTAAACTAATATTATTATGTAACAACAAATTAAAAGTAATGAACAAATAAAGAGGCGTATTATGTTGTGATGAACATGAAGAGAAAATGATGAAAAAGTTACCAGAAATGAAGAAAAGGAACATAAAAAGCATAATAATAGTCTCCATTGATTGATAATAATGAAGGTGATGATGATGATTATTAAATATTAACACACAAATATTGTGTATGTGAAAATGTGTGTAGAAAGAGAGTGGGAGAGTGGGGGTTTGTAGTTAGGTTCATGACAGTTTAAATACTATTAGCTAGCACACCAGATTCCTTTTCTTTTTAAAAATGTACATATTTATTTTTTAAACTTAATCAACAGAATATATGAAAAGTAAAAAGTACACTACATGTTATCATGTTAAGTTGGTACCCCCGGTCAATCTAGTCATTGACCTTGGTTGTCAATGCACAATGCGTGACTTGGTTGGAGTGTTAACGAGCCGGGTGAGTTGAGTCCAACCATCTGTAGTCGAGTCTTACATATGGGTTCGAATTATTTGGTGATAGTTTTTAGCTCGGTTTGAATCAACAGAGTACTATCCAATAGGCCATTTTTACCTAAGGAGGTATAAATCTTACATCTTGTAAGGTGGGGTGCTATGGTGCAAGAAGACCACACGCGAAGGTAATCGTTGGCACGTGAAACCTATGGTGGGGGTGGACGTGTTACGATTACTACGGCCCAACATCTAACCAAGTCTGACATATACATTTTTTTTTTTTTTTTTTGGTTAGCTAAGAAAGTGCATGGGGTCCACACCTATATGAGCCATTTATTGAGGAAGACATTACAATCCATGGCTTGTAGATATAGACCAACTAAAGGTAATAGTGGGTGCCACTCAGAAAAGAAATAATGTTAAATGGGTTTGTAGACTCATTCTCTTAAAAAAAAAAAAAAAAAAAAAAAAAAAAAAAAAAAAAAAAATCCTATTCTAAAACTAATTGGTGAAAAAAGGAGTAGCCCAGCTTATATAAAAAACCAATTTATTTAAAATTATATCTACAAAAATTGTAGAGCTATCCCTTATTTCTTTAATATGTTGTTCAAAATTAGAGTTATCACTAAAAGAATTATTTTACTTAATTCACTTATATTGGTTAGAAATATTTTACTTTAATAATGGTTGCGACTCTTATTTTTGGGTTCATGAAGCTAACTTGGGCCTATTATCAAAATTGAGACGTATATATCAAAAAATAGAAAGGAAGGTCATAATGTCATATTCAGGTTGCGGCTCATGCAGTGTTTTCTTCATTTGTAATTTTGTTAGTTATGAGCTTTCCTATCTTTATTTCTAGTTCCATATGTGGTACATGTTTAATGTTTTATCTTAGTATATAATGTCTAACAAGTAACAATCTATTAATAAACGTATACGTGAGACAGATATTAGGACAAGGTATTGTGTCATGATCAATCGAACTTCTTCATTAAGTCGATGAGAAGTTGCATCGACCCGAGCCTCACGTATTTCACTTTTAAGTTCATTCCAATTTACAAAATTATGAAAAGCGTATACTATATTTCACATAAATACTTGATGCATTCTCATTTTTGTAGTTTGATATATGTTGATTTTTTCATAATTATTTTATTGAATAATTATTTTGAATAAATATGTTCACCAATGAGGGAGCAACTTAAAGCCATATATGTGAACGTTATTTTTCCCCTAACACCTTTTTTAGATTCACATGTTTGTAATTATTAACTTTTTGAAAATTTTGCTAAGAAAAATTCTCAATCTGAAAACAGCTCATGGCCTCATGTAACGTTCTAAAAGATTTAAAACCTTGATATCTAATTTTTCAAAATAAGAAATCTACCAACTTCACGTGCTTAAGAACAGCCATATGAAAAATATGTGCACGTAAGGTTGTCATTAGGGTAAACCCAACCCGAATAAGTCTGATTTGGGTTGGGTTAATCGAGTTTTTAGGAAGAAAAACTTACCCGTACCTGATCCTAATAAGGTGCGGGTTATTTGAGTTTCGAGTTATCTAGGTACAGGTTAATCGGGTTCGTGTTGATTGGATACGAAATAATCAAAATAAGCCAAATTATAATAAAAAAAAATGAGGAAAGCATACCTACATTTAAATGTAGACAATTGCCTACATCCCCTTTGTAAAAAATGGTAGGGACAAGGGAAAACAGGTACCAGAGACTTACTGCAGGGACTGAACTGTATATTTTTCAAACTTTTTACAAAAGGAATGTTGGCAATTGCCTACATTTAAATGTAGGCATCATTTCCCCTAAAAAAATAGTACATATTTATAAAAAAAACCAAAGAAATATATGAAAAAAAAGTTAAAAAAAATCTTTTATGCAGGTTATATGGGTTAACCCGAAACCCGAATCAGCTTTAAACTCTCACCCGAAACCCGGCCCTAATAAGGGTTCGGGTTAACCCGAATAGTTTTGTAAACCCATTTAACCTAACCCAAATAAGCTTATATGGGTATGAGTTGGGTCGGGTTACACAAATATGGGTATTTTTGACAGCCTTATGTGCACGTGAGAAGGACTACATACATGAAAGTGTGACCCTAAGTGTGAGTTTGATATAGCATGTTAAGAAAATGTATGTAGTCTACCAAAAATTAAAACATGCACCGTATTACAGATTTATTTGTGTAAAGGCCTAGTCAGTTGACAATCACGGCCCACGGGTGCACTGGATCAAGATCAATCCACTGGTTTAAACCATTTAAGATACTTTCAAATGTCAAATGGCACCTATTTCATGTATTTTGTTCCGGTTGAGCTTAAACCGATAACCATTTGGTTTTGGACTTAATGGCACATTAATTTTTACAGGATGAAATGAATCATATCTTCTAAGCAACATTTCATTCCAATCTTTGTGATTGAATAATCCTGTCTTTCCTTCGCGATTGTCGATCCTAATTAAACTTGCATTACTACGTACCAAACAGGACATAAAGTTGATTGATCATGTCAAGTAAACAACATAATTCATCAAACTAGCCATATATAAGTGAGGTTCTCAGCCTCACAAGGCCAACATGTGGCCAATGTTCGTCTTAAAGATGTGAGAAACTGAGAGTAATGAACGAAGAACAAAAGGTATCCGTTGAGTTATAGGTTAACTCAAACCGTCCCAATTGACAATTACAAATAAAAAATGAAAAAATATCAAGAAGAATGTACATTTGCACTTTTACAAGAGTTTATTCTTTAACAAACCAATTATCTTCCAAAAGTTTTCTAGCAGATATGAACATTCACCTGCTTCTCTTTTTCCTAAGAGGATTTTTTTCCGGATAACAATGACTTAACATATTCAAGAATCGGTGTTGGACGGTAAGCGAATGGAGTAGCGAAAGATAGGTATACACTAGACAGGAAAATGTATACTTTGAACCAAACGGAAGAGAAAAACGCCAGATATGCAAACAAAGTGGTGGTAGCTAATACTAGCACGCAATTTAACAAGCATTTGAATGTTGAAAGATCACCTTCTGTTCCTTCGTTAGGAAAATGACCTTGAGATACGAAATCTGAGAGCAATTGATCCTTTAGGTGAAATCTGTTCAATAGCCAAGTGTTGCACTCGCTTTCTGAAACTGGGATGTCGTCAAGAGATATGCGTCTAACGTGAATATGAACTTCTGCAGGTTCTACTCCAAAAACATTGTCCATGAATGTTGGGCAACGGTTCTTGTATGCTATTGTCAAATCGTACACTGAAATTACAAGAGGAGGATAGCATGTTATTACATAGATATGGCGTCTTAAGTTATAGCTACCACCAAAAATCACGTAGACCATATCAAACAATACGTTTTGGATAATCAGTTTCATATCACATGTCACTGTAGGCTCGAATCACTAACTACTAACTCGCCGTTCAAAAAAAAACAAAACAAAACAAAACAAAACAAAACTACCTGTTTACCCTTTATTTTAAGATAATTTGAGACTATTAATCTCATTTCTCACTTTTTTACACAAAAATATCTTTAAGGACATTTTATGAATTCTTAATAATCATACTGTGAGTTGTTAAGATCTGATACATCTAATATAGTAAATAAAACGCAGAATGACATCATTCTACAACCAGATTATTATAATTTAGAATCCCATAATGATAACTTAATACAATTACATCTTTCAAAATGCAGATCCAAACACCAATCAATATTTGAAATATCTCAGGTGACTTAAAATGTGAGTCTTCTACCATGACATAAAGCTAAGGGTGCTATAGAGTTTGAAACTGCATAGACTAGAACTAGATTTATATCGCAACAATAGCAGAAATGATAAATTTTGTCAAAGTGAGTAGTTATAAAAAAATTATCATAGTCTAAACACAGGTTAACCAAAGGATCACAGAATGTAGCATACTTGAAAATGCCATCCCTTATGAAGAACTTGTAGGCATATTAAATGTTATCTTCTATACTTTTTTAGTAATTGGTGTTAGTTAATTAGTTTAGTTCGTATTTAAACTATATATTAGTTACAGAGTTACAGATATTAAGAACTCAAAATGGGCCAGAGAGACATAAAGAATAAATTTCAGGAATCATTTTTTTTATCGAATCAAGAATCAAAACCACTTGAGAAAAAATAATTAAGATGGATAACCTGCATCCAGAGAACCCCTTAGGATTTCCACACAAGCATGAAAACCTCGTGTTTTCGGAAGCAGTACATTCTTGAGAATAGGTAATCCATTTTCTGCAGCAAACTGTTGGCTTTTTACACACTTTTGTTCTCTGCATATACAGATCAGACAAATTATCAAAAACAGCATGTGATAGATGCAGAGAAATGGTTTTGCAAATATACCGGCAAGAAAGTATCACAAAAATGTGGACATGACTCATGAGTTAACAAACTACAGTAAAATATTTTTTCAGAATTTTCTTGTCATAATTAAAAGAATGGAAGTATGTTATGCAACATATATAAGGTTATAAAAGAGGTATTAAGTTATTACGTAAAATCAGTTCCCTCGGGAAATACAGCAAGCCACAAAGGTTCCAATGGATTGGTAAACGTTGAAAGCATTTTCCTCATGATAGTTTCATCTACTTCCCATTTTCTCTCCACTGAAATAAACTCAAACACGTGAAATCCCCAACCAAATATTGGCAACTTCAACAAGCTGCTCTTAAACACATATTTGATGCATCCTAAGCAACCCTTTCTCAATGCAAGATCCCAAATATACATCCAATCAACTTCTGTCCGGTGATTGGCAATAATTAAAACACGTTCCTTTGCTGGAACGGTTTCACCAGAAAATATCACTTTAGTTCCGTTAATCTTCTCAAACAAGAAGGGCCATAAAGCTAACCAGACACCAAAAAGAAACGATGAAGCCTTCCTACTATAATGTACACTAAAAAGACGGATGAAAACTGCAGCCACGGGGCTAAAGTAAACTAAAAACATGAAGGCGGTTGAAAGGTAAACCACTAAGCATGCCAGACCCCTTAAAAGCCTTAGTGGAGTTAAACGGTAGTGCTTTAGTTCATTGATTGCGTCTGAATTGAGGGTCTGGCAAGCTTCCATTTTCCGAGTTACTCAGGGTGAAAAGTCAAACTCTTCCCTTTATCCGGCTGCAGCTCGTGGTTATATAACGATCTTAGGGTGTAGACACTGAAAATTCATAGGGGATAGGAATTGACTGAGGACTGGACCTTCCTTCCGCTGTTAACAAACGATATAGACAGTCTCAGTCGATATAATAATAGGCGTTTATATGAAAATCATAATAATGACCTTAACCTCTAGATCATAAATGTACCAAAAACATTTATATGTAGTAAACAATAATTCAATGAAAAATGAAAAAGAAATCACCAAAGGAGTGAATATCCAAGCAAGTACTAAATCTAAAGATGCTTGTACCATATATATATATGTATTATGTAGCAAAAAATCTACTATATTAGATTCCACATGTGAAAGGTGGAAAGCAAACAGATTAGCATTATGCTTTAAAAATCAGTTTTACTAGCGATGACAACAGATAACTCAACATACAAAAATAGTATTATATGAAACATCTGTGTAGCGGATTTTAACTTTGAAAAGTAACAATGGACCTGAGTTTGGCCATGGTAATACAGCTAAGCATCTTAAGTGTTTGTACGGGAACTTCAACTACTATTGCAGACCTAAATTACAAAACTTCCAAACATTACCTAATATATGTTTGTCCTTCCGGCCTGAAGTCAACAACATAGAGTCAACATTCATTTACTCCGTGTTGTCACTTACATTTAAAAGCGGGTCCTCGATGCATGGCCTTGATTTAAAGACCATTATTCACAACCATAGATTGGTTCAACCTTAGCTATGACTATTACCATGTACTAAAGCGAGTCAATTTAAGACGTTTGGTAACTATTGACTTTCCGTTGTAGCACCGCACAAACTACTCCACCAACAAAAAACCTTTACTTGTTTGTTTTTCGATTACCAAAAATCTCAACATATTGCCACAGCAATTACTCCACATCACAACCACTTCTTCTGACGGTTTTACCCTACTCAGGGGAAAACCGTAAAAAAAAAGTGGCTATGCCAAAAGAAGTACAAAATATTCTCCTTACGCCCAACCTATACTAAATCTTGGGAAAAAGAATATCTACTCAGCCAATTAATTACCTTTTTACATATAGTACAAATAGCATATGATGGATTGTGTTGACTTCCATTAAAACACATCTCGAAATTTAAATGCCACCCACAAATATTACTACTCCTTTACCTATTACCATCAGATAGTAATGAACACAACCTTAAAAAAATTTATCATTAAAAATAAAACTAGTAAATATCATATCTGTGTTACATGTCGCCTTAAATATCACCAACCTTAAAATTCCAAGAATAAACCATTTTTATAAAAATAACAACCACCCAAATAAAAAAACAAATCAAAATTCAACAACAGAAAATATAAGATCTAGGATTGAAAAGTAAACAAAATCACGAGACAATTTTTTTTTTTTCCTTTTTTATGGATGAAAAAAAAGGGACATAGATATGGAATTGGAAAACATACCGTATTTAGAAGATGGGGTTAAGGAGGAATGATGGTGTTAAGGTTACGTAAAATGGTAATGGCGGAGGAGTTGAATCGAATTCAAGAGTCAAATGGTTGTTTATTTGTTTTTTGTGAGGGAGACAATACAACAGTACCCATTCATTCAAGCCTTTATTTTTACTTTAATAGTCCCTTTACTATTGCTATAGCTACACTTGTTGTCCATTGACTTTACAATTATCGCAGTAGTTAACGGTTAGCAGTACTGTAGTTGTTTGTTTGATAAAATTATTATTATTATTATTATTATTATTATTATTATTATTATTGTAATAACATCAATTTTTTCACACTTTATGTTACATATTTCACAAGTGTCTACAACGAGACCTAAAATCACAACCTCGGTGAGCAAAACACATACTACTAAACTACAAGCTTTAGGTAACATAGATGTATTTGTGACCATAAAGTGCAAAATAACGTAAAATCTAAATGTTTCTTTGAGTAGCGTTTGAATATACAAAGTGCTAAATGCTTTTTTGTTTTGAGAAAGGTTTTAAATCTGAACACTCTTAAAGAGTCGTTACCAAATATACTAAAAGCTGATTTACTATATTTATTTGGACTTGACATTTTCCTTTTTGAAATTTAACTTAACATCTCAAAATATATACACCATGAATTTATCACTCATTTTTAGACAAGACTTGAATTACAATCACTTAAATGAGAAGCATTTTCACATAGCATGTGGTACCACTGAAATACAAGTCATTTAATAAATTTTGGACTTCTACTCTTAGTATGATAAATCATTAGATATTCTTTTGCGATTACTAGTTTTGTTACTTTCACTTATCCGTCGAAATTAATACTTTCATAACATTATATTAATATTAGGTCACTCAAATCTAAGTGACGTATTACTTCTGTTAATCAGTGAAAAGTAACATGTCTTTTTTAATAGCGCTCGTCACTGCGATTACTATTCAATATTGATGTCAATTGGCGCCACATAACCATGCATTTCCACCATTTTCATCATGCAATGGTCACTCTCCGCCACTTACCACTTATGTGATAAAGAAAGATAGCTTGTTTGTGTTTTGCTCGGCCTCATGACTACAAGTTGGGTGCGGTGGTGACTACTTCCACTATGGTAGCCTTTAATCTACTGAGACCTTATTGTGGGTGCTCTAACAGTGTATAGTTGTAATGTGCTAACGCTGGATGTTGAAAATAAATAGAAGTTAGTTTCATTTGAAAGATTGTAATCATAAATAGTAATAAACGAAATTAAAAACAACTTTATCTTTTTAATGTTTTTTGTATTTTAACGACACTCGATACATGTGAACCCTCTAATTAAACTCATACTCGTGGTGGTTTCTTATTGTAAATCTAACAACATCTTTGTTTATAGTTTCCATCAACCCAAAGTACCTACACATGTAAAGGTGCTCTTTCTTAAATCATTACTACATCCTTGGTCTACTACCAAGTAATATGCTGAACTTCAAAAGAACCAAAGTAGTAAAATAAGAACTAAATGACCAAAAATTCATGCTAGGAAATACTTTAGGGTGCAGCTATGTAAATTTGGGCTTCCAAGATGTAGAACAAACAAACCACAACCAATAAAAATATGAAAACTTATTTATATTCGAAAAAAGAAAAAAGAAAGAATCTGATCTGTCTGGGTTTCTATCTGGTGCACTTGGCGTACACGGTTAGACTTGAAAGATATTTCGTCAGTGGATGGGAAACGTTACAAACATATGACATATGTAGACCCTCACATTCCTAAAATCCAAACCATGCATCTTTTAACTTTATTGTTGGTTTGAAAAATTAAATGCAAACAACAAAAGTAAATATGGCTTAACTTGTGGTATTTGTCATAAAAAACTTCCAGTCGGCAAGATGTCTTAGAATATACTGGTTTAGAAAATGATGATGAAGTTTATCATTTTATTAACTATAGTAGAGAGGTGTTTCATATTCGAAAATGTCTAACATATTAAATTCTTTTAAATTTAATGCATTTTGAGTTTAATGGATTTTTCATAAATCTTTAAAAAGTTTATGCATAGTGATGAAAGGTTTATAACATAAAAAGTTTATGACTTAATAATGTGAGATGATTCGGCAGTATCATAAAACTTTATAAAAATTTATGATAGTAAATGCTTTTAGATTTGAAGTTAAGAAATATATTTAATGTTTTTTTAACAAGTATCATCATGTCACACGTTATACAAAACACAAATATGTGGTTTGCTAATCAAAGACTTATGTGTTATGGTCAACAATTCCACATATATAAAAGATGAATGCTAGACTTACACAAGAATTTCATATAAAAAAATTCACACGTTGATGTGTCAGAGAGTTATTGGTTTTATTAGAGATAAGACAGAGAAAGTATATCAAAATAGACCAATCACTTTCTAGCACATCAACGTGTTTTATATATTTATTTATTTATTTATTATTATTATTATTATTATTATTATTATTATTATTATTATTATTATTATTATTATTATTTTATAAAAACATCACTTCATTAGAAAGTCATAAGATTTACAAGAAATTAGTGGGGAGCCGAGAAACAAGCTGGGCTCCCACTCCTCTAGCTATGGCAAAGCTAATTCTATTAAAAATATGATCAGCGGCGCGTGCTCCAATGCTCTGGGTCAACGAGAATCTACGGATGCGTTTTAGTAATGTCACCGCATCCTTCTCAAGCTCTCCTAAGGAAGAGAATGAGAAGGGGAGGAACCCATATCCATTGTCTGCACACTTGGTCTCGTACATGGCCCGTTTGCGTTGCGCAGCTTCAACAACCACACGCCCGGGAACGAAATCAGTCATGCTGGTCTGTGTCAAGGGAGAAGCCCCTGTCAGATCGACACATGTGTCCCTCCCATCATCCCAAGAATAGAGTAACACATCAGCTGGGCGTAGGGCACTGTCCCTGTCCCCGCACAGCCCAATGTCAACCTCTTTACGGGCCGAGATCCCCGACCGAGAACATATATTAATAAGGGTATCACGTACTATATTATGTCGATGTTTAATCCCGATGATACCAGCACATGAGACCGCGTGATCTCCATAAGTGTCCCCCACAAATATCCTGGAACAGGCAGAGCATGGCATTTGAGTAGAAAATAAGGGAATACCCATCCGATAACACAACACACAACGGTAAGTCCTGGCATTCATGGTCTGTCCCAACCCAGAAATCGGGATAACCCTTAGCCAGTCTGAAGTGTGGTCCTCGTTTTGCGATCTCCATAAAGCCATTTGTCTAGTAGATAAGCAAAAGGTGGATTCGGCCATTTTGGCAACACGTGTGAAATATACGTCTGCAAATTATTATTATTATTATTATTATTATTATTATTATTATTATTATTATTATTATTATTATTTGGGTCTAGTATTACTCTATATAAAATTTACACTTAATGAACATGAATTTGATATCATGCTCAGGAGGGATTTAGGGATTTAGTATAATTGTTGTTAACTTGATGAGCATGAAACGTTATTTGTTGAACATTATAGACTATGTTTTAAAATATTTTGGATCAGTTCACTACTACACAAATTGGTTTTTCTCACAAAAAATTTTTCACGGAAAAGAAACTGTGTGAAATTTCACACGGTATACCGACAAGTTACACACCAAATTATTGACCACATTTCGGTGGGAAATATGTCGTAAATTTCCCACGGATTTTCCATTCTTTACACACTAAATAGTAGATCAAGTTTTTGTGTGAAATCCGTCGCAAATTTCCCACAGATTTGCGACCAAGTTTTTGTGGGAAATATATGATAAAACCGTCATAAATTGTAGTGTGAAAATCGTTGGAAACTGTGACAAAAGAACCACGGATATGTGTGAAAAATGGCTACTAGAAACCGTGGAAAATTTAGTGAGAAATCAGTGGGAGAAATTGTAGTATGAAAATCGTTGGAAAACTGTGGCAAAAAAAACCATGGATATGTGTGGAAAATGGCTACTAGAAACTGTGAAAAATTTTGTGAGAAACCTGTGGGAAAATTATAGTGTGAAAATCGTTGGAAATCAGTGGCAAAAAAACCACGGATATGTGTGGAAAATTGCTACTAGAAACTGTGGGAAAATTATAGTGTGAAAATCATTGGAAATCAGTGGCAAAAAAACCACGGATATGGGTGAAAAATGGCTACTAGAAACTGTGGGAAATTCGTGAGAAATCTGTGGGAAATTAAACCCACGGATTATCCACGGTAATATTTGTGGGAAAATAGTCAACGCCCGTGGGAATTCTTGTGGGAAAATATTTACCCACGAGGTTTTTACACATGGAACGAATCCGTGTGAAATATGTGAATAATGGCTATTTCACATTGATTTTCCCACATATTTGGTAGTGGGTAAAACCAGTTTTTGTAGTAGTGGTTTATTTTGAAACATATAAGTTTATTTTGGATTAGTAAAACAATATCAGCCTAGTTTATTTATTAGTGTGATATGTTATTCTATATTTTTCCCCTCCTTTACCCGAAAGGTAACTACGGAGTACATTATAAAGTAAAATAATTAGCAAAAGTTTAGTAATAAATTCATTGACGCAATTATGATACTACTATACTCCATGGTTTAGGTGTCTCGAGCTACTTCGCTCTTAATCGTGCTCTTTTGTTAAAATGGGTTTGGCGGTTTATATCCAATGATGGTTCTCTTTGGTGCCAGACTATTTGAGCTTTGTATGGTCAGTCGATTGATTCACACCCGACTAAGTGGTCTTCTAATTGGTGTTCCATTCTGAGGGAGGTTGATCATCTTAAGGAGCAGGGATTTGATTTCAGGTCTCATTGTAAGAAACGCATTGGTAACGGTATTCGGTCCCTTTTCTGGTATGACTGTTGGATTGGTGACGTTCCTTTATATGCTAAATTCCCTCGGTTGTTTGCTTTGGAGCTAAATAAAGTTGTCTCGGTCGCGGATAAATTGCATGGTTCTCTTGCCGATTCCTTTCGCAGAGATGTTCGGGGTGGATGTGAATCACATCAGATGGAGGCTTTGAAATCGCTTTTAGCCTCGGTATCCTTATCTAACTCTTGTGATCGGTGGTTTTGTGATCTAGCTGGTGATGGTGAATTCCGGGTCAAGGAGGTTCGTAATGTTATTGATGATCTATCTCTTCCGTCCCAGTCCGAGCCTACAAGATGGGTTCGTTTTATTCCCATTAAGGTTAATTTTTTTGCTTGGCGTGCTCGTTTGGATTGTCTGCCGACTAGGGTAAACTTGGCACGTAGAGGGGTTCACGTTGATTCTTCTTCATGCCCGATCTGTAATTCCAATGAGGAAGATGTGCATCATCTTTTCTTTTGCTGCGATTTTGCCCGGCTTATCTTACGTCGCATTTGTACGTGGTGGGATTTGGGTGTCCATGATTGGTCTTCGTTCCAGGAGTGGTATGCCTGGTTTACTTCGGTTCGTCTTTCTTCCACGGTCAAGATATTATTAGAGGCGGTCTTTTGTGTTTCTTGGTGGTTTATTTGGAAGTTTCGAAATCGCACTATTTTTGAAGAGAGTCCTCCCAAACGCTCCGAGGTTTTTGATGATGTTGTTCTTTGTTCTTTTAATTGGTGTATTAGTCGTTCTCGTAGAAAATTTTTCTTTTCTTGAGTAGATTGGTTAAAAAACCCTCATTTAATTTCCTTGTAATTGTTTTTCTAGCTTCTTGCTAGTTTTATAATATTTGCCGTTCAAAAAAAAAATAAAAATAAAACTAACAATTACTCTTAGAACAACCCAGAATACTTGAAAGTGAAAATCACTCAACAAAAGGTAAAAAAAACCCGACCTTCAAACCCACGAAATGCAATATCACTAAGGAGATTTACATTTAACCAACAAAAAGCATGAGAACGAGTTATATAAACATGAAACTTAAAGAGTTAAAGGCGTAACCTGCAAAGTTCTCAAACCAAACAACTCCTTTCACACAATATGACCGACTACTGTTAATCTAGTTAAAAAATTATAATTTATATTGATTGTGATAGATAATCTCCTTTTAGATATAAAGAAACTTATTTTGAAGAAAAAATTTTGAATTTGAAACACTGAAATTAAAAAATAAACACTGAAGTTAAAAACACTGAATTTTTTTTTAATCGAAAAACAAACTAATTATCTCGCAATATATATCACAAACATATCCCTCACATGTCTCGATCAAAACTTAAACACACAATTAATTGATTAAAAAACAATTTCATGTACCTCTTATATATGGTTTTTGAGCTGTATAATAGTGGTTGCAAAAAGCATATATGGTGGTTTCAGATTTATGCAATGTCGACATTGCACCAAATAAATGCTACATATATGTAGTGCCTTCCACGCACAATATGCAGATGGACTGTTACTTTCCGCAATACTTTTTGTTATAACCTATAGAAAAAGAAATAAGAAGGTATAAAATACAATTACCTCTAGTGATTTTTTCTTTGATCAACTCTAGTGATGTTTAGGAATTAGGATTGCCTATATATTCTGCTTCTTCTATACTTGAAAATAAGTTTATGTCTATGTTTGAAAATAACTTTATCAGTAACATAACGTAAAAATCTTTAAAGTTGATAAAAAGTACAACGTTACGGATCCGGATAATTATAAAAAACCATTCATTTAAGAGATAATTCTTAGGGTCCGTTTGGTTTGTAGGTGTGATTAGAATCGGATTTAGATTTGAATTTGGATTTTATTTGAAAAAAATAGAAGAAAGAAAATTATTTATTATGTTTTAAAAATATATTTATTTTATTAAAAAATTATAAATAAAAAATATATTCTTTAAATATAAACAGTACTAAATAAAAAAGAAAGTTGATAAACATGTGATGAATAAATATTGAAAAATAAAAAATACCATTCCACTTGCAACTTTCTGTAAAACCCACCTAGTGGGTAAGAATTGACTATTTGCTACCGTATCAATACTTGATTCTAAAATATGAGTACCAATCATTGTATTTAGGAATTGAATAAATCTAAACCCTTTCTAACCCTCATACCAAATTGCGCCTTAAAGTACTCCAAAAGTACAATACCACTTACCCCATATGCCAAAAAAAACCCACCTTCTCCAAATGCCCCATGGGCGAAGGTCGCCTTCGAAATCTTGGGCGACTATCATATAATTTTGACACGTGTCCCCCGTTTGTACTTGTGCACGTATTACCCTATTAAGCTAGTACCATAGGTACTTCTTGGTCGACTGGACCCACTATTTCTTAGACGACTTTTTTTTTTTTTTTTTTTTTTTTGTCTTTTTATGAAAAAATTGTTAACTAAATTTTTGGTCCTTGTGGTTTGCTTGATATTTCATTTTTGGTCACATTCTTTCTTTCTCTTTTATACATAAAAACACACTTTATTTTCCTAAAATACAAAAACACATATCCAAGATTTAACCACCACCACCTCCGTATCGACTCTTTTTCCAGAAAGTATAAATAGAAGATTTTCAGTCGATTTTTAGAGACACACCAAGAGGCGAACGAATCATAACCACGAAGTACGTGACTAGAGAAGTAAAGAAGACCACGAAGGTCATGCTAGTGTATAATTTCATAGGAAGATTCACTTAATTCATTTTAGTACTCTTTAATTGTTCAGTTAACGTATTTTTCTCTTTTGATTCATACCTGAATGTTTCCGAACATGTTATCTTGTGCTATTACAGAGATTATGGGCTAATACCTATAGGTATTAGCCATGTTTAATGATTATATGATATTTTGATTTCTAGTTCGATAGTTTTAAATGCTCAACTTGTGTTTTGATTACATTATTACTTCATTAATAAATTGATAATCACTGAGGTAGACTTTGTGCGGATTTCGAGTAATCATGACAAGATTTTTCAGTTGAGAAAACTTAAAACGGAAATCTAGAAGTTTATGACGTCTAAACATTGGATCGAGATACGCCATGCGTGGGCACTATCACGTGGGAGGGATTAGACTTATCAATCATCATATATGACTAAATATTGACTAATACGTTTTTTCTTACTATCGGCTTGGCCTCTTCTTTATTATATGTGTTTCTGCTTGTGTATATTATTTTTCTTCCTTGCCTTTATTTACAGTTTTAATTAAATCTAAACCTTGTGTCAGTCTCTCAGGCTGGAAAAACCCCCTTTGCGTTAGATTAGGTTTAATTAGACTAACTTGTAGAATTAAAATATTGATAGATATTTAAGTGTTAACGTTCCACTCTTAGTGATCAACACCCTACTTACCAACTAAGCTACATTGATCGGGTAAACTGCCTGTTAATGTTTATTATAGGTAAAGTCGACAAAATATAAATATAAAATTTGATAAGTAATAAAATTACCTACAACGACACCAATATCAGTTATACATTATTCTTGATCACATTATATAAACTACAAACCCTAGACAATCTTATGGACTTAAGCCCACAGACAGGTTTGGGCCATATCTATCATCTAATAACACGGTGTATTGATCTAACTTTTTTGAATAATGTATGTTGGTCCCGAAATTTGGGTAAACCATAAATATATTTAAGAAGGTAAAAATAAGTTTTACACAATACCCATTTGACAACTAATAACACCATTCGTACTTTTCAACGTTTATAATTCTTATTAGAAATGAATTAAAGAATTACAATAAATAGTTGCAGAACACTATCCCGATTAAATGACAAATGAAACTCACCTTTTACATGAATCAAAACTTGCTAGCTTAGCTTATAATTTAAAGAGAGGAGGACCATATCAATATAATACATTTGTATTTTTTTATATGTGTATAGAATTCCTAGCTATCTCTCTAAACAAGCCCACATATATAAATATAAGATGATAAAGTGAAGTCACATGTGTAGTAGGTTAGGTGTGGCTTTAATTTTCAATGTGGTTTCAACTTCCAATATACTTTATTTAATAGTTAATTCAACTATTCATCTTTTTAACATCTAACTTTGAATTTATTTCACTTTTATGCAAAAGTGTTTTCCTTTTGCTTTTGTAAAGTTCCCCCCATATTTCAAGTTTGTTTTAGAAATAAAATATTCAGAGTCAGAGAGACTTTGTCAGATTTCAATGACTCTTATGTTGTTTGCAGCTCTGGTACTTTATTCACTAGTATCGCATCATTGGGGTAAACTGTTTCTTCAGCTGGTCTTTGACGTCTCTGAACTATGTTATCGATTGAGCTTTATACAACACTCTCTGATTTCATATCAGAGAGTAAAGTTAACTTGGTCTATTTTTTTGTTTAAATACTGTCAGAGACAATTGGACAAACTTTTGCCCCAATAATGTGTCTTTTTTGTTTGAGGACAATAATTTTGTATAAAAACAAAATCTCTGATAACATCAAATACTCTGAATATTTTAGGATCAATTTCCCTAATTATGCTCATATGTTCTATTGTTTTATGCAAATATATACTATAATGCTTCACGTTTTGTTTCAGGTAATAATCGAGCATAAGAATGAAGAAATGTGGAATTGGAAAGAAATAACCCAAGAAACACTTTAATATGCTGGATTTGTGAAGGTTATGACGTAAGTGAGTCGATCAACTTACGTCGTAATATAAGATGTCACACAAGACTAAAGTCAACGCATCACAAGGATACGGCGTGACCTCATCGACTAGGTTACACTGTAAATATCTTTGGACTTAGAAGATTTTAGAGATCAAGAAGGTTGCATCGTAACCTCACTATTTGGATTACGGCATAGATTAACATGGAAAATGTTAATGAGAGTTTTGCGACGTAACCCTTAAATCAAGGTTACACCGCAACTATCTACACAACTGCGAGACATCTAGTGTTAAGGGAACTTACGACGTAACCCATTATTTATGGTTACACCGTAACTTAGTTGTGCCTATAAAAGCAAGCCCCAATTTTGCATTTTCACATCAGTCACTCTACACAGAAGTTGAAGAACGACTATGATTGCATCAAGGACGATTTCCAGCAGATCCAAAAGTCTTTCTAAGGGAGAATTCATACCATCCCATTCATAGCTTTAGCGTTTCATCTAGTATTTGTATCGAACTCAATGTTTACTCATTATTTGATTATCAACATTATTAATGTTGTACTTTTAAGTATGAGATGCTAAACACTTTATGTGTTAGCCTAGTTATGAAATTATCTATGCATTGATTCATGTTCCTTATTTATTATCGCTTTATATAGTTTTCTTGTTAGCCTATTATTGAATCCCAGCGTTTTGGTAGTATTTAGGCTATGGTAAAACCTACAATGCTAGTTAGTACATGACCATTCGAACACTACCTTTATAGGTTACATGAGATGTGACCATCATCCTTGGGTGGAACTTGACCATATGACCACCTACTATAGAATAGATGCTTAAGAAGTACGGGTAAACCTTACGTGGACCAAATGAGGTTTTAAGTGTCAAATGACACTAGATAGGTCTTAGAGATAGTTGGTAATTAATGACTAAGAACAAGACACTCGACCACCGTGACCATTCAGGTTAGAATCTAGGGATTATAGGTTAGGTCACAATGACCAATTGGGCCTAATGACTTAGAACCACTACATAAGGCGAGACATAGACATTGCACATAGGATCTAGATCACTGCAAGATAATGTAGTAACTAGGTTAGCACATTCTTCTCCAATTGATTGTCTTCACATTTCATTTCAAGTTTATTAATCTTAGGATCATGTCCGTGACATTTAAAACTTAAATTAGATTTCGCTTATAGCTCTTGGGACGACATCGGTTTTACAATTTACTAGACTACATACAACCGGGAATACTACCCGTTAGCGCAATTGTAGATCATAGGTAAACGAGACATTATAAATTTAAAACCTGATCTAGAAAATAAGCATCACTCTCCCAAATCAACGACTGCTACTCAAGTGTAGATCAGTCACCTAATTAGTGATTGTGCTATTACAAAGAGTTAAGAATAATATTTTATTTTTTATTTTGAAAAGGCAAAGATATTATTAGAAAAAAATAAGAAAAATCAAAGCACTCTAAGCAAGAGAGCCCAAAATATATACAAAATATGCCAAAGGAAGAAACCTGACGAACCTAAGTCACGCCTACTTCTTTATGTTTATGAATCCAAAGGTCCCGCAATTGATTGAAAGAATGAAACTGTGAACGAGATTGAGATAGAATCTTTGAGAGATAACAAAATTGGAAATCGGGTTAGGAAGCCCTAACTCTCATGTAGCGAATCCCTGGGATTGGAATTCAATCTCGAGAAAGTCATGAAACTTGAATTCAAATTGAATATATCTTTAATTCTTTATATAGGCAACAACTTTGGCAATTAAGAAGATCCAATTCTTTAAATTCCAATAAATCCACTTTAGTCCCAGAACCTAAAACTTAAACATAGAAAGACATTATAAGTCCCTCAACTTTTATAAACCATAATGAGACTAAACCATTATTTGTAACAATTCACAAATCACATCCAGGTTATCTATACTTATGATATTTACAATATCATTTTCACGGGTAAAATTTTTGCTTCATTTCATTCCCACTATGTAAAGTAACTTACATAGCCCACTAGACGTGCTCATGCAACTACGAATGCCAAATATCTCTATGTTTACATGATGTAAACCTCCTAGTATGTCAAGTCTATGTTTTAAATATCATTTTATCAAGTATTCTATCAATCTAACCTAATATTTTCAACACTATACTAAAACAAGCCCTATACGTTTACGATTATTTCAAAAACCCTAATTTCAAGTTGAAACTGGTTTAGAAGTGTTCAAGGCTTATGTACAAGTTATCTTAGCTATACTTCCTTTCCTAAAATCTAGTACAAATACCTAGAGCACAATGTATAAGTCCTTTAAGTACATAAACCAAATTAGGTCATTTAGGTGCCTAAACCATGTTTAAACCATACCATTTCTTTAGTGCAAGTTACAAACACTTAAAGCATGACTCCTAAACCTTAAACCTAATCACTAATCAGTTTTTAGACCCTAATATTAGTACTACACCCTAATCTAAACCCTAATATAGCCTTAATCCTAAACTAGTTTTAAGCCTAAAAACTACCTAAACCTAGCAACCTAGCACCTCCATCACCACCTTTTCATCACCAAGAAACCACCCTACCACCTCCATAAGCTACTCATCACCTCCTTGTGTACCATATACCACCACGGCACCAAACACCACCACAAACACCCTAGCTACCTCCCTAGCCCATCCGAGTCACCATATAGCAGCCCTTAGTCATCCCCCCTCCTCCCTTGGCCACTACTCCAAGTAACTTGGCCACTACTCTTTGTTCGACCCCTATAAATACCACGCAACACCACCACATTCAAAACCATCTCAAAACTCTTCACCACCTCAATTCTCTACTTCCACTTGATCCTAGTAGAAGTGTAAGAGTCCCTAGATTAGAATAGAAGCCAAGAATCAAGCCTTGAAGCCTCTTTGATCCATATCCTTGTCGAGAAAATCCTAAACCTAGTTTCGACCAATTTTCAACGTGTAAGCCCTCTATACTAGTTCTATAAGCTTTAATTTGGTTTTATAATGTTTATAAGCTGTAATAGATCATGCATGAACCCTTGTTTAAGCCCTGATCATAAAAACCTAGGCGTTTTCATTTTTAAACCCTAATTTCACATTATTTTGATATTTTGCTCATAAGCTCTTTTCATAAGCTATAATCTCGTAAAAGCTACTTATATAAGCCTATACCAATAAGCCATAAGCTCTAAAACTCTTTTGTATCATAAAAATGTACTTTGCATGGTTTTTGGACTAGTTTTGTAACGTATTTCATTTAAAGGGGTATATATTGTAACTTTTGTAAACTGTTAAGTTTGGGGGTTATTTTTGCCATTTATATAAAGTTATAAGTATAAGAACCTATTTTGAAAAATTTTAATGTCAAAGGTTTAATATATATGTTTATTTTATAAAGGACTAATTTTGTAAAAGTTTATAACTCAAGGGTATATATTGCAAATTTAAAAGCTTAAGGGTATAAATGATATATTTTCATATAAATCAAAATCATATCTTTTTAACTTAACAACGTATCACAATACTAGGGAGCTTCATGTGAGGGGTTTCATTTGGGTATACGCTTTGACGAGTTTGCTGGGTTTACGAGTTAAAGTGTCATGGCTCCTCAAACGTTGACTACATGACCTCTGAATTATGATGGCCCGAACGGTGTTATGTTATACCTAACTCTAGTGAATCAAAAGAAACACTTACTCGAGAAACAAGGTTTTGAAACGTAAACAAACCAACTAAGACTTGACATGCACACTACCCCAGGTTGCGTGAGTAGGCCGTCTAATATCTAAATCACTTTTGATATCAATCAGATTTCCCTAAACTAAGGTGAGTTTGTAGCCTCACTTTTTCCTATGAGTTCGTAGCCTCACTTTTTTCTGTGAGTTCGTAGCCTCACTTTTTCCTGTGAGTTCATAGCCTCATTTTTAAATGCTTTATAAACCCGTGAGGGGGATACATGCTATAAACCTAAATACAAGTATCTTTCTCCTGATTGATTATTGCACGAGTACCACCTATGCCACTATTACACACAAATTTCATGAACCATAATCACTTGCGAGTGAACACGTTTATAGTCGATAGATCTATCTGGAGTTTGACAACTCCTGTTGGTGTGCCCCTGCCGGGTACCAATTAGCACTATATTTCAGAACAAAGAGGTTAACCTTGGCAAGTTAACCTTACGTCTAGTCACTGGTTTGGTATGCAGTGCCACCATTTGGACTTGGATATGTTAACGTGGAATGTCATGAGCTTATATGCAATAATGCTATACTACTATACTTTTTCCTTGATGGGTGTAACAACTGAACCCAGTGGAACTTGTATTCAAACTATTACCATCTAAACCTATGAATTTTACTCAACCTTTGTATTGACCTTTAAGCATGTTATCCCAGGTAACTAAGTACTTTAGGCTTATGGCACAACATGAGGACGTCATCCTCTTTTGCTTTAAAACCTATCTTTGGGACCTCTCTTTTGAAAAAGTCTATCTTTTACTGTAAAAACTATGATGAATAAATGAATGATAACTTATCTTTTAAAAACGTCTCTTTTTGAGTCGTTTTCTATTATTGTGACTGTGTATCAATAAGGTAATACCCCAGATTTAGCTTTCGTTGCTATCTGTGAAAATGGGGGTGTTACAGATTGGTACCAGAGTCACGGTTATAGAGAACAAGGTTTTTACCTAAACTATAACTACTTTTCTAAAAAGTCCTGTGTGTGATACAGAACCATGTCTTCCCCCTTTTTTACCTAAGTAAATATATGCCTATATTACTTTCTCCCGGGTTGTTACAGAACCATGTCTTATCCCAATTACCCTATCATCGTGTATGATACCGATGATGAGAATTCTTATTCTTCATCAAATAGTTATGACTATTCCCCAGCTACGTCAAGCTATTCTCCTAATTCTGACTCTAATTCTTCGGAAGGATTAACTCAGAATCTTTTAGCTTCGCTAGCTATTGAACCATTCTCAAAATGATCCTTACATGCAAACATATAATGGTAAAATTCCTACCATTCCCTCTTTATCCCCAATTCCACAGTCACCACTCTTTGATCCCCGAGAATTCTATGTTCCCGAAGTAGTTTCCCCACCTCGTAAGAAAATTTGTATTATACCACCTACACCTCCCATATTCGAGATCAAAAATAGTTCTTATAAGAGTTCTTTAGAAAGGCATGAGAAACAAATTGAAGAAATTATGAATCACTTAGATAAGCTATCTCTAAAGCCTATCCAAGAAGTAGAAGATAAGATTTATGATCTTGGAAAGGGTCGAGTCATCATCCAAAGAGATTTTGATAGGTTAGAAACTGAACTTGAAGAAGCTCGTACCCAGATTGCTAACTTACAGAAGAAACAAGAGGGACATGTTGATGAGGTTGTTCTAGCTCGTGTTAGGCTTTCTACTCTTGAAATGATCATTGAGGACATTCAAGTTAGTCATCGATCAGATATAAGGAGTCTTTTAGATGCAATCCAGAAACTCAAGAATAATAAATGAACAACACCAGACTAGTAGACTACCAGACCTAATATCCTAGAAACCTAAGTATATATAGTTTTTGTACTAAATCTAGTTATGGGATGTGTAACATAAATAAGGGTACTTGCCTATTTACCTTACAAGTCGTGTAACTCGTTTATTGATGAGGTGAAAAATGAACCACTTTTAGGGGGTCATTTAAGCCCGGAATGGAATTTATTTGATCAAATATTACCCTAAATCGTTCCTTTTGTGATTTTAGGTACTTTGGGAGTGAATTCTGGAAAAGGAAGTAATTCGGACGTTTTTGGAGCATAAAAGTGAAGAAAACGCCAAAGAATTAATTTTTCATGCTGAGAACAGTACCTGACGGCGTCAAGAGGAAGACCCTGACGGCGTCAGGAGTAAATTTCATGACGACCTAGTGCAAACCTGACGGCGTCACAACAAGGGCGTCAAGAGTTAATTTGGTGACGGCCTGCATAAGGTGAATACATGACGGCGTCAAACCCAGATCTAGGCAGTCCGAGGAACTATTTGGCGGCGAGATGACGGCGTCAGACATTTGTTCTTGACGCCGTCACCTACTAAACTCTATATATAGTTTTCTATTTTTCATTCATTAGAGAGGAACTTGTGTGGAGAAACCTAGGGCCGAACTTTGTAAACCCTAGGTCATATTTTACAGTACATTCAAGGGTTTTCACCCCTTGAATCCTTTCATGTTCTATTGAGATAAGTCTTCTCTTTAATTCAATCAATATGTCTATGTGTTGGTTGACTATATCTTGTGCTTGTCTTGATTTCAACATGCTAGGCTAGATTTATCTTGTGTTTGCTTGGATCTAATGAAACCTAGATGTTAATTATGTGTTGATTACTTGTTTATGGTTGTATTGGATGAATGATTTCAATGTTAGGCTTAAGAAAACTGGCAGATCTCCATTGTGTAACATGCTTGAACGTCTTAGGAAACATGAACCGATGTGTACTAGATTTTATTGGTTGTATTTAATGCATGAGTAAATTCTAATGATCCCATGTTAGGAGCTTCTTAGCCGGCTCGACATAGGAGTGAAGTAGGCACTCATAGGATTGGGGAAGTAAGTACGCCACCCCATGAATGGTATTAAGGAATACAATCCGTCATCCACACAACTATAACAAGTAATTAACGTGTAAAAGATATCTAGGGAGTAGTGAAATCTAAGTAAACACAATTCTCCCACATATTGCTCACAACTTTAGTTTAATTTAGTTTTATTTTCATTTTAGTATTTTATTTTGATTGCATCTTAGTATTGGGTTAGTTGACTAGCAACTAATTCCGCCCAACTCCTTCAAAACCCGAGAATTTTACTTGCTTTCTAAAAAATATAAAAATACAAAAAGAATCATCCCTCATCTCTAGACCTAATCTTTAGGTTTTCTAATCCTAGCGACACTATTCCTAGCTGAACGATCAATCCCCCGGTACTTGTCATTATACTATACTACATCGATCAGGTACACTGCCTGGTGGGGGTTGTAAGCTTCTCGAGATCCCTCGAGAGGTAAAGCCTGGTGCAATCCCTACGCTACCAAGTTTTTGGCGCCGTTGCCGGGGAATAGTTATTGTCTAGGTTAGAATCTCTTTTTATTAGGTCTACTTGCAAGATTCCTTTCTAGTAAGATTTTATTTTTATTTTTAGGATCTCTTTAGTCTATCTTATTTCTTCGTGTTTTTGTTTGTAACTCTTTACCATCCGACATCATGGAAGGTGGTAACGTCCTTGAACCCATCAACCCACCACAACAAAACCACCCACAAAACCTACCACAATCAATCCATCCACCTATAAGGTCCATCCGCTTGTAATCCAGCACCATTCGATTGGTGCAAGTCGGGTGTGCATTCTATGGATACCTTTTAGAAAACCCGACCCAACATCTTGAGGACTACCTAAAAATTACCAATTCTGTAGGATTAGGTGTTGATAATCAAGAAGGGGAACTCTTAGCCCGCTTTCAATTCTCTTTACGTGGTCGGGCTCTTCAATGGTTATGTCAACTCCCTGAAAGATCCGTCTCCTCTTGGGACGATCTTGCTTCCTACTTCTTAACTAGATTTACCTTGCCCAAGGAAGTTGTTTTGCGACATAATCAACTTAAAACAGAAAATGATGAAATAAGGAAGGTCAATGAGATGAATATAGGTGAAACCGAACTAGGGAGTAACACTTGTAGGAAAGGGGCATGGGATGAGTATAGAATATTTAGGAGCTCCACACCAACCCTTGAGGAATTGAGGTACCATAACACTCTGTTCTCGAGTTTTTATTTGGAGAGAAAAGAAGAGAGGGGGAGAGGAAATAACAAAATGTTTATGTTCCTGAGTTTTTTTTGGAGAGAAGAGAAGAAAAGAGGAGAGGAAATTATGCCAAAACTTCTCTCCTAATCTTCTTCCCAAATTGGGATGATTTTGAGAGAAGATGATTTTTGTGCATAATTTTATTGAATCTCTCTTCTTTTCTCTCTAACTTGGGAACACAAACAAAAAATCAATATTTTTTCCTCTTCTCTTCTTTTCTCTCGTTTTTAACCTCTTCATTTCTCTTCTTTCCATCCTTCTAAAATGCCCTTGCCCCGCAAAGCACCGAAAACACCCATGGATTAGGAAACATAATTCTATGAATCTTAAGGTCCCATGCATGATTGGTCATATGTTTAGAGAACACACTTATATCGATTTAAAGGCACCGATGAACATCATGTCTAGGCTTTATTATAATTGGATCATGAACGAAAAGTTGAAACCTAGGCAGGACCCTTACAACCCTAATAGCATGAGTAATTTTGTTAAGCGGGTTAGAGGGTTACATGTTTTCGTTGGGGATTTTGTTTATAGGTGAGACTTCATGATCTTAGAAGATGTTAGGGGAATTATTGATCAATCTTTGTGTTAGATTGTTTTAGGAGAACCTTTTGTCAAAACCTCTAAAATGACTTACAACCATGATGAGGGCACTATCACATTCGCAACCAAAGAGAAAAACATTAGATATAGGATGCCCCATAAAGAAGAGAGGTTTAGAGAAGTTGAGGATCTCGATGTTGACAACATCCTCGTGATTAAGGTTGAGAGTGAGGAAGAGAGAAACATTGGAGGTTACAAAAAGAAAGAGATCTATTACTCGAAATGTTTAGCTTTAGGCCCCGAGTATAGGAAGGATGAGAGATTGGTTAAGATGTTTGAAACTGCATTCATTTTGCGGGTTAGAAAAACGTAGTAACCCATGACCTTGAGTCTAGCTACAAGACTCGTAAATAAAGAAAAGCGCTTCTTGGGAGACAACCCATGTTTTGTGTGATTTTTATTTTGTTTGTTTGTTATTTGCTTCCGTATGCATGCTTTATTTTTATTGTTGGTAGATCATGTTTCTAAATTAAAAATAGTGAAAATACTTTACTTTGTTGTTTGTCCTAGTCTTAACTTCACCCAAAGGTATTTTTGCAAAAGATAAGTGTAAGAGGAAACCCCAAATAGGTTTTAAAGAAACAAAACCGATCATGATTCTCCACAATATTAAATGAACATGTATATTCGTATTTGTTAGAGTCAAATGCTTGTGTTGGGAATTAAATAATCAGAAGAATCAGCATAAAGGTTTAAGGAAATACATCAAGTATGTTTCTGCTGATAAAGCACAAAGCACGTTTCCACTAATGGATTCTGCTGAAGAACGTTTTCTACTGAAGGTGTTTCTGCTGATGGATTCTGCTGATACTACTATGACTCATACAAACAGCTGTGTAGATAAGTACAACTTATTCTACTGACTCATATACAAGAAAAATATCTTTGTTGTAGTCATCAAATTGAACACTCCAACTGATAAGCAAATCGTTCCCATTGATGAGCAAAATGTTTCTTCTGATGGACCATCAGAAGAAACACAAGCAAATCTCTCAGAAAATGAGGTGGATTTCAACAACCTTCCACCTGATTATCAAGTTCTTTCTACTCCACACTCAAGGATTCACAAAGTCCACTCCTTGGAGAATGTAATTGGAGATGTACAATCAGGAGTAAAGACAAGACAACAATTGATGTCTTCAGATCAACAAGGGCTTCTTGATGCCCTTTATGCTTCAAAACAGCATGAGTTTTCAAACTCTTGCTTATTTGTATGTTTTCTCTCACAAGATGAACCAAAGAATATTCATAAAGCCCTAGAGAATTCAAGTTGGTTGGAGGCTATGCAAGAGGAGCTTCTTCAGTTTAAGATTCAAAAGGTTTGGGTACTAGTTGATTTACCAAGTGGTGTAAGGGTAATTGGCACTAGATGGGTTTTTAGGAATAAAAGGGATGAAAGGGGCATAGTGATAAGAAATAAAGCTAGATTAGTAGCTCAAGGGTACACACAAGAAGAAAGGATAGACTATGACGAAGTTTTTGCTCCGGTAGCAAGGATTGAAGCCATTAGACTCTTTTTGGCTTATGCTTCATTTATGGGATTCACAGTTTATCAAATGGATGTCAAGAGTGCTTTCTTATATGGTACTATTGAAGAGGAGGTGTATGTCTCACAACCTCCTGGTTTTGTTGATCCTGACCATCCAGACAAAGTGTACAAGGTTATTAAAGCTCTATATGGCCTACATCATGCACCAAGAGCTTGGTATGAAAAACTGGCTTCCTACTTAATTTCAAATGGATTTCAAAGAGGCAAGATAGATCAGACACTTTTCACCAAGAAGCATAAGAAGGATCTTTTGCTAGTTCAAGTGTATGTGGATGATATCATCTTTGGATCTACAAGGAAGGAGATGTGTTTGGAGTTTGAGAAGCTTATGCACAATAAGTTTCAGATGAGTTCCATAGGGGAACTTACATTCTTTTTGGGTCTGCAGGTTAAACAATCAAGAGAAGGAATCTTTATTAGTCAAGACAAATATGTTGCAGAGATTCTTAGAAAGTTTCAATTTGCTGATTCCAAAACAGCAAGCACACCAATTGATCCTGAGAAGCCACTTCTTAAAGATGTAGAAGGAACTAATGTGGATGTACACACATACAGATCTATGATAGGTTCTTTGATGTATCTTACATCATCAAGACCTGATATCATGTTCTCTGTTTGTGCTTGTGCAAGATATCAAGTAACTCCTAAGGTTTCTCATTTAACAGCAATCAAGAGAATTTTTAGATATCTCAAGGGTCAACCTAGGTTGGGTCTGTGGTATTCTAAGGAGTCATCTTTTGACTTGGTAGCATACTCAGATAGTGATTATGCTGGTGCTAGCTTGGACAACAAGTCAACAACTGGAGGATGTCAATTCCTTGGGTGTAGACTTATCTCATGGCAGTGTAAGAAGCAGACAATGGTGGCTACTTCAACAACTGAAGCTGAATATGTAGCTGCTGTAAATTGTTGTGGTCAAGTTCTATGGCTTCAAAACCAACTTCTTGATTATGGGTACAATTTCTTACATACCATTATTCATATTGATAATAGTAGTACAATTTGCATTATTAAAAATCAAGTGCAACATTCTAAAACAAAACACATTGAAATTAGACATCATTTTATTAGAGATTGCAATGAAAAGAGATTAATTCAAGTAATGAAAATTGCTTCAGTACAAAACTTTGCAGATCTTCTTACAAAAGCTTTTGATGTTGGAAGATTTCTGTACTTGGTAGCAGGTATTGGAATGCTTAATCTTAAAAATTTTCAATATAATGTGTTCTTGTATATAGATTTTGTTAATGCATCTAACTTTGTCATCTAAAACTACTATTACCAATTTAAAAGTTATTCATACAGTTAGTTCTATGATCATTCTAATTCAAGACAAGTACTTTGTACTTTGTTCTTTTGGTTTTAGACTAACAATTTCAGGTATGAATGTTTGAGCTCAAAGGCTATTTCAAGTGAAATCTGTAAGCAACAAATTTATGATCATTGCTGCTGAATGCTGATCATTGCTGCTGATATAATAGGTTTATGATAGAAAGAGTTTGGGATTTCAAAACTCCTTAAAACTTCTTTCTTGGAACTTGATTATGATGTTTCACATTGAATTGATAAATTAGTTGATCAGTTAATAACTGATACAACTCACTTTCTATCATTTTATACTCTTAAGTATAATGTGACTAATCTACGGATATCTGATAGAAAGAACAGCGAGCAACAGTAAATCTAACACTTGTGTTAGAGGTAACAAATGCCACGAGCTGGAAACCCTGTAAAGAAAGCCTTTTAAATAGGTTTATCTGTACACAGGCAGTTATTTATAACTGAAAACATTGGTTCTCACACAACCAGAGGTTGCTTTAAACCGAAATTTTGATTAAGTGTTAGTTACCACACTTAATCCCTTCAAAATGGTTAGAAGCAGTATGATTTTTTAATCATAAAATCATGTTCATACTGCTAAGTCAAATATTTCTTAAAAAGGATTTTCAAAGAGGCTCAGAAAATCATCTAACGATGGATTATGAGTCAATGCTCAGTGATTCACCACTCATAGGAGGTTATACACCTAGAAGTGATGAGGGCAGCATTTAAACTCTTAAGGAATTGATGGCTTCATGTACAAATTGTCTGAAAACATGGAAATTGCTAGATCAGATGATATGATATGATTGTGAGAGATCTTCCAAACAGGGGAGGAAATTGCTCAGGAGAGAAATAAATCTCAGGGGAGGTTTCAAAAGCCAAAGGAAGATTATCCAATGAGAAAGAAGGAAAAGATAAGAGCATACAAGATGATGACATGGTTTCTACTGATAAAGAACAAGAACAGAGCTGATAGGAGAAAGTTCTATCTAGATCAAAAGATGAAAGGTTTCAAATTCAGTTCACTACATTTGTTCATCACTTCCAAAGACATGTTGAAAGATACTTCTTGGAACAAGCATCCAAGATACACAACATCATTGCCTCTTATAATTCTTCAAGTTGAATATTGCACCATCTTCTAGTCCAAGATTGAAGCAAAGAAAATAAAGCAGATGAGTTACAGAGAAAGACATTCAATCACTCAAAAGAGAAGAAAGTTCAGATCACAGTCTGACAATGAAGTGTTTGAAAGATCTTCACAAAGTCCTCATTTAATTCAGAAAAACATGTTTGAATGTAATTCACATGTTTAGGGGAGGATTGTTGGGAATTAAATAATCAGAAGAATCAGCATAAAGGTTTAAGGAAATACATCAAGTATGTTTCTGCTGATAAAGCACAAAGCATGTTTCCACTAATGGATTCTGCTGAAGAACGTTTTCTACTGACGGTGTTTCTGCTGATGGATTCAGCTGATACTACTATGACTCATACAAACAGCCGTGTAGATAAGTACAACTTATTCTACTGACTCATATACAAGAAAAATATCTTTGTTGTAGTCAGCAAATTGAACACTCCAAGTGAGTTGTAATCTTAGATACATGTTGTCTTAATGACTGACATGATAAGTCATCAACTCGCTAGAATGAAGCTTAGTCATAAGCTAGTATTTAAGATGAGTCATATAGATTGTAAAAGATCTTTCCTTTGACTATAAAAGGAAGATCTTAGATATGATTTTAAAATGTACGTGTGATAAGTGATAGACATATACATATAGAAAAACATTAGAACAAAACACAAGATTCAAGGTCTTTGTAACCCTAGTGATAGTGAAGATCACTCGTATTATTCGGAATAATATTGAATCGTTTGGTGAAATACTTTCATTGTTCTTTGTTAAATAAACACAAGCATCACAGTTCCATTTCCAATAAACATTCTAAGTGTGGTTAAGTAGATTCCGCATACTTAATCATATTCACTGAAAGTATCACATATACGCATTACAAAGGTCCAACACCTCATAGTGTGTTATCAAATCAAGTGATCCTCTCAGCTTGTATCGAGTCATAATGATGTTTTGCAGGATTTTTCAGGAAGTAGGACCAAGTTTTTCCAGAAATTTTCCGGAAACTTAACATAAGAATTCTGCAAGTCACATCTGACGGCGTCACGAGTTTATTCTTGACGGCGTCACGTGTAAAAATCTGGAAATTTTACCAGTATTGTTTTTCTAACGGAGTCTTAAAGTTTTTGTTCTCCAGGAAATCTGCAAACATCATTCCACAAGGATTATATCTTATTTTGTTTTCTAAGATTTTTTAGCATATGTAGATTGCTGCCGATTTTATGCGAGGTTGCTGATTAAGGCAAAAGCAGTCAACTAAAGTCAACCACGGATGTGATCAATATAGTCAAACTCCTTAGGCTCAATGCTCCGCAGAATAAAGGGTTTCCCCGGGTCGTTATGTCCCGACGAGGTGTGATGGTAATCAAAGGGGTTTGTGATCGGGTGAATTTGGACAGAAAGGGGTTTGTGATTTGTATGATTACACTAAGATATGAGTAATGAAAATAACTTAGAAACATTATATAAACAATTACTGATGATCAGATATCCTGAAAACGTAAGTTAAACCTAAAAACGCGCGTTTGAATTTAAATTAAACGCGAACGCGCAAAATAAAAAGTGAATTTAGAGCTACACTAACCCTACAGGTATGAAAATTACTTTTCTATAAACCTAATTAAAAAAGAAAAATTTAGGAAAAAGAAAAATATTTTTTTGACTTTTTATTTAATTTTTATGAATTTAAAATGATTTAAAAATTCCTAAAAACTAATATTAAATAAGAAAAGTACTTGAATGAGCTAGGAAAAATCTGGAAGTTTTATGGAAAATCTAAAATATTATACTAAGCCTAGGAAAAATATAAAAAGTTAGATAAGCCCAATAATAAGCTGAATTGGGCAAATAAGCAATTTAAATAAGCACTTCAAATAAGCAAATAAGCACTAGAATGCACCAAAAGCTTAGGGAAGGTGTAATATACTAAAAAAACTCAATTCAACAGAAAAACCTTAGATAAGCCCCGACCGCAAGCCAAATCGAGTGCTCAGGTAGATTGTACTATTGAGATAGATACAAGGCCAAATGGCGTACTTCGGGGGTGCAAACGGCTAATGAGAAAAAATCCCAAAAATAAAATAAAAATACTAACTTGTAAAAAAGCTGCCAAATAAGTTGTAAACCAAAATTTATGTAAAGAGGATTAGTAATGAAGAAATGAAAAATACATCATTGAGGGACTGTTGGACCGTATACTAACTGTTATGCAGTTGAGTAAATGGGTAAAAAGTGGGTGAGTTGACTAAGAAAATCAACTACCACAAATTGAATGCATGTATAATCCTACTTAATTTTGATGAAAGGCTTTTTGAAAAGCTTAAACAAGCTTGAACAACCAACAAGTTCGAGGATTATGCTAAAGTGAGTTAAGAACAGACAATTAGCTACATATGGGTACAAGCGAAAACCAAAGCAAAAAAAAACTAGCAATCACTAACACAAGAAACTCAAACAAGCTTAAAACAACATAACATCAACGATTAATGAACAAGAATCAAACAGGAAAAAGAAATCAACAAGCGAAATTGCTGCTGATATAGCAGCAGGAAAGGTGGCTATGGGGGCAGCTTGGGAGGGCAAACTAAGCTAGCAAACGAGCATATAAGAGCAAACTACTGATGGAACTAACAAACCAATACTGTGGGGTATACAAAGCATCAAAAATCAAGGGCTAAGCTCAGGTTTGGAGCAAGTTATGGTCAATTGAAACACGGGTCAGAATGGTGAAACCAATGGTGCAGGACAACAACATGTTACAACTGGCCACTTTGGACTTGATTTACACCAAGCAAATGAGTTTGAAAATTAAATTTCCCTATTGATTCGGATACACAAACCACAATTAAACATAAAGCAACAAGATTTATTCATTCCCAAACAAAATTAAAGGCTGCACATGATCTGATGTTTTGCTCAAGTTTTACTTAACATGAAAATTCTGACTTTTTATGTTTTTCTAAGGGTTGACTAAAGCGAGTTTTGGACAATCCTAGATGACTAAAATTGAAGTAAATAGCTGAATGAAAACTAGGTGAATCTAACTAAACTACTTATACACCTAATGTAATGATTATGCCTACTGCTCTTAACAGATTAATGTAATAATTTTGAATCTAAATGACTTTGACTCTCTTACTAGTTTTCTACTGATTTTAACCTTTGAATACACTATCCTAACCTTAAATGTGTTATCTAAACTGGTTTTAACTACTCCTCATCACTGGAGCACAAAATAACAGGTTGATCCAAACGCTACTTATAAATCCGTTTTAGAAAATTTAATGAAGGAAATGTTGAACTAAGCTATGAAACTGTCATACTAACTTCTACTAGTGTTAATCGAACATAAATAAACAGTAACAACCTATAGATTATTACTACAACAACAAGAATAGAACATAAAGTCTTACTCTAAAAATCGAAAGAAACTAAAAACGAGAATGTAACACCTTTTGATCTTAGCTGAACACAGGGCGATTAGAAAGCTGATACAAGCTCTAACTCGTTTTGCAACAAGCTAATATAAGCCCCTCTTGCCAATCCTTTTCTGGTCACTTCCCATTCGTCACTTGTCTCATGCATAGGTAACCTGTAATGTCTTGATTTCTATAACTTGTATCCTTTTATTGGCTCTTATGAAAACTTAAGATAACAATTGAAATTTTAAACTAGCGTAACCAACAAAAGAACTTTTATTAGAACTTCAAACTTCTATTATAACTGAAAAGGGATTACAAAGCTTGATATTAAAATCTTAAAACTGATATTGAAATAGTAGACTACAATAATTAAACTAAAGCTATATTAAAAGCCTACTTGCCATCAAAGGCTTACAAGCACTCTTATTTATACTAAAATACCAAAGGGTCTTCACTTGTGCTTGTTTAGAACAAAATCCCACCCATTGAATTATATCTCAGCCCTTCATTGTATTTTTGGCACCAATTTTTGGGGTTGTGATGTGGCAGCCTGGAGAAAATATCTTGTGGAGATACTGAGGGAACAAGAAGGTGGCTAAAACAGGTATGTTGGGGGAGACAAGAAGTTGGGAGGATGTGTAGTTGTGTTTGATTTGTTAGGAGGGTGTGTATGTTTTGTCTTGCTTGTGATGTTCTGGGGGAAGGTGTAGTAGATGGAGGTGGCTGACTTTTGTTTTCCCTGGCATGTATTATTTAAGGACGCAAATGGTGGTTTTGGGCTTGGGTGATGGTTGGGCCTGGTGATTGGATGTGTGTAACACCCCCAATTTTAAAATATTTGCAGCGGAATAAAGATTGGGTGTTACTTCACAGCTCATAGTTTTTCAGTAGAAAATGATTTTCTAAAAACATTTATCATTCGAATTTTTATAAATATCAGAGTTTTCAAAATGAGGTCCCAGTGGTTTTTAAAATTTGTTAAATAGGTTTTCGGATGATAGTAAAATTTTTATAGCCTTTGTAAGAATTTCATGCTCTTCCGTCCCATCCTTGCTCGTTATAGACCTGAGATAAACATGCTAAATGTCAACAAAAGTTGAGTGATATTCATAGGTTTAAGTTTAAAAGTTGAACACAAGCTATAAGTGATAATTGCACCGTCATACAATTATAAGTTAAAAACAGTTGTTATTGCATTAAGCTCATGACACTCAGCCGATTAACAGATCTCATCACGAATGATGGATTATAGTAACAGGGCCCCTCGGGATAGGTTCTTGCCAGTAACCTATTAGATTTCAAATAAAGTGCGTTTGGTTGTTTTCTCAACGCCCAAACGGGGATTGTCAATCCCTAATAGATCTATCCACAATTATTTACGTTCACCTCTCTGGGTGACTAAGGCTCATGATATGAGGGGCTTTTGGCAATAAGGTACTTAAGCAATAACGAGATCAGGTAAAGCATACCAAGAAAAATACTTGTGTTCAGTTTGTAAAAACTAGCATGTATCCCCCTCGCAGGGTTCAGAAAACATTTAAATAAGTAAAGACGAGGCTATGAACTCACCTTAGTGGTATAGTGGTAAAAAAAAATATCGATACTCAGTTTGCAATAATGGGAACGGCTTCACACACGACCTAGATAATATATGGCAAGTTTTAGTGTTTGGTAGTCCTAATGTTTTAATCGCGAGTAGTTTTTGAATACATGATTTGTTTATTTAACGTTAGTAAAACTTTTGGTTTTTATAGTATATTGTTCGTTTAGTTTAGTTATATATATATAAATATAACGTAAGGTTTAATAATAATAATAACGATAGTTTGAAATAAAACATAACGTTTAATAATAATAGTAATAATAATAATAATAGTTTGAAAATAAACGTAACGTTTAATAATAATAATAGTAATAGTTTGAAAATAAACGTAACGTTTAATAATAATAATAGTAATAATAATAATAGTTTGAAAATAAACGTAACGTTTAATAATAATAATAGTAATAATAATAATAGTTTGAAAATAAACGTAACGTCGCTACGTGAATTTGTAAAAATGGAAAGTAAAAATAAAAATACTAATTTTATATATATGGCCCTTGCATTTTCCAAAAATTTACACTTTTTACCCTAACGGCGTTAGCGTTACGCCGTTAGTCCAAAATTAAATATATTTACATTTTACATCCAAAACTTTATATTTCTTACACCTTTCACCCTAGAGTTTATAAAAATCAGTTTTCACCCTTTAATTTACGAAACGACATTTTATACCGAAACTTTGAAAAGTTGACACTTTTAACCCGATTTTTGTAAAATTTGCAAATCTTGTCCAAAATTCACAATTTTCAAATCTTAATGTTTTCATTTCTCAAATAGTTTCAAAACAGCTTATTTAACTTATTCTAACAGCTTATTTGTTCAAAAAGCTTATTTCATAGTTTATGGGCTTTTTAACGAAATGTAAGGCCCGTTAGCATTTTTAGATCCAATGGGTCTACGAGGGTTTTGGGCTTTGTTTTGGGCTAAGGTTAGGATTATAAAAACATTGTCAAACTGCTTATTTCCTTAGCTTATACGATTGGTTTATTTTGATATGATTGGGCCTTAAGGCCCAGTCGATACTAAAAATTTTCCAAAACTAGTTTCCAAGTCGATTTGCTTGGTGACTTTTATAGGTTCAAAACGCGATTTTTATTATAAAGTTTTTATACGAAAATGATTGTTTGTCATGAGGACAATTAGTTTGTGAAATAAAATGGCATGCTTGTTAAGTAAAATTTAAAGATGTACGTGCGTTTTGGGCTAGCATGGGACGAGTTTTTATAAAAACAAAGACTTAGAAAATTTTAATAGTTTTCGATACTTGTTTGTATACGTTAGAAATGTATTCTAAAATAGGTTGTACGTAGCTTTTTAGTTTCAAAACTCTACATAGTTTATTTGTTAAGGTGTGAAATATATAGACGAACGTAAAATATATATATGTTGCATATTTAGTTTTTGAATAATGAGGTGCATTTGTGTGTGTCGCGTATAAAAATAATGCAAATGAAAGTTTTATATAAATATTGAAAAGAGTTTGTTAGTAACTTACGACACCAAAATGGTAGGTAAAACAAGACGTAGAGTCGAGAAGTGAGTGAGATGAGTACGTAGTGTGTATGTGTGCTCGACTAAGGTTCACAAACAACAATTTGTTTCTCCTAAACCCACACGAATCCCTTGAATTCCTACCCAAAGCTTCGACCCAATGCCTAGTTTACTACTTAGAAATATTTGGTGATTTTTGGTTTGCATGGAAATGGAAAACGAAGCATGCATGCATGGGTTTATATATGGAACCTAGTGTGTTCTTGTATCTAAAACTTAATGTGATGTGATTGTAACTTGTAACCAAAAAGTCCTAAAGTTGTACAAGTAAACAAGTTACTCCATGTTCTTGTTTTCTTATGTGTCGACATGCTCCATCAAAAGAAAACGTGGGTTTTGAACTTTAAAAATGAAACGGTACTTTGGGAAATACATTATAAAAGGTTATGGTACTATGCCTAGTGAATATAATATGATCTTGAGTGTGCTTGATTTAAGGGAGTACTAGTTTGTCTTGTAAATGTATGTCGACCAACATTTCTTTTGTGAACCGATTTGTAAACTCGTGTATAGTTTGTGAGGTTTGATAATTTTGCAATATTTAGACATTAGGTGGTGTTTAGAATGAGTTTAGGTCGTTTTAGAAACAAACGTGGGTTAAAATGGTTGAGTTTTGGATATGTTGAAATTTTATAAAATCGTTTTTGGGACATAAGCTTTGCCTCGTAAAATCGTAGCTAGACTCAACGTGGGGAATTAAAATTCGACACTCTATATGTTGGCTAGAGGAGTAATGAGTATGTGTAAAAATAAGTGTGTGTCGTGTGTAAGATTTGAGCATACTAAGCTCGTTTGTAGTCGTCCTAGTCGAGTGGAATGAAAACAAAGCAAAGGGGAAATGGGCTAAGTTTACTTTGGGCCGTGAATAGTAACAGGCCAGGAATTGTTTTTGGGCTTAATGTGTAATTAAGGGTCAGGTTAGGGTAATTATAATTAGTAAAATTTATAAATTATAGTTAGTGAAAAGTTTAGAAATTAATTAGTGAGACGTTTACGTGAGTCCAAGAGTGAATAGTGTTTTGTGAATAGTAAAACTTTTGAAAAACATCTCAATATCACTAACCGACTCCAAAAACGATGAATAGTGAAATGATAAATAGTGTTTGGTGAATAGTAACCGATGAATAGTAATTTTTGAAAAATGCCTCGAAAATGCAGGTTCGTAACGAATAAAAGAAAATTTTAATATTCTCGCGATTTTAGACTATAGTGGTACATGTGTGAGCATCGTTCCAAGCAAAAAGAATCATGAATATCGTAGTGATTTTAAGTACCATAGCATATTTGATAATAAAATATATAAAAAAAAATTGTTATCGGTAAAAACGTTATTAATTAACAAAATGATATATTAGTCTTTGATTTACTTTTACTATTTATAGGGAAATTTACGGGAGTTTACAGTACCTACCCCTCATTCTGAATTCCGTCCCGGAATTCAAGTTTAACGAAATTTCTGTATTAGAAAAATTTCGATCAGAAGGTTGTCGAGAGATTTTTATTATTAAGATTTAGGAGACGTGGTTTATTTAGACTTATTTGTGCTAGACAGGATCTAGTAACCGGTGTACTTAAGGGTTGTGAATATTGAAGGTAATAGTTTTGAATAGTAAAATAACGGCTAGGTGTACCGTACCCAACGGTCGTGAATAGTGTCTAATGGCTAGTTTTCTTCCTACATATACTCCTTTCAAATTTCCTTTTCCACCAACCATATTCCTATCATTTCTCATCTCCTATTCTTAAAATACTTCCGAAAAAAAAATGCCGAGCCTAATTACTATACTAGCGATTGTGTATGTCGTCCTTGCCGCTGTCTACTTAGCGTATGTTCCAGACGAAGACTTTGGGTTCTTGGTTGCGATCTTGTTGTTTGTCGTACCCCTCACGGTTCTAGCCATTACCGTGGTCAAGATATGGGGGTAATAATCTTAAGCTAGGGTTGTTTTAACTTAATTCCTTGTCGTGTTTCTATGTAATCCTCAATAAATGTGAAATAAGACTTATTTGTCCTTATGTTTAAAAACTAGTCTTGCTATAGTTTTTAATGATTTGTTTATATTTATCTTTCAGCATAATTACGGTGATTCATCCTGTGGTGGCTTTTGCTATGGTTTTGTTGGTGGGGGTTTTTGTTGTCATAGCGGATCAACCTATTGAAGATTCTATGGTTTATATTATAATTATTGTGACGTTAGCACTTCTGATGCTAGTTATTTGTTTATTTATTAATTTTCATGGATTCGGATAAATTTTTAGTTATTGGAGTTTAGTCTTTAGGGTTTTTCTTATTTGTACTTGTGTTGGCTTCTCGTCCTAATAACGAAGGAATAAGATAGGTATTTATGGTAGTTTGTAATATTTACGAATAGTTCAGTTTATCTATATTTGTTGCTTTTAAATGAAGATTGTTATTTAGAAACTTTGGCATTATGATTGTTCCATCATGACATGATTTTTCCTAAATTAGACATAGTTGGCCAGGCTATGTTTAATGGAGGACTAAATGATGTGATGTTTGGCTCAGTCACAGTTGTATTTATGTTTTTCTTTAAGTTGTTTTAGATGGTGTTCAACGTTTTGTTATTATGATAAAATACGAAATTTCTTTTAATAATAAAGTAGGAACTTTATTCATTGATTTATTTATTTATTTTTTTGTATATATATATATATATATATATATATATATATATATATATATATATATATGATGAGTCAGAAATTTTTAGGGAAATAACAGTATGCTGTTATTTGGTAAATGGGATAGGAATTGAAATTGACGTATATTATAATTATTTTGGAAATATTACAAGGTACATTTTTTGATATGGTAGAAGGATAGTGGTTATACTTAGGTTACATCCATCGTAACTTATAGTAAACTACGGGGAAGAGATATAATCTCAGGAAATTGTCGAACTAGGATTTATTTATTTACAACAGGAATTTATTCATCTGCTTCAATCTAGTCATCATTCCTTTGATACTATCGAAGTCTTTAAAGGTTCCTTATTTCTAAGAGTTTTCGCTTTTGTTTATTTCCATTAGGTATAACTCCTTGCCTAATTCCTTGGTTATGGGTGATGGTAGGGTTAGCCATTCCTTCTGGCGTTTTAAAGTGGGTTGGCCTATATTCCATGTAGTTTTCCTGCTTGTCAGGCGTATCCGACTCTCCTCTTGGATATACTAGGGTGGCTACTTTAAGTACTACTGACATGATGTTGCTCACCAATTCCTTGACATCTTCAGTAGTCATGGTGATTTTTGATGATGATGGAGTACATGTATTGTTTACGTTGTCCATCTTCTGAAATCATTAATGAAACTTAACTTAGAATCCTTCTGATGTCAGAATAATTCAAATGAAGTTAATTATTTCATTGATGATAGACTGAATTGAATCCTTACTGTAATCTAATTTCAAGATATGTCTGCGTTGTATCATAGATAGATAATCAACTCTTGATATGGGATTACTAAGGAACAAACCGATTCGTCCACTAAAATAAATTTTCTCTCTCTTGAAAATTTATTTTTAGACAATCCTTTGGTTTCTGGTCGATTATAGTATGTTTAAGAATTTCTTAACAATTGTAAGAAATCTTACGGTAGATTTGAATAGTATAGCAGAAGTCATCATAATATTAATAACTTGACTGATCGTCTTTGTAAAATGATTAGTACAAGGTCTCTTATTAATATGTCAGGGATCTACGTGGAGTTATTTGTTTATCTAGGGAGATAACAAAATGATGAGATTTTTGCATGAAGGTATGAGGATTCATAGTATGCATGCTTGATACGAAATAAACGATTGATTCATAACAGAGAGATGTAACGGAAGAGGAGGTTATTATGATTCGATTACAGATTCTGAAAGGTTCAGATTTATTGAACATTACATGAAATACTAACCAAGTCTGTCTGGTTTAGTAGATGTAGCAGGGATACTTGTAAACTTAAGATTAGTTACGCCTCTGACGTAAATATCTAATCTTTTTCTCAAGTTCAAGTTGTGCTGTTTCCATGTTTGATAAACGTTCCTGACACATGTTCATTTGGTTTGCCAACATACTCTCTAATGCGGCAATCTTTTGACCTTGGCTCCTGGCTGTCTCTCTAGCCATCCATAGGGTCCTTTCAATGTCTTCAATTCTACCATGTGTATGACCATGTTCTCTTCTTGCAGAATGGACCCTGGAATCCAAACTTCCAAGTTCCTGGTTGGTGTTGTCCTTTATCTCGTTAATCTTTATTCCTAATTCACATATTGCTCGTCTTTCAGCATCCGCTCTTTTGAACAATGCGTCAAGGTTACGGTCGTACCATTCAAATTTTGTTGGTCGTAAACCTTTCAGCTGTTCAGTGTGAGCCTCTAATATGCTGGCTTGTTGATAAACAAGAGTCCATATTGAATCAGGTGTGCTTATATTGTAGTTGGGGGAATTAGGTGAGGATAAATTAATTGGGATATCTGGTATTGGGGAATCTAAAGTGTAGGGTAACGGAGAATTTGGCTCAACATTCTTCCACGGCCTCTCTTGACGTGAACTTTGTCCAACTTCGAATGTTGCCTGACCACCAATCACATCTTCATATGATTCAGTAGTTCTCCTAAGTTTTTGACGTAGAGGTGAATCGATAGGTGACGATGGAAGTGATCTCTGAGTGGTTTCTATATTAAGTTGGGGCTGTGATATTTGTACGTAGGGATCTTCGGTATTCGGAGAATTTTGATTGATGGGGGATGTATTAGTATTACGGAGAGTAGTTTTGGCATTCAAGAAAGTTTTTGGAGACATGTTATTGTAGTAACCGGGAATAGTATTTTATAAGTAATTTTTACGTTAAAGCTATAATAGTACGGATGCAATAAAAATTATGTAAGCGCAATTTCTAAACATGCAGAATAATCTTAACAGGTAATGTACTGAGCAAGGTAGTCTGCAGGCACGGAAAGCACGAAGAGTGTAAGGCTATAAAATGTTTTGTTTGTAAAAACGGTTATAGTTCAGATCTAGATTAGACCTGTTTCGCTATAACCAAAGCTCTGATGCCAATCTGTAACACCTCCAATTTTAAAATATTTGCAGCGGAATAAAGATTGGGTGTTACTTCACACCTCATAGTTTTTCAGTAGAAAATGATTTTTTAAAAACATTTATCATTCGAATTTTTATAAATATCAGAGTTTTCAAAATGAGGTCCTAGTGGTTTTTAAAATTTGTTAAATAGGTTTTCGAATGATAATAAAATTTTTATAGCCTTTGTAAAAATTTCGTGCTCTTCCGTCCCATCCTTGCTCGTTATAGACCTGTGATAAACATGCTAAAAGTCAACAAAAGTTGAGTGATATTCATAGGTTTAAGTTTAAAAGTTGAACACAAGCTATAAGTGATAATTGCACCGTCATACAATTATAAGTTAAAAACAGTTGTTATTGCATTAAGCTCATGACACTCAGCCGATTAACAGATCTCATCACGAATGATGGATTATAGTAACAGGGGCCCTCGGGATAGGTTCTTGCCAGTAACCTATTAGATTTCAAATAAAGTGCGTTTGGTTGTTTTCTCAACGCCCAAACGGGGATTGTCAATCCCTAATAGATCTATCCACAATTATTTACGTTCACCTCTCTGGGTGACTAAGGCTCATGATATGAGGGGCTTTTGGCAATAAGGTACTTAAGCAATAACAAGATCAGGTAAAGCATACCAAGAAAAATACCTGTGTTCAGTTTGTAAAAACTAGCATGTATCCCCTTCGCAGGGTTTAGAAAATATTTAAATAAGTAAAGGCGAGGCTATGAACTCACCTTAGTGGTATAGTGGTAAAAAAAATATCGATACTCAGTTTACAATAATAGGAACGGCTTCACACACGACCTAGATAATATATGGCAAATTTTAGTGTTTGGTAGTCCTAATGTTTTAATCGCGAGTAATTTTTGAATACGTGATTTGTTTATTTAACGTTAGTAAAACTTTTGGTTTTTATAGTATATTGTTCGTTTAGTTTAGTTATATATATAAATATAACGTAAGGTTTAATAATAATAATAACGATAGTTTGAAATAAAACGTAACGTTTAATAATTATAGTAATAATAATAATAGTTTGAAAATAAACGTAACGTTTAATAATAATAATAGTAATAAGAATAATAGTTTGAAAATAAACGTAACGTTTAATAATAATAATAGTAATAGTTTGAAAATAAACGTAACGTTTAATAATAATAATAGTAATAATAATAATATTTTGAAAATAAACGTAACGTTTAATAATAATAATAGTTTGAAAATAAACGAAATGTCGCTACGTGAATTTGTAAAAATGGAAAGTAAAAATAAAAATACTAATTTTATATATATGGCCCTTGTATTTTCTAAAAATTTACACTTTTTACCCTAACGGCGTTAGCGTTACGCCGTTAGTCCAAAATTAAATATATTTACATTTTACGTCCAAAACTTTATATTTCTTACACCTTTCACCCTAGAGTTTATAAAAATCAGTTTTCACCCTTTAATTTACGAAATGACATTTTATACCAAAACTTTGAAAAGTTGACACTTTTAACCCGATTTTTGTAAAATTTGCAAATCTAGTCTAAAATTCACAATTTTCAAAACTTAATGTTTTCATTTCTCAAATAGTTTCAAAACAGCTTATTTAACTTATTCTAACAGCTTATTTGTTCAAAAAGCTTATTTCATAGTTTATGGGCTTTTTAACGAAATGTAAGGCCCGTTAGCATTTTTAGATCCAATGGGTCTACGAGGGTTTTGGGCTTTGTTTTGGGCTAAGGTTAGGATTATAAAAACATTGTCAAACTGCTTATTTCCTTAGCTTATACGATTGGCTTATTTTGAAATGATTGGGCCTTAAGGCCCAGTCGATACTAAAAATTTTCCAAAACTAGTTTCCAAGTCGATTTGCTTGGTGACTTTTATAGGTTCAAAATGCGATTTTTATTATAAAGTTTTTATACGAAAATGATTGTTTGTCATGAGGACAATTAGTTTGTGAAATAAAATGGCATGCTTGTTAAGTAAAATTTAAAGATGTATGTGCGTTTTGGGCTATCATGGGACGAGTTTTTATAAAAACAAAGACTTAGAAAATTTTAATAGTTTTCGATACTTGTTTGTATACGTTAGAAATGTATTCTAAAATAGGTTGTACGTAGCTTTTTAGTTTTAAAACTCTACATAGTTTATTTGTTAAGGTGTGAAATATATAGACGAACGTAAAATATATATATGTTGTATATTTAGTTTTTGAATAATGAGGTGCATTTGTGTGTGTCGCGTATAAAAATAATGCAAATGAAAGTTTTATATAAATATTGAAAAGAGTTTGTTAGTAACTTACGACACCAAAATGGTGGGTAAAACAAGACGTAGAGTCGAGAAGTGAGTGAGATGAGTACGTAGTGTGTATGTGTGCTCGACTAAGGTTCACAAACAACAATTTGTTTCCCCTAAACCCACACGAATCCCTTGAATTCCTACCCAAAGCTTCAACCCAATGCCTAGTTTACTACTTAGAAATATTTGGTGATTTTTGGTTTGCATGGAAATGGAAAACGAAGCATGCATGCATGGGTTTATATATGGAACCTAGTGTGTTCTTGTATCTAAAACTTAATGTGATGTGATTGTAACTTGTATCCAAAAATTCCTAAAGTTGTACAAGTAAACAAGTTACTCCATGTTCTTGTTTTCTTATGTGTCGACATGCTCCATCAAAAGAAAACGTGGGTTTTGAACTTTAAAAATGAAACGGTACTTTGTGAAATACATTATAAAAGGTTATGGTACTATGCCTAGTGAATATAATATGATCTTGAGTGTGCTTGATTTAAGGGAGTACTAGTTTGTCTTGTAAATGTATGTCGACCAACATTTCTTTTGTGAACCGATTTGTAAACTCGTGTATAGTTTGTGAGGTTTGATAATTTTGCAATATTTAGACATTAGGTGGTGTTTAGAATGAGTTTAGGTCGTTTTAGAAACAAACTTGGGTTAAAATGGTTGAGTTTTGGATATGTTGAAATTTTATAAAATCGTTTTTGGGACATAAGCTTTGCCTCGTAAAATCGTAGCTAGACTCAACGTGGGGAATTAAAATTTGACACTCTATATGTTGGCTAGAGGAGTAATGAGTATGTGTAAAAATAAGTGTGTGTCGTGTGTAAGATTTGAGCATACTAAGCTCGTTTCTAGTCGTCCTAGTCGAGTGGAATGAAAACAAAGCAAAGGGGAAATGGGCTAAGTTTACTTTGGGCCGTGAATAGTAACAGGCCAGGAATTGTTTTTGGGCTTAATGTGTAATTAAGGGTCCGGTTAGGGTAATTATAATTAGTAAAATTTATAAATCATAGTTAGTGAAAAGTTTAGAAATTAATTAGTGAGACGTTTACGTGAGTCCGAGAGTGAATAGTATTTTGTGAATAGTTTTTCGTGAATAGTAAAACTTTTGAAAAACATCTCAATATCACTAACCGACTCCAAAAATGATGAATAGTGAAATGGTGAATAGTGTTTGGTGAATAGTAACCGATGAATAGTAATTTTTGAAAAATTTATCGAAAATGCAGGTTCGTAACAAATAAAAGAAAATTTTAATATTCTCACGATTTTAGACTATAGTGGTACATGTGTGAGCATCGTTCCAAGCAAAAAGAATCATGAATATCGTAGTGATTTTAAGTAACATAGCATATTTGATAATAAAATATATATAAAAAAAATTTTGTTATCGGTAAAAACGTTATTAATTAACAAAATGATATATTAGTCTTTGATTTACTTTTACTATTTATAGGGAAATTTACGGGAGTTTACAATGTGGGCCGGGTTTGATTTGGACTTGTTTTGGATAATGGTTAAGCATAGTTTTGGATTAATATCACACAACCACATCCAGAATTTACTCGACTTCGTCTTTAATATCACAGTATGCTCAACTTATTGTCGAGTTGTTCAAAAATGCACGTTTGTTGATCAAAATTGTATGTTTCCGCCCGGATTTCAATCCTTTGTACCTGAGACACATAAAAACACGAAACCAAGGATATCTATATTGTTTTTGGCCTTTTTTGTATTTTTACGTATCAAAATTGGTGGTGAAATGATGAGTATTTGCATACTCATCAGTTGCCTTGTCTGTTTTCTCAGGATTTACAGGTTATGTATGACAAGAAGATGATTTATTTTTCTGGAAGGGAAGCTTTGATTGTTCATTTTCTTGGAGGAAGATCTAACCTGGCCACCTTATTATCCATACCGAGCGAATCAGGGGAGTATTTGATTTCATTCGTTTTACTTATTTCACTTTTACATTCTTTACTTGAACATTGGGGACAATGTTCATCCTAAGTGTAAGGGGAGGGTAAAATGATGATACCTTACAAATACACTTTCGCTTGAGTTTGTTTGCTTGATAGTAGATGTGTAATAAAATTATGAGAAATACTTGTTAGTGTAATTTTAGCGCCAAATTTAAAGTTTTTTACAACATTTAGGAGTGAAACTTTAGCCATAGCAAGCGTCTCGTGGATAGGAGATTGTATGACTAGCACATGACCGTATCATTCAGAAAAATTTTCCACCCAAATATGTGAGGTTTGCCTTTAGATTTGATAGGAAAAGCATTTACTATTAGTGCTTATGAGTGTACCGGTAGCATTTAGATTCTAGAACATGCGTTAGTGATGCATCCCGAGACCGCTAGTGAGACTACATTCGTGTAGTAGGATTTACTACATGATAAGAGGCATTAGGATTACCCTTGTGTTAACCCTGTATCATAATTACTTGACTATTAAGTCATATTATTTGGCTAGTAAAGTCAATTAAGTTTTCCCACACCTTAGCGTTGAACTCATTTTTAGTACACGAAACCCCTAGTACACCCCTCCGAGCGTATCTTTTCGTTTCTAACTTTAAGCATCTTACTTAAAGGAAGAATTTGTTACACCCCACTTAAATGTACACCCAAATCGCCTTAGCCTTCCATGTATGCACTCATCTTTAGTGCATTATTGTTATTTGTTAAACCCTAAGTTAATTATCTAATTGATTACATGGTTGCTAAGTCGAGTCATATCCTTGTCCATATTGTTTTGGGACGATTGGGACTCATGGGTAAAGTACTTATTTTATGGAGTAATGGGGAAGAGCATCATATTATTACCCCCGTATGTACGTTAATCTTAAAAGTACTCCAAGTGTTTTGATTTTCTTAATTCGAGTCATTAGATTAGTTTATTGTAAAGTATGTAAAGATTCAAGTGTAAGGGGAATGTTCATTCCCTATGATGTATTATTTTGGATGGTAGGGTAAGAGTGTATGCAAAAAAAAAAAAAAAAAAAAAAAAAAAGAAAAAAAAAATTGAAAAATCAAGAAAAAGAAAAAAAAAACAGAAAAAAAGGAGAAAAACATACGGACTACCAACCCGTTTCATTTTATGTTTATTTTATGTTTTTGTTATTTTTGATTTATTAGCTTAAGTCGAGTCTAGTCTTGGCTTAGCAACACCATATTGTACATGTAATTAACCAAGATTGTTAACTCGCCACCAGTAAAGACTGCCTATATCCAACAAAACCGTGTATATTATATCCGTACACCTTACGTTACAACCCTTTAAAAAAGACCTCTTTGATAGTTTATCCTAGGTGCTTACGCCATGTGGTGAAGGTTTGATCCTTTCCCAAGCCTATGGTAATCTATTTTGCTATGATAGGTAGTGAGAGATATTTTCCGTTTCCATACTGTGATATAACTTTATTACACCCGAGAGATGTGAGTAGCTAAACACTATTTGTGAGGTGCTAGTATATGACCTCCGTGCTTGTCTTTGGTCTTTAGTGGAACGATTATTTGTTGTAATTACTTTTATATTAGTGTTAAATGACCCCTAACTAGTATTTTGATTAGAATAAAAGCGCATTTGCTTGAGGACAAGCAAATCTCAAGTGTAAGGGTATATGATGATGCAAAAAATGAACCACTTTTAGGGGGTCATTTAAGCCCGGAATTGAATTGATTTGATCAAATATTACCCTAAATCATTCCTTTTGTGATTTTAGGTACTTTGGGAGTGAATTCTGGAAAAGGAAGCAATTCGAACGTTTTCGGAGCATAAAAGTGAAGAAAACGCCAAAGACTTAATTTTCCATGCTGAGAACAGTACCTGACGGCGTCAATAGGAAGACCCTGACGGCGTCAGGAGTAAATTTCATGACGACCCTGTGCAAATCTGACGGCGTCACAACAAGGGCGTCAAGAGTTAATTTGGTGACAGCCTACATAAGGTGAATACATGACGGCGTCAGACCCAGATCTAGGCAGTCAGAGGAACTATTTGGCGGCGAGATGACGGCGTCAGACATTTGTTATTGACCGTCACCTACTAAACTGTGTATATAGTTTTCTATTTTTCATTCATTAGAGAGGAACTTGTGTGGAGAAACCTAGGGCCGAACTTTGTAAACCCTAGGTCATATTTTACAGTACTTTCAAGGGTTTTCACCCCATGAATCCTTTCATGTTCTATTGAGATAAGTCTTCTCTTTAATTCAATCAATATGTCTATGTGTTGGTTGACTATATTTTGTGCTTGTCTTGATTTCAACATGCTAGGCTAGATTTATCTTGTGTTTGCTTGGATCTAATGAAACCTAGATGTTAATTATGTGTTGATTACTTGTTTATGGTTGTATTGGTTGAATGATTTCAATGTTAGCCTTAAGAAAACTGGCAGATCTCCTTTGTGTAACATGCTTGAACGTCTTAGGAAATATGAACCGATGTATACTAGGTTTTATTGGTTGTATTTAATGCATGAGTAAATTCTAATGATCCCATGTTAGGAGCTTCTTAGCCGGCTCGACATAGGAGTGAAGTAGGCACTCATACGATTGGGGAAGTAAGTACGCCACCCCATGAATGGTATTAAGGAATACAATCTGTCATCCACGCAACTATAACAAGTAATTAACGTGTAAAAGATATCTAGGGAGTAGTGAAATCTAAGTAAACACAATTCTCCCACATATTGCTCACAACCTTAGTTTAATTTAGTTTTATTTTCATTTTAGTATTTTATTTTGATTGCATCTTATTATTGGGTTAGTTGACTAGCAACTAATTCCGCCCAACTCCTTCAAAACCCGAGAATTTTACTTGCTTTCTAAAAAATATAAAAATACAAAAACAATCATCCCTCATCTCTAGACCTAGTCTTTAGGTTTTCTAATCCTAGCGACACTATTCCTAGCTGAACGATCAATCCCCCGGTACTTGTCATTATACTATACTACATCTACTATACTACATCGATCAGGTACACTGCCTGGTGGGGGTTGTAAGCTTCTCGAGATCCCTCGAGAGGTAAAGCCTGGTGCAATCCCTACGCTACCATTTATGATCTAATAAACATAAACTATATTATACTAACCCAATACTAAGATGCAATCAAAATAAAATACTAAAAATGAAAATAAACTATATTATACTAAAGTTGTGAGCAATATGTGGGAGAATTGTGTTTACTTAGATTTCACTACTCCCTAGATATCTTTTACACGTTAATTACTTGTTATAGTTGCGTGGATGACAGATTGTATTCCTTAATACCATTCATGGGGTGGCGTACTTACTTCCCCAATCCTATGAGCGCCTACTTCACTCCTATGTCGAGCCAGCTAAGAAGATCCTAACATGGGATCACTAGAATTTGCTCACGCATTAAATACAACCAATAAAACCTAGTACACATCGGTTCATGTTTCCTAAGACGTTCAAGCATGTTACACAATGGAGATCTGCCAATTTTCTTAAGCCTAACATTGAAATCATTCATCCAATACAACCATAAACAAGTAATCAACACATAATTAACATCTAGGTTTCATTAGATCTAAGCAAATACAAGATAAATCTAGCCTAGCATGTTAAAATCAAGACAAGCAAAAGATATAATCAACCAACACATAGACATATTGATTGAATTAAGAGAAGACTTATCTCAATAGAACATGAAGGGATTCAAGGGGTGAAAACCCTTGAAAGTACTGTAAAATATGACCTAGGGTTTACAAAGTTCGGCCCTAGTTTTCTCCACACAAGTTCCTCCTTAATGAATGAAAAATAGAAAACTATATATAGAGTTTGATAGGTGATGGCGTTAAGAACAAAAGTCTGACGTCGTCATCTCGCCACCAAATAGTTCCTCGGATTGCCTAGATCTGGGTCTGACGCCGTCATGTATTCACCTTATGCAGGCCGTCACCAAATTAACTCTTGACGCCCTTGTTGTGACGCCGTCAGGTTTGCATTGGGTCGTCATGGATTTTACTCCTGACGCCGTCAGGATTTTCCTCTTGACGCCGTTAGGTACTATTCTCAGCATGAAAAATTAAGTCTTTGGCGTTTTCTTCACTTTTATGCTCCAAAACCGTCCGAATTGCTTCCTTTTCCAGATTTCACTCCCAACGTACCTAAAATCACAAAAGGAACGATTTAGGGTAATATTTGATCAAATAAATTCAATTCCGGGCTTAAATGACCCCCTAAAAGTGGTTCATTTTTCGCCTCATCATATACCCTTACACTTGAGATTTGCTTGTCCTCAAGCAAATGCGCTTTTATTCTAATCAAAATACGAGTTAAGGGTCATTTTAGACTAACATAAAAGTAATTACAACAAATAATCGTTCCACTAAAGACCAAAGACAAGCACGGAGGTCATATACTAGCACCTCACAAATAGTGTTTAGATACTCACATCTCTCGGGTGTAATACAGTAATATCACAATATGGAAACGGAAAATATCTCTCACTAACTGTCATAGCAAAATAGATTACCATAGGCTTGGGAAATGATCAAACCTCAACCATATGGCATAAGCACCTAGGATAAACTATCAAAGTGGTCTTTTAAAAGGGTTGTAACGTTAGGTGTAGGGATATGAAATACACGGTTTTGTTGGATATAGGCAGTCTTTACTGGTGGCGAGTTAACAATCTTAGTTAATTACATGTACAATATGGCGTTGCTATGCCAAGACTAGACTCGACTTAAGCTAATAAATGAAAAATAACAAAAAAATAAAATAAAGATAGAAGGAAACGGGATGGTAGTCCGTATGTTTTTTCTCTTTTCTTTTTTTTTCTATTTTTTGATTTTTCGATTTTTTTTTTCTTTTTTTTTTCTTTTTTTTTTTTTTTTTTTGCATACACTCTCATCCCTCATCTCTAGACCTAGTCTTTAGGTTTTCTAATCCTAGCGACACTATTCCTAGCTGAACGATCAATCCCCCGGTACTTGTCATTATACTATACTACATCGATCAGGTACACTGCTTGGTGGGGGTTGTAAGCTTCTCGAGATCCCTCGAGAGGTAAAGCCTGGTGCAATCCCTACGCTACCATTTATGATCTAATGAAGTTATAATTTTCCAATACTGATGCATAGGGATTGCACCAGGCTTTACCTCTCGAGGGATCACGAGAAGCTTACAACCCCCACCAGGCAGTGTACCTGATCGATGTAGTATAGTATAATGACAAGTACCGGGCGATTGATCGTTCAGCTAGGAATAGTGTCGCTAGGATTAGAAAACCTAAAGACTAGGTTTAGAGATGAGGGATGATTCTTTTTGTATTTTTATATTTTTATGAAAGCAATTAAAAATCTCGGGTTTGAAGGAGTTGGCGGAATTAGTTGCTAGTCAACTAACCCAATACTAAGATGCAATCAAAATAAAATACTAAAAATGAAAATAAACTATATTATACTAAAGTTGTGAGCAATATGTGGGAGAATTGCGTTTACTTAGATTTCACTACTCCCTAGATATCTTTTACACGTTAATTACTTGTTATAGTTGCGTGGATGACAGATTGTATTCCTTAATACCATTCATGGGGTGGCGTACTTACTTCCCCAATCCTATGAGTGCCTACTTCACTCCTATGTCGAGCCAGCTAAGAAGATCCTAACATGGGATCACTAGAATTTGCTCACGCATTAAATACAACCAATAAAACCTAGTACACATCGGTTCATGTTTCCTAAGACGTTCAAGCATGTTATACAATGGAGATCTGCCAATTTTCTTAAGCCTAACAATGAAATCATTCATCCAATACAACCATAAACAAGTAATCAACACATAATTAACATCTAGGTTTCATTAGATCTAAGCAAACACAAGATAAATCTAGCCTAGCATGTTAAAATCAAGACAAGCAAAAGATATAATCAACCAACACATAGACATATTGATTGAATTAAGAGAAGACTTATCTCAATAGAACATGAAGGGATTCAAGGGGTGAAAACCCTTGAAAGTACTGTAAAATATGACCTAGGGTTTACAAAGTTCGGCCCTAGTTTTCTCCACACAAGTTCCTCCTTAATGAATGAAAAATAGAAAACTATATATAGAGTTTGATAGGTGATGGCGTCAAGAACAAAAGTCTGACGCCGTCATCTCGCCACCAAATAGTTCCTCGGACTGCCTAGATCTGGGTCTGACGCCGTCATGTATTCACCTTATGCAGGCCGTCACCAAATTAACTCTTGACGCCCTTGTTGTGACGCCGTCAGGTTTGCATTGGGTCGTCATGGATTTTACTCCTGACGCCGTCAGGATCTTCCTCTTGATGCCGTCAGGTACTATTTTCAGCATGGAAAATTAAGTCTTTGGCGTTTTCTTCACTTTTATGCTCCAAAAACGTCTGAATTGCTTCCTTTTCCAGATTTCACTCCTAAAGTACCTAAAATCACAAAAGGAACGATTTAGGGTCATATTTGATCAAATAAATTCAATTCCGGGCTTAAATGACCCCCTAAAAGTGGTTCATTTTTCGCCTCATCATATACCCTTACACTTGAGATTTGCTTGTCCTCAAGCAAATGCGCTTTTATTCTAATCAAAATACGAGTTAAGGGTCATTTAAGACTAACATAAAAGTAATTACAACAAATAATCGTTCCACTAAAGACCAAAGACAAGCACGGAGGTCATATACTAGCACCTCACAAATAGTGTTTAGATACTCACATCTCTCGGGTGTAATACAGTAATATCACAATATGGAAACGGAAAATATCTCTCACTAACTGTCATAGCAAAATAGATTACCATAGGCTTGGGAAATGATCAAACCTCAACCATATGGCGTAAGCACCTAGGATAAACTATCAAAGTGATCTTTTAAAAGGGTTGTAACGTTAGGTGTAGGGATATGAAATACACGGTTTTGTTGGATATAGGCAGTCTTTACTGGTGGCGAGTTAACAATCTTAGTTAATTACATGTACAATATGGCGTTGCTAAGCCAAGACTAGACTCGACTTAAGCTAATAAATGAAAAATAACAAAAACATAAAATAAACATAGAATGAAACGGGATGGTAGTCCGTATGTTTTTTCTCTTTTCTTTTTTTTTTTCTTTTTCTTGATTTTTCATTTTTTTTTTTTTTTTTTTTTTTTTTTTTTTTTTTTTTTGCATACACTCTCATCCCTCATCTCTAGACCTAGTCTTTAGGTTTTCTAATCCTAGCGACACTATTCCTAGCTGAACGATCAATCCCCCGGTACTTGTCATTATACTATACTACATCGATCAGGTACACTGCCTGGTGGGGGTTGTAAGCTTCTCGAGATCCCTCGAGAGGTAAAGCCTGGTGTAATCCCTACGCTACCATTTATGATCTAATGAAGTTATAATTTTCCAATACTGATGCATAGGGATTGCACCAGGCTTTACCTCTCGAGGGATCTCGAGAAGCTTACAACCCCCACCAGGCAGTGTACCTGATCGATGTAGTATAGTATAATGACAAGTACCGGGCGATTGATCGTTCAGCTAGGAATAGTGTCGCTAGGATTAGAAAACCTAAAGACTAGGTTTAGAGATGAGGGATGATTCTTTTTGTATTTTTATATTTTTATGAAAGCAATTAAAAATCTTGGGTTTGAAGGAGTTGGCGGAATTAGTTGCTAGTCAACTAACCCAATACTAAGATGCAATCAAAATAAAATACTAAAATTGAAAATAAACTATATTATACTAAAGTTGTGAGCAATATGTGGGAGAATTGTGTTTACTTAGATTTCACTACTCCCTAGATATCTTTTACACGTTAATTACTTGTTATAGTTGCGTGGATGACGGATTGTATTCCTTAATACCATTCATGGGGTGGCGTACTTACTTCCCCAATCCTATGAGCGCCTACTTCACTCCTATGTCGAGCCAGCTAAGAAAATCCTAACATGGGATCACTAGAATTTGCTCACGCATTAAATACAACCAATAAAACCTAGTACACATCGGTTCATGTTTCCTAAGACGTTCAAGCATGTTACACAATGGAGATCTGCCAATTTTCTTAAGCCTAACATTGAAATCATTCATCCAATACAACCATAAACAAGTAATCAACACATAATTAACATCTAGGTTTCATTAGATCTAAGCAAACACAAGATAAATCTAGCCTAGCATGTTAAAATCAAGACAAGCAAAAGATATAATCAACCAACACATAGACATATTGATTGAATTAAGAGAAGACTTATCTCAATAGAACATGAAGGGATTCAAGGGGTGAAAACCCTTGAAAGTACTGTAAAATATGACCTACGGTTTACAAAGTTCGGCCCTAGTTTTCTCCACACAAGTTCCTCCTTAATGAATGAAAAATAGAAAACTATATATAGAGTTTGATAGGTGATGGCGTCAAGAACAAAAGTCTGACGCCGTCATCTCGCCACCAAATAGTTCCTCAGACTGCCTAGATCTGGGTCTGACGCCGTCATGTATTCACCTTATGCAGGCCGTCACCAAATTTACTCTTGACGCCCTTGTTGTGACGCCGTCAGGTTTGCATTGGGTCGTCATGGATTTTACTCCTGACGCCGTCAGGATCTTCCTCTTGACGCCGTCAGGTACTATTTTCAGCATGGAAAATTAAGTCTTTGGCGTTTTCTTCACTTTTATGCTCAAAAAACGTCTGAATTGCTTTCTTTTCCAGATTTCACTCCCAAAGTACCTAAAATCACAAAAGGAACGATTTAGGGTAATATTTGATCAAATAAATTCAATTCCGGGCTTAAATGACCCCCTAAAAGTGGTTCATTTTTCGCGTCATCATATACCCTTACACTTGAGATTTGCTTGTCCTCAAACAAATGCGCTTTTATTCTAATCAAAATACGAGTTAGGGGTCATTTAAGACTAACATAAAAGTAATTACAACAAATAATCGTTCCACTAAAGACCAAAGACAAGCACGGAGGTCATATACTAGCACCTCACAAATAGTGTTTAGATACTCACATCTCTCGGGTGTAATACAGTAATATCACAATATGGAAACGGAAAATATCTCTCACTAACTGTCATAGCAAAATAGATTACCATAGGCTTGGGAAATGATCAAACCTCAACCATATGGCGTAATCACCTAGGATAAACTATCAAAGTGGTCTTTTAAAAGGGTTGTAACGTTAGGTGTAGGGATATGAAATACACGGTTTTGTTGGATATAGGCAGTCTTTACTGGTGGCGAGTTAACAATCTTAGTTGATTACATGTACAATATGGCGTTGCTAAGCCAAGACTAGACTCGACTTAAGCTAATAAATGAAAAATAACAAAAACATAAAATAAACATATAATGAAACGGGATGGTAGTCCGTATGTTTTTTTTCTTTTCTATTTTTTTTCTATTTTTTTTTCTTTTTCTTGATTTTTCGATTTTTTTTTTCTTTTTTTTTTCCGCATACACTCTTACCCTACCATCCAAAATAATACATCATAGGGAATGAACATTTCCCTTACACTTGAATTTTTACATACTTTTCAATAACTAATCTAATGACTCGAATTAAGAAAATCAAAACACTTGGAGTACTTTTAAGATTAACGCACATACAGGGGTAATAATATGATGTTCTTCCCCATTACACAATAAAATAAGTACTTTACCCATGAGTCCCAATCGTCCCAAAACAATATGTACAAAGATATGACTCGACTTAGCAACCATGTAATCAATTAGATAATTAACTTAGGGTTTAACAAATAACAATAATGCACTAAAGATGAGTGCATACACGGAAGGCTAAGGCGATTTGGGTGTACATTTAAGTGAGGTGTAACAAATTCTTCCTTTAAGTAAGATGCTTAAAGTTAGAAATGAAAAGATAGGCTCGGAGGGGTGTACTAGGGGTTTCGTGTACTAAAAATGAGTACAACGCTAAGGGTGTGGGAAAACTTAGTTGACTTAACTAGCCAAGTAATATGACATAAATGGTCAAGTAATTATGATACGGGTTTAACACAAGGGTGATCCTAATGCCTCTTATCATGTAGTAAATCATACTACACGAATGTAGTCTCACTAGCGGTCTCGGGATGCATCACTAACGCAAATTCTAGAATCTAAATGCTACCGGTACACTCATAAGCACTAATAGTAAATGCTTTTCCTATCAAATCTAAATGCGAACCTCACATATTTGGGTGGAAAATTTTTCTTAATGGTACGGTTTTGTGCTAATCATACGATCTCCTATCCATGAGACGCTTGCTATGGCTAAAGTTTCACTCCTAAATGTTGTAAAACAATTTAAATTTGGCGCTAAAATTACACTAACAAGTATTTCTCATAGTTTTATTACACATCTACTATTAAACAAACAAACTCAAGCGAAAGTGTATTTGTAAGGTATCATCATCTTACCCTCCCCTTACACTTAGGATGAACATTGTCCCCAATGTTCAAGTAAAGAATGTAAAAGTGAAATAAGTAAAACGAATGAAATCAAATACTCCCCTGATTCGCTTGGTATGGATAATAAGGTGGCCAGGTTAGATCTTCCTCCAAGAAAATGAGCAATCAAAGCATCCCTTCCAGAAATATAAATCATCTTCTTGTCATACATAACCTGTAAATCCTGAGAAAACAGACAAGGCAACTTCGCATAAAATCGGTGGTAATCTACATATGCTAATTAATCCTAGAAAACAGAATAAGATATAATGTGTAGGATCGTGTTTTAGGTTGAATATTGTGATTCGGGAGGTCGAGTAATATGAAAGAATAAGGTAGCCATGGTTAGAGAGAGAGAGAGTAAAGAGTAAAGGAAAACTTGTGTTTATTGATAAGAAAGATGAAAGGAAAATAAAAACAAAGTCTCACCCTCCTAGTGAAGTCTAGGAGGGCTTATATAGCCTAACACAACATACTATTGCAATATTACATAACAAGTCCTTGTGTTTTGGCTAAATGGGATAACTAATGTAATCCCGATAATGTCGTTCCATTTTCGTGTTGGGATTATAAACTTTGATCCCAACAATCTTCCCCCAATGGGGCGACATAAGGGATTACTTACAACATTTCCTACAAGGACAAATAAGAATAAAGAAAGGTCTTCATAAGCTCTTCAAATTGCTGAGGATGGCGACAGTTGACGCTCTTTGTCTTCATCTTGTACCTCGGCTTGAGAACTTTTTCTTCACTTGTAGGCAAATGATGTAATATGCATGAAATGGATTAACTTCCCCCCAATTCATGCTGCATCTCTTTAGCAGCTTCTTCGTACACTTCTTTTTGGCGAAGTTTCTGAATCAGCTTCCCCCCAAACTGACAACCGTCTTCAGCAGATTCGAAACATTGATGTAGTAAACAAGTCTTCTAACTTTTGAAGTTTTGAGTACGCAGCGGAATTTGTAGATGACACCGTAAACCACACCAAGCAAATCTGACTAGTCACTTAATCACAGTTATACTCAATGCGGAAGTTCCGTTCGGGGGTAACATGCAAGAAATCAGCAAGATCTTCTCACTTAAGTAGGCTATTTCGCACTTCGCACCCCGCGAGAGTTGAAATGATTACACCAAAATCACAAAACTGAACCACTGATCATCTCTGCGGACGTCTCTCCGGTAGTAATAAAATTGTAAGCTCGATCACGTGAGTCAATTATGCGTCCCTGATGTGCACATTTCTTCCCCCTAATTGCAGATTCTCGTGGAAAATGAGTGTTTTCGCAAAGAAGTCAAGAAAAGTCAAAGAAAGCAAAAAACACCCACTCTCTCTTCCCCCACGATGTCTTCGCGGAATCGGAAGCATACACACTATGTTTATGATGGAAACGGAGGCAGCGTAACCCCATATGTCCAATCAACCGATTATGTGTGAAGTATCCTAAATAGCCCGTGAGAATCAACAGCTGAAAACAACTCTACTCATTTATACTCCTCTCAACTAACTCTTTACCGACCGCATTATCATTCTATCAGCTCTTTGTAGTGACTACTGATGGAGAAAACCCAATATGATGAACTTGAGACTGAAGTAAAATAACCCGAACTTGTGACTTAAACTTGCACTATTGTTTGACTAAGAACCAATACTGAGAATTTCAATAATGGTAGGAAATCATATACCCATCCAACCTACCTTAAATGTATATGAACGTCTCTTGAATCATCCACATCTTTTGGTGACACTTGAGCACTACAACGTAACTCCTTTAAAGTGATAGCTATACAATGTGAGCACAACAACGTAACTCCTTACATCAGGTATAACTAGACAACTCAAGTCTTTGTCATTCGTACGGATAAAAGCTCGAACAAGGATCTCGAAGAATCATGCATCCAACCAACCCCGATATCTTCAGATACTAAGTACACGCACCCGTGAAATTCCACTTCAACCTCAAATAAATAATAGAGAATTAACCCCGTAGTCACATCAAGCGGTTAAATGTCTAAAGCTAGCCCTTTTGACGGTGTTATGAATTTGATAATGGTTCCCGATCTGTCAAAAAAATTGTATCCGTATCCCCAAATATTTGTCACTTTGTCATTTCAACCCCAACAATAATCTTTCAACAAATTATACCAAAGATATAACCATAGAACCCAACATTATGAAAATTGTCGGATTAAATCATTCCAGCTCAAACAAGTGTATAGCAGCCCAGTCAAAATTTTCGGCCCAATTGCTAATCCAAAAAAAACGGTGACAACCCAATCATTGACCCGATCAAAAGAACACCCACTCTATTTACCAGGATATATCTACTACTAACCCTAGTAATACTCATATGTAAACCTTATCTCATTCACACGTTTAACTCAGCCCCCATCTATCTTGTTCTCTCTCTCAAACTCAGACCAACAAAAGATCTCATCTCATAAATAATCATCATCAATCGATCTCAAAAACATGTTTCAGTCAAACAGGACACAAAGAAACACTCTTTCATACTTTGAAGTTCACAAGACAGCAGTTCAAGGTCTCTTTTGGAGGTCTCGGGTAGGTGACTTTGTGTCGTGTTTTTGTTGTAATTGAATCGAATGAAGGGGAGAAATTAACAATCTTGTTATATTTCTCATCTTGTATATTTGGATATTTAAAGAAGGTCAACTTCTGATAGATCTATGATGAAATTGTTCAACTCAAAAAAAATCTTTGAAAGATTGGTATGAAGTTGAATCAATATGAGATAGATTGAATTGTTGAGGGATGGAGAGTGATGGAGAGGTTTAGTTGTTGGTTTTGGTGATGTTGATTTTGATATACGGTCGAGCCAGTGATGGTCTTGAACCCTCGTTGTAAATATCTTTATGGTACTTGAATTTGTATCGTTGACTGATGATGTCATCATACTGAAGTCACGTTGAAAATGGTATCATTAGTAGTGGTCAACTGGTCTTGGTATATGGTATGTGTCGTGGTCATAAGTCTATCTGCTTCATCTTCATCTTCTGTTACAACCTTTTAGTTTCTCTACGCAAAACATTTTCACATTTGGCAGGTCTACGCTTAACCTTACGCGTAGACCTGTTGGAAATCTTACGCGTAGATTATCTTTTGCGTAAACGTGCCATACGCGTAAGCGTAACTTATGCGTAGCCCGTGTCTTTTGCGTAAGTATTACGCGTAAGACTAGGGTTTCTTGCCTAAGTTAAACCTTACACATAACTTGTCCAAGTTATGCGTAGAAAATTGAAGTTTCGCGTAGAAAGAGGGTTTTGACCCGTTGACCATGTTCCGTCGTCCTTTTCCGACCAGATTCCGACTATATTCCGACCTGCTTTTTCTGACCATGTTTTTAGCATCTTTTTGTGCTTCTTTTTTACCATAAAATAATATGGTGCAAAAGTCATTAACTGGACACAATAGCACGGGACAAACAGACCATGTGATATAAGACTTATAAATCAGTGAAAGATAAAGTTTAAGACTTTCTGACCATTTAGACTGTTAAAAACAAAGATAATAATAACAGGTGAAAAAGTTGTAAAAAACAGTTAAAGACTTTGGTATAACATATTCAAAGTGATGATTTTGACAAGATAAACACAACAAAATCAACCAATAACTAAAACCAAGGCTCTGATGCCACTTGTAGGATTGTGTTATAGGTTGAATATTGTGATTCGGGAGGTCGAGTAATATGAAAGAATAAGATAGCCATGGTTAGAGAGAGAGAGAGAGTAAAGTGTAAAGGGAAACTTGTGTTTATTGATAAGAAAGATGAAAGGAAAATACAAACAAAGTCTCACCCTCCTAGTGAAGTCTAGGAGGGCTTATATAGCCTAACACAACATACTATTGCAATATTACATAACAAGTCCTTGTGTTTTGGCTAAATGGGATAACTAATGTAATCCCGATAATGTCGTTCCATTTTCGTGTTGGGATTATAAACTTTGATCCCAACATAATGCTTGTGGAATGATGTTTGCAGATTTCCTGGAGATTATAAATCTGATAATTCAACAAAAACTTTAAGACTCCGTTAGAAAAACAAAACTGGTAAAATTTCCAGATTTTTACACGTGACGCCGTCAAGAGTAAACTCGTGATGCTGTCAGAAGTGACCTGCAGAAATTCTTATGTTAAGTTTCCGGAAAATTTCTGGAAAAACTTGGTCCTACTTCCTGGAAAATCCTGCAAAACTTCATTATGACTCGATACAAGCATTTGACTCTAACAAATACAAATATACATGTTCACTTAATATTGTGGAGAATCATGATCGGTTTTGTTTCTAAAAAACATATTTGGGGTTTCCCCTTACACTTATCTTTTGCAAAAATACCTTTGGGTGAAGTTAAGACTAGGCCAAACAACAAAGTAAAGTATTTCCACTATTTTAGTTTTGAAACATGATCTACCAACAATAAAAATAAAGCATGCATACGGAAACAAATAACAAACAAACAAAATAAAAATCACATAAAATCATGGGTTGCCTCCCAAGAAGCGCTTTTCTTTATTTACGAGTCTTGTAGCTAGACTCAAGGTCATGGGTTACTACGTGACCTCATCGTTGGTTTCACTCTCTAGGTCGTCTCCTTTACCAGTATCGCTTTCATAGTGCAAGTATTTCAGGTCTTCGAACTCAAAGACATCTTTTCGATACTTAGAACCAAGTTTACTAACATCTTTAAAGAACCCACATGATAGATCGGAAGTGTTCTTACATCCTCTCCGCACATCTTCGTCACACAAAATAAGTTGGGAACTTAGCCTATCAAGCCCGTCACAATCGATTCCCTTGAGATCTTTTTTCTTGTACGGTGTTTGGTATGAAACCCTCCAAATTCCATCAGCGAAGGTCATGATTCCATTCCGGTCATCAACTATTAAATTAGTGATTTCACAAAAGGGTGCTCCAAAAACAACTTGAGATAACCTCGGGTCGACATAGTCTTTGATGTTGTCCACGATCGTAAATTCCATAGTGAATGCCATATTTCCTACGAACACCTGGATTTTGTGATCCCTACCAACCACTTTCTCGCCCTTATAAATCATTCCCCATCTACATATGTTGTTATAGTGGAATAGGGACATAAAATTCTTAGGTAGGAATATGTTAATGTAGACGTTATCGAAATACTTATGGCCTCCTTATCTTCCCCGATCCTCCAGCCTTGATCCATATAGATTCCCCTCAAGGGAAGGACGGTACTCGTACACCTCCTCATTACCCCTACGAAAAATTACCTTCTTGACACCGTTGGTGAACAATGCACTACCATCCTTCTCATCAAGGATTACTCCCGATTCATTGATAAAGGGTTTCCCTAGAACAAGGTTGGTTAATGTTTGATTGGTGAAAGGGTCTATGTCATCGGCCACAGTGAGGTTAGTGTTGTAAACAAGTTCTCCAATCATGATTGATAAATCTTTTATTACCATTGCATTGTTGACTCTCTCGTACACTATGCGTTCTGGGAAGGCTTCGTGGTATAGGAAAAGGGGGATTATGTTGACGGAGAGGCTAGGATCTATATGACTATCAGTTAAGAGCTTTTTCTTAATGGTGCAGGGAATCTTGAAAACTTTAGAGTTGCTTTCCTCAGTCCTATCACTACTCCCACTAGTAACATCCTCCATTTCTATCTCGGGTTCCTCTATAATAGATTTACCCGAAATGGCTGAATTTCTCGTATGTATTTTGATGAGTGCTCAAACACTCATCATTTTTGGTCAAATCTGAACTGCAAAACATACAAAAACACTTAGAAACATCAAAATACTGAAAATATTTCAAAATTGTGTTTTAAATGTTTTAGATTCAAAATGAGCAAAAACAAATGAAAAACGTACAAAGTTTGCAAAATTGGCAGTTTCAGTCCCCCAACTTTTAAAAATTGGCAAAAATAGTCCCTGAGCACATATTTTAAAAGAAGAGTCACCAAAGGTCCTTTTGAAATCATAAGTTGTCATATTTAGTCCTTTGGTGAAAATTTCAAAAGTATTGAGAATTTACAAGTTTAGTCCCTGGAGTTTCAGATTTTGGCAGATTTAGTCCCTGGTGGGATATTTTTGAAAGGAAAATCATTTTTTATCCTTGGAAAATCAAAATGTGTCAAAAACAGTCCCTGGGTGAAAGTTTTGAAAAGTTTACATGTTTGGTCCCTGTAATTTGGAAATTTGCATAATTAATCCTCGGGAATTTTAAAAATGGAAAATATAATTTATGATCCTTGGGAAAATACAAGTTGGCAAAATTGGTCCTTATTACATCTTCGGAAAAATTACATTTCAGGCCTAAACTTTCCAGAAATTACACTATTGGTCCTTGTGTTTATTAAATACCATATACCATTTGGACCCTTTGTTACCAAATCCAAAACCAAACCTGCCAAATCCACCCAGCCCACCAATACCCTTGGCCCAACCTCACCACCGGCCCACTCCCACACAAATAAAACACCCCTTTCGTTTTAATATTCCCACCTCAGTCAAACGTTGACCACCCTCTCCCCCACTTGAACCCTGCAATTCCACTGCAACACTCATCATATCCCCCCTCCTCCACCTCAATTACCCCACACCTTGTCCCCACAACCCTCCAAGAGCAATTAATGCCCTCTCACCCTCACAAGTTACCCCAACTTCCATGTGGGATTTTTGGCGCCAAAATCATAATTCAAAGGCCTGGATTGATTGAAGCCAAGCCAAGGGCTGAGATGAAGTGGGATTTCATCAGTGGGGCCCACTAAACCCTAAAGGTTGTCTATATGAAGAAAATCAAGCAAGGAGACAGGGTGTGTAGTTAGACTAGTATAGTTAGTTTAAATTAATGTAAAACTTAGTTTTTCAATTGTAATTTTCATCTCAAAAATCTTGTACTCAGTTTGTTTAAGTGATATGTGAACCTTATTCAAGTTTAAATTCAAGTTCACGTTCAATTCAAGTTTATAAAGTTTTGCTTTAAAATTAAGAATCTAAATAAATGTTATAGTTGTCATCTGTTGTTAATCTGAGTTCCTAAGCTCATATAAGTTCTTAACATAGCTAATATAAGCCACTGGAAGTGGTAATGATAGTTAAAATCATCAAAAGTAAAAAATTCACAAAAATCAAAATAAATTAGTAGAAAAATAAAATTCAGTGTGTATGAAGACTCAAGAAAGGAGCATGGTGGCCTTTTGATTTTCAGGGTATTAGTGACTCAAGGGAGTCTTTAGGAATGGTTCATGGTCCTTGGTTTGTTTGTCCTCAGTTGAATCCAATTTGTAAGACATCTTTTCCTTTTCTGCAGTTCACTGTTTCATCTTCTCATGTTAGTATTTTTTATGTGTTTAAATGATTATTAGGATTAATATAATAAGTTTAAGAAGTTAAGTTGAATGCTTGTTCATGAAAATCTGTGGTTCCTTACTTTCTTAATCTCACTGTAATAATTAGCATAATTTGAATTTTTAGGTACTTGTTGTTTTTATTGAAGTTTAATTGCTCATTTGTGCTTAATAAATCATATTATGTCCTTTTTAATCATTTTCATGGTCTTTATCAGTGGTTGGGTATGAAAATCTCACTTTCACAGTTTTAAAGGTGTGTTTGGCTTAGGAGTGTAATCTGTGTTCTGATGGTTATTTTGTGCTTAGTTTGGCATAAGTAGATTTCTCTAGGTTCTATTAGGTAATTTTAGTCATAAAAACCAGGAATTGTTTGGGTAATAGTCAAAATCACCATTACAACCTTTCAACAGTTAACTGTTGAAGGATTGGTGATCCAAACCCATCCAAATTAGTGCTTATGCTGCTAATGTAGCTTATTTTGAACTTATTCCATCTTAATACAACTTATTTAGTCAATTAGGCTCATTAGAAACTCATCAAAGTTAAAGTAAGTGGTTTAAGTAAAAAGTCTAATTTGCACCTTTCAGATTTTTTCCAAAAGTTCATAGATTTAATTTGAATTTTGTGTTTGATTTCATGGTCTGAAATTTGTTTCCATATGTAGTCTACCATCTCTATTTTAAGATCCCACAATTTTTATAATTTGGTGATTTTTTTCCTTGACCCTAGCTTGCCCTAAAGTAACTTGCAGGGCTGGGATTTGCCCTGCTGTACAGATCAGACACCCAACACCACCACCTTGGTGGTGATTTTCTGACCACCTCAGTGGGCCCCAAGCCACCAATATTGTTCCCTTCAACCCCCCTCCTACCACACTTCATGGTTTGACCTTTGGTTTGACCTGAAACCATGTGGACCCCACTTAGATTTGGCCCTAAACTTTGTCCCTTTTCTGAGCTGCTATTGGTTTTTGGATGTGCTTATTTAAGCTTATTTGCTTATTTTGTGGTCTCCAATTGCTGATCTTAGCTTATACATGTCCACACAACTAGTTTAGATCAGATTTTTCAAGAGTGGGTCCCACTTAAGCTGGTTTGAGCTTATTTTCCACTTTAGTCAACTAAAGTCAACCGTGGAGCCAAAAAGCTCCCACAGTGCTTATTTTTAAGTTGTAAAAATTTTGTTTTCACAAAAGTTGTCTTATTTTAGTGTTAAAATAGTTTAGAAAAAGAAAATTCCAAAAAATCAAGTTTTAATTTCAAGTGATAGTTTCTATTTAATTTTATTTAAATTTTAATTTTCATTTTTAGACTTTTATTAAGTACTTGGTGTTTTTAAATTTTTATTAATTTCCTTTTAAGTTAAAGTAATTTTAATAATTTTCTCAGATTTTTATTATATCATTTAGTATTAATTAGAATTAAGCTTAGTTTTATTAATAATTAATTAATATTAAGTTTTAAATAGCATAATTAGTTTTTATTAAGTAAAACCTAGTTTTTATATTTTTCCTAGCTTTTATATGATGTAAAATAATTTTAGAAATTTTTCTAGAATTTTTACTGTTCATTTAGTATTTTTTTTATAATTTAAAATAGTTTAATTAGGTAATTAATAATTAATTAGTAATTAATTAATAGAAAAATCTCAAAAAGACAAAAATACATATTTTTAGTTTTAAAACTTATTTTTTAGTTATTTTATAATTTTAGGAATTTTATTTTCATTTTTCTAGTATTTAATTAGTATTAAATTATAATTAAGTGTTTTAAATATTAATATTTAGTATTAAATAGTAATTAGTTAATAATAAATAATTAATTAGTGTTAAAATTTATTTTCTTTTTCTAAAATTTTTCTTTTACCTTTAAATTTGTAAAAAGTCATTTTAACCCCCTGGGGGCTTTCAAATTTAAGTTTTCACTTTTTATTTTGTACGTTTACGTTTTATTAAAATGCAAACGTACGCGTTTTAGGTTTTAATCATTTCTGGTTTTTATGATTTCATAGTCTTATTCATATAGCTTATTTAAGCTATTTCTTTGTAGATTCCTTAGTTCAATCAATCACAAGCCCCTTTCCATCCAAATTCACCCGATCACAAACCCGTTTGTTAACCATCACACCTCGTCGGGACATAACGACCCGAGGAAACACTGTATTCCGTGGAGCATTGACTCTAAGCTGTTTGACTTGATTGACCATTCCTTGGTCAATTTAGGTTGACCGTTTGGAGCCAATCACATTTTCGATCTCTCTTTTCCCTCATCCGATTTGCTAGACTCTTGTGTGGTTGACTGCTCGAATGAGTTGGTAGGGCTTTTGACCAACTCGTGGTCCAACCTTGAGGTTTCATCTTTAGCTGTATGACCCATATTTCCAGTTTTATGTTGGTTCAGGTTAGGTGTAGAAGCAGATATCGTGGTGATAGTATTTACGAAATGGATCGGTCCCAGTGGATTGGAAGGGTCTTTCGCTTTTGGTGATAGATGTTTAAATAGCTTACTAGGACTTTTTATTTTCACAGGAGAGGTTGGCGGATTCATGATGGTAACAGATTTGACCTCATCAGCGTGAATTGGTTTATTAACAGCGTGCTCTCTGATAGTAGTTAACAAATTACAAATCTTGTTATTCATATCGGCTTGCTGTTGTCTAAATTTAGCCTCGAGCGCACAGAGCTGCAATTCTTGAGATAGAATGAATTTTCACAAGGCATCTTCACAGCTTTGCCTAGGAGTGCTCTGTGATGGAAAATGCTCGGACCATTTGAGTGGGGAGGAGTCATTGAAGGATACGATCCGCGTTTGGTACCCTCTGAAATTAGGTTTATCCTTCCATGCCTCATAGGCCTTGTCAGAGTTTCGAGGGCCCGACAAACTTGTGACGATGTGAATTCGTTATAAGCGCGTTTTGGAAGCTCCATGCAGTTATGAGTTTCGTGAGGGCCATTACACAATTTACATGCAGAAGCGATTCTGCTCACTTGGCTTGAAGGCTTTTGAGCTTCGTAAGATTTCATGAGAGACTTGACTCGACCTTCAAGTTCCATGATCCTACGGTCGGGAGTGATAGAATTGTTCGAAGGCAAAGATATTGCCTTGACCGTTTTGTTCAAATCACGTAGATCGTTCCAACTTTCGTTGTCATAGAGAGCAAGATCTTCTATTCCGCACTTAGATCACGTAGCTTACCACCGGCCGATTGGTCAATGGCTCGCCTTGTGGAGAGATCGATATGGTCATAGAAGATTTGGACTTGTAGCCAAAGATCTATGCCATGATGAGGGACTTTTTGGAGTAAGTCCTTGAATCGAGTGCATGCCTCATATAGAGTTTCATTTTGACGTTGTTGGAACATCAAGATGTCATTTCTAAGCTTGGTAGTTCTCCTCGGTGGGAAAAATTGAGCAAGGAAACGAGTGGTGAGATCATCCCATGAGGTGATGGACCCCGCGGGTAATCGCTCAAGCCATTAGCTAGCTTGATCACGTAGAGAGAATTGGAATAGGCGTAATCGGGTTGACTCTCTAGTTGTAACATCAAGGTCTATGGAATCTACGATTTTAAGGAAGTCCTTGAGATGTTGATTAGGATCTTCGGAACGAAGTCCATGGAATGCACATCCGCTTTGCACCAACCGGATGGTGTCGGATCGCAAGGGGGTCACATTGGCTCCGGTGAGCTCAATAGTATTTCGATAGACTTGGTGGCTAGGTCAGGAATACTCTCCTAAGGTTCGGGGCCTAAGAGGTTCTAGTGGTGGGTTTTGTTGTGGTGGGATGACGGGTTCAAAGATGTTCTGATCGTCCATGATGTCGGATGGTAAAGATTACGAACACAAACACGAAGAAATGAGATAGACTAAAGAAAACCTAAAAAAAATAAAAATAAAATCTTACTAGAAAGGAATCTAGCAAGTAGACCTAATAAAAAGAGATTCTAACCTGGACAATAACTATTCCCCAGGCTGCGGCGCCAAAAACTTGATGCGTAGGGATTGCACCAGGCTTTACCTCTCGAGGGATCTCGAGAAGCTTACAACCCCCACCAGGTAGTGTACCTGATCGATGTAGTATAGTATAATGACAAGTACCGGGGGATTGATCGTTCAGCTAGGAATAGTGTCGCTAGGATTAGAAAACCTAAAGACTAGGTTTAGAGATGAGGGATGATTCTTTTTGTATTTTTATATTTTTATGAAAGCAATTAAAAATCTCGGGTTTGAAGGAGTTGGCGGAATTAGTTGCTAGTCAACTAACCCAATACTAAGATGCAATCAAAATAAAATACTAAAAATGAAAATAAACTATATTATACTAAAGTTATGAGCAATATGTAAGAGAATTGTGTTTACTTAGATTTCACTACTCCCTAGATATCTTTTACACGTTAATTACTTGTTATAGTTGCGTGGATGACGGATTGTATTCCTTAATACCATTAATGGGGTGGCGTAATCCTATGAGCGCCTACTTCACTCCTATGTCGAGCCAGCTAAGAAGCTCCTAACATGGGATCACTAGAATTTGCTCATGCATTAAATACAACCAATAAAACTAGTACACATCGGTTCATGTTTCCTAAGACGTTCAAGCATGTTACACAATGGAGATCTGCCAGTTTTGTTAAGCCTAACATTGAAATCATTCATCCAATACAACCATAAACAAGTAATCAACACATAATTAACATCTAGGTTTCACTAGATCTAAGAAAACACAAGATAAATCTAGCCTAGCATGTTAAAATCAAGACAAGCAAAAGATATAATCAACCAACACATAGACATATTGATTGAATTAAGAGAAGACTTATCTCAATAGAACATGAAGGGATTCAAGGGGTTAAAAAACTTGAAAGTACTGTAAAATATGACCTAGGGTTTACAAAGTTCGGCCCTAGTTTTCTCCACACAAGTTCCTCCTTAAAGAATGAAAAATAGAAAACTATATATAGAGTTTGATAGGTGACGGCGTCAAGAACAAAAGTCTGACGCCGTCATCTCGCCGCCAAATAGTTCCTCGGACTGCCTAGATCTGGGTCTGACACCGTTATGTATTCACCTTATGCAGGCCGTCACCAAATTAAATCTTGACGCCCTTGTTGTGACGCCGTCAGGTTTGCACTGGGTCGTCATGGATTTTACTCCTGACGCCGTCAGGATCTTCCTCTTGACGCCGTCAGGTACTGTTCTCAGCATGGAAAATTAAGTCGTTGGCGTTTTCTCCACTTTTATGCTCCAAAAACGTCTGAATTGCTTCCTTTTCCAAATTTCACTCCCAAAGTACCTAAAATCACAAAAGGAACGATTTAGGGTAATATTTGATCAAATAAATTCAATTCCGGGCTTAAATGACCCCTTAAAAGTGGTTCATTTTTCGCCTCATATACTATATCTTCATAAACTCAGGGATTACTATGGATTTTACACCACCCGATTATCCCGAGCCTTTATACCTAGGTCTCATGGTTGCAATTCATACGCAAGAAATTAAGCAAGTGACTTTACCTAGAGATACCAAAACTTATGACGAATCTCCATCATCATCTGTAGGATCTTCTTCACTATTTAGTCCATCATCGTTCATATGATCTTCTTCACCGGTTAGACCAACTACACCACCACCCGACTATTCCTTCGAGGAATCTATGATTGCGGAATTAGATAATTCACTGTGGATTATATTGAGACCTTTAGGAGGTGAACTAGCTCCTGAGAACCTAATGCCTATTAGAATATCCATCTCTAGTTTTAGATTTTCAAATCTTCCGTTATATTCTACAATGTTCTAAATGTTAAAACTTTTATCTCAAATCTTCCGTTATATCCTACAATGTTTTAAATGTTAGAACTTGTATCTCAAATCTTTCGTTATATCCTACAATGTTCTAAATGTTAGAACTTGTATCTCAAATCTTCCGTCATATCCTACAATGTTCTATTTGTTAGAACTTGTATCAAATAAAATATCTCTGTCGAAATTTTCATAATTTATATTATGTTCGACTTATGATATTATTCTTATCTCGCGTTATTCTACAAACGTTGTTAGAATGGCTCCCACGAGATCGTCAACGTCTGCTGCTCCAACCATGACTCAGGATGCCATCCGGCAACTAGTCGCTGACAGTGTGACTGCGGCACTATAATCTAGAGCTGCTAACATGGCTAACGCCAATAGAAACCCTGAACCGAGAGAGGTTCCTGTAGCAAAGAAGAGCAGCTACAAAGAGTTCATGAGCTGCCAACCTTTCAATTTCAAAGGTACAGAAGAAGCTGTTGGACTAATCCGCTGGTTCGAATAGAGCAAATCAGTATTCTCCCTGTTAGTTTTATAAACATAAATTAATAGTTGAGTGTTAGGATCGAACTCGAGATCACGGGATTGCACACTTTACATATGAAGAGTAAATGAATAATTATTTATAAATGTTATATATAATTATTAATAAACACAAAACGAGTAATGACTGTTAGTATTTAACGGAAAATGGCTAACGACTGTTAGACAAATATTAGAAAAGTTATATATGCGAATTATTGGAATGTTAAGAAGGTTCCGGAATCCCTTGGGGAGTTCCTAAACCGATCGGCCACAATAGGAGGGCACCTCCTTTGTGCCTTGGACTCCAAGTAATCTCACCTATATAAACAAACCCAAGGTTATTTGTTTCTCATCTCTTGTACCCAAATACTTGATGTTTTTCTCTCCTTTTCTCTCTAAAATCGATCTTTCAATCCCTAAACCCTAGGGATTCGATTTTTGCATTCAAAGAGTTTTTGTGTTTTAAATTACTTGCATAATCTTTTACTTGAATTAGTACGTGTGTACAAGAACGTGATATAACCACACTATTGGTTATATCTTGGATTGAATAACAAAACGATAAGGGGTTATTCATGTAATCCACATAAACCCTAATTAGGGTTTAAAAGTTGAAGATTTGCTTTATGATTCTTGTTCAGGCTAGAATCACAACGGTATGTTTACTATTTAATATTGATTAATTAATTACATATTATATGATCTTGTTATAACGCTTCCGCACTTGCTTTGATGTTTTATGTGTTTATATTTAATGATTGTCATGTTATATAATTCCAACACTCCCGTAGCAACTGTACTAAAGTCAAGTTTGCTACTCGTACTCTTATAGAAGAAGCTCTATCTTGGTGGAACTCATATGCCCAACCTATGGGTATTGAGGAAGCTTATAAGACCAGCTGGACTGAGTTCAAGAATATCGTTGGGAGATCCTGCTCCTTCTGCTGGTTAGAATCTCGGTGAGGCTTTTTGCTCTTTTGTTTCTTCTTCTTTTTCTTCTTCATCATCATCATCTTCTTCTTCTTCTTCTTCTTTTTCTTCTTCTTCTTCTTCTTCTTCTATTTTTAAGAAAAGGCCGATGTTTTAAAAAACCTCGTGCATGCCTACTGAAGATAAGGTTAACAAAGCATGACTAATATCAAACAAATCATTTTTGTTTCGTCTATATGTAAGAACTGAAAATAAACTTATCATATGAAAACAGTTATAAACGTCTGATGTTATTACGGTGTTATTGTGTTGGTTAATTTAATAGGCACTCCAGAAGAATAAGAGATAGGACTTTTGTTCAAGCGTGTTGTCCGTAAGCACTGGCGCGGGCCACTGCTAAGAGCATCTGGTAAAATCTAAATCCTCTCTTATTCTTCTGGAGTGCCTATTAAATTAACCAACACAATAACACCGTAAATCCTCTCTTATCCATTGAACAAATGTCCTATCTCTTCTTCTTCTGGAGTGCCTATTAAATTAACCAACACAATAAATCCTCTCTTATCCATTGAACAAAGGTCCTATCTCTTCTTCTTCTGAAGTGCCTATTAAATTAACCGACAAAATAACACCGTAATATGTATTATGGTGGCTCGGTCTAAACTCCTAGTAGTATTATTTATGCTAAATATGGTCAAATTCAACCTTGGCATGTTATCATCTTTTCATACTTGACTTTCATATGTATTAGTTCACAGCTTCTAGATTCAATGGATAGCAAAAGTAATTTTAACCTTTTTTTTTTTTTTTTTTTTTTTTTTTATTATTATATATATATATATATATATATATATATATATATATATATATATATATATATATATATATATATATATATATATATATTTTTTTTTTTTTGGTAAACATATTATAAAGCAAATGCAGTTTCACATAGAGATGTTGTTTTACATATCAACATTAAAATAAAAAGCAAGTCGATTTTGTAAAAGTGATTACTATCAGGACTTATATAAAGGAATAGTTGATACTTTCTTAATCAATGGATAGCAAAGAGCTCGATACTTTTACTCGATCTATTTACTTTAGGGACCATAAACCATCATATAGAGTCAAGAGGCTTCTACCTGTTGATTGTACGACATTCGTTGCTATTTTGATAACAGTCATAATGCTGGATTTTCTTAAAACTGAAATAAACTTATCATATAAAAATGTTGTAAAATAACCTGATGTTTATTAATGGTGTTATTGTGTTGGTTATGTAATTGGCATTGCAGGTGAGTTCAAGGAGCCCCTGTGGCGCTGTGCCCGTGTGCTCCACTTTGAGGATCGGTCGAATGGCAGGAGCATGTTGGCCTTGTAGCTAGTGGTCGGGTTTAGATGTGTAGTTATTAGTTATGCTAAATACGATCAAATTCAACCTTCGCATGTCATTATCATTTAATTAGATCTTGACTTTTGATTATGTGAATGTCTGTAACGTATTTTAGTTGTTACGTTTAACCTTATAAATATTTAACTTAATTGTGATATTTGAATTTATAACTTATGAAGATAATTTTGGCCCGATTCGATCTTTACTTTTGACTTCTTAAATGGTATCAGATTTAGTTACTGTTTATCTTCTAACTTGAGAGAATCTCAATTCTTTTGATAGTGATAGTCTTTAGAGTTTGATTTACAAAATGAATTCTACTACAATTTAATTTACTGTTAGAAATTGAATCATCCATTACAATCAAGTACGTAGTACTTATTATGCTTTCATGTTTTCAGATTGCATCCATATTTTCAAAACAATTAACCAATTATAATTATCCATTCGTCAACCACATCCAATGATGGGCCACTTCAATAGCTATAGAAAAGCCCAACATTGTCCAATATTTTGTTCGTTGTGTCATTCTTGCCTAAAACAATGATTTTAGCTGTCACAACTCACAACACAGCATGGTAAATGAAACTGAAATTTTTATATTTAATTTGTTCCAATGATGTTCTGTAACTCTTTTCATCGCTAGATCACAGTTTTACTTTCACCTGACGAACACGTTGAACATGAATTCACGAACATATATATTATGTAACATTTACGTATAAATGTTTTGCCAATCTTCCAACAACAAACTTTGAAGAAAAAAAAAACTGTTGGTAATTTATTATTATGAATAATGGTTTGCTTTTTCTAATATACAGATGATCTTCTTATTAGCTACTTCAAATCGCTTGAAATTCTGTATAAAAACTATGCTTGATAAAGCAAGTTCAAAAGGTAGTTTTTAATACACAATTTAAACAAAAACAATTTATGAAAAAATAAAATTGTCTGTGCTTCCAACAAATGTAATTTAAACAAAACAATTTATGAAAGATCTTTATGTGTCCGCAATATCATCATCAAGCTGCGAGTCCTCATTGAGGTCTGGAATTTTGATCTTCTTAGCGATCTGAACCGCTTCTTCCACGTGTCTGGTAAGAGCAAGGGTCTCATGGATCTCAGAGCTATTGGCGTCCCTTTGCTCTTGCTTGTGCCACCGAATATGGCCACAGAAGGCCTTTTCATGATGCATATTTCTCTTGCATATTGGGCACATGACTTTCCGCTTAGATGGGTTGCTTGAAGATACACCACAACTGGTACCACCAGTTACAAACTGGCTAGTTATTTGCTGCATTTGCTGGGCACCCTGATGGAAGGTGACACTCTAAATATGGTTCACGAGGCGTTGTTGTTGCCTCAGCACTTGTGGAAAATATAGGTTGAAAAACTTGATATGAATTATACGTTAGATGGTATAATCAAAGTCGACTTAAGTTCAAAAGTGACACTCTCAAATATTTAAAATTAACCTGAATTAAACACATATTGTTTGATCAAAACTCGACTAAGTTGCTTGCCATGAAACTTAATTCATTAATTAAGGGACTCTTCAAGTCAAAACAAGAGAGCTATTCAGATAACGATTCTAAGCACTCCAAAATGTATTTTGATTAGTGAAATTGTAACTGCTAATTGCACCTATTAACTCTATAGTTTAACAGGTTAGGTTTAGTGATTTCATTATATAATTATTCACATGGAAGTTATTAAGTCCTTAATAAGGGGATCTACATGGTTGTAGATTAGTTAGTTTTGAAATATGGTTCGGATTTAGAGTTTAAACAAACATTACCTTTGAATATTACTATTTTTCTCAAAGTTAAACATAAGAATTTGGTTCTGTAACAACTTAAAAATACTAGATGTCATTTTTCAAGTTATTTTGATACCATTCATACTCTAGAAATGTCGTTCACCAAAGAATAGTAGCAAAATATTATCATTAAATCAACTTTGCCATGCTCTTTGTTTGACGTTAAAAAATTACAAACAATTAACAAAACTTCTACCTATCAACTATACAAAAGATCGATCAACATTTTCGCATCTCATTTTGCAACTTGTGTTCATATAATCTGTATATAAATAATCATACATGTCACAAAACATGTTAAAATCGACATTAGAATCCAACGAGCCGAATTAAACCCGTCGTTAAAATTCAAGAACTTGATCATCAAAGACTTTTGATCGTCCTTACTTATTCCATTTTACCATTCGTGGTTGTCGATGATTCCATTGCTTTTCTTCGAATCCATCTCATTTTCACGAACGAATTCAAGAACATGAATAAAAAAGCACCATTGAGGATGGAATTGATAATCCAAGCTCTAATTCCATTGCATCCACCTCCCCATATTTGCAAAAACAGAACTCCACAATGACACATTAAATTCAAACCCAATAAAACTATCTGAATATTTGCTACCAATGGAAATGACACTGTTGGTAATCCTAACTCAACCCAAAACCGATATCCATAGACAATGGAATAAGTAAACGTCGAGAACACTATTTCAAGTACTTGAAATGATTGCGAAAATTCAAGCCATAGAAATGACATCACCATTGGAATGGAATTAGTGATGAGTTGGAATAATGAAAGCCTTCGGCGTCTTAAGATGGTGAAAAAGGTCCGGATCAAGTGTAGGTAACGTGATAGGTAAAATATATATGACCAAAAGAACACACGCCCAGAAGGGCGTGTGCCAAGTGGAAAACATAGGAGCCATTGGAGTGGCGTTTTAGTTCTGCCCCATAACCATCTGGTGTCCCTGATCTCTGCAATAGCAGAGGCTAGGGTCCCAACCAGTATGGTGGCAGACATAATTGACATGACAAGGCTGTGCAGGGCCGGGATGGGGCCTAGGGGGACAGGACGGGTGTGGTGGCGAAAGAGAAGGAGAAGGACGTGAAGGGTGACGGATACCACAAAGTAGAAAGCGATGGACGCGAATAAAAAGACCCATGTCGCGCCCCATGATTGGGCATGGCTCCATCGGAACCCAACCACAGTCGGGTGCTCCGAAAACATGTAATTTATGTGTTCCAACATGAAAAATGATGGTTTATATGGTATTTTGAAGATGAAAAGTTTGTAGGTTTGATTGAGAATGAAGATTTTATATGAATACAAAAAGTATGGAATTGATTGGGTCTTTAGAATCGTGGAAAATAGGGGTTGACTTTTGAATTTGAACCTGAAAATGAATTTATTCATGAATCAAAAATGGCATGCTGATGTTGAAGCTTACTTCATTTTTATGGAATGTTCTTTTGCATTTTCGTCCTCATTAGCATCCTCTTCATGAATTTCTATTCTTAATTCTTTTTTATGTTCATCCTTAATAATTTACGAGAGTTTTCTAATAAGTGCTTTTTGGTTTATGATTAAATATTTATATCATGTTTTGATAACAACAAATTCAGTATGTTAAATAAAGTTGTTATTAAGCCTTTGCTTTTATTAATTTTTTCTTATTGGATGATTAAACAACATACTCTACCTGGATGACGATTGTACTTACGAAAATTCAAGAACCAACAATTTTAATATGTTTTGTAATGTCGAGCCACGTGTTTCTTGGATACAAGAAATTGATAGATCCATGCATTGAAATTTCCTACTTTTTTCTATTAATCTGTTTCAAGTTTCATTTATATTTGAGTAAATTACATGGTTCGTCAATGTGGTTTACTAAAAATCCTTAATTGAGTCCTTATAGTTTCATTTGCATTTTTTGATTCTTATAGTGAAACTAGTGCACGTCGTCTATCCTTATACCCAAACCCAATTAAGTATCCACGTTATCTCACCCCACCCCAAGGGTATTTCTGTCTTTCCATCTCTTGCACTTATTTTACTCACAGTTAGGGTTATTAAAACACACAAACACAAAATAAAACGCACACAAACACAAACACAAGCACCAAAACAACACAATACAGTGATTCGAAGATGGTTTTTTGTCATTGTGGAAAACGTGCAGTGGTTCATACATCATGGACACCAACGAATCCAGGTCGCAGGTTTTATGCTTGTCCTGATAGGGTAATGATTATTGATTATTGATTTGGTATTTAGGGTTTGATGATTATTGATTAAAGTGCTTAATTATTTGATTTTGTTTTCTTGTATAGAACTCTGATTGCAGGTTTATTGATTTTATGGACCCCCCAATGTGCCAGCGTTCAGTTCAAATCATACCTAGGCTGTTAAGGAAAATCAACAACCTTCAAGCCAATTTGAGACAAGTTCAAGATGATCGTGATAGGGTCAAGAAATACCTGATTAGGACTTGGATTGGAATTTGCTTGTTTGTTTTGTTCAAGATAATATCTTAGACTGGTAAGATGTTGTAGGTTGTTATGTAGGTCTAAGTTGTAACAACAACAACCTATGTTTTGTATTTTGGTAACCTTAATTAATGAATGGGTTGTTATGTAGTATTGTTTTTGTGTTTACTTATTGGTGAATGAGTTGGTTTAGTATCAGTAAGTTGTAAGGGTTACATGGGTTGGCAGGTTTAAAATGGGTCAAATGATGGTTACATGGTTTGGTTGGTTAAAAATGGGTAAAAGATATGTGAATACAAACATACTGCCATCACTTCATTAAAGATAAAAATTGACTATAAAAAGTCAAATAACTTAGTTCTTAGGTTTACATCATCATTATTCTAGATCATTCAAGCCTTACACAAAGACTCAGATTAAGCCCTTTTGTTTTTTCCATTCCCCTTTGAACCATCTTTTGGAAAGCTTTCCAGTGTCCTCCATTAGAATGTTCTCACCTGCAGACTTCTTTCTTGCCTTTGGTGGCTACCAACTTGTGGATGATAATGTGGAGGAAGGATAGTGGTTGGAATGGTACACTTTGTCCATAAGCTTTTATGTCTGATGGGATTAATATGGTGACTGTATACTTCTCTCCATGTATCTAGCCTATAACAAGGATGTACCCAACTTTCAGGCAATCCCACCTCCATGTTGTTGGCTGCCATATTCCAATTACATGCAACTGCATGCTTACATGGTAGCCCAGTAAGTTCCCATTTTCTGCAAGTGCAAGTCCTCTTTTGCACATCAACCACACGTACATCACCCCAAGGACCTGTAACCCCATACAAATGCCCTCCATTAAAGTGAGGAATGCAATCTTTAGCTTGAGCCTTCACCACATTAAACAACTTTGTAGCAGTGGGTGTAAGTGGTCCATCATTTTTCTCTATTATTAAACACAGGAATTTTCCCTCTACATTCAGCCCTCACTCTCACTTTATCATTCTTTTTAAAATACAGTGATCTCCTAGTTTCAATGAAATGCTTATGCACCATGTCTTTTACCTCAACAGCACTAGTAAATTCTTGACCCACAAAAAAATGAACCTTATGCAGTCCACCATCTTTATCATCACTCTGTTTCTTAAGATGTTTAAGTTTTTGATCAATGCTGAACCGTCAGATTATTATTAACCAAGGTCAAAAAGTCAAAGACAGCTCAGGACTGATGCTTCCGTGGAATACAGTGTTTCCCCGGGTCGTTTATCCCAACGAGGCGTGAAATCTGTAATAAAACGAATTCGTGATCGAGTGGTTTTGAACAGGAAAGGATAAAAGTGTGTGTGTGTGTGTTTAACTAGGGTTTTATAACACAAAATAACTTAAATAAACTATTTTAACGATTACATGAAAGCTAGGTATCTAAAACGTATAAACGAACACCAATTTAAAATCAGACGCGATTGCGTACTGAGAAAAAGGTGAGTTTTAAGAAAAATAAACTACAAGGGTTAAAATTGAAAATTCTATAAACTTAAACTTAAAATAAAATTAAATTAAAAAGAAAACTATTTTTTAGATTATTTTATTATTTATTATTAATTATTTAATTAAAAACTATTTAACTATTTAATTAAAACTATTTTAAATTAAACTAGAAATGATAAAAACTACAAATTAAACTAAAAACTTATAAAAATAATTTCTAAAACTTAAAATGAACTTGAAAAAAGTATAAAAAATAAAAATAAATATTTTTGTCTTTTTATGATTTTTTTATTAATTAAAAACTATTTATCTTAATTAAACTATTTAATCTAATTTAAATTACAAATATTATTAAACTAACTTAGAAAATTATGAAAAAAAAAATTATAAAACTATTTTATAACATTTAAAAGCTAGAAAAAATATAAAAACTAGGTGTTACCTTATAAAAATTAATTATGCTATTTAAAACTTAATTAATAACTAATTATTAATTAAACTAATATTAAATCTAATAAATACTAAATGGAAAGTTAAAATTATAAAATTTTTTATACAACTATATTAAAGTAATATAAACTTTATAAAAATATAAAATTACCTAAAACTAATTAATAAGCTATTTTAATAATTTATTACTAATTATTATTAATTACCTAATTTAACTACTTTTAATGATAATAAATATTAAACTAAATTCTAAAAATCTGAAAATTTTTATGTAACTAATAAATGTTGACAGAAAACTATAAAAAATATAAAAAGTACTAATCGTATAACAAATAAGCAGTTAAATAAGCTAACTAGGACTTAATAAGCTAACTAAACTACAACCTATATAAATATGTATAGAATGCATAATAAAACGGAACTGGTGCCCCAGTGCAATGGAAGGGGTGTGGGGAATAAGCATGCTATCTATCCTGAGGTCCTGAGTTCGAATCCCACCCACACCCAATTTTTTTTAACTTTTTATTTTTTATTTTTTCTTTTTACACAACTAATAAATAAGCAATAATAACCAACTTTTATAAAGGAAACTTTTTTAAATCTCTCAAATAAGCTCTGTGTGAGCTTATTTTGCTAACAGATGGTGTTTTAAGTTCAAATGAGATTTTGAAATATAGCAACTATCCAACTCCACAATAAGCCAAACCAAATAAGCTAATAAGTCAACTAAGCAAATACAAACATTACTAAATCCATGAACAACAACAAGCAACAACAATGAACAACTACAAGATCAAACAGATAAAGAAAATCAAACAAGCTCAGCAAATGAACAGCAACAACAGTAAAAAAATTAAGCCAAAAGAAGGCTCAAACTAAGCTATCTAATAAGCACTAATGGGAAAACAAAAAGCAAAATTCTAAAGACTACCTAAGAGGCTTTCTAAATCAACAAGTATTATCCTAATCCACCCAGAATTCACCAACTTATTCTCAATTGAATTTTTTGCAAAACTGGGGGTGCAGGGGATATCTCAGTCAACAACCCAACTTCCAACACAAATTTCTATGTCCAAACCACTTTCAAAATGAGATTTTCTTTTTGATTTAGTTACAAAAGCTGGAAAGGAACCTAAATCAACAACTTTTATCCATTTTCATTATCATTTGAGTCCTAGAGACTGATTTGAAATTTGCTCCAAATCTGAGTGCGTACTTTTTGACTTTGCAAGTTTTTGAAAGAAGTTTGACTTATGTGAGATTTGGCTGACCAATGATTACTGAAAATGTAATAATAAACAAGTTTAAAGTTTAATTATCCTAGATGACACTATTATCTATTGAAATGCAAAATCTCAGTTGCTAAATATCACATTTGGACACAGATTTGAGCATTTAGGTGATTTTTGACTTTTTAAGTTGAAGGCTGCAATTTTATGACTCAAATGACTTTAATATAACCTAGGGAGTCTATTTATTACAAGTAAACAGCAAAACAACAACATTGTCACAGTTTACACCCATCTACCAAACACCCCTATATTGAGCTGTTTAACTAGGTTTTGCAATTCTAAATCTGAAACTACCAATCTAATGATCCAACAAGTTACCAAATCTATATTAAAGGTTAAATGAGCACTAAATTTAGACAGAGTACACTAAGAACATAATGATGCAGTTTATACTAAATGAAATCAGTAGGAACTCAGATTTAGACTAGAACATGTAAGAGCACAACATGAGCATATAAACAGCATTAATAAGCTACAAATGCAGAATTTAAACTACTAATACAGAAACTATACTAATTCTAAGGTAAATGCAGGTAGTAGACTTACTTGATTGAAGGCTTAGTTAGACTTTGAGGCTTTGAGCTATGGCAGCTTGATGTAAGTTCACTGATGCTATTGAAATATGAGATAAGCTCACAAAAAGTTATTGAAGAACTTTATGAGCTTATCAGAAGGGGAATGAGCTTATTGGAAGCTTATGTACCTTTAGTAATTACTATTTTTTTTTATTTTTATTTTTTTTATATATATTGAAACTAATGGAAATAATAGCAGAAATTGAATTTGGAAAAGCTAATGTAAACTTAATTGAGCTCAAAAGTACCACTAATAACAACAATAGACCAAGGCTACTTAATAAGCTAAATTTGACTGAAAATATGTAATACCAAGCTATGATGAAAAATTGTAAACAACCAAATAAGATTAAGCTACACTATCACTACCCTATACTAGATAAGCCATAAAACACAGAGATAAACAAACATAAGCAATTGAACAGTAACATGTGAAAATAATTGAAAAGGAGTCTTACAATGGTCCTTTGCTTAACCAATGGTACCACAGTCAGTCACAACACACTCCTAACACCCCCCATAGGGTTCTAAACCAGGGCCATCCTTAAGCTACCCTGCTCCTTGCTTCTTTGAACACTGCTTTCTTATATTTTTTTATTTTTCAATGATTTTCCTTAAATTTTTAATTATTTTTTATTAATGATCACAACTGAGTAACATGCCTTAGATACTTAAGAAAACTTTGAAGTGAACCCAAATGAACTTACAGAACCACTAAATAACAACAATTAACAATTTAAGATGAATTTGTCAAATCCACCCACAATTGCTAAATTTGAGCTGAGAGAACAAGTTTAGAATTAAAGCTTCAAGAAAGGTTTAACTGCATTAAATAAACTTAGTACAACATGATTTAATTGAAAATACAAATGAACAAGTAATTTAAGCTACCTACGTTACACTACTCCTAAAACTAAACTAACTATCCTTCTCTTCTGCATCCACTTCCTTTTATAGACCCTCAGCTTGTTCCACGTGTCATCAGGAGTGAATCCCACCTCTTTCCAGCCTTGATTCGTGTCTAAATTATAACACCTGTAAAAAAGATTTTTGGCGGGAAAAGTGGTTTTAAGCAATTGGGGGTTGTGAGGGTTTCTAATGGTTGATTTTGGAGGTGGAGGAGACAGGGGATGGGTTTAGTGAGCATAGGTGGTGGAGTTGGAGTGTTGGCAGGTTAGGGGTGTGGTGGAGATGGTGGGGATGAAACGTGGCATCACCTAAGGTTATCTTAAGGGGTGGGTTTGGTTTAGAAGGTGACAGGTAGGGGATGAGGTGGAGTAGGAGGAAGGTGGTGGTGGAAGCAGGTGGTGGAGGTGGAGTGTGGAAGCAGAAGTAAGAGGTGGAGGTTAGGGATGAAGTGGGAACGGGTCAACGAGGGTCAAACCAGGTTTTATTATAAAAGGGAAAATGGGCTTATTTATTGATTGGGCTTTGGGATTATGGACTGGACCAGGTTTGGTTTGGTTGTGTTTATTTTTGGATTTGGATTATTAATTTGGTTTGTAAATATTTAGCCCATGGATCTTTTATGTAAATATCTAATTTCCAGGGACTAAATCTGTAATTATTCCAAACTTTATCAAAAGGTACTTTTTTGTCATGTTGTAATAATATAGGGACCTTTTTGATAATTTCCACAATAAAACAACCGGGGACCATTTTTGCCAATTTTCAAAGTTTGAGGGGTAAAAAATGTAATTTTCCAAAAGTTAATCAAAAATGACTTGATTTGTTAATTATGAATAGTACAAGGGTATATTTTGATAAATTTCCATTTTTAAAATACCCAGGGACTATTTTTGCCATTTTTGAAACTTCAGGGACCAATTTTGTAATTTCCTCAAACTTTTTATCCAAAGGTTAAATTTGATAACTTTTGAATTCCTAAGGACTAAAATTGACTTTTCTTTCCAAAATAAACTTCCAGGGACTAAAACTGTCAAGTTTTGAAACTTGGGGGACCTGTTTTGCCATTTGTGCATTTTTGAACTTTCAAGGGTAAAATTTGTAATTTTATGATTCCTGAGGGACTTTTGTTGACTTTTCTTCAAAATAACTTTCCCAGGGACCATTTCTAACATTTCTTGAAAGTTCAGGGACTGATTCTGCCAATTGTGCAAACTTTGCACGTTTTTCATCTGTTTTCAATCCTTTTGCACCTGAAACATATAAAAACACATTTCAAAGATATTTATAGTATTATGTGGTATTTCTATGTGTTTTTAACTATTTTCGTATTTTAAACAGGACAAAAATGATGAGTTTTTATGAACTCATCAATCCCCTACACTTAACTATTGCTAGTCCCTAGCAATCTATAATCCAATAACAACCCGTTTTCAAAATTTAATGGTTTTAATGTCTCTTTACCAAAAGCCATTACTTCTGGAGTAGCCAGGTGTGAGAACTGTGGTACACCTGATAACCGTGTGATTTTGAGCAAACCACCAGCTGTCAACGGATTTGATTAGTCTTTACCAAAAGCCGTTTGCTTCTGGACTAGCCAACTCTTGATGGACTAAGTCAACATCTTGGTGAGCTGATTACCAATTATGGATTTTCACTGCCTTTACCACAAGCCATAACCTTGCGGGCTAGCCAACTCATTTGCTTTATGGGATATGGGGAGTTGAAGAACCATACAATTTTTGGCAAATTGCAAGCCATAAACGGGTTTGAGTTATCTTTACCAAGAGCCGTTTGCTCCTGGATTAGCCAGTCCTTGTGTGGATTAGACATGGCGGACTAATAACCATTTGTTGTGTTAATGCCAAGTACTTCATTAAGTGAAAATTTTGAAAAAAATTTTCAAATTTTTGGCAAAAACGGGGGTACTAGATATATAATGTAATTAAATTCGCTAGAATTTCCCCCCCTACACTTAGAAATGAATATTGTCCTCAATATTCATAGTCCCGGCTATTATGCCGACTCTTTGAACGTTAAAAGGGAATATCACAAGCTAAATGTAGGAACAACTTGTATTTTATTTTTGTATTTTTTTTATTTTTATTTTTATTCTATGTACTTTATTTACAGTAGGGCAAACTCCCCTACACTTGGGTGATACACACGGGTGAAAACCCAAGCTTATTCTACTGTTTTTGATTTTTTTACTTTTATAAATGTTTTTGTATTTTTAAAATTTTATATATATGTACAAAAGAAAATTCCTTACAACTGCCCCTCGAAAGGGAATCTGGGTTTGACAGAGCTCAGTAACTATAAACAGCCAACAACTAAATGTTGTAACTAAGGGACTAATCAAACTGGGCAAGTTGTGTGCAAAGGAAAAAAATATTTTTGTATTTTATATTGTTTTATGTAATCACTACCTCCCAGGCTTGTGTCAGGTTTACCACGCTAGCTAATCACTTGTGAATGATTAACTGTAATAAATATGTCCTGACAGCTAGGGAGTTGAATGATAAAATATAATATACATACAAAGATAGATTTTTGAACAAAGATTTACAAAATTTCATTATTATTTATGTACATGATACTAATGTTTTTGTTTTCCGAGTCACTAGCTTGACTCGACCCCGTATTAATTAGTCCATGGGGAAGTAAGTGGAATGGATAAACAATCTCCATCGGACTTTCATTCAAAATGTTTGGATAAACATTGAAGTGCGTGAAAGTTCCACACCGATGAGATAAGTACCCAGCTTATATGAAAATGCCGGGGTCAAAGATAGTATCCTCACTCCTGAAGGAGTGACGGATAAGTGGAGAAGTCACGGGGTACGTGAAGAAAGATAAGAAAATCATGATAACAATCATGATTAACTTATAAAAAGGAGACTTCATAATTTCCATATTATGAATTTCAACATTGAAGCTCCTAATGTAAGAAAACTTCTCCAAGGTAGTTTTCTCACAAAGTAATATACCGGGTGTTAAGATTTTATCCTCGGGGAAGAAATCAACCACGGTATCATCAAAGGAACATGAATCAATCTCAGGTAACAAATGATGTAGATCATTATGCTCAATTACCTCATTGATTGGATTTTTAATTCCAATGATGTGAGTGAGCTCACTGGTGAACTCCTCATAAAGAGAATCATTCACAAGATGTATATCTGTGAATCCTTGTTCATTTGTTTTGCATGCTTTAGGAACAAGGTGATTAATATTCTCTTTTGGATTGTTGGGATGAGAATTGAGTGTTGGATCACGATGATCATTTGAACACTCAAGAGGGGAAGGTAAATCACACACATGATCAGGAGTTCCCTGTGACTCTCTTGGGATTTGGACAAGGTTCTCAACACTGGACTTTATTAATTCGTCCGATTCTTTTGCAGGAATTGTGTTAAGATGCTCGTCCTCCATATTTAGAGAGTGAGTGGGATCCTTAGGTATGATAGCAGTAGGAAGAGGGAGTTGAGGAGAGCTAGCATGCATGGATTTTTCCATTTGTTTCTCTGCTAGGGATTCCTCCGTACTCTTATCTCCCTGTATAACCATGGATGGAATTTTATTTGATGAACCTGATGAAGGTTTATAAAATTGAAGAATATCAACGGTATCCTCATCATCAGTATCATCATCATCGAGAAAAACAGCTTTGGAAAATATGGTACGTGTTTTAGCTGTTCTTTCTTGGATGAGTAATTCTTCCATGGTTTTATCGTTTCTAGCAGCTCGTTCTTCAATAGAATTCTCATGAGATACACAAGAAGAGCTTGGTGCATTTTGAAACGATGGCTTAGTCAACTCCTCCTTAATTTCTTTCAAAGACTCTAGAGCCTTCAGAAAGATATCTTCATTTGTTTGAGGAGTTGCATGGTTTATTTGGTACTGTGGAGGTTGGTAATAGGACGAATAGTCATTATTATTACAAGGAAATGAATTCCCTGTTTGACATTCGGAGCTGAAGTGTGAACCTCCACAGTACTCACAACAGTTGAACTGATGTGGCTGTGAGTCGTATGTGTTGTAGTCATAATTGTTATCAGGAACCTGCTCATAGACAAGTGTGTTTCCCGATTGACAATCAGAACTGTAGTGTGAACCACCACAGTACTCACAACAGTAAAATTGCTGAGTCTCATGGTGTGGAAGCTGATGGAATGAATCAGTCGTGTCATGGTAGGAATAGGGATTCTGGTTATAGACAGACCCGTTTCCTGACTCTACCATGCCACAACTGGGGCAATTACCACCATTATAAGGACTACCACACCATTGACAGACAAGAGGATAAGAATAAGACATAGAAAGAATCAAAGGTTTTTGGAGGGTAAGAAATGAAGAATCAAAAAGGTAAGAGGGTAAAGATGGATATTTTTGCTTTTTTGTGTTTGTTGAAAACTTTAAAAATATTTTTGGAATCGATTCGTTAACTGAAATCGTTCCTTTAAAATCACTCGCAGGCTAGCGGGAGGAAATAAATGGATTCCTCTTCAGTTCGCAATTTAATGTCAGAACTTACCTTATACCAGCTGTATAGGTTGTGATTTTAAAGAAAACGAAGTAATTTAACTTCACGATTTATTTTGTTGTTATTTAATTTTTTTGGTGTTTTTAACACTTTAGGAAAAGTGTTAGTAAACTTTTCAGTTATGATATTTATTTTTACAAAAATTTACAGACTGATGATATTTGTACAGTGAGTTGATATTCAGAACCACGTATGCTTCCAAATTCGTTGTACGCAGCACACCTCCCCGGCAGCGGCGCCAAAATTTTGATCAATGCTGAACCGTCAGATTATTATTAACCAAGGTTAAAAAGTCAAAGACAGCTCAGGACTGATGCTTCCGTGGAATACAGTGTTTCCCCGGGTCGTTTATCCCAACGAGGCGTGAAATCTGTAATAAAACGAATTCGTGATCGAGTGGTTTTGAACAGGAAAGGATAAAAGTGTGTGTGTGTGTTTAACTAGGGTTTTATAACACAAAATAACTTAAATAAACTATTTTAACGATTACATGAAAGCTAGGTATCTAAAACGTATAAACGAACACCAATTTAAAATCAGACGCGATTGCGTACTGAGAAAAAGGTGAGTTTTAAGAAAAATAAACTACAAGGGTTAAAATTGAAAATTCTATAAACTTAAACTTAAAATAAAATTAAATTAAAAAGAAAACTATTTTTTAGATTATTTTATTATTTATTATTAATTATTTAATTAAAAACTATTTAACTATTTAATTAAAACTATTTTAAATTAAACTAGAAATGATAAAAACTACAAATTAAACTAAAAACTTATAAAAATAATTTCTAAAACTTAAAATGAACTTGAAAAAAGTATAAAAAATAAAAATAAATATTTTTGTCTTTTTATGATTTTTTTATTAATTAAAAACTATTTATCTTAATTAAACTATTTAATCTAATTTAAATTACAAATATTATTAAACTAACTTAGAAAATTATGAAAAAAAAAATTATAAAACTATTTTATAACATTTAAAAGCTAGAAAAAATATAAAAACTAGGTGTTACCTTATAAAAATTAATTATGCTATTTAAAACTTAATTAATAACTAATTATTAATTAAACTAATATTAAATCTAATAAATACTAAATGGAAAGTTAAAATTATAAAATTTTTTATACAACTATATTAAAGTAATATAAACTTTATAAAAATATAAAATTACCTAAAACTAATTAATAAGCTATTTTAATAATTTATTACTAATTATTATTAATTACCTAATTTAACTACTTTTAATGATAATAAATATTAAACTAAATTCTAAAAATCTGAAAATTTTTATGTAACTAATAAATGTTGACAGAAAACTATAAAAAATATAAAAAGTACTAATCGTATAACAAATAAGCAGTTAAATAAGCTAACTAGGACTTAATAAGCTAACTAAACTACAACCTATATAAATATGTATAGAATGCATAATAAAACGGAACTGGTGCCCCAGTGCAATGGAAGGGGTGTGGGGAATAAGCATGCTATCTATCCTGAGGTCCTGAGTTCGAATCCCACCCACACCCAATTTTTTTTAACTTTTTATTTTTTATTTTTTCTTTTTACACAACTAATAAATAAGCAATAATAACCAACTTTTATAAAGGAAACTTTTTTAAATCTCTCAAATAAGCTCTGTGTGAGCTTATTTTGCTAACAGATGGTGTTTTAAGTTCAAATGAGATTTTGAAATATAGCAACTATCCAACTCCACAATAAGCCAAACCAAATAAGCTAATAAGTCAACTAAGCAAATACAAACATTACTAAATCCATGAACAACAACAAGCAACAACAATGAACAACTACAAGATCAAACAGATAAAGAAAATCAAACAAGCTCAGCAAATGAACAGCAACAACAGTAAAAAAATTAAGCCAAAAGAAGGCTCAAACTAAGCTATCTAATAAGCACTAATGGGAAAACAAAAAGCAAAATTCTAAAGACTACCTAAGAGGCTTTCTAAATCAACAAGTATTATCCTAATCCACCCAGAATTCACCAACTTATTCTCAATTGAATTTTTTGCAAAACTGGGGGTGCAGGGGATATCTCAGTCAACAACCCAACTTCCAACACAAATTTCTATGTCCAAACCACTTTCAAAATGAGATTTTCTTTTTGATTTAGTTACAAAAGCTGGAAAGGAACCTAAATCAACAACTTTTATCCATTTTCATTATCATTTGAGTCCTAGAGACTGATTTGAAATTTGCTCCAAATCTGAGTGCGTACTTTTTGACTTTGCAAGTTTTTGAAAGAAGTTTGACTTATGTGAGATTTGGCTGACCAATGATTACTGAAAATGTAATAATAAACAAGTTTAAAGTTTAATTATCCTAGATGACACTATTATCTATTGAAATGCAAAATCTCAGTTGCTAAATATCACATTTGGACACAGATTTGAGCATTTAGGTGATTTTTGACTTTTTAAGTTGAAGGCTGCAATTTTATGACTCAAATGACTTTAATATAACCTAGGGAGTCTATTTATTACAAGTAAACAGCAAAACAACAACATTGTCACAGTTTACACCCATCTACCAAACACCCCTATATTGAGCTGTTTAACTAGGTTTTGCAATTCTAAATCTGAAACTACCAATCTAATGATCCAACAAGTTACCAAATCTATATTAAAGGTTAAATGAGCACTAAATTTAGACAGAGTACACTAAGAACATAATGATGCAGTTTATACTAAATGAAATCAGTAGGAACTCAGATTTAGACTAGAACATGTAAGAGCACAACATGAGCATATAAACAGCATTAATAAGCTACAAATGCAGAATTTAAACTACTAATACAGAAACTATACTAATTCTAAGGTAAATGCAGGTAGTAGACTTACTTGATTGAAGGCTTAGTTAGACTTTGAGGCTTTGAGCTATGGCAGCTTGATGTAAGTTCACTGATGCTATTGAAATATGAGATAAGCTCACAAAAAGTTATTGAAGAACTTTATGAGCTTATCAGAAGGGGAATGAGCTTATTGGAAGCTTATGTACCTTTAGTAATTACTATTTTTTTTTATTTTTTTTTTTTTTTTATATATATTGAAACTAATGGAAATAATAGCAGAAATTGAATTTGGAAAAGCTAATGTAAACTTAATTGAGCTCAAAAGTACCACTAATAACAACAATAGACCAAGGCTACTTAATAAGCTAAATTTGACTGAAAATATGTAATACCAAGCTATGATGAAAAATTGTAAACAACCAAATAAGATTAAGCTACACTATCACTACCCTATACTAGATAAGCCATAAAACACAGAGATAAACAAACATAAGCAATTGAACAGTAACATGTGAAAATAATTGAAAAGGAGTCTTACAATGGTCCTTTGCTTAACCAATGGTACCACAGTCAGTCACAACACACTCCTAACACCCCCCATAGGGTTCTAAACCAGGGCCATCCTTAAGCTACCCTGCTCCTTGCTTCTTTGAACACTGCTTTCTTATTTTTTTTTATTTTTCAATGATTTTCCTTAAATTTTTAATTATTTTTTATTAATGATCACAACTGAGTAACATGCCTTAGATACTTAAGAAAACTTTGAAGTGAACCCAAATGAACTTACAGAACCACTAAATAACAACAATTAACAATTTAAGATGAATTTGTCAAATCCACCCACAATTGCTAAATTTGAGCTGAGAGAACAAGTTTAGAATTAAAGCTTCAAGAAAGGTTTAACTGCATTAAATAAACTTAGTACAACATGATTTAATTGAAAATACAAATGAACAAGTAATTTAAGCTACCTACGTTACACTACTCCTAAAACTAAACTAACTATCCTTCTCTTCTGCATCCACTTCCTTTTATAGACCCTCAGCTTGTTCCACGTGTCATCAGGAGTGAATCCCACCTCTTTCCAGCCTTGATTCGTGTCTAAATTATAACACCTGTAAAAAAGATTTTTGGCGGGAAAAGTGGTTTTAAGCAATTGGGGGTTGTGAGGGTTTCTAATGGTTGATTTTGGAGGTGGAGGAGACAGGGGATGGGTTTAGTGAGCATAGGTGGTGGAGTTGGAGTGTTGGCAGGTTAGGGGTGTGGTGGAGATGGTGGGGATGAAACGTGGCATCACCTAAGGTTATCTTAAGGGGTGGGTTTGGTTTAGAAGGTGACAGGTAGGGGATGAGGTGGAGTAGGAGGAAGGTGGTGGTGGAAGCAGGTGGTGGAGGTGGAGTGTGGAAGCAGAAGTAAGAGGTGGAGGTTAGGGATGAAGTGGGAACGGGTCAACGAGGGTCAAACCAGGTTTTATTATAAAAGGGAAAATGGGCTTATTTATTGATTGGGCTTTGGGATTATGGACTGGACCAGGTTTGGTTTGGTTGTGTTTATTTTTGGATTTGGATTATTAATTTGGTTTGTAAATATTTAGCCCATGGATCTTTTATGTAAATATCTAATTTCCAGGGACTAAATCTGTAATTATTCCAAACTTTATCAAAAGGTACTTTTTTGTCATGTTGTAATAATATAGGGACCTTTTTGATAATTTCCACAATAAAACAACCGGGGACCATTTTTGCCAATTTTCAAAGTTTGAGGGGTAAAAAATGTAATTTTCCAAAAGTTAATCAAAAATGACTTGATTTGTTAATTATGAATAGTACAAGGGTATATTTTGATAAATTTCCATTTTTAAAATACCCAGGGACTATTTTTGCCATTTTTGAAACTTCAGGGACCAATTTTGTAATTTCCTCAAACTTTTTATCCAAAGGTTAAATTTGATAACTTTTGAATTCCTAAGGACTAAAATTGACTTTTCTTTCCAAAATAAACTTCCAGGGACTAAAACTGTCAAGTTTTGAAACTTGGGGGACCTGTTTTGCCATTTGTGCATTTTTGAACTTTCAAGGGTAAAATTTGTAATTTTATGATTCCTGAGGGACTTTTGTTGACTTTTCTTCAAAATAACTTTCCCAGGGACCATTTCTAACATTTCTTGAAAGTTCAGGGACTGATTCTGCCAATTGTGCAAACTTTGCACGTTTTTCATCTGTTTTCAATCCTTTTGCACCTGAAACATATAAAAACACATTTCAAAGATATTTATAGTATTATGTGGTATTTCTATGTGTTTTTAACTATTTTCGTATTTTAAACAGGACAAAAATGATGAGTTTTTATGAACTCATCAGTTTTCTTTTCCTAATCTTGTCTATTGCATCATCATCAGAAGCACTCTCAAACTCTTCATTATCTATACCATCAATGCCAATATCAATATTAATGTCCTCTTCTGCATTAACTTCCTCAACAGGTGTATCCTCATTTCCCATTGTCTTGGCATTTGTTGTGTCAAAATCATCCATGTTAACTGCTACATCAACTAATTCATTATCCTCATCCACAAACACTGGAATATCACTACTCTCCCTATCCTGTTTTCACCCTCAGTTTGAACCATTTCCTCATACACTTGGTTATCATCTAATGCTACCCCTTTACCCTTACCAACACATTCACTATGGGTTGTAGCAGCCACTGGTTCACTATCTAAACCATCAAAAGGATCAAACTCATCTAGTCCTGAGCAGAAATCCTCAACAAAATCACTTTGGATTGTAGACTTAGGCTGACTGCTTTCACCAATTAAATTCTTAGAGCTACCTTCACCAAACTCATTTGCATCATTGTCTTTCCATCCTAACATTAATTTCTTAGAACAAGAACCTGAAACTTCTTTTCTAGGTTTCTTCTTGCTAAGTGCTGCATTTTTAGGTGTCACAGTCTCAGGAAGTTCCATAATCACACACCTTTTAGATGGTGTGTTATAGGCAGCATCTATATAAGTGTATACAGTAGTCTTCTCATGTTCTATGAAGACCTCAATCATCTTATACCCAAGCCTAATGTAATCAGCCATTTTTCTAACATCATCATCATTTCCTAATGCATATAATCCTTTGTCTAAGTCCATATCAGGCCTAAGAAAACTGTAGTACATTATGTTTTTACCAGTAAATCCTAGTTCCTTAACCATATCATTAAGCTCATGCACTGAGAACTCATCAATATCAATGCAGTCATAAAAAGCAAAGTCTCCATTAGCATAAGTCCTACCAGGTGACTCAATAAACATCCCAGCATAATGTATTTTGAATGAAAACAGAGCATATGTATTTCGATCTTTATTTGCTGCAAAAACAATATCAACAAAAAGGGGAAAATTAAGGTTTTGCTTAGATGCTCAAAATTAGGGCTTTTCTTGTTAAATGAAATATTAACTCGTACATACTTAAATGACATTGAAAAAAACAAAAATTATTCAAATATTCAATACGGTAATTGTTATCCTTCCATATGCTTCATAAACATCAACATCATCCTGCGTCTCACGCCTTGTCCATTGTGCTATCGAGGCAACCATTGCATTAACTTGCTCTGATTTTGATCATCTACTGTAGAAGACGAATGGTTTTGTGTGTGTGAGTGGGTGGGTGAGAGGAAATTGGGGGGAAAGTGAATTGTTATTTTGTGTGTTTGTGTAAAAGACAGGGTATAATATATCCTTTTTATAAGTGGAAGAGATGGAAAGACAGAAATACCCTTGGGGTGGGGTGAGATAACGTGGATACTTAACTGGGTTTGGGTATAAGGATGGACGGCGTGCACTAGTTTCACTATAAGGATCAAAAAAGTGCAATTGAAACTATAAGGATTCAGTTAGGGATTTTTAGTAAACCACATGGACGAATCATGTAATTTACTCTATATATTTGTAGTGGTAGAGGGTGATTAAATTAGAAGCTACCATTGTACGTGACACTTTGATTTTTATGTTTTATTTTGTGGATGACTTTGCACATTCAAGTCCAAAATATGTGTCGCGATTAAGATTAGAATCTTTAATACTCTTTCATTGTCATCCTTGTTTTTATCATCTAGTTATCTTGTACTTATCTAATAATAACATCTTGTTCCCGACTAATGATATCTAGTTATAGAAAATACTTACATTATGAAGAAATTCTAAAATATAATAATGTCCAAAGTTTATTATCCAAAAACCAACCGCAGCATATCCTTTTTGTTAAAAAAATACTACTTGAGAAACGACATTATATAATTTGACAAATTTATTGGGCTTTTATAGTATAGTTTTATAAGATATTCATTTGTTATCAAGTCACATGTTGAATATAGAAAAGCCATCGTCTAATGAAAACGTCAAACAAATAAATTTTACGTCATCCTAATACCAAATTTTCTTGATGAATATACATATTTATTCAGTATATAAAGGTGAATACCTAACATATGTTCATTTTTAATTGTCCTAGGAAGAACATGGCAGTGTTTTTTTATTAGCATGTAATATGCCCACCACCAAAGCTTAAAAACTATATGGAACTATTTGTTGGGCTCTAAATAGTTAGAACTTAAGTATGTCCCTTTATCCAACCATTCAAAACTGACTTTTATAACTATTAATCACAATAATCAGTTTTAAAATACATTTGAATATCCATTTCTCCATTTATGGTAATATCGAATAACAACCCGGTTAGTTTTCCCAACTATGGATACAATTTCATAGGTAATACATAAAATTGTAGGAGTGAGCAAAATAAAAAAATGTTACTGTAATCAGTATTCAGTAAAGATCAAATTAACTCAACCAAAGCAAATATCCAAAAGTTCAGTTGGGTTTTAGCATTAAAAGTTCAGTTGGGCCTCAAACCCAAGAAAAATACAAGGTAATAGTACCCAGTGAGCCCAAGTTCATAGCTTTGATCAATAACCCAGTTAACCGAAACTGAACTAATCCATGGATCCTCTCATGTTCATTTAAACATAAAAGGTAATGTTGTGCTTGTTATGATTGTACATTATCATCGTTGTAAAATATTTATTTTATTTTAATTGAAATGTACAATTACAACAAACACAATATTACCTCTTATGTTCAAGTGAACATTGAAATATCTTTTGCTGGTTCTATGACACAACTAACTTTTGTAAGCTTACTTCATATTTTCATGCCAAAATCTATGTAAAAGAAGTGTGTTCAATAAAAAAAAGTAATACTCCGTAACTCCTTTTGTTACTTTGTATATCACTTAACCAAGCTATTCATTTAAGATTTTAAGCAAGTCTCAAATTTCAATGGTCATCATCCAAAGTGTGATTCGGATATATAAATACTACCTGTATACTTTTATGGTTTTTTAACCATTCAAAGTTTAGACAACCTCTTTACTAACTCACATATGTTACATAATACATATTATTTAAAATTTAACATGGATCATATACAAAGAAATTTTAAAAATATACAAAAAACATATAATGGGAAAAAGAATCATTACAATCTTGGTTCTTTTGAGAAGAAACTAAAAAAAGTTGACGGAATTTTCATGTGAAGATGATAGCCAAATGTGTGTAAATTTAGTAATTTAAGTTATTTAACCAAACACTATATGAAAATTCTTGAATAATAGTGATTCACTACAATAAATTGTATTTACTTCCTTTACATATGCCAACTTTCAACGTCGAACAAAGGCTCACAAAGAATACAAATAATTTGATCAAAATACAAAGATCATATATGTAATCTGAACCAAAAAATTATGAAACAATAATTTAACAATGACAAACAAAAAAGGTCATATCCTACGTTAGAAACTATTAGTACAAACTCACAAACACATATTCAACCATTAACCATTAAAAAGTTCACTACTAAAATCGCAGACCTTTTTGTATGCTTCTTCCGTATTACTCACAATATGAGAGTTAAGGGAATCATAACTCAAGTTATAAAATAACACCACGCCATGTCAGCGCCACATCATCTCAGCATCAAATAATATAACACCAAAAAACACCAGGAAATCAAAACACCGAATAACACCACTTTTTTACAAATTTACAAATTCTACCATCAACAAATTCATTTATTAAAATTCAAACATTTTATTAATAAAACTAAACCATTACAAAACAAAATAAAAACATTACAATAAAAAAAATGTATAATAGAAATTACGAAATGAAACATACGAAATGAAACTAGTCGGCATCATTTGGATTGGTTGGCGGATGTTGCAAGTTATATTTTTCTCTGATTCTTTGTTTTTCCAATTTGATGAAATACGCCTCATCCGGATCGACGTCACTCATTTTCATACTGAGAAATCTAAATTCATCCATACACGTAGCCGTCTCGTCTTTCATCCTAGACGCTTCGTACGCCATTTGGGCAGCTTCCCGTCTAAGACGAAGCTCGTTAGTCATAGATTCCAAGTTGTTTGACGCACTTCCACCAGTGCTAGTCGATGTATCGGACTTTTATTTTTTGGACGTCCTATGTTTCCCGGGAGGACGTGGACGTACATCATCACCAAATAGCTCTTGGTTGGTTTGACCGGGGACGTCTCCGGTTAAGTCAATCGGTGCCGGCGCGTCCCATTTTGGACACTTCTTCAAAATTAACCATGCGTCCTCTTGAGTAAACGGCATACCTTTATGCTCGTCACGATACATTTGTCTAGCGTTCCTCATATCATCTACTTCATTTTCACCACTCTTTCTCGTGCGTATGGCACGTTTGTAACACGCTAGAAACTTTTGGCAATTTCCATTCAACGTATGCCACTTGCTTGTTATCATATCCTTGTTATGAGCTTGAAAATTTTTCCGGTTGAACTCGTTCATAACCTTATACCAAAAAGTGATGCGCTTTTGATAAACTCCAATATTCCTATCCTCGGAAACGGCCACCCAACACACGACAAGTAAAACTTCCTCTTCCGGTGTCCAATGATGCGTGGGAATCGCACCTTGCTTTACCTCTCGAGGGATCTCGCGAGGCTTACAACCCCCACCAGGCAGTGTACCTGATCGTTGTAGTATAGTATAGTGACAAGTACCGGGGGATTGATCGTTCAGCTTAGGAATAGTGTCGCTAGGATTAGAAAGCCTAATTAATAGTTCTAGAGATGGAAGATGATTATTTTTGTGTTTTTATATTTTATGAAAGCAATTAAAATCTCGGGTTTTGAAGGAGTGGGCGGAATTAGTTGCTAATCAACTAACCCAAAAACTACTTTATAACTAATTAACTAATGAAAATGAAATTAAACTAATATTAAACTAAGGTTGTGAGCAGTGGTTGGAGAAATTGTGTTTACTTAGACTTCATTACTCCCTAGATATCTTTTACATGTTAATTACTTGTTACACTTGTATGAATGACGGGTTGTATTCCTTAATACCATTCGTGGAGTGGCATACATAACTCCCCAACTCTATGAGCTCTTATCTCCTCCTACACCATGACCCAGCACAACTATAGGGATTGTAAACAGTGGCTCATGCATTAAATACAACCAATAAAGACCTAGTACGCCTCGGTTCATGTTTCTTAAGACGTTCAAGCATGTTACCATTTGGAGATCTGCCAGTTTTCTTAAGCCTAACATATAATATCATTCATTCAAAACAAGAATAGACAAGTAATCAACACATAATCAACATCTAGGTTTCATTAGATCTAAGCAAACACAAAGGAATTTTAGCCTAGCATAGTAGAATTAAGATAAGAACAAAAGATAGACAACCAACACATAGACATATTGATTGAATTAAGAGTATACTTATCTCAATTACAATGCAAGGTCTCAAGGGTTTGGAACCCTTGAAAAACCTGTAAAAGAGGCACCAAAATCGTCTTTAGGGTTTCACCAAAACTTCTCTCTTTTTTAATGAAAAAAACTAGAAAACTATATATAGGAAAATCGTCCTGACGGCGTCAAGAGTAAAATCTGACGCCGTCAACTCGCCGCCATATACTTCCTCGGACGCCCTAGATCCAATCGTGACGGCCTATGTGACGCCGTCACCACCCTCGGTAAATTAATCTTGGTCATTTTGACGCCGTCATCTCTTCATCTGACGCCTTCACAACCTTCGGTAAAATATTCATCCTTTCTGACGCCGTCAAGAGTAAATCCTTGACGCCGTCACCTTGTAATTCCAGCTTGGATTTGGTACTTTGTTGTTTTCTTCACTTTATGCTCCAAAAACGTCCAAAATAGCCTCTTTTCCAGAATTCACTCTCCAAACACCTAAAATCACAAAAGGAACGATTTAGGGCAATATTTGATCAAATAAATTCGGATTCGGGCTTAAATGACCCCCTAAAAACGGATCATTTTTCGCCTCATCATATACCCTTACACTTGAGATTTGCTTGTCCTCAAGCAAATGAGCTTTTATTCTACTCAAAAGACAAGTTAGGGGTCATTTAACACTAATATAAAAGTAATTACAACAAATAATCGTTCCACAAAAGACCAATAGACAAGCACGGAGGTCATACACAAGCACCTCACAAATTGTGTTTAGATACTCACATCTCTCGGGTGTAATAAAGTAATATAACATTATGGAAATGGAAGATATCTCTCACTACCTGTCATAGCAAAATAGATTACCATAGGCTTGGGAAAGGATCAAACCTCCACCACATGGCGTAAGCACCTAGGATAAACTATCAAAGAGGTCTTTTAAAGGGTTGTAACGTTAGGTATAGGGATATGAATTACACGGTTTTGTTGGATAAAGGAAGTTTTACTGGTGGCGAGTTAACAATCTTAGTTAATTACATGTACAAGATGGCGTTGCTAAGCCAAGACTAGACTCGACTTAAGCTAATAAATGAAAAATAACAAAAACATAAAATGAACATAGAATAAAAACGGGATGGTAGTCCGTATGTTTTTTTTCTCTTTTTCTTTTCTATTTTTTTTTCTTTTTCTTAATTTTTTCGATTTTTTTTTTTCTTTTTTTTTTTTTTTTTTTTTGCATACACTCTTACCCTACCATCCAAAATAATACATCATAGGGGTTTGAGCAATCCCCTTACACTTGAATCTTTACATACTTTACATTAAACTAATCTAATGACTCGAATTAAGAAAATCAAAACACTTGGAGCACTTTTAAAATTAACGTACATATGGTGGTAATAAGTGATGTTCTTCCCCATTACTCCATAAAATAAGTACTTACCCATGAGTCCCAATCGTCCCAAAACAATATGTACAAGGATATGACTCGACTTAGCAACCATGTAATCAATTAGAAAGTTAACTTAGGGTTTAACAAATAACAATAATGCACTAAAAATGAGCGCATACACGGAAGGCTAAGGCGATTTGGGTGTACATTTAAGTGGAGTGTAACAAATTCTTCCTTTAAGTAAAATGCTTAAAGTTAGAAACGAAAAGATAGGCTCGGAGGGGTGTACTAGGGGTTTCGTGTACTAAAAATGAGTACAACGCTAAGGGTGTGGGAAAAATTAGTTGACTTAACTAGCCAAGTAATATGACTTAAATGGTCAAGTAATTATGATACGGGTTTAACACAAGGGTGATCCTAATGCCTCTTATCATGTAGTAAATCCTACCACACGAATGTAGTCTCACTAGCGGTCTCGGGATGCATCACTAACGCAAGTTCTAGAATCTAAATGCTACCGGTACACTCATAAGCACTAATAATGAATGCTTTTCCTATCAAATCTAAAGGCGAACCTCACATTTTTGGGTGGAAAATTTTTCTGAATATACGGTTATGTGCTAGTCATACAACCTCCTATCCATGAGACGCTTGCTATGGCTAAAGTTTCACTCCTAAATGTTGTAAAAAATTTTAAATTTGGCGCTAAAATTGCACTAACAAGTATTTCTCATAGTTTTATTACTCATCTACTATCAAACAAAACAAACTCAAGCGAAAGTGCATATGTAAGGTATCATCTTTTTACCCTCCCCTTACACTTAAGATGAACATTGTCCCCAATGTTCAAGTAAAGAATGTAAAAGTTAAAAGTAAAGAGAATGAATTCAAATACTCCCCTGATTCGCTCGGTATGGATTTTAGGTTGGCCAGGTTAAATCTTCCTTCAAGAAAACGAACAATCAAAGCTTCCCTTCCAGAATATAAATCATCTTCTTGTCTCAAATAACCTGTAAATCCTGACAAAAGTAGACAAGGCAACCTCGCGTAAAATCGGCGGCATCCTATATAAGTTACTAAATCCTAGAAAACAAAATAAGATATAATGCTTGTGGAATGAAGTTTGCAGATTTCCTGGAGATTATAAAACTTAATAATTCACAAAAACTTATAAGACTCCGTTAGAAAAACAAAATCGGTAAAATTTCCAGATTTTTGACTCCTGACGCCGTCAAGAGCAATTGCCTGACGCCGTCAGAATGAACCTGTAGAAATCTTTATGTTAAGTTTCCGGAAAATTTCTGGAAAAACTTTGTCCTACTTCCTGGAAAATCCTGCAAAACTACATCATGACTCAATACAAGCATTTGACTCTAACAATACGAATACACATGTTCATTAAATATTGTGGAGAATCATGATCGGTTTGTTTCTTAAAAAACATATTTGGGGTTTCCCCTTACACTTATCTTTTGCAAAAATACCTTTAGGTTGAAGTTAAGACTAGGCTAAACAACATAATAAAGTATTTCCACATTTTAATTGAGAAACATGATCAACCAACAATAAAAATAAAACATGCATACGGAAGCAAATAACAATCAAACAAATAAAATCACACAAAACATGGGTTGCCTCCCAAGAAGCGCTTTTCTTTATTTACGAGTCTTGTAGCTAGACTCAAAGTCGTGGGTTACTACGTGATTTCATCATTGGTTCCATTCTCTAGGTCATCTTCTAAACCAGTTTTGTATTCTGGACCTAGTTGTAAGCACTCTTTGTAGAAACCAAGCATCCTATTTCTAACATACTCTACTCCTCTACGTCTATCCTCCTCATTCCTATAATAAGCCGCTTGCTTACGTTCCTTTTCGAAATTAGAGAGAAGGCGGTATTGCTCAATCTTGTAGGGCATTTGATAAGCAACCTCATCATTCTCTTCCTTGAATCTAACTATCCCTAACGTCGGATCATAACTCATCCTAGTGGCCTCAACAAATGGCTTCCCGAATACTACTTGACTTAGGCAAGCATCTATCACCGGACGAATGTCTTCAACTATCATAAAATCAATCTCATAGGTTAGATTCCCTATAATGACATGCAATCCCTTCACTCTTCCCGCAAAATTACTTATCCAACTTTTACCGGGCATTATCCTAAAATTGAGTTGCTTCTTCATCACCCAATTGTAATAAGTCCTAGACATGATGTTCACGGGGGATCTAAGATCTATGTAAGCTTTCCATACATGCATGTGCCCGATATTGCATGGGATGTTAATGTTAGAGGGGTCTCCCATTTTGATCAGGGGATCGCCAAAGATATATGTTGTTTCGGGACTATCGAATAAATACTTATGGTATTCCCGTTCTTCCTTGGTTGGCAACTTATCAAAATATTCCTTTATAGGTTCTACCTCCTCTAATTCCTCATCCTTATTAACCTCAACTTCCCTACTCTCATCCTCACTATTGGCTTCTACTCTAACTTCATCTTTGTCACTCTCCTCTATTTCCCTATCTAGCGGCTTAATAGTGACAACATTGACAAAGTGGACATGTTTGGATGATGAGGGGTCCTTAGCTTGGATTCCACTATTGGTGTCCCTAGTGTCCTTCCTAGGTGTGGCTAATGTTTGGTTGTTGAGGGCTTTCAACAAGTTGTCGATTTTGTTGGTCATCTCCGTTTGTTGTTGGTTGAATTCGGTTTCAAACCTAGCTATGCGAGCTTCTTGAGATGCCATAAATTTCGACATCAATCCTTCAAGATTGTTGGTACTACCATAGTTGTTAGAAGGATTGTTGTTGAAGGTACGGTTGGATGGTGGACCGTTTGATTGGTAACGATTAGGTGGGTTGGATGAATTTGGTTGATTTTGTTTCCACCTAAGGTTTGGGTGATTTTTCCATGAGGGGTTATATGAATCACCGTATGTGTTTGGCTCGGGCTTGAAAGTGTACCACTTATCTCCCGCTTCGTCGGTACGCGTGGATGCGTAGTCCGCAAAAGCTGTTCCGGGGAGTTCCACACAATCACGAGTGTCATGGGGACCACTACATAATTCGCATGAAGAAGTGATTTTGTTCACTTGGCTTGAATGCTTCGGAGCTTCGTAAGATTTCATGAGAAACTTGACTTGGTCCTCAAGTTCCATGATCCTACGGTCGGGAGTGCTTGAATTATTCGAAGGCAAAGATATTGCCTTGACCGTTTTGTTCAAATCACGGGGATCATTCCAACTTTCGTTGTCATAGAGAGCAAGATCTTCTATGAGTTCCCATGATTGTTCCGCACTAAGATCACGTAGCTTACCACCGGCCGATTGGTCAATGGTTCGCCTCGTGGGGATATCGATATGGTCATAAAAAATTTGGACTTGGAGCCACAAATCTATGCCATGATGAGGGACTTTTTGGAGTGAGTCCTTGAAACGAGTCCATGCTTCATAAAGAGATTCATTTTGACGTTGTTGGAACATCAAGATGTCATTCCTAAGTTTAGTAGTTCTCCCCGGTGGGAAAAATTGAGCAAGGAAACGAGTGGTGAGATCATCCCATGTGGTGATGGATCCCGCGGGTAAACGCTCAAGCCATTGACTAGCTTGATCCCGTAGAGAGAATTGGAATAGGCGTAAACGGGTAGTCTCTCTAGTTTCAACACCTAGGTCTATGGAATCTACGATTTTGAGGAAGTCCTTAAGGTGTTGGTTTGGATCTTCGGAACGAAGTCCATGGAATGCACATCCGCTTTGCACCAACCGGATGGTGTCGGATCGCAGGGGGGTCACATTGGCTCCGGTGAGCTCAATGGTGTTTCGGTAGCCTTGGTGGCTAGGTCGGGAATACTCTCCTAAGGTTCGGGGCCTAAGGGGTTCTAATGGTGGGTTTTGTTGTGGTGGGATGATGGGTTCAAAGATGTTACCACCTTCCATGATGTCGGATGGTAAAGAGTTACGAACAAAAGCACGAAGAAATAAGATAGACTAAAGAAGACCTAAAAATAAAAATAAAATCTTACTAGAAAGGAATCTAGCAAGTAGACCTAATAAAAAGAAATCCTAACCTAGACAATAACTATTCCCCGGGCTGCGGCGCCAAAAACTTGATGCGTGGGAATCGCACCTTGCTTTACCTCTCGAGGGATCTCGCGAGGCTTACAACCCCCACCAGGCAGTGTACCTGATCGTTGTAGTATAGTATAGTGACAAGTACCGGGGGATTGATCGTTCAGCTTAGGAATAGTGTCGCTAGGATTAGAAAGCCTAATTAATAGTTCTAGAGATGGAAGATGATTATTTTTGTGTTTTTATATTTTATGAAAGCAATTAAAATCTCGGGTTTTGAAGGAGTGGGCGGAATTAGTTGCTAATCAACTAACCCAAAAACTACTTTATAACTAATTAACTAATGAAAATGAAATTAAACTAATATTAAACTAAGGTTGTGAGCAGTGGTTGGAGAAATTGTGTTTACTTAGACTTCATTACTCCCTAGATATCTTTTACATGTTAATTACTTGTTACACTTGTATGAATGACGGGTTGTATTCCTTAATACCATTCGTGGAGTGGCATACATAACTCCCCAACTCTATGAGCTCTTATCTCCTCCTACACCATGACCCAGCACAACTATAGGGATTGTAAACAGTGGCTCATGCATTAAATACAACCAATAAAGACCTAGTACGCCTCGGTTCATGTTTCTTAAGACGTTCAAGCATGTTACCATTTGGAGATCTGCCAGTTTTCTTAAGCCTAACATATAATATCATTCATTCAAAACAAGAATAGACAAGTAATCAACACATAATCAACATCTAGGTTTCATTAGATCTAAGCAAACACAAAGGAATTTTAGCCTAGCATAGTAGAATTAAGATAAGAACAAAAGATAGACAACCAACACATAGACATATTGATTGAATTAAGAGTATACTTATCTCAATTACAATGCAAGGTCTCAAGGGTTTGGAACCCTTGAAAAACCTGTAAAAGAGGCACCAAAATCGTTTTTAGGGTTTCACCAAAACTTCTCTCTTTTTTAATGAAAAAAACTAGAAAACTATATATAGGAAAATCGTCCTGACGGCGTCAAGAGTAAAATCTGACGCCGTCAACTCGCCGCCATATACTTCCTCGGACGCCCTAGATCCAATCGTGACGGCCTATGTGACGCCGTCACCACCCTCGGTAAATTAATCTTGGTCATTTTGACGCCGTCATCTCTTCATCTGACGCCTTCACAACCTTCGGTAAAATATTCATCCTTTCTGACGCCGTCAAGAGTAAATCCTTGACGCCGTCACCTTGTAATTCCAGCTTGGATTTGGTACTTTGTTGTTTTCTTCACTTTATGCTCCAAAAACGTCCAAAATAGCCTCTTTTCCAGAATTCACTCTCCAAACACCTAAAATCACAAAAAGAACGATTTAGGGCAATATTTGATCAAATAAATTCGGATTCGGGCTTAAATGACCCCCTAAAAACGGATCATTTTTCGCCTCATCATCCAACGTAACGTAGTCGCGCTCATGTCGGGATTTTTTTCATCAAACCCCTCGTCGACTAGTTGTTTTTTGCCTTTTTTTGCCGCACGTTTACCTTCACGTTTGGATTTTCGTGGAGACGTAGCTTCGGGTTCCACTTCGACACTAGCCGCTTGTGAGGATTGGGTTTGTGGTGTTGGGGGTGTGGATTGCTCCGCGTTATTTTGTTGTTGCCACAAATACAACAATTGTTGTTGTTCTTCGAATGACAAGTTACCAAATGGGTTAGGATTTGAAGAAGACCCGATGTTCGGGTTAGCGTTGGCATTTACAATACCCATCAAATTTAAAAAACTTGAGTCGTCTCGTCCCAACATGGTTTTGATTTTGTGAGAATATGAGTGTTATAGTTATTTTTTTTTTGCTTGTGAAAAGATAGTGTATATACTTCTTGTTGTTCTTGTTCATTTATAAGGTTCTAATTTTTTTTTCTTGTGCTTACTAACCGTTATATTCAAACGGTTAGATTCATTTTTTTGTTTCGAAACTAGCCGTTACCATTTAAGAGTGGGAGGGGTGTGTTTTGTTAATTTCAAAAACATATATACACGTTACAACGCACGTTGTGGTGTTAACGTGCAAAGCAACGCAGCTACAACGCTTCATGCTGGGAAATGTTCGTAACGTGGTAACGCCGTTGAAATGCTGCCACATAGACCATAACGCAAGCTCGGCGTTATCACTCCCTTTACTCTCACATTCTTCATCTCTATACTTGCTTGACCATGTTGTCAATTCAAGCATTAAACCACCACTCAACTGTTTTGTTATCCTCACTCATCATAGTCGCTATCATGATGGAGACAACGAAAACTAAACCCATTAAACTACAAAATAACGTAAAGCATTACTAAACATCCATCTACTTTCTTTGAACTGATAAAAATATGAAACAGAAACTGACAAAAAATTGTGTTATACTATTAACAGAATGTGAGCCAGAGGGTGAGGATGTTAAAATGTGGGCCAGGAGGGGTATTGATAGTAGCACTCATTACTAAATATCCATCTACTTCCTTTGAACTACTCCTTAACACTGCTCATCAACTGTTAAAAAACAGTACATTTCCATTTGGGAAATGTTCGATAGTTAATCTAACATCAGTAGAGATTGTTAGCTTAAAACACAACTATGTTTTTTCTTTTGTTAAAAAGTTTCAAGATTTTGAAATAAAGACACTCGTATAATTGATGGTTTATGAGTAATAATATAAGTAGAGATGGTTAATTGACAAAACAACTATGTTTTGGACCTAAATAATCTATTAGTAATCAAAATGGTCTTTTACAAAGTGGTGCGTATAGGTAATGTGATTGTCCTTACTATTGTTGCCGGTGAGTCCTATTTTTATGGGACCACCTGTCAGCCTTATCAGCCATCAGATTTTGGTACTTTTAATCCTGACCGCTTTAATTCAACTTTAGTTATTAGCCGTCAGATTCATCTCAGATGCTTTCAACCATTAGATTTTTAAAAACTGAAAAAAACTGTCTGACTTCTCGAGTACACTTCCACTCGATTTTATAACTGCTGACATTGTTTTATCTTTTATCTCTCACAAGTCACTTTCATTTATCTCTCACACACTAATCTCTCCCCAACCTCTTTCACACAAAAAATAAACACACGAAGATCATAAATCTTTCTTACAAAATCATAACACAAAGATGGTATCTCTCTTACAAAATCATAGTCTATGATTGATAACAATCAATTATTTTAGAAAGTTTTTTGTGGTTCGCCAAAGGTTTTTTTTTTTTTTTTTTTTTTTTTTTTTTTTTTTTTTTCACTTTAACAACCATCAACCGCCACCGCCACAATCCTTAGCCGCCACCACCACCATCTTCTGAAACTGTCGACGCCACCACCAGTTTAGTTTAGATTTGACTGGTTGGTGGTTTTGGTGGCGTTTTGTTTGGATATGTGGATTTGAGCGGTTTTGCGTTTTAGAGGTTTTGGTAGTTTTTGTTGATTGTTAGTGTTTTTAGTGCTAAAACGAGTTTTGGCTTAAGTTATGGTTGATTGGGTTTACGTTGGCGAAAAAAGGAAGTTAATTTCGTGTTTCTGGGAATCAAGGAAGTTGGCAAACGATTACTTTTGGTATGTGGCTGTTTTCATTTAAGAACAAAGGGGTTTCAGTTATGAAAATTGGTATGTGGCTGTTATTTGTGGGATGGTAAAGTGTGTTGGGTAAATGATGTTTAGTTCTTTCTAATATCTTAAGAAAATTGAATTTTGTATTGGTTGTTGGTTATTGTTGTTAATCGTGTGTGTTTTTATGTTTTGTGTGTTTTTTTTTTATCTTTTTTATTTTTATTTTTTTTTTTTATTTTTTTTTTTTTTTTTAATGAAATCGAAATTGGGTTGTGGTGAAGTTTTAATTGGAAAGAGTTTTCTTAACGTTACAATAGGAAAGAACAAATCGGAAACTTTAACCAATCATAAAAGTGGTTTTAATAGTTCATCTGAAATAACTTTTCCCTTCATCATGTTTATTTGTTTGATGTGGTTTTCTGCTATAGTTTTCATATGTTTTGAGTGTATCTTACTTGTAGTTAAAACTTGTGAAAAATGTGAATGTTACCTAACATGAAATTGTGTTAATGACTAGGTGATGCTGATGAAGGATTGATGCTTAAAGGTATTTGAAGAGTTTACTCATGTTGTTGGATGTATTGCTGATGGAAATATGTTGTTGGATTTATGATTGCTGATGGTTAATAGTGCTGATGTTTATAGGTATTTGGGTTCTATTTTAAAGGTTGGGTAATAGTGCTGATGTTTGGTGCTGATGGTTAATAGTGCTGATGTTTATAGGTATTTGGGTTTTATTTTAATGGTTGGGGTAATAGTGCTGATGTTTGATGCTGATGGTTAATAGTCTTGATGCTGATGGTATTTTGGGTTTTATAGTGGTGATGCTGATGAAAATAGGACGGTTACCCACATGTTATAACCTTTTTTTTACATGTGTCCCTATCTCTTTCTAACTTCTCTCAACTTCTCTATCTAATTTTGAATAAGTGCGGTTGAAAAAAACTGTTGTAGTCATTATCTTATTCTCTCTCATATAATTCAATAAAACTCTCTCTCATAGTCACCCAAAAATCGCAAACACACCGAGTTCTCTCTCATACTCAAAAATATATATATATATATATATATATATATATATATATATATATATATATATATATATATATATATATATATATATATATATATTTATTTTTTATTTTTTTTTATAAAGTGTGTTCAGTGCCAACAAAATTGATGTGGTTTTATTTCTGATGAGGAGTTTGGAGTTTCTGATGGAGTGTTTCTGGTGGAGGGTTTTTATGGAGAGTTTCTGATGGAGGGTTTTAGATGTAGGGGTTCTGATAGCGGGTTTTTGATGGACGTCTATTGATGTAGGTTTATGATGAGGGGTGTCGAGGACGGTTTTTGCATCCTAGGTTTTTTATTTCCGGTTTTTTATGTCGTGTTTCTGGTGTTGGGTTTTGATGTGTGGTTTCTGTTCAGTTTTTCTGATGGAGGGTTTATGCTCAGGTTTCTGATACTGATACTGATACTGATTGCTGATGCAGGTGTTTGATAAAGCTTCAACATTTTAACTTACTCATAAAGATTTGGTGGCCAATGTTGGCAGCTTGCAGATCCCATGCGAATTACAACTCCTAATAAGGTTTCTCCAACAATTGTTATTTAATGCTGGAGTATGGTATGTTTCATCCTTCAAAGTTAAAAGGATACCGGGGTTTAGTTTAAATGGTTTTTGGTAACATGTGGTGGTTCTTATTTACAATGAATCAAACTTAAACGAAAATAAAAGGGGTCATACTGGTCAAAACTTACTGGAAGGGTTAAAACCACCTATATTGGCTCATAAAATAAAACCAATATTATTTTTTCAATGTAGGGAGGGGCCTTAGCTCGCGCTTTTCTTTTGGTCCGGTCTAACGTCTCTTTTCAAATCTCCGCGGAGCTTCCACGAGTTCTCATAGGGCTTTCTAAGACCAACCGGGCCTGTTTACGTCAGGTCAAGGCCGAGCCGTTTTTTTCTTTCAGCCGACACTGACATTTTTAGTATATAACAGTAAAGATTATAAATGTATGTACCATTATGTTTTCATGAGTATTATATAACCATTTAGTAGCGAAAATGTTATAAGTATGTTATGACTTTCTGGCCTCAAATCTATCACTTATTAAATGAATGAAGATGGAAAATGTTCAACTGTATTTCTTTTTACGAGAAGGATAGACCACTAAAAAAGAAGGGTAATGCATCATTCAGACTCTTATTTGGTTATATCTAAAAGTTCTATTGGTGCTTAAATATGCCGTTCATATCATCTTTTTCCTGCAAGTTTCTACTGCCGCTATATTCTTTCAATGTATTGAGTCATGGATGTCACTTAGTGTTTGGCAAGAACACTTAGTGGTTGGGTTATCAAGACTCTTTGTCTTTTAATCATATCGATAAACAGTTGAATTCTTAACCTTTTGTGTTCATTTTTGTAGGCTGCTAACTTTGATGGCATTGATAAGCATGAGAAGTTTCTCATGATTTTGAGAGCATACCATCAACTAATGAACTTAGTCACACGATTTCTTCAAATTCTTCGAGGTATATACTCTATTTGTGAAGTTAAATGTGTATAATGACAAGTTAGATTGTAATTAGTTTCATTACAGCAACAAAAATAGTTTTTTTGTGTGTGTGTGTAATTGATGGCATTCTAGAGCTAAAATTTTGTAACTGTTTTTAGGTTTAAAAAACTATATAAACACGTTAGAGATTTATAGGAGAGAACAATGGTACTTTTGGCATATCTTGCTTATCCTAAGTTTTGTATTGGTTTTGTTTTTATCATATCAGTACCCATATGAGACTTGCTGTTAGGATGGGTGATCGTCATTGCTTCATTGAGAGCAACATAACATCTATCTTCAGCCGTAAGTATGACTTGTGTGGGCTACTTGATACAATTGAGGTGGAAAATGGGTGGGATGGATTCGGGTCAAAATGCATAATTCTTTGTTTTTTTAAACGGGTCATGTCTGGCCGTAATTATCAGCTTTTAGTGTTTTGATTAAGTTATTATGAATATGGCTATTTTCTTATTTTTAAGGGACTTGGTGCTTTCATTCTTTAACATAGCTGACTATTTAAAAAAATGATTTTGGGATAATAACAATGTGTTGGAATTGGAATTGGATTTTTAAAAAATGGCTAAAAACAACCTGCTGAAGCTTGCATATTGCTGATTGCAGCTGGCCACCAATGCTACTAAGTAGGATAATTACAATGTGTTGGAGATGGAATTGTGTTCTTGTAAGAATATAAGTAGGTTTGATGTTTGAATGATACTGGTGGTATATGGGTATGTATGTATATATCAAAGTAGATAGATAGTTACTTTGAAAATGAGTCATCTCAAACACCCCACTTTTGGATAAAGGCATTAGTTTGTGACAACTTACAATTTTGAGGTCCTATAATTATTTTGTATTACCCCGCAATAGTTATTGTTTTCCATTTAGCTCTTCTTTTTGCCTAGTAGACTTTTACTTCGACAAAAGGTCCAGGTATTGGAAACTAGGAATTTACATGTAAGTCATCATCAAATATTTAAGGTTAAAATATGTAGGTCGAGTTTGTCTGGTAATCAACTCCTCGTGTAACTGTTAACTGGTAACCTTCATAAACGTCGATATTAAAGTATCATCATTTACAACTGTTGGTTGATTATATGATGGTCTTAGACATACTGTAACGTGTTTTCTACTGTGGTCAAGTAGGAGGAAGCATATGTTAGGCATGGAAAATGGCCTATTGGAGATATCCTCAATGTGAAAGGTAAACAAAACTCACTCTGAACTGAAGGTTTTGTTTTTGTTAAAGACTTGAAACTTAGAGGAGATCAAATTCAAGTAAGTTTGTTTATATCTTAACACTCTTTTTATATTGATTAACTGAATACAAGTTTGAGTTTTATGGCCAGCCTATTTATGTCTGGAGATTATAATGCTAATTAGTTTAATCTGTCTAAAAGTTTAATCGATATTTTTAGTCCTTTATGTGATTAGTAGGGCACCATAGTGTTCTTAAGAGGTTCTAAAGATTCCAGTACTAAAAAAATAGGGGTTGTTGCTTATGGGTAGCCAACTTTAGGCTTATCTATTATGGAGTAAACGGCATGAGTTACAAACTTTCCAAATCTTAATAGAAGACATTATGACCACTAACTTTAATGTTATCCTGAGCATAAAGAATTACTATATATATTAAAAGGCATTTAATACGATGTCGTTGATGCTACAGTATCTGTTAAAAACTAGAAGGGGGTTGAATAGTTTACCGCTTTTAAAATCTTTTTAACTTGATTATCCTTTAAAACTTAACGTTTGTTTAAAGATATAAACACAACTTTACATGTTCACTTCTTTGAAAAGCTTTACGTGTGAATAACAATCCTAACTTTACTTGTTTAGTTCTTTGAAATACTTTATATGTGATTAGCAATGCTAACTAAAGACAATATGTACTAAGCAAGGATAAAGAAAGAAACGATCAAACCACAACACGATTGTTTATCGTGGTTCGGCTACAAGGACTCTTTTTCCTTGCCCTACATCCACGCCCCGAGTTTCCAACTTGAGAGTTATAAGCACTAATCAACAAGCTCCTTTCCCGGTGGAGAAACCTTTACAACGTCTCTTACACTTTTACCGACACTAAGCTAGATGTCGAGTTCTTTTACACGGGTACAACCACTCCCATCGTCGCTTACACTTTTACCGACACTAAGCTAGATGTCGAGTTCTTTACCAAGGGTACAACCACTCCCGTTAGTTCTTTTACAAGGGTACAACAACTCTTGACACACTATGTATTTTGAGGCCTAAAATACTAACCAATCACTTCTACATACATGATACAAATGAAGTATAAACTACCAAAGCTTATACATGACAAAGCTAACAAGACTTGCAACTTTAGAGTTGAAGCTTGTAACTTCTTGAATGATCTTGTGAAGTCCCTTGCTACATAAGAGGATCACACAAGTCAAATGTTATTGAGTTAGTTAAGAGAGTATATGAAAATATGTCCTAAAGTGATGACTCAAAACTAACAAATGATTTGGTATTTATAGCAAAACCTTCTGCAGGTCTGGCAGATACGGCGGAACCCTAAGATGGGTTCCGCCCGTGTACCCCCAGGGTTTCGTCAAGGCTGCAGTTGGTTTTGCAATAAATCTTCCAAACCAAACAAGGTCACATCTCATGAATACTAGTCAAACATAAACTTGCACAATAAAACTTATGGTTAGTCAAACACACTTTCTTTCCATAAATGTATAATGACAAACTTACCATAAATGTGATGTGATATTTCTATTTAAAGAAATAAATGTGATGTGACAAGACTCTTTCTAATTTAAGAAATAAAAACAATGTTTTGTTTAAAAGGAAATGTAATCCTTAGTTTAAACAAGACTTAAACACTTAAAGTGATGATTTACTCTTAGCTAAAGTTCATACTTTGTCATTAACAAAACTTAGCAAAGATCGTAAAATATAAATCACGTTTTTAGGCGATATTTGTATTAACAATCTCCCCTTTTTTGTTGATGACAAAACATAAACTTTATTTATAAGTAAGTAACTAGTTTTAGTGTTAAGTGTTATAAAGTTAGTATAAAAACTTGTTTTTGCTAAGATGATGTGATATGCAAAAAAAAATTGAAACAAGTTTATATATAAATTCTCCCCCTTTTTGTCGAAACAAAAAGAAGAGTAGCGAAGCGGAAGTATGCACTTGCTCCCCCTTGGACAATACTCCCCCTAAATGGAGTGCCAAGAGAGGAGACATGGATTTTGACCCTACAAAACAAAATTTTAGTTGCCACACAAGACAAGTCATGAAAGCATTTCATGTCTAGAACACAACTAAGAGTTGTGAAGTGGAATAATGCAACACTCATGCTCCCCCTTGAATATTACTCCCCTAAATGGAGTATCAAGGAAGGAAAACATGGATAATTATCCTACAAAAAGAAAGGTTAGTTTCTAAAATACAAGATATATGTATGCTAGCATATCAAGGAATAGTTCACTCATCATACCTAAATGGTAAACAAACAATGCAAACTTTGTAGTAGAATGACATTCATTTCATGTAAAATTTTGACTCTTAGAGAGTCAAATACAAGAAATTAGGATGGCATCATCCTACTTATTAAAATTAAAGAAAAACTAAAAATAACCTAAGAACATTAAAAAAAAAAACTACAAGGAAATCATCATTTTCCTTAATGAGAAACATTTTCCAAAAACAAGGCTAAGGTTGTTTAAGGATGAAAATGTGTGTTGGAGGTTGTAGCGGGCTTTATTTTGAAGGTTGAAAGCATGACACGGTTTTGGTTTGTTGGTTTAAATGGGAAACATTTTCCAGAAGAAACGGTTTTGTTTCATTTTGGAGACTCTAAGGTTGAGGTGGGTGAGACAAGGATTGTAGATGGTCCAAAATGTGGTTTAGAATAAACCTCATTTCTTCGGATAGCTCGCAAATTTCCGTTCGACACCCTTCACTAATGTGAGCGGTTCTTTCGCAATGTCCGCAACGATGGCGGGGAAAGTTTGGTGGAAGAGAGGTTTGATTTGTTGATGGTGGATGGTTTGAACTTGAAGGAGCAAATGTTGATGGTTGAGAGGTGTTTTTGCTTCCTTCATTAGTTGAGTGTAGCGTTGTTTGTAAAACCATAATATGGTTGATTTGAGAGTCAACCATACGTTTGAAGGCATGAAGGTGGTTTAAATGAGTGTCAATCTCATCATTAAGGTTTGGAGGTTTTTCGCATATGGATGCTTCTATTTTCTTATAAGAAGAAAGTAGAGATTCAAATTGTTGGGAAGGTTCTTGTGGTGATGGTTGTTGATGTTTTGGTTTTTGTTGTTGTGGTTGTTGGTTTTAAACAAAATGGCAGAAGCTTGGTTCGCCGGAAGGATTACCATGAAAGTCTTTGTAAATTGGGTGAAACACAAATGATTGTGAGTGTGTATGACCTTGATCATTTGGAAAAATTGATGGTCTCGCATAACGGTAAGCCAACCGTTCTACTAATGATGGTTGATGGGGTTCATCATCTAATTGCTCACTAGGTTGTTGTTGGGTTTCCATTTGAGCAATGGTGTCAAAGCGTGACAAGGATGGTGGGTTTGATGATTTAGGTGATAGGTCTTCTAATGTTTCCAAATAGGGTAGTGGTGATGTTGGTGGTGTATGAAAAAGTTCCATTGGTGAAATTGTTGGTGATTGAGGTGACGGAGTTTTTGATGGTTGAGCTTGTTGATAAGGTGATGTTGAATCATATGAAGGTCTAGTTGGTGGAGGAATGGTGGCTATGTTTGTGTAGCAATGTGTTGGAGCGAGTGTTGGAGTATCAAGATTAAGCAAATCTTGAAAGGTGATTACATTGGTATTGCAACGTGTTGAGGATGGTGTTGAGGTAGTGACGTTAAGGAAATCTTGGATAGGTGAAGAAATGTTAAGCGAAGCATCACTTGAAGATGATGAGCTTGACTTGACATTTTTGTTGAAGCAACAAGGTTTAACACTAATCCTAGTGGTTTTTTATGACTCGGATGATGTGTTGGATTTAGTCATTTCAAAGGTGTGGTTTTGATGTTTTGAGAAAAGAAGTTTTGATGGTGATGTTGTGATTTGAATTATTGCAAAACTTTCAAATTTATAGGATGGAAAAGATGTTGAAATGGGTGTTTGGATTTGATGTTCTACCATTCAAAGATTGAGGTTTCAAATGATTTTCATGAACATGTCACATCATTTGATGTCAATTCAATGGAATAGGGTGGAGTGAAAGACCAACATATGCACTCAATGCTTTGTGATCATGGGATGTGACTTGGTTTGAAAATGTTTCAATGGTTTGAAGGATCCTTTAAAATGGTTCCTTAGGTTAGTTATGTTTGAATTTGAATTTTCGTAGGGAAGTGACTTCCTAATTGTTTTAGTGAATGAGAGTTGTCCTAATATGGTTATTGGAGTTAATGGAAGATGTTTCTCACTTAGGATAATGGTTTGACACTTTACAAGTTTTGAACTTAAGAAAAATGAAAAAAATTTCTGCAGGTGACTGGCGGAACCCTCGCGATACACAGGCGGAACCCTGTTTTGGGTTCCGTCTGGTCCGTTGGGCCATTTCTAGGTTGCCCAGAAATTACACTGGCGGAACCCAATTTAGGGTTCCGCCAGACCTGAAAAAGTACACAGTCCGCGATTTTGACCCGCGAGACGATTTTCAAAATTTTCGAAAACTCCTAAAATCAAAAAGATAATGCATATCTGGTTAAGCAATGCAAAAATTGGACATGTAAACACACATATCATAGGACTTTGATCGGGGGGTCGCGAATATTTACTAAACTTAGTGAAATTTGCCATAAGCATAAAAATTGACAAACACCTCAAATATTATCATTATGCATAAAAGCTCACACAACCATAATCCGACAAACGTAATCAAGCATGAACATGAAAAACAATACAAATCACATAGTTTAACACATACAAGCTTCTAAAACCTTCACAAGCCAAACACTTCTTAATCACGCTTCTCACAACTGGTCAATCTTCTTATTGAGCTTGCTTAGGTACCTTCCAAAGCACTTGAAAATTCCTTTGGTTTGCTTAAACTCTTCGGATGCATTGTCAATGACGGGGAGTTCTTGAAGGTAGTCTAAAGGAGGTAACTTAGAGTTAGGAATTTTATCATCCTCGCTCATGTCGGATGATGATGATGATGGTGTAGGTGAGCGAGTACGTTTGCCCTTACCTTTGAAAACTCGTTTATCACTTAGAGGAACGAAGATGTGAGGAATGAGAGAATAGGCAAGGCGCATTCCATTATCTTTAGGAGGAATGGGTGAGATTGCTCTAAAGAGGCGGGTAAGAAGCATTCCATAAGGAAGAGCGGTTGTTCCAACTAAGGGTATGTCGGCCATTCTTTTGGCTAGGTAGTAGGCTAAGTTAAAGGGTTGACCGGTGGAAATGTTATAGAGCATGTAGCAAAGGCATGTGTTGACATGATCTCTATTTCCTATGGTACTTATGACGTTAGCTCTAAGAATTTCTTCCCACTTCTTAAATTGTGGTTTAAGCTCATTGAGCTCCATACCAAAAGGATCCTTATCCACAATATTCCCCGCACGATTCTTCCTAGTGGTAGAGGTTCTAACAAAGAGATGTTCCTTAATTGTTTCCTTACTAACTAGAGGGTTGTCGTATGGATGAAAACGCTCAATCGAATCAAGGCTTGAAATGGGCCACTTATCCGTGTAGAGACAAGTACCCGCATTTGGGACACCAAAAATGATAGCTAAGTCCTTTAAATCTATGAAATTTGGTATTTGATTTGTTGTGAAGTTTAGTGATATCTTACCAAAATCATTTGTGGAAAGGTTTACGGTTGCATAGAATTCTAAGATGAACCTAGGACAAATTGGCTCATCGATATCAAGGAGACAATCAAAGTTGATTGCGGCAAAGCTTTGGCGAATAGATGTTCCTTCTAGAAAGGATGGATCAATGGTTCTACCTTCGTGAACATAGCGTTTTTTTAATGCCTTAAAGGTTTCTACTTGAACTTTGTTGAGACCTTTGGTCCTACGGTGTTTGGGCAAGTACTTAAGGGTTTCCTTGTGATCGGAGTAATTTGCGGGAGGCATGTTGATTCCTAGATGTTAGCATTAGAAGTGTTGATCATTTATGTAATCAAAGGGAGATTTCAATGATCGTCCCTTAGGGGGAGATTGTTAGGATTAAAAGTGACGATCATTATTGAGTCAAATAGTTAGTTAAATATATTCATGTAATAGTTAGTAAAATGCTAGTTTATTAAGTTTAAGTAAAAGCCTTAATGGCTTGGCCCAAAAGAAGGCCCATGAGAAAGCCCATGGTGGCTAATGTAAAGAATATAAATACCCCTCCTAAGCTTGTTAGGAAGGGTGGAAGTTTATGCTAATCAAAGGTTTATTTTCACATAGTGCTCTCCACCTCTCTCTCTACTTTCTCTCTCTAGCTCTTCCATCTCTCTCTAACATCATATTCATAAGTGATAAATGTAGATCTAAGGTCCTACACTAGAAAACACAAAATTATATGTTAATGACTTTTAACAATGTGGATATTCTAATGTGTTCCTATATGCAAACAATGTGGAGACTTGGTTATCTTGACTCATTTTGATTCCCAAATTGTTTTGTTATGCAAGTTTTGTTATAAAAACAAAAGATAACCAACACTCTCCTAATTGAATGTGTCTTCGATTGAATGTACCCGAAAATATATTGTTGGGATCATACTTTTGTATTTAGTCAAGTCTCGGTCATTGCATTTTGTAATAGGTTGCTTTAGTATTTATTTCATTATGTTTCATGTTACAAGGCTTATGTATTAAAGCCCTATGGGCTTGAAAGCCCACGTATTATAGAGATAAGGGAGGAAGGGAGTGTTGCCCTAACTCCTCCCTTATAAATAGAAAGCTTATGTAAACATAATGTTTGTTGGTTATTTGATTATCTTAAGGAAACTCTTGCACTTTCACCTTTCATATTGTCTCATAATCAACCATCTCTCACTCTCATCTCATTTCTTTCTAAATCACACTTGTGTTTACATAAATGGTGACCTAACAAGTGGTATCATTCGCCAAATAGAGATTGAAGTGTTCTTTCTATAGTTTACGTGGGGTTTAGAGGCTTATTCTTCATCTTTTTGCATTTTTCTTGGTTTCTTTCACTCAAATCTTGAAGCTTGGATAAGTTTCAAGGTTGATATAGTGATTTGAAGCTTAGTTTTTGCATAAAGTTGTGATTTTTTAAGGTTTTTTAGCTTCTTTGATATTGGAAAACTAGTTTTTGGTAGCAAAATCTTCAATAGTTAGTGTTTTCTAAGTATTGGTGAAGTTATTTGATCAAAAGTACCTTATTTCTAAGCATTTTTCTTCAAAAATTTGAGATTTTTCAAGTTTCTGACCAGTTTACGCGTAACTAAAGTGAATAGTACGATTTTAAAGCTGTCAACAGTACTTTTTGTCCTGTCTACGCGTAATTTTTGGCTAAAATCCTTTTCTTACGAGTAACTTAGGTCAAAACCCTGTTCTTACGAGTAACTTTGAGTTCCTACGCCTAATTCTTACGCATAAGTGACTTCCTACGTGTAAGTTCTACGCATAAGTGATTACTACGCCTTATTCTTACGCGTAAGTGGGAATTCCTACGCAGAAGACAGATCCTACGCCTAAAATTTACGCATAAGTCCATCTTACGCGTAAGTTTCAGAATCTACGCTTAACTTTCAACAAAGATCTTCTCCTTGTGTTCCGGTGACTCAGTACTTCCCTAGCTTGGATAAGTTAGTGGAATACTTCGACTTCGGATATCTTTCAAGCTTGGATAAGTTTGGAAGATTTGTTTGGTTGTTTAACCTTACGCATAAGTCTAAACTTACGCATAAGCCAAAGCTTACGCGTAAAGAGAAAACTTACGCCTAAACTTTTTTTGTTTACGCCTAAACTACTCTTTACGCTTAACCTAAAAGTTTACGCGTAAGATTAAAGTTACGCGTAAGAATTCTACTTACCCCAAGGATTTTTGACTTAATCAAACGAACGTGCATTTCAATCTTCTACAAAGATCCATTTCTACACAAGTGTTTTAAGATGTCTCAACCACCTAATTACTACTTCCCTCATTCTCCGCAACAGCAACATCAGCAGTATCAACAACAACAATACCATCAGCAACAACCGTATCAATAACCTTCACAATCACACGGTCAAAAACAACCGTTTAATCCACTACATCATTACCTAATGATGCAACAACATCAAATCATTCCTCAACAACAACCATATCAAATGCCACAACAAAACACTCAGTTTTCCTCCAAACAACCTCACTGGTTTGACAGAATGTGTGAAGTTATTACAACTCAACAATCCCGACATGAGGCAGGATCACTTGAAACACCTCCAATGCTAACACCTGGGAACTATGTTCAATGGTCAAGTCGATTCTTACGATTTCTTGAATTAAAGAAACCTCATGGGAAATTCTTGAAGCAAGTGATACTTGAAGGACCATTTGAGTGGCCAACAAGATTTGAAGTTGGTGATCCAAATGCTGATCCTCAACGTCCTCCTGGTGATAGACCTCTTCCAGAATCACAACTCACAGAAGAACAGAAATTACATCGTGAAGCTGATGAGTATGCAATGGCTTATATACTTCAAGGAATACCAAATCCAATTTATCGAAGCGTCGATGCTCAGAAAACAGCCAAAGCTATGTGGGAACATGTTCATCTCTTTATGGAAGGCACTCAATTGAACAAAGATGATATGGAATCCAAACTCTACATGGAATACACAGACATCACAATTGAACCAGGAGAGTCACTTGAATCCTACTATCATCGTTTCACAAATGTAGTCAATGATCTGGAACGCCACAAAATCACAGTACCAAGGATAGCAGTGAACTCCAAATTCGTCGGTAGTCTTGGTCCTGATTGGCATAAATATGTGACATTTGTTCGTCAAACAAAGAATCTTCATGATGCTCCATATGGTTTGTTGTATGATTTCCTGAAACACCATGAACCTGAAGTTGAAAAAGATCGAGCTCTACGAGGAGGATACACACCAACACCAACACCAAATTCTTTGGCTCTCGTAGCTCAATCTCCCTATGCTCCTCCACCAATGTCAAACCATGCATATGTCCAAGAGCAAAACTACTTCAGTTATCCACAATCTTCTACCTCGAACCAAATGGTCCCTTATGATTCATCTCCACAGAATGCTTCTACTCAACTTGTTCCGTTAAACAACAATGATGCTGTGTACTACTCAAACTCCAATGACGATGACGATGATGACTTTAATACGTTGAATCAGGGACTTGCTCTTATTGCTCGTGCTTTTAGCAAATTCTCCAACAAAACAAACAACCGTAAACGTTCATCTTCTAACACAAGGAATCAAGCTGTTGTCAATGATGGAAGAGTGGAAATTCAGAATCGTAGCTATGGTCGATCTGGTTCAGGAAGTTCTTCAGGAAACTTTGGGAATGGTCAGCGATTTAGTAACAATGCGGGGTTCAGGAACAACTCAGGGTCTTCTCAGCAAAGGTCCGAACCAGTTGCTACAAGGAACTCCAACTCAGGGAATGCAGTGTGGTGCTATAATTGTAATGACAAGGTCATATAGCGACAGCATGTCCCAAACCGAGAACTCGGGGTAGTAAGTTTCACAAGCAGGCATTACTCATGGCTCTTCAAGATGAAAAAGATGGACATTTCCCTGAACAAGACAACAACTTCATGGCAAATGTGTACAATGATGATGATATGGAAGATCTGGAAGCCAATGCAGCTGTGATGCTTATGGCCAACATGCAGGAACTTCAGGTTAATGATTCAGGTCCAGTATATGACACTGACGGCTTGTCTCAGGTACATGACCAAAAAGCAGGCCTAATACATGAAATAGCCTCACCCTCTGCTTCTGAATCAGATATGGCGCAAGTTGTTCCATCTAAATCATCTTCATCTTCTCAAACAGATGAACAAATAAGCACAGTTGTCATATTTGATGATGACACAGTTGTTTCATTTGATGATCCTATTGAGAATGATAAACATGATCATTTAGAACAACATGAACCATCATTTGATCCAGACCCTGACCTAATATTATTATCTAAACAACTGGATGCACAACAATTGCAAATCATTAAATGCAACGAGAAAAACAAAGTTTTAAAAGAAAAAAATGCGTCACTCGCAAGAGATATTGAATGTTATAAAATTCAACTTTCAAATCAGGAAGACAAGATTAAAAATGCAAAAAGTTTTGAAAAAGCTTTTCAAGATTCTTACAACAAAGAACAAGATCTTCAACGTAAAATGCAAGATTTAATTGAGTCAAACGGAAAGTTGATTTCGAAACTCGAAAGTGAAAAGTGTGAATTGAAAATGCAAGCTGAACGTCTTCAAACAGTTCTTTCAAAAACAGAAACAGAATTGTCAAATTGCAAAAAGGAGTTTTGTGAACATAAAATACGAAAAAGGAAGTATATAGATGACTTACTCAGTGATATTGTTGATCTTGAAAAACAACTCAAAGAATTTCGTCACATTGTTTACAAACACGGGAACTCTGTCACAACAATTCAGAAATTTGCTTTAAAACCGAGACCCGATAAAGGATTTGCACTTTGCGATTTCAAATCAATGATTCTTCACACAGAATTTAAAGAAAATCCTAAGATTTACAGTATAGATCACATGTTTGATAATACAATTGTACGTGCTGTTGTTTTTGATATTGAGGAAGAAGAAGAACTTGAAGACGAGAGTCGATAAAAAATGAGTTATGTTCAATATTGGACACCATATGACTATTCAAAAGCTCCACCTCTTTCTAAATCTTTTGTTACTCAAAAGGAATTACCTGAGAAATCATGGTTTGTCGAAGAGTCATATGTTTCCTCCTCTAAAGCGGCCCCTGTCCAAACTGTAGCACAAATAAATGGTCCTTTACCATCATCCGGTGAACTTACACCTTTACCAAAAAGTTGTCGTGTCTTAAACTATTACAAAACTTTTATGGAAGACATCGAAATTTTGGAGGAAACAATTGCACGCAATTCTGAAATAAAAGTTGAAACTTTTCAATCCGCTTACGAGTGAGAAAAAAGAGATATTTTTCAAAAACAAATGCTGCCAATTGTCAAACACCTCCGTCTCTGTGCTACACGTTGGGATCAGGAACTTCAAAACGAGGTCAAAAATATGATAAACATTTTCAACTCAACAGAAAATGAAATTTTAGCTCAAAAGCAAAGAAATCGAGTTTTAAAAAATGATGCTGATCGACTCTTGGAACAAGTTCTCAATGCTGATATTTTGTCTGTTATCATGAATGATCTCTGATGAGTGCACAAACACTCATCGTTTTTGATATATTTAAACTGCCAAAACGCACAAAAACAATCAAAAAGATATCAAAATACTTAAATTATCCCAGGGATTGTGTTTTATGTGTTTTAAAAGCAAAATGTGCAAAAACAAAGAAAAAACGAACAAAGTTTGCAGTATTGGTAGTTTCAGTCCCCCAAGTTTCAAAACTTGTCAATTTTAGTCCCTATGCATTTATTTTGAAAGAAAAAGTCAAACCAAGGTTTTGAAAGTCAATTTCACAAAATATTACATTTGGGTTGCAAGTTTTCCAAAATTACATATTTAGTCCCTGAAAAATCCAAATATGGCAAAATAAGTCCCTAGGAAGTTTTGAAATTTTGAAAAATGGAAAAATGGTTTTGTGAACTTTAGAGTTATAACAAATTTGGTCCTTGGTGTAAATTAGGAAAAGTTACAATTCAGTCCTTGAGGTTTGGTAAATTGCAAAATTGGTCCTTGTTACTAAACTAACCAACCGGACCCAATTTTTATTTAATCCAAAAAACCAAACCAAACCCAATCCAAACCCTTATCTCCCAGTCCACCCAAAAGCCCACCACAAGGCCCAGTCCCTTTTTAATAAACCCGGTCAACGAGGGTCAACGAGGGTCAAACAGACCCTTGACCATCTTCTTCCCCCCAACAAGCCTGCGTGAAACCAGGGACAAATCCATCCCCCCTCCTCACCTTTTTCCAACCAAAAGTCACCCACAATAAATTCCCTCACCAAACAAACCCACCACCATAAATGCATCACCAACCCCTCACCAATACCACTCAAAACTGCCCCTTATTAATTTTGGCGCCAAAATGCCAATCAAAGGCTAGGATCAATCAAAACCTAATTGAACGATGGGGATTTGGTCAGAGGGTCAACTCAAGGACTTTGGGACTTTCAGTTTTCAAAAAGAAGCCATGTGGAAGACTTTAGGCATAATTTTTAGGTCGATATATATAGTTTAGCTCATATGAGCTTTGGTATGTGTAATTTTTTTAGTTCTTATGTATTTTCAGTTTAATTTTAATGTATTGTAACTCTTTTATCAATAAAAGTCTAGTTTAAAGTTTACTTCTCATTTTCACTTTTCAAAGTTTTATTTCAAATTATCAAGTTCTCATTAAGGCATGTAATGTGCGTTTAATCTACTCAGAAGCTCTCTCAAACTCAGATAGAAAGGTTTTATAAGCTTTATAAGCCTGTGTAAACATTCTTTAATCAGTTTTCAATAATTGCTAAAAATCAAGATAAAATCAAAAATAAATGAAAAATTGGTGAAAAAGAAGAAGAAAGCAAGGAGCACAGTGTATTGTGGATGGCTGTGGGTTAGGTACCTCATGGGAGGGCATAGGATTGATTAACTTGGTCCCTTGGTTCTTTATCAGTTGGCTTGGAAAGCTTTGTAAGCTAAAATTCTTTCATCTTTAGTATTAAGTTGCTTTAATTGGTTATTTAAGTTTATTTTAGTTAAATATTAACATTTAGATCAGTAGTAATCAATTGTTCATGTTATATGTTTGTCTAAGTTAAAATCTCTTCAATAAATAATTTTAAAGGGGTGTTTGGTTCTAGGGTGTTTGATCTGTTCTATCAGTGCATTGGTGCTTATCTGTGTTTCAATTAGTTTTGTGGGTGTATAAAGGCTCAGGGGAACCTTTTATTTGGTCACAAACTCACCTGAAGGTCAAAACTCAAGTAATCACTCACCACAGTCAACTGTGGTGAGTTTTCAAAGCCATAACTCATCACATCTTTAAATAAGTTGTTCATTTACTCAAATTAGTTTCAATACACCCTAACTAAACAAGTTTGATCATAAAAATCAGCTGTACAAGTTCACAAAAGTCAAAACTCATAATTTCTCAAAAAGTCAAAACTGCATACTCAGATTTTCATCAAAATGGGGTGATTTTTCATGATTTTTGTATTGAGATTGAGCACTTGAAACTTGTTGTGATCAAAGTCTACCAGTAGAACTATTAATTCATGCACTTGTTTGATTTTTGTAATTCTTTTTAGTGGACCAAATTGTCCCTTGAATTGGACTGCAGGGCAAGGACTTGCCCTGCTCACAGCTTGGCATACCACTCTCATTAGCTTGTGAATTCTTTGTTAATTAGCTTAAGCTTGTGTAATTTGTTGCTATTTGTAGCTTAACTGGCTAAGTTGTTAGATGTGCTTTTGCTTTTCTTTAAATTGCTTGTTGACACTACTTAATTGCTTGCCATGTACCACCAAGTCATTTCACTACACTAAGCAATCAGTGTAGTTGAGGTCTTTCACAAGCTCAATCACAAGCTCATTTCTGAGCTTCTGCCTGTGAACCTTGGCTTGTTGGGAAGTTTGGCAAGCCATCTTCAAGTTCCAGTCTTGTTTAAGCTTTTTCAAGCTTGTATACTAGGGCTGCAAGCAGTCCCTACTTTGTCCATCTGCTTGTTTGCATTTGATACTCAGCAGACTCATTTCACCACCCAACTTTGGTGGTAAATTGTGGTTACCCCAGTGGGTCCCACACCCCATAGTTAGTCTTACCCAACCCCCTCCTACCAGGGAGTGTCAATTGACCTTTTGTTTGACCCCTAGTCTAGTGGACCCTACTTTGTTTGACCCCAAAACCGTGTCCCAAATCTGATTCAGAAACAAGTGAGTAAATTGCTTATTTGTGCTTTTTGGCTTATTGAAGCCACAAGTTTGGCTTATTCTTGCTTATAATAGTGTAACAAACTCAGAGAAACCAAAATCAATCATTGTGGACCCCACTCCTCACCATTTGAGCTAAAAATACTCCACAGTCAACAAAAGTCAACTGTGGGTGTAATAAGCACTTCAAGTGCTTATTCCTTGGGTTAAAATAAAAGTGTCTTTGTTAAAAGTAGTTTTTTTTAGTTTATAATTAGTTTAGAAAAAGAAAAAAATCCAAAAAACCAACTTTAAAATTAGTGATAGCTTCTATTTAATAGGATTTATCAATTTATTTTTCTTTTTAATTTATTTCTAAGTAATATATCACTTTTATATTTTTATAAATTATATTTTAGGTTAAAATAATTTTACAAATTTTTCCAGATTTTTATTTTGTCTTTTAGTGGTATTTCTAATTAATTTTAGTTTAATTTAGTTTTAATTAATATTAATCAATTAAATAGCATAATTAGTTTTTATATAGTATAACCTAGTTTTTATAATTTTTTCTAGCTTTTATTTTAGTTAAAACATTTTTATAAATTTTTCTAGAATTTTTACTGTTCATTTTCTATTTTTTATAATATAATTAGTTTAATTAGAAATTAATAAGTAAATAGATTAATAATTAGTTAATTAGCTTAAAAATACATAAAATTAGCTTTTTATAATTTTTTTTTAGGATTCCTATGATGGTTAACTAGATTTATAAAATTTTTCTTAATTTTCTATGCCTTTTTTTTAGTATTTTTAGTAATTCTAATTAATTTAATTAGTAATAAATAGATAATTAGTAATTAATTAATAATAAGTAATTACATAGTGTAAAAATAGTTTTTATTTTTCTTAAAATTTTCTTTAATTAATAGGATTGTAAAAATATCAAATTTACACTTTTAACCCTTCCAGTCCTTCAGTTGTACTTTTTGTTTTGTTCATCCGTATACGTTTTTTAATTAAAACGTACGTTTTTAGGTTTTAGCTCAAATCTTTGTAATCTAAATTCTCGTAATCACTCACGTAGCTTTCCTAAGCTATTTCCAAATAAATTTGATCATAACCCTTTTCTGTGAATAATTACCCGATCACGAATACGCTAAAGTTACAATTCACACTTCAACAGGACTTAACGACCTGGTGATACCTTATATTACCCGGAGCATTGACCTAGGCTATTTGACTTTGTTGACCATTATTTGGTCAATATAATTTAGGTGGTTTAGCATCAATCAATTTTTGGCACCGCTGCCGGGGAAGTGTGCGCGTTTCTATAGCGTTATTTGAGATTAGTGTTATCTCACCTCATTCACTGTACAAATACCACCACTTGTGTATATTTTTTCATAATCAAAATACAAAAAAGTCATTAACACTTTTCCTAAAGTGTTAAAACACCAAAAAAATTAAAAACAACAAAACAGATCGTAACGTTTTCTGATTCGGTTTTCTTTTAAGGTGATTCTTAAAGAGAAACGATTTTGGTAAACGAAACAATACCAAAAATATTTTCCAAAAGTTTTTAAACCCATACACAAAACACAAAAACATCCGTCTCTTTCTTGTGAATAATAATTCTACATAAAAATAAACCGTCGAAAACCAAGACAGAACATCTTCCAACTGGGGGTGTGAACAAATAAGTTCCCAAACCAAAAAGATTAAAACTTGCCTTTGTATCCTTGTGAGTGGTGTACCTTTTCTAAAGAAGCCACTCACTTGTGATTATTGGTTTAAGTTCACTGTGGTTTTGTCTCGATTTTGTTTTGATTGATTTTTGTCCTTAGTGCATGCGCACTCGTTCTTCTAGGTCTACTAGCCCATTACGTGAGCTTGTACGAAAACCTAGAAGACCTCGTAGACGTTCAGCACCAACAGTCGGATCTGAGATCCGCACTGTTGCCACACCCACTGTCACCATGGCGGAAGACCGTCCCATGTGTGAACTTCTCCAAGCACCCATCGAGGGTTACGGAGATGCCATTGTTGTCCCAGCCATTGTGGCTGATAATTTTGAGCTCAAAACCGGGTTACTCAATCTTGTAACCTCAAGCCAATTCCACGGTTTTGAGCGGGACGATCCTCATGCTCATATTCGATGGTTCAATAAAATCACATCAACCATCAAGTACAAAAATGTCCCGTGTGAAGCAATCAAACTCCTTCTCTTCCCATTCTCACTGGAGGGACAAGCCCGGATTTGGCTTGAAAAACAACCTCCACGATCTATTGAGACTTGGGAAGATCTTGTCAAAAAGTTTGTGAATGAATTCTTCCCACCTTCCAAGACCACAAGTCTTAAGAACGAAATCACCAAGTTCACTCAAAAATACGATGAATCTTTTGGTGAAGCGTGGGATCGTTTCAAAGAATTACTTCGCAAGTGTCCAAATCATGGTTTCTCTGAGTTGATGCAACTCGATACTTTTTACAATGGCGTGAGCCAAGCTGATCAGGATTCTCTCAATGCCTCCGCGGGAGGAAATTTTTTGAGTAGAACCACAAAAGAAGCTTTGCAAATCATAGAAAACAAGTCCAAGGTCCACTCTACACGAAGCAAACCGATTGTTTCTCAAATCAATGCGGGTCCTTCTACTTCATCTTCTGTGGGTCAATCTAGCACGGATGCTAAGCTTGACAAGCTCACTGAAGCGATCCAAGCTTTGGTTCTCGCCCAAACAAAGAAAGTCTCATTTCCACAACATCCTCCCCCTGCTGAGGTTAAAAAAGTGGAAGTATGTGTGACTTGTGGTGGGCCGCATGCCTACTACAATTGCACAGCTACTGATGGTACTCCATATGAAGCTAATGCTGTTGTCGGGTCCCAAAATCAAGGAGGCACTCAATACCGCCCTCCTATGGACCCGAACTATCGTCCTCACCATTATCCTGGACCTCCCGGTTTTAATCAAAACCAAAATGTCCAAAACCGTGGCCAAAACCAAAATAGAGTGAACCAAGGTTATCAAAACCAAAGTAACTTCAATCAGGGTCACGGTTTCCAAAATCAAAACCAAGGATTCCAAAATCAAGGTTTCCAACATCAAGGAAACTTTAACCGGAACCAAGGTCAGGGTAATTTCAACCCAGGGAACTTTCATGGAAACAATCACCAGAATCAAGGGAATTTCCATCATCAAAACCAAGGAAATTTCAATCAAGGCCTCAACCCGAACAACCGAGCTCCAAACATTCCTAATCCGAATCAAGCCATTGTTCCAACCGGGCCTTCATCTGATGAATTGTTGAAGCAATTTATGAAGTCCCAAGAAGAGTTGAACAAGTTGCTGGTCAGCCAGATTTCTGACATCAAGAAGTCTTTAAATGATCGACCCTCGGGCTCAGGTACGACTCTGCCGAGCAACACGATCGCTAACCCGAGGGGCGATGCTAAGGCGATCACAACACGAAGTGGTGCTTCATATGATGAACCCGCGATTCCCACTACCTCTTCTTCCTCTCCTACAAAGGTAGTGAATCGTGAGCCTGAGGTGACAAAGGACAAGGTGCAAATCCCTAGCCCACAAAGTACAGCACATGTCCAACCTCAGGTTAATCCTGAAACCAGATGTAAACCTGGAGTTGTCTTTGAACCACCAGAAACTCCAGTGGAAAACCCAAAATCCAAAACTTCTATTCCATATCCATCACGTCTCAGTGAACAAAAGCTCCGCGAAAAAGCTAATCACCAAATGGATAAATTTTTCCAAATCTTCCAAGATTTGCATTTTGATATCAGCTTCGCGGATGCTATTCTCTTGATGCCCAAGTTTGCATCGACAATCAAAAATCTGTTGAGTAATAAAGAAAAATTATTTGAGATGGCAAGAACTCCCCTGAATGAGAACTGCTCTGCGGTTCTTTTGCAAAAGCTTCCTGAAAAGCTTGGAGATCCCGGGAAATTCCTCATTCCTTGTACTTTCCCGGGTATGGTTGATTGCTTCGCCCTGGCCGATCTAGGTGCTAGCATTAACCTAATGCCATATTCTGTGTGGAAGAAACTTTCTCTTCCCGAACTCACACCCACGTGCATGACTTTAGAGCTTGCCGATCGTTCGATTTCTCGTCCCATTGGCATTGCCGAGGACGTATTTGTTAAAGTGGGAAAGTTCCATTTTCCAGCAGATTTTGTGATTGTTGACTTTGATGCCGATTCCAGGGTCCCTCTCATTCTTGGGAGGGGGTTCCTTAGAACTGGGCACACTCTTATCGATGTATTCGAGCATGAGATCACATTACGTGTTGGGACGGAAGCTATTACCTTCAACCTAAATCAAACATCGAGATACTCCTCCAATTATGATTGTGAATCGGTGAATCAAATTGATGTCATTGATGTTGCTACTGAGGAGTATGCCCAAGAGATTTTAGGTTTCATTGATGATTCTTCGAGTGAAAATCTCACTCAGTCTTCTCATCCCATCATAGCCAATTCTTCTCCTTCCCTCACTCCGTTTGAGGGAAGTGACTTCATCTTAGAAGAAATGGAGGCGTTTCTCAAAAGTGACTCGATTCCCGATGGAGTCGATAACCAAGAGATCGACCTCGAGAGGGATATTCTCATACTTGAAAAATTGTTAAACGAAGATCCCTCTCCTCTTCCTGTTCTACCACAACAACTTCATAAGGAGGAAGTCAAAAATGTTGAGAAAACTAATGACTTCCCCGAGGTTGAGCTTAAGGACTTGCCGCCTCATCTTGAATATGCATTTCTGGAGGGTGATGATAAATTACCCGTCATAATTGCCAAAGACTTAAGTGATGAGGAAAAGGCTGCTCTTATCAAGGTTTTGAAGTCTCATAAACAAGCAATTGCTTGGCGTCTCTCCGACATCAAGGGCATTGACCCTGAATTCTGTACTCATAAAATTTTAATGGAGGACGACTTCAAACCTGCAGTCCAACAACAAAGAAGGGTGAATCCAAAAATTCACGAGGTTATCAAGCAAGAGGTTTTAAAACTTCTTGATGCCGGATTGATTTACCCTATCTCTGACAGTCCTTGGGTCAGCCCAGTTCATTGTGTTCCAAAAAAGGGTGGCATTAGTGTTGTCACAAATGAGGAAAATGAGTTAATCCCAACTCGTTTGGTTACGGGTTGGCGCGTTTGCATTGATTATCGTAAATTGAATGACGCCACCCGTAAGGATCATTTTCCTCTGCCTTTATGGATCAGATGCTCGAGAGATTAGCGGGGAATGAGTACTATTGCTTCCTCGATGGTTTCTCGGGTTACTTTCAGATTCCCATTGACCCGCAAGACCAAGAAAAGACCACTTTTACGTGCCCCTATGGAACTTTCGCATATAAACGTATGCCATTTGGCTTATGTAATGCTCCGGGCACGTTTCAAAGATGTATGATGGCCATTTTTTCCGACATGATCGGGAAAAGTATGGAGGTCTTTATGGACGATTTCTCGGTCATTGGGGATTCGTTTAAAACATGTCTCTCCCATTTAGACAGCATGCTAAAACGTTGTGAAGACACAAAGTTATGTCTGAATTGGGAGAAGAGTCACTTTATGGTCAAAGAGGGCATTGTCCTCGGCCATAAAATTTCAAAAAACGGGATTGAGGTTGACCGTGCCAAAGTGGACGTCATTGCAAAATTGCCTCATCCCACGACTGTGAAAGGTGTTAGGAGCTTTTTGGGTCACGCCGGTTTCTATCGTAGGTTTATTCAAGATTTTTCAAAAATCGCCCGGCCTATGACCCATCTCCTCGAGAAGGATGCTCCTTTTATCTTCTCCCCTGAGTGCATCGAAGCCTTTGAAACATTAAAGAAAAGGCTTACCGAGGCACCGATTCTTGTTGCCCCCGATTGGGACTTGCCCTTTGAGCTCATGTGTGATGCGAGTGATTATGCTATTGGGGCAGTCTTGGGGCAACGAAAAACAAAACATTTTCAGCCTATACACTATGCCCGCAAAACTATAACCGAGGCTCAAAGCCATTACACTACCACTGAAAAAGAATTATTAGCTGTGGTGTACGCCTTTGAGAAATTCCGGTCATATTTGATCTTGACAAAAAGCATAGTGTATACGGATCACTCGGCTTTGAAGTACCTTTTTGCAAAACAAGATGCAAAGCCGAGACTTCTTCGTTGGGTTCTCCTCCTTCAGGAATTTGATATCATTATTCGTGATAAAAAAAAGGAGCTGAGAACCTAGCTGCTGATCATCTCTACCGTCTTGAAAACCCCCACCAAGATGCTTTCGAGAAAAAGGAAATAAATGAAACATTTCCTCTCGAAACCCTCAATGCGGTTTCATTTCGTGGAGACTCGATTACCCCATGGTTTGCCGACTTTGCAAACTATCTTGCGGGTAACTTCATTGTGAAAGGGATGTCGTCCCAACAAAAAAATAAATTTTTCAAAGACATAAAACATTACTTTTGGGACGACCCCTACTTGTTCAAGATATGCGCGGATCAAGTCATCCGGCGGTGTGTGTATGGTCAGGAAGCCGCTGAAATTTTAAAGGCTTGCCATGCTGGTCCCACGGGGGGCCACCACAATCCCAACTACACCGCCAAAAAGGTGTTTGATTCCGGCTTTTATTGGCCCTCAATCTACAAGGATGCCCAAGAATTGGTCAAATCCTGTGACGCTTGTCAACGTCACGGGAATATTTCACAAAAGAATGAAATGCCTCAAAATGCAATTCAAGTTTGTGAAATCTTTGATATCTGGGGCATCGACTTTATGGGGCCATTTCCATCCTCTCATGGAAACAAATACATACTCGTGGCAGTTGACTATTTGTCAAAATGGGTTGAAGCGAAAGCTTTACCCACAAATGATGCCCGAGTAGTGGTGAAATTTTTGAAAGCTCTTTTTGCCCGATTCGGAACTCCACGTGCTATTATTAGTGATCGTGGTACGCAATTCTGTAATGACAAATTCGACAAAGTCATACAAAAGTACGGTGTAACTCACCGTCTTTCCACTGCGTACCACCCTCAAACAAGTGGACAAGTCGAAGTTTCCAATCGGGGCATTAAAAGAATATTGGAGAGAACTGTAGGTGAGAATCGTGCATCGTGGTCGGACAAATTGGATGATGCACTTTGGGCTTTCCGTACGGCTTACAAAACACCCATTGGGTGTACGCCTTATAAACTTGTGTATGGGAAAGCGTGCCATCTTCCAATCGAGCTTGAACACAAAGCCTATTGGGCTCTCAAGCATGCCAATTTCGACCTCAAAACGGCGGGTGATCATAGGAAAGTTCAACTAAATGAATTAAACGAACTTCGTGATCAAGCTTACGAGAACTCTTTGATCTACAAAGAAAAGACAAAGAAGATTCATGACTCAAAAATCAAAAACCGCGTTTTCAACGTTGGTGATCGAGTCCTTCTTTTTAACTCTAGACTCAAGATCTTCTCGGGAAAGCTCAAAACCCGATGGACTGGTCCATTCACTATCGCAAAAGTTTATCCTTATGGCACCGTTGAATTATCTCAAAATGACGGTCCAAATTTCAAAGTGAATGGACATCGGTTGAAACATTACTTTGGAGAGGACGTACCATCCATGGTCGTCCCGGATCTCCAAACTTTCCCCAAGGACAATTGAATTCGGGGATAGAGTCAAGCTAGCGACTCGATGACCAAAAATTAGCAATAATACGGGTTTTCACCCGTATCTCTGATTCTTTCTATTTTCTACCACCAAGTGTGGGGGTATGGCCAACCCCCCGCTGTTTGAGAAAAAAATGTATATACGTATATAAGTCTCAAAAAAAAAAAAAAAAAAAAAAGTTGTATATATATAGAAATAAAGTGAAAATTGGTATTTCCGCAGTTAGATTCGAATCTTGGCTTTTTTACGTTCATAGCTTCGGCATAATAGCCGGGACTTTGAATATTGAGGACAATATTCATTTCTAAGTGTGGGGGGGAAATTCTATCGAATTTTAAGCAAATCCTTTCAAGTACCCCCGTTTTTGGCCAAAATTTTCAAAAAAAATTTTTCACTTTATTTCAAAATTTTTGTGGTAATCAGTCCGCCTTGTCTAAACGACAAAAGGGATTGGCTAATCCAGGAGCAAACGGCTCTTGGTAAAGATAAATCAAATCCGTTGACGGCTGGCAATTTGCCCAAAATTGTATGGTTCATCAACTCCCCGAAAACAAATGAGTTGGCTAGCCCGCAAGATTATGGCTTGTGGTAAAGGCCGTGGAAAATCCATAATTGGTAATCAGCTCACCAAGATGTTGACTAGGTCCATCAAGATGCTAGCTAGTCCAGGAGCAAACGACTCTTGGTAAAGACTTAACAAATCCGTTGGAAGCTGGTGATTTGCTCAAAATCACACGGTTATCAGGTGTGCCACAGTTCTTACACCTGGCTACTCCAGAAGTGATGGCTTTTGGTAAAGAGTTTAAAATCCATCAAGTTTTCTAAAAAGATTGCTAAGGACTAGCAATAGTTCAGTGTGGGGGATTGATGAGTACTCAAACACTCATCGTTTTTGATATATTTAAAATGCCAAAACGCACAAAAACAATCAAAAAGATATCAAAATACTTAAATTATCCCAGGGATTGAGTTTTATGTGTTTTAAAAGCAAAATGTGCAAAAACAAAGAAAAAACGTACAAAGTTTGTAGTATTGGCAGTTTCAGTCCCCCAAGTTTCAAAACTTGTCAATTTTAGTCCCTATGCATTTATTTTGAAAGAAAAAGTCAACCCAAGGTTTTGAAAGTCAATTTCACAAAATATTACATTTGGGTTGCAAGTTTTCCAAAATTACATATTTAGTCCCTGAAAAATCCAAATATGGCAAAATAAGTCCCTGGGAAGTTTTGAAATTTTGAAAAATGGAAAAATGGTTTTATGAACTTTGGAGTTATAACAAATTTGGTCCTTGGTGTAAATTGGGAAAAGTTACAATTCAGTCCTTGAGGTTTGGTAAATTGCAAAATTGGTCCTTGTTACTAAACTAACCAACCGGACCCTATTTTTATTTAATCCAAAAAACCAAACCAAACCCAATCCAAACCCTTATCTCCCAGTCCACCCAAAAGCCCACTACAAGGCCCAGTCCCTTTTTAATAAACCCGGTCAACAAGGGTCAAACAGACCCTTGACCATCTTCTTCCCCCCAACAAGCCTGCGTGAAACCAGGGACAAATCCATCCCCCCTCCTCACCTTTTTCCAACCAAAAGCCACCCACAATAAATTCCCTCACCAAACAAACCCACCACCATAAATGCATCACCAACCCCTCACCAATACCACTCAAAACTGCCCCTTATTAATTTTGGCGCCAAAATGCCAATCAAAGGCTAGGATCAATCAAAACCTAATTGAACGATGGGGATTTGGTCAGAGGGTCAACTCAAGGACTTTGGGACTTTCAGTTTTCAAAAAGAAGCCATGTGGAAGACTTTAGGCATAATTTTTAGGTCGATATATATAGTTTAGCTCATATGAGCTTTGGTATGTGTAATTTTTTTAGTTCTTATGTATTTTCAGTTTAATTTTAATGTATTGTAACTCTTTTATCAATAAAAGTCTAGTTTAAAGTTTACTTCTCATTTTCACTTTTCAAAGTTTTATTTCAAATTATCAAGTTCTCATTAAGGCATGTAATGTGCGTTTAATCTACTCAGAAGCTCTCTCAAACTCAGATAGAAAGGTTTTATAAGCTTTATAAGCCTGTGTAAACATTCTTTAATCAGTTTTCAATAATTGCTAAAAATCAAGATAAAATCAAAAATAAATGAAAAATTGGTGAAAAAGAAGAAGAAAGCAAGGAGCACAGTGTATTGTGGATGGCTGTGGGTTAGGTACCTCATGGGAGGGCATAGGATTGATTAACTTGGTCCCTTGGTTCTTTATCAGTTGGCTTGGAAAGCTTTGTAAGCTAAAATTCTTTCATCTTTAGTATTAAGTTGCTTTAATTGGTTATTTAAGTTTATTTTAGTTAAATATTAACATTTAGATCAGTAGTAATCAATTGTTCATGTTATATGTTTGTCTAAGTTAAAATCTCTTCAATAAATAATTTTAAAGGGGTGTTTGGTTCTAGGGTGTTTGATCTGTTCTATCAGTGCATTGGTGCTTATCTGTGTTTCAATTAGTTTTGTGGGTGTATAAAGGCTCAGGGGAACCTTTTATTTGGTCACAAACTCACCTGAAGGTCAAAACTCAAGTAATCACTCACCACAGTCAACTGTGGTGAGTTTTCAAAGCCATAACTCATCTTTAAATAAGTTGTTCATTTACTCAAATTAGTTTCAATACACCCTAACTAAACAAGTTTGATCATAAAAATCAGCTGTACAAGTTCACAAAAGTCAAAACTCATAATTTCTCAAAAAGTCAAAACTGCATACTCAGATTTTCATCAAAATGGGGTGATTTTTCATGATTTTTGTATTGAGATTGAGCACTTGAAACTTGTTGTGATCAAAGTCTACCAGTAGAACTATTAATTCATGCACTTGTTTGATTTTTGTAATTCTTTTTAGTGGACCAAATTGTCCCTTGAATTGGACTGCAGGGCAAGGACTTGCCCTGCTCACAGCTTGGCATACCACTCTCATTAGCTTGTGAATTCTTTGTTAATTAGCTTAAGCTTGTGTAATTTGTTGCTATTTGTAGCTTAACTGGCTAAGTTGTTAGATGTGCTTTTGCTTTTCTTTAAATTGCTTGTTGACACTACTTAATTGCTTGCCATGTACCACCAAGTCATTTCACTACACTCAGCAATCAGTGTAGTTGAGGTCTTTCACAAGCTCAATCACAAGCTCATTTATGAGCTTCTGCCTGTGAACCTTGGCTTGTTGGGAAGTTTGGCAAGCCATCTTCAAGTTCCAGTCTTGTTTAAGCTTTTTCAAGCTTGTATACTAGGGCTGCAAGCAGTCCCTAGTTTGTCCATCTGCTTGTTTGCATTTGATACTCAGCAGACTCATTTCACCACCCAACTTTGGTGGTAAATTGTGGTTACCCTAGTGGGTCCCACACCCCATAGTTAGTCTTGCCCAACCCCCCTCCAACCAGGGAGTGTCAATTGACCTTTTGTTTGACCCCTAGTCTAGTGGACCCTACTTTGTTTGACCCCAAAACCTTGTCCCAAATCTGATTCAGAAACAAGTGAGTAAATTGCTTATTTGTGCTTTTTGGCTTATTGAAGCCACAATTTTGGCTTATTCTTGCTTATAATAGTGTAACAAACTCAGAGAAACCAAAATCAATCATTGTGGACCCTACTCCTCACCATTTGAGCTAAAAATACTCCACAGTCAACAAAAGTCAACTGTGGGTGTAATAAGCACTTCAAGTGCTTATTCCTTGGGTTAAAATAAAAGTGTCTTTGTTAAAAGTAGTTGTTTTTAGTTTATAATTAGTTTAGAAAAAGAAAAAAATCCAAAAAACCAACTTTAAAATTAGTGATAGCTTCTATTTAATAGGATTTATCAATTTATTTTTCTTTTTAATTTATTTCTAAGTAATATATCACTTTTATATTTTTAGAAATTATATTTTAGGTTAAAATAATTTTACAAATTTTTCCAGATTTTTATTTTGTCTTTTAGTGGTATTTCTAATTAATTTTAGTTTAATTTAGTTTTAATTAATATTAATCAATTAAATAGCATAATTAGTTTTTATATAGTATAACCTAGTTTTTATAATTTTTTCTAGCTTTTATTTTAGTTAAAACATTTTTATAAATTTTTCTAGAATTTTTACTGTTTATTTTCTATTTTTTATAATATAATTAGTTTAATTAGAAATTAATAAGTAATTAGATTAATAATTAGTTAATTAGCTTAAAAATACATAAAATTAGCTTTTTATAATTTTTTTTAGGATTCCTATGATGGTTAATTAGATTTATAAAAATTTTCTTAATTTTCTAAGCCTTTTTTTTAGTATTTTTAGTAATTCTAATTAATTTAATTAGTAATAAATAGATAATTAGTAATTAATTAATAATAAGTAATTACATAGTGTAAAAATAGTTTTTATTTTTCTTAAAATTTTCTTTAATTAATAGGATTGTAAAAATATCAAATTTACACTTTTAACCCTTCCAGTCCTTCAGTTGTACTTTTTGTTTTGTTCATCCGTATACGTTTTTTAATTAAAACGTACGTTTTTAGGTTTTAGCTCAAATCTTTGTAATCTAAATTCTCGTAATCACTCACGTAGCTTTCCTAAGCTATTTCCAAATAAATTTGATCATAACCCTTTTCTGTGAATAATTACCCGATCACGAATACGCTAAAGTTACAATTCACACTTCAACGGGACTTAACGACCTGGTGATACCTTATATTACCCGGAGCATTGACCTAGGCTATTTGACTTTGTTGACCATTATTTGGTCAATATAAGTTAGGTGGTTTAGCATCAATCAATTTCTATAAATCTGGTACTTCTATGCTTATGGATGATCTTTGTGTTGATAATAACTTGTTGAATGAGGAAATTGAGACACCCAAACAGGAAAATGATAAGTTGAGAATTACAAATGATGATGTGACAAAACAGTTTTCAAAAGAAATTTGTCTACTCAAACAGAGGATTGAATGGTGTCAAGCTCAAAGTCTTGAACGGGAATTGAAACTTCAAAATCAAAATATTTCAAACTCTTGTCAACTTTACAAAAACAATGAGTCTTTTAAAAGTTTGTGTCTCAAATACGAGCAAGAAATTGCGGATTTAAAAATTGAAAATGAAGCATTTCTACAAAACCACAAAGACCTCAAACATTGCAATGGTATACTTGAGTCAAATATTCAGGATAAGAATCACATCATCATTGATTTGAAAGAGAAAATTAAGATACTCCAAAAAGGAAAGTTTGTTGACACCACGGTGATAGCACCAGGAATGTATCAATTAGACAAAACTGATAAAGGAAATATTGTTCAAAACACTAATGTTGATAACTCCACTTCTACAGGACTAGTCTCCACTAGTAGCGTTAGCAGACCCAAGCGAAAAAGTAAAAAGAAGAATAGGCTCTGGCAACGTAAAAGAGGATCACTAGAAGCTCAAGAAGTAGAAGATCAACTTAGGAATTTGAATAAAACTCATGTTGCATCAGATTTAGATTCTAATCTGGCAAATTGTAATCAAAATCTAAATGTAACGAATGATGAACCTTTGAATGTTTTGAATATTAATGCATCTTGTGTGTTTTGTCGTAAAAGTGTATCATCTGGTGATCATACAAAATGTATAGCTAATTCTCTACTTAATCGTCATAAGAAACATAGGACACGCATTCCTTTTAGGCCCACTACTGCCTCTAAGTCTATCTTAGGAAAGCCGCCTTCTACGATTTCTGATGAAGTTGATGTTACCCCCATAAGTGCAGAGAACAAGTCTAGGAATCAGCCAACCACTAGTGAATTCACCATTAAGAAAGCTAGAACTAGTTGGAATTGGCAACGTTGGTTACAACACAAACGAGACTTTAAATGGATTCCTAAATTAATGAATACAGGTGCTTCTAACCAACAGGAACCCGCAGTTTCTTTGGGTTCCACCCTTACTTCTGTTCCATCCATGTCTTCTTCTTGTGATGCAGGTGGTGCAGATTATTCTCTGGATTGTTGATAGCGGATGCACCCAACATATGACAGGCAATCTCAAACTGTTGCAAAACTTTGTCTCAAAGTTCATTGGTACTATCAGATTCGGGAATGATCATTACGCTTTAATCATGGGATATGGTGACTATGTCAGTGGGAACATTGAAATCAGTCGTGTTTATTATGTGGAAGGCCTTGGACACAACCTTTTCTCTGTTGGTCAGTTTTGTGATGGGGATCTAGAAGTCGCATTTCGTGAGAAAACCTGTTTCGTTCGTGACTTACAAGGAAACGATCTAATGTCTGGCTCACGTGGTTCTAACCTTTATACAATATCAATGTCAGATATGATTGCTACTTCTCCGATATGTCTTCTCTCCAAAGCAGAATCGACTAAATCTTGGTTATGGCACAAACGTCTTTCGCACTTGAATTTCAAAACTATGACTGACCTTGCTCGTTATAAACTTGTTGATGAATTTCCAAGATTCCGCTTTACCAAAGATCACTTATGTCCAGCCTGTGAACAAGGAAAAAGTACTCGGGCTCATTTTCCTTCAAAACCTGAGCACAGTACGAATCATGTTTTACAATTGTTACATATGGATTTGTGTGGACCGATGCGTGTTCAAAGTATCAACGGTAAACGCTACATTCTCGTAATTGTGGATGATTATTCCAGATGGACTTGGGTTTATTTTCTATGAAGTAAAGATCAGGATCCTTCAATGATCATCACTTTTCTCACTAAAATTCAAGTTCAGTTACGCAACACGGTACGAATAGTCAGAACTGACAATGGAACTGAATTTAAGAATCAGACACTTCGGTCATACTTTGAGAAAGTGGGAATTGAACATCAAACATCTATTCCTAGAAGCCCAGAACAGAATGGAGTTGTTGAAAGACGCAACAGGACATTAGTGGAAGCTGCTAGAACTATGTTGATTAATGCTCAATTACCAGATTACTTGTGGGCGGAAGCTGTTTCAACTGCATGTTATACCCAAAACCGTTGCATGATCACAAAACGCCATCGCAAAACACCTTATTAACTTGTTCACAAAAGGAAACCGAACATCGATTACTTTCATGTATTTGGAGCACTTTGTTATCCGAAAAATGATCGTGATGATTTAGGTAAACTTAAAGCAAAGGCTGACATCGGAGTGTTCGTTGGATACTGTGAAAATTCCAAAGGTTTTCGGATATGGAATCGTCGTACAAGAGAAATTCAAGAAACCATTCACGCTAATTTTGATGAACTCACACAAACGGCTTTTGAGCAACACAGCTTAGGACCCGAATTCAACCGTCTTAACTCTCCAGAATCTTCGGCTGAACCATTTCCACTCAACCGCAAAGAATTAGAAACCTTGTTTGCTCCACTATTTGATGACACAATTGAATACCGTCCTACTGAGGTCTCACCTAATTCCGCTGCTCAACCTGATAACATTCCAGTACCAGACTCACCTCAACAAACAACTACAAGTGTTGAGAGAGACGGTCCTCCAATTGTATCACCATCTACAGCAGAACAAACTGGTTCTAACTCCCGCCATCCAGCTGAAGATCCAACACCACAATCAGTTCCACAACCAGCAGAGCATGATCCTGATGCGTTCTTTAATCCGTTTGCACCGGCTCCTACAGTTCCTGATATAGCTGAGTCGTCAACACGCAATTTGGATCCTGCTAACATGCGAGATACTTATCAACTACACCCTTCAACACACAAATGGACTCGAGACCATCCACTAGTTCATATTATTGGCCATCCAGATGCACCTGTAATGACAAGACAACGACTTCACACTGATGGAGAAACTTGTATCTATGCACTCACAGTCTGTCACGAAGAACCTAAGAACATTAAAGAAGCAATGACTTATGACAACTGGATTGAATCTATGCAAGAGGAATTTCAGCAATTCATAAGATTGGAAGTCTGGGAATTAGTTGAAAGACCCGACGGAGTCTTTGTCATTGGGTTAAAATGGATCTGGAAGAATAAACTTGATGCTGAAGGAACAGTCATACGCAACAAATCACGCCTGGTAACGAAAGGATACTCCCAACTAGAAGGACTTGATTTTGCTGAATCCTTTGCTCCAGTGGCTAGACATGAAGCTGTTCGGATATTTTTGGCCTATGCTGCACACAGGAACATGGTGGTTTACCAAATGGATGTCAAAACAGCATTTCTTAATGGAGAACTCCATGAAGAAGTTTATGTTAGCCAACCAGACGGCTTCGTTGATCCAGAGCGTCCTAATCACGTTTACCGACTCAAAAAGGCACTCTACGGACTTAAGCAAGCCCCACGGGCGTGGTATGACAAACTATCCACTTTTTTGCTGGCCAATAAATTTTCTAAAGGATCGGTGGATCCAACACTATTTACAAAAACCTACGGGAAGGACTTACTTGTTGTTCAAATATATGTCGACGACATTATTTTTGCCTCAACAAAAAGAAGTTACTCTAATGATTTTGCAAAATTAATGAAAGATAATTTTGAAATGTCCATGATGGGTGAACTTTCGTTCTTTCTAGGACTACAAGTTCATCAATCACCTCGTGGAATTTTTCTAAATCAGTCCAAATATGCTCTTGAAATTTTAAAGAAACATGGAATGATGTCTTGTGATACTTATAATACACCAATGGGCTATACCACAAAACTAGATGCTGATTTACATGGGACTCCAGTTGACCCTACCAAATACCAAAGTATGATTGGGTCCCTCATGTATCTCACAGCTAGTAGACCTGATATAGTATTTGTTGTCTACATGTGCTCTCACTATCAGTCCAAACCAACTGAAAAACACCTCAGTGAGGTCAAGAGAATCCTTCGATACATAAAGGGAACCATTAACTTGGGAATCTGGTATCCGAAGGATTCTGGTTTTGAACTAATTGCTTTTTCAGATGCTGACCATGCAGGATGTTTAGACACATGCAAAAGTACATCTGGTGGATTACAATTTCTCGGAGACAAACTTGTGTCATGGCAATCAAAGAAGCAGGACTGCACATCACTGTCGTCTACAGAATCTGAATACGTAGCCATGTCTGCTTGTTGTGCTCAAGTCATATGGATGAGATCACAACTTAAGGATTATGGCTACCTATTCAATAAGATTCCTATCTACTGTGATTCCAAAAGTGCAATTGCTATCTCCTGCAACACAGTACATCACTGCAAATCCAAACACATCGATCTCCGATATCACTTCATCAAAGAACATGTGGAAAAGGGTACCGTTGAACTTTATTTTGTTGGGACTGAGTACCAATTGGCGGACTTACTTACCAAATCCTTGGCACCATCAAGGTTTGCTAGTCTAGTTCACCAAATTGGTATGCGATGTTTGACTCCAGAGGATCTGGAAAAGTTTTTAAAACACAATTGATCGTCAAACATCATAACTATCTTTTGTATATATCTTTTCAAAAAATAAATGCAAGTATAAACCATCTCTTTCAACACTATTTTATAAACTATCAACAATTATTTAAAACAAGTGTTGAGGGGGAGGAAAAGTAATATTTTCAAATTTCTCAAAAATATATTAACTTTTATACTTGCATTTTACCAAAAATAATACAGTTTTTTATAAAAAGTGTTGATTCAATAAGTGTTTCGGGTTACTCTCCTTGTCCAATATAACAAATATTTCAGTATTTTTGACTACGGTCTAAGGTCGAGGGGGAGTACCACAAGTTGTTCTTATCATGTCTTGGTGTCAATTAATGAAAGTTATATGTGATTAAGTGTTTAGGCATTAAGAATAAATGTTAGTTAAGGTTAAGGGACCAATTGTGTCATTACCTGAAACTTGTTTTACCCTTGGTCAAAACCCACCTTGACCATGCATTTACTTCACCTGCAAAAAGTAATTACTCTTTCACCTACTCAATCTAACGACTCATAATCATTCATCAAATTCGTGCATCAATCTTCGAATCTGTAAGTGTTAACATGCTTTGATCATGATTTCAAGCAAAGGTTTTTGATTTTATCATAATCCAACGGCTAGTTTTATCGTTATCTTTAAAAGTCATCTTAGGGTTAAGCGTAAATCAAGAACCCAGAAATTTGTGATGTTATAGTTAAATTGATTGATGGGAAATGATCCTTGGATAATATTAAACATGATTCTAACCTCCAATTGTATCCAGAAACACCAAATCGATTGATTTGTATTTAGGGTTCATACGAATATTTAGGGGTTCTTGATTTTGTGTGTTGTGATGTTAATTGGTGATGGGGATTGTGTTATTACATGTATAGGATCATGTTATTATGGTTTAATTGCATCAAAAAACTTGTAAGGTTCATGAATCAAAATTTTAGGGACGAACACACTAGCAGTTTTGATTTTGTGATTTTGTGGTCAATTAGTGTTATTATTTGGTCCATATACTCCTTAGGGTGGTAGAAACATTTGCCCTATGTTTATTTTTACCCAGAATCATGTTTGATTGGATTTGTGATTAAGTGTTCATACGGGTTTACGCGTAACTCAGCCTTAGGCTTGTTTACGCATTAAAATGTGCATATTAAATGTGTAGGAATGTTTATTGATCAGTGGTTGTGTGTTTTACACTTTCAGGAATCAAACAACTCTAATTCCGAAAGGTGATTTTTTGGAAAAATGGTGTCTTTACGCGCTAATTGTTCATCCTACGCGTAAGATTGAATCTTACGCGTAAGATTCGACACGTGGACAAACTTTGTCTTGGATAAGACAAAGTTTACGCTTAAATGATAAATCTTACGCATAAGTTTTGACCTTACGCATAAGTCTTGAACTTACGCATAAGTCATAACCTACGCATAAGTTATACATTACGCTTAAAAGAAATCCTTTGCATAATTTCAATTCCTACGCCTAAGATTTATCTTACGCGTAAAATTGACCTTACGCATAAGATTCACCTTACGCATAAAATGCAAACTTACGCGTAGTTGTTGCTCTTACGCATAATTTCTACTCTTACGCTTAAGTCAGGTTACGCGTAAACTTGTCAAAATCAAGAATTTTTCTAAGTGTTGTAAAATTTACAAAGTGTAACTTCTTGTAATGATAAAATTGTGTTGTAACTTAATTATTTTAAGTTTCTACCATGTAATATAACTCAAGTTTGTCATATATCAAAAGTTATCACACACACAAACACCCACTGATCAATGTATAATATGCAAATCAAGCAATTTGATGTCTTTGATAACAACGTAAACCATTGCCATGTTTGTATTTGTTTGTGATCAATTCAGATGGCAGAACACAATGACGTTCCATACGGACCAGAACCCGAACCTAAGCTTTCATGGGAAGAGACATTCCCAGATGATTACACCAGGAAGATTGGAAAGAACAACCTCTGTATCAACTTCAACAAAATGACTTGCAACGAGTCCTCATGTATTGTTGCAGTGGATGCTCTTCTATATCACCCCAACAAGTTGTTGTTCACCAAGTCTGCCTCAGTCTCCTGCTTCTACATCCACCAGTTTTGGCATACACTTCAGCTAGATCTTGGGGAGGCTTCCTTCACCTGTATGCTTCATAACCGTCAAGTCACTGTGGACATTGATATGCTCAGGAATGTACTTGGGTTACCAGACCTCGGCCCAGATGAAGAATACGATCCAGTCCCCACTGAAGAAGAGCTGATAAAGTGGTTAAGGGATATTGGTTATGACGAATCAGAAGAAGTTATTACTATACATTCTAGGGTCAACATTAGGTATCTTCCACAACCATGGAGAACCCTATATATTATGATTGCCAAATCCTTGTCTGGCAGAGACTCTGGCCACGAACACCCAAAGCTCCCACACCTCAAACTCTTCTGGGCTGTGGCTAATGTGAAGAAAGCTAATTATGCCAGTATCATTTGGGAAGACCTTGTGTGGCACATTCAACACAAGACAACCAACATTCCATTTGTCCGCTTCACAAAACTACTCATCGAAAGCTTCCTTCGTGAGTATGATGATATCCCACGGAGACTTGACGACAAAGATAAGAACACGTTCAGAAATGAAGATACTCTCAGAGTCGTCAAGAGACTTGATACCAGCACACGCAAGCAGGGAAAGAAACTTCCCGATTGTCTCTTGAATGCCAAAGTTAAGGCTTGCAAGAATTACAAGTATTACGAACAAGCTCTTGAAGCAGAAAAAGTCGGTTTCTTGGATGAAGTTCAACCATTTAAGGGTAAGACAGGTACCAAGACTGGGAGCTCCGGCAGTTCTACCAAGTCTAAGAAAAAGAAGGGTACTCTCAAGAGAAGGACTCCTGCCCAGAAGCCCGCATCCATTCCTGAACCTGGGTGGTTTCCCGCACCACAATCTCCTCCAAAACAGTCTGACTCTGAACAAACCGAATCCGACGAAGGTCCGGTTTACAGGGAGGCCTTTGCCAATATCCCCGAGGATGTCAACCTTGATGACATTGATGACAAAGACTTGACCTTCGAAGATTGGAATAATGACATTGATGAGTTTGCTACAATGCCGTATATCCATCATACCTCAATCAAAGACCATTCACCGAAGCTCAGACAATTTTGGAAGAAGAAAGGATTAGGAGAGAGAAGATGAAAGAACCAGTGACTGCTGAACAAGAGTCTGTAGGCCTTTCAGTCGAAGAAGAAAATGAAAGGGCTCTCAATCTGGGTCTCCTCCACAGCTGAATTGATGCATTCAATGCTGATCTACCTCCACCTCCAATGTTCTCTCAAACCACCGAAGCTGGCGGATCAAGCAGCATTCCTGAGCCTACCACAGGGATCAACACAGACTTGGTCGTTTATGACAATCCCTCGGTATCTCCCACAGACATTGAAATGACTAATGCTACAGCAATGGGAGAAGAAGAAGAGGAAGATCCCATGAATACTGATACTCCAAGATTAATGACTATGGAAGAAATGGAGCTCAGAGAAAGGGCTCAGGAAGAGGAATTGAAGAGAAAATAGGAAGCTGAAGAGGCCAGGCTTGAGGAGCTGGCCCAAGCAAAACTGGAAGAAGCTATCCGTATGGAGGAAAGCAGGAAAGCTAAAGAAGCAGCCAAGCTGGCTGAAGAAAAGTTGAAAAGAGAAGAAGAAGAAGCCAAGCTTGCTGAAGAACTAAGGCTTAAGGCCGAAGCTGAAAGACTGGCTGAAGAACAAAGGTTAGAAGAAGAAGCAGCTAAAGCAAAGAAAGTTGATCAACTCGAACCTCATAAAGGAGATGACAAAGACCTTACCACCATCATTGAATCCTCACAGTCATCACCTCCTGCATCCGAATCAACACACGACAAATCAATCAAGAAACCAAGCACCAAAGCCTCTGCTGCATCAAAGTTACTAAAGTCAGCATTCAAAAGAATACACGAAAAGAGGAAAAACATACTGGAAGATCAGGTTGCTACATTAGTAACCCAAGTTGCTGAATTGACAAAGCTGAACTCAAACGTCCAAGAGCTGCAAGACAAAGTTGACACTTTCTTAGCTAAAGACGTACAGGAGAACTTGGAAGCCACATTAGCAGCTCAAGCACAAGAGTACATGGCACAACACTTAGTTGCTGAGTTGAAAGATTTGCTGGCACCCATGAGAGATGAACTCACCAAGTTCGCAGAGCAAGCTGTCAAGAAAGTAATCCGATCAACCACATTTACTCTTCGAGCTGACAAGTCTACTGCTCCACTACCAGGGCTATCTCTGGATGAATTGGAAGCTCAACTCTTGGACAAGCTGGCAAGCAAGTTCACCTTGACTCCTGAAGAAGCCAAAGTACTGGAAGCATTAAAGGACAAGATGAACAAAGAGACTTGCAGCACAGAGGCCGATAAACTGAAGCGTCAAAGAGATGATGAAGACAGGGATCCTAATTCTCAGGCAAAGAAACAGAAACAAGCCGAAGGACCCTCATCTCAAACACCGGTCATCCCTCCAACAACAACAACTTCCTCACAACAACCGAAGGCATCAGGTTCTGCTCCCAAGGCACACGACCACTTTGAATACACCGGTGGTGACGAGATTCCTCAACCCGATGAAGTTCCAGAACCGTCCCCTAAGAAGAAGAAGAAAGATAGAAAAGGAAAGCATCATCAATCCAAACCAAACACCTCACCAAAAGGCACAGAACCAAGGAAACCAAAAACCGTCCTTAAATGGCTAGACCATGACGATAGTGCCGAATACTCCTGGTTTGAGAAGATGATCAATTCGCAACCACCTCTTGAAGACAATCATGAACCTCAAGATGGTCGAACGGTGGAATACGCTCAACTGATTCAGCAAAAGTTTAAGATGAAAAAGATGAATAAGAAAGAGCTGCGAAGAATCAAGAATGATGCTTTCAATCTTCTGAAAGATCGGTCTGCTAACTCAATCGAACTTGAGTATCATCTGGAAAATATTGCTCGAGCTATGTCAAGCAACATTAACTGGTTCAATCCCGAATCTTATGTCGATCCGGTCACAAGGAAAGCCGCACCCTACATTACTGACTGGTCCAAACCGCTACCGATGATTGGGAAGCCTAAGGAACCAAAGATCCCGTACAAGTTCTTCTTCAACACAGACTTGGAATTTCTGAAACTTGGCAGCAAGATTGAGAAGAAGTACGTTACCTCACTCGTCTTTCTCCCTGCAGCTCGATATCTCAACAACACCATCGAAGAAGAAGCTTCAGCATTATTCGTTGACAAAATTGTTGAATATGACCAGAATGCACTTTACGGCATACATCATTGGCCAGACAACCGGGCACAGTACTATCGAAGCAGCAGACTTAATCAGACAATGGGCGATGTAACAAGTGATTTGAAGATAGTCTCAATTCAGTTTATTTCGACTGTCACTCACTTTCGGTACCACTTCCTCAACAAAATCACATTGAAAAGACTTGATGAAAAGGAGTACGATATTTCCGAGTCAGACTTTCCACGACTACTTCTCAATGACATCGAAGACATGTACCTGCTCAAAGTTCAAGGAAAACTCTGTGGCTTACCTAAAGAGATGCAGCTTGCTTTTATCCAAGCTCTCCTAATCTTCATCAGGCAAATAGTCATCAGAGAAAGAGTAGAAGATCTTCAGTTGGGAGTGGAAAGTTACCAGAAGAAGCTCAATCTCACCAAACCCAACATGTTCGACATCCCCGACCTTCCACATCTACCTCAATACACCTTGATCAGGCAACCATTTGGGTTCACCTACCGCAGCATAAACGGTCGCAACTGCTTCATGGCTTACGATGAAATACATAAGTTCTGTGATGAAACCTTGAAGTTCGTCAGAGATGGAATCAAAAGCAGATTGGATGACATTGCTCTGGGTAAATCTAAAAGGTGGAAAACCAATGAGGCCAGGGATGCTCGTAGATTCATCTTAAGGATTGAGAACAGATTGAAGCGTAGGGATTAGTTTCGAAGGTTGGAAAGTTATGTGGGAGGCAGACAGAAGTTTCCGGTGTTGACATTTCAGAGACCTGATTGGTAGAAAATTGTAAGATTTTGATTTGATTTGTCAATTATATACTCCATTTTGGCTTGTACACGCATTACAGTGCACAACCCGAACTTGTAAAGAAAGGACCCTGAGGTACGCATCAGTGCCTCAATCCTAAATATAAGGAGCGAAGGCTTCTTACTTTTGAGTAAAATTAATCAAATTTTTATGATTTTTCAAAATTCTGCTCAAAAGGACAAGTATTTCACCTCAATAAGACCTAATCACTTGTTGAGGGGGAGCACTTGTCAAAACAAAATACTTAGCTCTAAAATCAAAAGTTCTTGGTGATTCTCCTCATAAGACTCAAAAAGCATATTTTAATCAAAAGTTTATCAAAAACAACATCTCATATGCTATTTTTGAGGGGGAGAAAATGAAAAAGTGATTAAAATATACGAAGTTAAAGCTTAAAAAGTTGTATCATGTGCGAGCTAGACTCAGTATTGACCCAGGAATTGACGAGACAATAAAAGTTAGTAATATCGAAAGGACTTATCCTCGACGGGTAATAACATCAAGTTAGTTACTAGAGCTAGTTGTCACCTAAAAGCTGACAATGTATCTATTTAACTAACCACGTAAGCGTGTCTCGAAAAGGATATGTCTTAGTAGAAATGCACCGTCTCGAGAAACTTTCTGTGGACTTGACCAGGCCGGGTAATAACTTCAAGCTAGTCTAACTAGTGATGTAAGCGTGTCTCGAATCGGTCTTGTTCACGGAAAGTGGATCAATTCAAAAGTGCTTGCTCCTCCCGCATGTGCAAATTTATTAAATACTTATGAGCACATGTGCAGGGGGAGCCCTTCAAAAGTGTACACAAAACTCTCAAAGTGTTAACCAAAATTATTTATCACAAACACTTTGAGAGATTTTCAATCAAAGGTTTCTTGGCTACTGTCGGAGTTATAAGGTGATTAAGATAGGAATATCCGTCCTATGATCCGCCAGAGCCGGAGGGATCTACCCAAGGACATCTCCCATAGTTAGAATTAGAAGTCATTAGGTATGATACGAAAAAGGAGAAAAGAATGAAAGGGAAAGAAGGAGTTGAAGAATTAAAAAGAAAAGTAAAGAAAAGGGTGAAAAGAAATAGCCCTCCATATGTTCAACCTTAGGGCAGACACCGGGTTCAATACGTATGCTACTGGTTGTTGCAAAAGACAACACCGGTATTGAAGACAAAGTCGTCATGGACCCAGTGACGCAATGCACTAAACCTTCTTAAACCACTCAAGTTCTCTTAAAAGGACTTGTTTCATTCTCACAGGGAACCCGCGTAACCTATCGACCTATCTCTTAGAGATAGTTGATATTGAAGTAGGAGACCCCTCCCTAGTCTCCGCATAGGAAACCTAGGTGTGCACTTATAGAGTCTAGAGCCTTGAGATACATCAAAGATCTCTTAGGAACACTTGGTATTTCTACAACTGGTGTTCTACATCAATGGGCATCAGTTGTAAACTATCGAGTCCTTCGCAGATCTTAGCAATCTGCCGAGAACGTTTATGAGAGGATTACGTAAGTATTTCTCAATGATTGAACGGAAATCCTGCCAGGGTCAACATCTAACAGCCCTGACAGCAGGTCACTTTGGTAACCTCACAAGGGTTACGCTTAGTGTTTGCGGTGGTTCCATAGCGGTCTACAGTCGTGGAGTGATCCCCAGCGACTCACCCAGTCATTGAGCTACTTAGTAGGTCTCGTAAGTTCCTTCGGGAGTTTCTGATATGGGAACGGCCAGGATAAGGATTAGAGGGAGTCTTCACAATATGCTGTTGATGAACTCTAATTCCTTATCCGTAAGTACCGGTTGTTTTATTGCTAACTGTTTACTCGCAGGTACCTCACTTCCATGATGGTAGATTCCAACATGCTCATACATACATCTTGAAGTCAAAGAAAGCTCCCCCATAGATCTTAACACCACAAAGTTCAAAGAATGATTCTATGTCAATAAAGAAGAATCTACAAAGTTTAAAGACTAAAGATCTCATAGTATGAAAAGGAACTTCGTGCATGTTAAAGTCCGAAGATGTATGAGTATGTTGGAATGGCGGATAACCACCACAGACGCTGGAGTGACGAACGGCAGACAACTTCATATCACAATCACTACATCATCATCAATGAACAAAGACAAAGAGCAAAGTACATTCATTATCATTCAATCATTTTTGAAAAACGTCTAGAGTTTACTTGCCACAAGTCAACAACAAAGATGAAGACGTCAAGCAACCGTGATGACCGACCCTTAGGGGGAGATTGTTGGGATCATACTTTTGTATTTAGTCAAGTCTCGGTCATTGCATTTTGTAATAGGTTGCTTTAGTATTTATTTCATTATGTTTCATGTTACAAGGCTTATGTATTAAAGCCCTATGGGCTTGAAAGCCCACGTATTAGAGAGATAAGGGAGGAAGGGAGTGTTGCCCTAACTCCTCCCTTATAAATAGAAAGCTTATGTAAACATAATGTTTGTTGGTTATTTGATTATCTTAAGGAAACTCTTGCACTTTCACCTTTCATATTGTCTCATAATCAACCATCTCTCACTCTCATCTCATTTCTTTCTAAATCACACTTGTGTTTACATAAATGGTGACCTAACATATATATTAGTTATGTATTTCCTGTAGCATTCAAGAGACAATATGCAAGTGATGTTACAATGACGTTTTTCATTTGTTTTAACAATGTGGTGAAGAGTTATGTTCTAGTTGTGGATTGCAATTTTTGAAAGACAATGCACTTGGTGTGTTTGGCAAATAATGTCACACCCCCAAAATACCTGAATGGCAGCGGAATGGAATACCTGGGGGTGACGGTCATAGCACCACAAACAAGGATATATTGAACGACCTAAAGTGTCGTTTAGAAAATACATCGTTTGATTCATTCAAAATATTCAGAGTTATAAAACATAGGTCCCAAAAGTTGGAAAAGGTTTAAGGAAATAATTTAGTACAATCAAACGATAGTTCATAAGTGCATGAAATCGAAAAAGAGACGCGTCATCCTTGATACACAAAGTGACTCCATGCATGCCATGAGAATATGCCTTAGTTACCTGAGAAATACATTGCGAAAACGGTCAACATAAAGTTGGTGAATAATCATAGGTTTGTAATTTAAATTGTATGTACATAAGCCACAAGTATAAAGTAAACCGACAAAAATGTCAAAAATGCTACATTGGCTCTTAAGCTCATGACCCCGAAGCTAGACTTTGTAATGGCCCCACCAGAGTGTTTACCAGACACTCAATTTGTTAAGACATGAAATGCATTCGTCCCGTTGGAGCAACCCAAACACGAATGGAGGCGTCACCCTCGATAGATCTATCCAATCACTCTCGCTTAGCAATATAATTAACGGTCCATGATATATAAGGGGACTTAACTTGGTAGTAAGGCAACTTAAGCAATGTATGGAATTTGTAATACTTGGGCATGTACAAAAATAATTGTGCAATGTATTCTCCCCCGTGGGATTTGAAATCAAATAAGTAATTAAAACGGGGCTATGAGAACTCACCTCAAAATGATGGTATAAAGATGGTACAATGATGGAAAAGTAGTCGGGACAATGAGGCGCGAACACTAGCCGCAACCTAAATGAATAATCGTGATCTAATTTAGATCAAGCCGTAATGTAATGAATGTACATGCACATGATACCTATACCACTCGTGACTTGGAAATACTCATTATTGTCATAGTAAAATAGTTTCCATACTTAGGGAAAATAAGTCCAAATATAGAAGTATATAACTTGTCGTATTATCTCGTATGAAAATGTTAGCGTTATATTCCTCGTATCGAAAACCTTAAAATAACGTCGTTAAGTCGTATAAATATTCTTTTGGGTCATACGTATTCATTTGTTAAGAATATAGTCCTTAGTAACATTTCTAGAAAATATACCATTTAGTGCGTAAGTTATTATTTTTATTTGTGACCAAATATATATATATATAGTTTTGACGATGTTAAAACGGGTATAACTTGGTCGTTTTAAGCTCATTTTCCACGTTCTTTATATCCACGGATTCGTTTTTGTATATACTAATATATTTTTGATAACTCGGCTCCTCTAGGTTATGTTTAACACCTCTTTTTGCCCGTCGAAAACTGCCAAACAGCATGCAGTTTTTAGAAAAATAGTTTTCGTCGTTAAATTTACAAAAATCATATCTCCTTCGTTATAAGCTCGTTTTAATCCGTTCTTTCGCCTAAAGTTTCGTTTTTTAAAGTATTTTCTAAATCTTTGGTCAAAAATTAACCATCAACCACTGATTTTCCCACGAATTAAAAATAGGGACAGTAGGTATTTCTATTGTTTCAAAAATCATTTCTAGGGTTCTAATCTAGTTCCATCTTCAATCAAACCACTTTCAATCACCACAAAACTAGTCTAATCCTACCATACACCTTATTAGGGTGTCATGGGTTCCTAAACATCATAAACCAAGTGGATCTAACAAGGATCTAACCAAAAATCATTTCTAGGGTTTGTATGTTCCAAAAGTTTGTAAAAATATAGTGGTATAACTAGTTTGTGCATGGATCAAAGCATGAAAGCTATAAGATATTAGTAAATACTTGATGAAAACATGAAAAATAACTTGGTAACTTACTTTGAAAGGTGCTGTGATTAGATGATGAAAACCTTAGTATCCTTAAGTTTGTATTTCAAAACCTTGTAAGAATAACTCAACTAAACTAAAATAACACTTGATCTTGAGAAAAAATTTGGTCTTGCTCCTCCTTCTTGTTGTTGCCGTGAGTCCAAGAGAGAAAAAGAGAGAAGGAAGTGAAAATTTTGCTAGTTGAGAATGAGAGAAAATATCTAGTATAGTTGATATGTATTATTAGTATTAATATTATTATATGGAGTTAGTATAAGGTATTTATGAGGATTGAGTGAGTTAGTATATCTTGTAAGTGATTGGAATGGAGGGGGGGGGGGCGGCAAGTCAAGGGGGGGGGGGGGGAATTTGGTGTAAGACTTTTGGTGACATTTGTATTATCTTGTGTTCTTTTGTAGTTTTAAGGTGTACCGGGTACCGGGTTAACTAAAAATAAATTTTAACGGAGTTAACCGGGATAAAATAAAGTTATAAAAATTATAAAAATATGTTGGGTACAAATATTAAGTGTTTAGATAATTATTATTTAATTTTTATGAAAACCGTCGAAATTAAATTAGACGTACGATACGAAATAAATAAATTTCCAAAATACCGGGTAAATTAATATTATAATTTTTATATTATAAAAATGAGTATAAAAATATATTGGGATCATAGTCGGGAATGTCGGACATGTTAGTCACATTTATAGTTCGCGTATTAGTGTTTATTTAAGATAAACATATGTAAATCGTTAATTATACCAAAAGTATTAATTTAATTATCCTACGAGTGGAATAGTATGCAAGTGCCCTAATGATGATATGCAGACTATTTCTAGTCCGTATGAAATGTCCCTGATAATAATGCATGAATTCGCTCCTGAACCAATACGGTTACGCGAATTTGAATACTCGTAAACTAAATTTACGATGACATGAGTAATGCACGTGAATAGTGGTTTTCTCTCGGAAATGAATAGTGTCAAGTGAATAGTAAAATTTCTGAATGTTTCTCAGAATGTCAAATTGACCTCAAAAATGATGAATAGTAAAATGATGAATAGTGATCGATGAATAGTAATTTGTGAATAGTAGAATGTCGAAGTTTGGAAAAATGACCTGAAATTGTGGGGTGTGATAAATAACAATAAAAAGAATACAATTCTTAACTAATGGAAGACATGATTGGTTAGCAACCAAGTTTTTCATGAATCAAAAAATTCTATGCATAAACCCTAAGATTCTAGTTAATGAATGTAAATGAGAATGTTATACTTGAATCAAAAATGCAATTATGATTAGAACACTTACAAAGTTGATTGGATTTGAAGAGGTTAGATTAGAAGCCCTAAATTTCGTGTGGTTATGTGTTTTTAAGAGGGTGATGGCTATTTGAAAAGTGAATGATTAAGTTAAGAGGGTGTTTGGTTTTGAAATTACAAATAAAACATCCTGCAGCTTTGGCGGACCAGGCGGAACCAAAGGGAGGGTTCCGCCCGTATGGTCTGAGGGTTCCATGGGAACTACAAGGAAAAATTCAAAAGGGATTGTCTTGATTTTTGTGGTTTTATCCTAATGTTCAAAACTAAGGTTTTAGGTCTTATGAGTCTTTGACTAAGCCTAGGGATGATGAATGCTTCTCATTCAAGAGGTTTTGTGAAAATGTTGATAGAATGGTTAACGTAGAAGACTTTCTTAGTTAAGACGTTCCTCAATGAACATTCTTACCAAGGCGATGAAGATGGATTACAATATGTCGATTAAGAACATAATGAATTGAATTGTCGCCGAAGTCGATGATTCCTTTGTTGAAGGGATAACAATGTTGATAAAAGAATTCCATTGTTGACATGAATTAGCTTGTTCAAGCGAAGATTGTTGATGTGCTTCTCCATCCGAAACTAATTTGAGAACCTTACGCGTTTTGGAGAATCATTGGGTAAGTAAGAAAAAGTGCAAGTACCACTTGGGCTTTTCTTAACAACTCATTACTGACATAATTCCATTTGGCATACACTATGGTTTCTATTCCCGTTCTTTTGGGATACCATAATCCTAGTTGTGTAGTGCCTTATGATGAATCCAAACAAGCTTTTTCGAGAGAGTTGTTTTAGGATCTTTTCTAAAACCAGCACATAGACAAGCACTAAACATAATGTTGGATCTAATTGTTATGAGAACAAGTAGTCTTCCGAACATTTCTCTACGTTTAGTTTTACCTACGGATTTACTAATTTCATTCTTGATAAGTCATCAATAACTTAACCATTGAGAACAAGAGAGTAACTAGGAATGTCTTTGAGTTAAAATCCCTTGCTTTTGGGGCTTGCTTTTATTATCAAAAAGTCTTTCAAATATTGACACTATGATCACTTGATTACTTTGAAGAATCTATTTTGTTTCACTAGTTGTTTTACTCTAAATTCCAAAAATTGTTTTTGTTGAATTTGTTTAGACACAACTATGACCTATACATCAAGTTTTATAACTTATGTCAATGTTACTTGATTCAATGTTTGACTTAAGGTGAGACGATGTCATTTTGTGCCTTTATTCTTAATGTTTTACACAACATATTTGTCTTGCCATCATTAGACTTTCGACTAAGTCATCATCTACCAAAGATGATATCTTAGAAGGAGGAGATCACTCGTTAAATGTTATATTCAACGACTCCTCGACTCTTTGGGTTTTCTTATGAACTTAATTCGTTTTGAAAAGGTCCAAGAGGTACAACATCATAAGAATAAGTGTCACATTTGATGTATAAATCCTAGATGTTGAAAACTTATTTTCTTCCACACATCCTAATGTATGCTAATATGATTTATTTCACCTTGTGTGTTTTATGTGGAATTATCATAGAGGAGTGGTTGAAGTTAAACACATTTTAAGACCCAAAGTATGGTGTTTAAGAATGTTGTTTTTCAAATGTTTGTTTTGCAAGCATCACAAAAGTGTTAGACATTTTATCACTTAGAAAATTCTTAGTTAGCTCACTTGTAAAAAAGAGTTGAGTGAGACTCACTCAAGAGTTTCTCGTGTTTATCTCTTGACGGTTAAATAACCGAAACACCTTATAACTCCTACTAGTACTAATGACGAAATTCCTTGTTGCAGAGAATCCAATCTTAGTTTTTACTGATAGCAGGTAAACACTTAAGAATACTACTAATAACACATACTACAACACATAATGCTAGAAACAAGAGACAATCAAAGTCAAGTTGAAGTAATACGTACATTTTAAATAGCATAGAGATGCTATCAAGAGAATAAATACAAAGCATAAAATCTTGATTTTACGACACGCTTGGAAACTCAATTACTCATGTATCCAAGATGGTTAGATAATCATATAAAAGCATAGAGCATGATAATCTTAATCCTTTTATCATGAATTTCTATTTGAGATTGAATTATCTCTAAATCTCTCTTCTAGGTTTAACAAATTTTACTTGCTTTGTTTCACTAATTGATGGTGCTTTTGAGTTAAATCCTAATCCGGTTTTATCTTCAAACAACCTTTGACTTCTCAACAATCTTTCAAGAGATTTTGAGCTTTCATCAAATTTAGTTAGTATTTTTCCTTTCTCATTTTGCTTTTTAATCTCATGCTTGTACTCTAGACATAATTTACATTCTAGATCAATTTCAACATTACTCTCAAGTCTAGACATTTTATCTTCTAACAAGATTTCCTTTTAAAAGTTATTCACAAAAGATTTTGAAGACTCATTGTTAAAGATAGTTTTTAGGTTCATGTTACCTAAAAGTTTAGACTCATTTTCTAATTTAGAAAATTCTAAGATAAATGTGTCAAAGCAAAAATGTTTGGTTTCAACATGTACCTTGCTTGTTGTTTCAATAAATTGACAATTACCCACCGGATCATTGTCTTCGTCTACATCCGTTTCATTCCATGATTCACAAGCAAGTTCATCACAACACACGTACTTATCTCCATTTGTACCTTCATTTAAAACATTTAAACTAGTAGCACATGTATTAACTTCTACTAAGTGTCTATCTTCTAATTCATATGTAAGATCAAATTGATCATCTTTGACTTGACATATTTCTTCATGAAAGTTGATTATATTTTTCCAAATATCATTAGCTTTTTTACAAAAATACATTCTTTCATATTTTGTACTTGATAAAGCTTTATAAAACATTATCTTAGCTTTAGTATTTTTATCAAGTTTAGAATAGTTAACTTGGTTTTCAAAACTTGTTTTCTTTAGTTTGAAATCACCAAAAGAAATGATATGCCAAAGATCTTGATCAATTGATTTCACATAGTTTTCAAAATTACTTTTCCATTCAAGGAAGTTTCCTTTTTCAAATAGCAGTGAGTTTTGAATAGGTTGCCCTTCTTTGAGATTTTAAAAATCCATGGATCGATCCAAGTTTTAAAATACAATATATTTTAAAGATCTTGAGTAACGTAGCTCCTGATGCCAATTGTGGAAAACTAGAAGGGAGGTTGAATAGTTTACCGCTTTTAAAATCTTTTTAACGTGATTATCCTTTAAAATTTAACGTTTGTTTAAAGATATAAACACAACTTTACATGTTCACTTCTTTGAAAAGCTTTACGTATGAATAACAATTCTAACTTTACTTGTTTAGTTCTTTGAAAAACTTTATATGTGATTAGAAATTCTAACTAAAGACAATATGTACTAAGCAAGGATAAAGAAAGAAACGATCAAACCACACACACGATTGTTTATCGTGGTTCGGCTACAAGGAATCTTTTTCCTTGCCCTACACCCACGCCCCAAGTTTCCAACTCGAGAGTTATAAGCACTAATCAACAAGCTCCTTTCCCGGTGGAGAAACCTTTACAACGTCGCTTACACTTTTACCGATACTAAGCTAGATGTCGAGTTCTTTTACGCGGGTACAACCACTCCCATCGTTGCTTACACTTTTACTGACACTAAGCTAGATGTCGAGTTCTTTACCAAGGGTACAACCACTCCCGTTAGTTCGTTTACAAGGGTACAAAAACTCCCGACACACTATGTATTTTGAGGCCTAAAATACTAACCAATCACTTCTACATACATGATACAAATGAAGTATAAACTACCAAAGCTTATACGTGACAAAGCTAACAAGACTTGCAACTTTAGAGTTGAAGCTTGTAACTTCTTGAATGATCTTGTGAAGTCCCTTGCTACATAAGAGGATCACAAAAGTCAAATGTTACTGAGTTAGTTGAGAGAGTATATGAAAATATGTCCTAAAGTGATGACTCAAAACTAACAAATGGTTTGGTATTTATAGCAAAACTTTCTGCAGGTCTGGAGAATACGGCGGAACCCTCAGATGGGTTCCGCCCGTGTACCCCCAGGGTTCCGTCAGGGCTGCAGTTGGTTTTGCGATAAATCTTCCAAACCAAACAAGGTCACATCACATGAATACTAGTCAAACATAAACTTGCACAAGAAAACTTATGGTTAGTCAAACACACTTTCTTTCCATAAATGTATAATGACAAACTTACCATAAATGTGATGTGATATTTCTATTTAAAGAAATAAATGTGATGTGACAAGACTCTTTCTAATTTAAGAAATAAAAACAATGTTTTTTTAAAGGAAATGTAATCCTTGGTTTAAACAAGACTTAAACACTTAAAGTGATGATTTACTCTTTAGCTAAAGTTCATACTTTGTCATTAACAAAACTTAGCAAATATCGTAAAATATAAATAACGTTTTTAGGCGATATTTGTATTAACAGTATCCTCGGCCCATTTGAGTTAGCCCATATCTCCAGTGATCCAGCCTGATCCATTTTCGGTGTGATACAAATTTCGGGAAGATTCTTGATCCTCCCACATAATCAAACCGCCTCTCTCTCTGTCTCTCGATTTTTTATTGAAGCTGTGATGATGTATGGGTGTTTTACTCAGTTAGTGGTGATGTATCTTGTCGTTTTGGTTGTTTGTTGAGGTGTGCGAAGATAAGATGCAGAAATTTGAGACATCAGGTAAAATTTTTATTGTTTTGGTTTTAATTTTTGGTTATAAAGAAAACCCATAATTGGTTTTGTGTACGGGTTGAATCTTGATAATTATGTTGATGGATTTTGCTAACAAATAACTTCAAGTTATGGTATATGATAGTTTAGGGTTACGGTTTTATGTTGCAATGGATTTTTAGGGTTTGATTGTTGATTTTAATTTAGGGTTCTTTGCAATTGAGGATCTTTGAATTAGGACAGGTTTCAATTTTTGGTTAAAATTTATGATGAGCTTATTTGGAAAGGCATGACTGAAAATTGTTACTTAGTGATATTATGTAAAATGATCAAATATTGGTAAATTTTCACATATGACACCAAGTCGACCTTTGATTATTAAGATTGAGGTTCAGCAAAGTTGGCACTTAATGGATTTGTGTTTGATTGTGTTTGTGTTTCTAGGAATGAAAAGTGAGTTACGGAAGAAACCAAAACTGGAAGTGGGGGTGGGATAGATTTCTTCACCTTGGCTACGAACTATACCTACTCCAGTTACATATTTCGACCCGAATGAATAGTATACAACAAGGATATGTCAAAATTCAGGCTGTTAAAGGATGGGAAATAGTAGAGAATAACCCAGTCAGCTAAAGTGGGTCATGGAGACAACAATGGGATTGATAAGATGATCAATTTTTTTTGTCATACAGCAACACAGCCGGGTTTGCGCACTGCGTCTACCTTTACAAATTGAGGGCTACAAGGAAGGGGTCTGCTAAATGCTGCCTCAACCTCGGCCGCTCCAGGTTATCGCGGTCTTCAGCTTATTAATTTAGCTAATGTTTTTTAAGACTTGGTTTCAACATTATTACGTAGATTTCATACATTCACATGGCATAGAAATTAATCCTTTTTTTCCGTTATGCAGCAGGTGCAACTCAGTCACGCGGTCCGACAGCTTTTACAAGTAGGACGAGACAACGAAGACGTGCGAAAAATACTGATTCCACATCAGTCCATACAGGTTGGTTGTCCATGCCTGCCCTGCATTTATGATGGAAGCTGAACATTTTTTAACAACCATGTTTTGGACCACACTTATACGCCGCGCTTTACCGTATAGACGTTCATCGTCATCCGCGACCGCTATTCAATGTATTTGCAATGTTTTGTCCTTATGTGTTTTTCAATTATCATTTTCTATGTTTATCAATTTAATGATGTTGCTTATGTCGTTGTTTCATCCTTTTTCTTTATCGTAGCTAGGCGTGCCACACCACGGGCAAGACAAAGACGTCCGTGCGCGAGTTCTTCTGTTCCCGTGCAGGGAACCAAGGGTGCGGTTGCTAGTGTTGTTTCAGTAGGATCTGTTTTTGTTCATGATTATCCGCTGTCATATGGCTTTCCTTTGAACGTCTCTTTTTTGTCTTTTGGAGGCGCACCTGCTACGTATGTGTCTTTAGGGCCGTGTGACAGGATTTGTCGCCATTGCAAGGCACATTTTTGCTATGAAGAAAGGCTTAAACATGGGAGTGCTAAAACAAATCAGGTAAATCTGACTAATGTTTAAGATTTGTGATCACATACATGTTGCATCTATGAACTGCTTCCTATCTATGTAGGTTCATGTTTGATAGATTTTTGGTCAAAATGTTGAATGAGTGTAAAATGGCTCAAATTGGGTTGATAGGTCTTAGGAGGAAACGTTAGTTGTTATTAAAGTTAGTTGTTAGCTGTGTTATTGGGGAAATTTGAAACTTATTAGAACCTTTAAAATAAGCTGGGAAGTGTGCTAATTGGGACAAGTTATCACTGCAGAAATAAAAAGAAACAGCCAACCTTGGCCTCTTAAAAAGCCATAAAGCTAAAAGCTATAGCCCTAAGAAGCTAAAATACTTGAAGAAGAACAATAAGTGAATGCACAGGTCAAAAATCAAATACTAAATAGCTTATATGGGCTTTTTGTGGAGCTAATCAGGAGTTTGGTTGGGACAGCTATGGTGCAACAGTAGACTAAAAAAACAGCTAGGGGGACTTTTAAGCTAGAATTTAAGCTTCAAATAGAACAAGCTAATGAATAAAAGCTTAAAACAATTGAAAATGAGCAACCAAAGATCACATAAAAGCAATATTTAAGTAATTTGGACAAGTAATTAAGCTGCAAAATGGATTTTAAAAAGCTAGATTGGAACAGTTAGGCTGCAGCATTGACTATTGAAAATGGGTAGAAAATGGAAGTTTGACTAATAACACTAAGATACCAGATACTAAGCATGTGCAATAACCTATTAAGGCGTACGTGTTGTTTTTGAACTTGGGATTCAGGTAGTTATACTCTAATATCTTCAACAATTTTTGTAAACACTCTCTTATGATTCAGCTTTATAAGAAAAGCTTATATGAACTCAGGCAGCCACCAAGACATGGTTTCTCACACAGTTACATATGACGAGGTTATTTTTTTCAGATACGCATTGCTCTGCACCTCAATGATAATATGTCTACTGTCATTTTTCTTATATAAACATTGGCACTAGATATTATATCGTTGTTGGTATGATAGGAAGGCATTATATTACATAGAGAAGAGTTTAGGTACTGAATTAATCAAGAAAACAAGAGATTTTAAGTTTTATTAGAGTTGCGTTGGTTGAAGTTGTAATTGGTCAACCAAGAAGTGTTTTTTCCTTAGGCCCCCGTAAAATATGAGAAGTTATAATATATTCTTTTCAGGTTTCGTGGTACATCCAAAACATTATTATGTGAATATGTGACCCTGACTGAGCATGTATAAACTTAAGAACCTGATATATTAAGATCGATTGAATTAATATTGTCGTTTGTTTTGACAGAATGAAAGACGTTAAAAACCCGCGAGGCCGCAACGTGGCCGACCGAAGCCAGACTCGTTTCATATTAATTTGAATGATAGAAATGTTCTTTAGGTGTTACCTCTATAAGACATAACTTGGTTGAGGGTAGGCATTGTATCACTTTTGGTTGAGGGTATCAATAGATGCAAGAAGCTATAATTATGTCTCAAATTTATAATGAGAATTAGTTTAATTTGACGTTCTTAGGTGCCACAAGGTATGAATTTGATAACATGGTCATAATAATGCCAACATTATGACGTGTTGATAACCTTGACCAGATTGACCATTTAATTCTCTCATGTGGCACCTAAGAACCGACAATCTGAAAAATTAGCCCATCTTTTTTAAGTTTTGAGCCTAATGTGGGTGAATATAAAATTGGTTACCGAGCTCTAGACAAAAATTTGACAAGTGATTTACATTTGGATGCATTTAACCCTTATATAAACAAATAGAAGAGATATTTTGACGTAGTCTATAAAATGTCTTTGTGTAATAGCTTATGGAAAATGTCTTTGTGGCTCATTATACTTATCTTTATTGGTACAAGGATTAGAATAGAGAAATGAAGACAGAAAAACTCCCAAAAAAAGATCGAACCGCAAGAAGAAGCTAAAACAACTCTTGGAGTCATGAAGAAGAGAACATCCAAGCAAAAGTGTTGTCATTGTTGTCCGTGACACAAATAGAGAAGGACTCAATCTATATATAATAATGCCATTGAAATATATTTCATTGAAATTCATTCATTAATGTAGTAAGAAACTACTATATTTCATTGAAATTCATTCATTAATGTAGTAAGAAACTACTCCTATATTTCATTGAAATTCATTCACTAATGTGTTTATTGGTATAATTGATTGATGTCTCATTCCATAAACAAGATACATATATATAGTGTACAGATGATAATTCTAGAATACATACAAGTGGGCTATCGGGCCTATACATAACTGATACTATGGGGCCTATACATAATGTCAACTAATACTCCCCCGCAGTTGGAGCGGGAGGAAGTCGGACGCTCAAACTGGATCTGAACTCTTCAAATAATGCTGAAGGAAGTCCCTTGGTGAAGATATCTGCGTACTGATAACGGGAGGGTACATGGAGAATGTGCACCTGACCAGTAGTAACCATGTCACGGACAAAATGTATGTCGATCTCAATATGTTTGGTCCGTTGATGTTGAACCGGATTAGCAGACATGTAGATGGCACTAACATTGTCACAGTAGACAAGGGTTGCAGTGGACAATGGAGAGTGTAGCTCACGAAGAAGATTGCGAAGCCATGCAGTTTCAGCCACGACATTGGCAACGCCCCGGTATTCAGCCTCTGCACTAGAACGGGAGATAGTCTGTTGTCGCTTAGAGGACCAAGACAGGAGATTATCTCCCAAAAACACACAATAACCTGAAGTGGACCGCCTTGTAGAGGGGCATCCTGCCCAGTCTGCATCTGTATATCCAACAAGAGAGGTGGTAGTAGAAGAGTATAAGTGAAATCCAAAATCCAGAGTCCCCCGAACATAGCGTAGGATATGCTTAAGGGCAGCGAAATGAGGTTCACGAGGGTCATGCATGTAGAGACAAATTTTTTGAACTGCATAGGAGATATCTGGTCTAGTAAATGTGAGATACTGAAGACTACCTGCAAGACTGCGATATAAAGTAGGATCCTGAACTGGAACACCTTCAGGACGCAGTTTAGATTCAGTATCAACTGGTGTACGTGAAGGGTTACAGTTGGTCATGTGAGCACGCTCAAGGAGTTCAAGAGCGTACTTCCTCTGAGAGAGAAACAACCCTGTAGAATGGCGAGTAGCAGATATACCAAGAAAGTAATTAAGTGCCCCGAGATCAGTCATTTCAAACTCACTATGTAGAGAAGCAATGATCTGCTGTAGTAGGACAATGGATGAAGCTGTAAGAATAATGTCATCCATGTAGATAAGTAGATAAGCAACCTGAGATCCCTGTCGAATGATGAATATATAGGTGATGTATGAATATAAAATATATAAGAATCAAATAAAACGCAGCGGAACAACATCACCCACACGGATCCATATTGCCATATGATCAATCAATAATGATAATAACAATTACTTATACCTTTGTAGCGTGCACCGGGAATCACCACCAATACCAATACCCATGAATGGAATGAGAAACCCAAATGATCAATAAGGTTGATCACCTCTATGTATGAAACACACTACACGTCACCGATCACCACCCGATGCTAGTCTAAACCTTGTAACAATAATTCTTGCAACAATCTACAATAGACTAAGCCAAGAAGAGATCAAAAATACAAACCCTAGGAGGGATGTATTTTATGCCGTCACTTTTGAGAGAGAGAGGGGGGAGATAAACCTGGAAAGTGGTTTTTGTTATACTTGATTATGGGAGACAAAATCAATATTTATTTCATCATGATCTAAGTTACACATAGCCCTTTTCAAAGCTTCCATAATCCCTCTACACCCCTTATAGGGGCCGGCCATATGATGGGCCCACAATGGGCTTGCCCATTGTTGGTCTAGTCCAAAAACACTAAGTCTAACATAGTATTTAATGGCCCGTTATGGATCCCGAGTTACGTAGTCGTTTATATATTGTAAATACGATAAATACAATCTATAAAATGGTGTCTCTGTGTATAAGTGTGTGACCCCGTAGGCTCACATATGTCTAGCCATATAATTATTTATTATGACACGAGCATACTCCAACAGCTCCCACTTGCGACGTCATAATAATAAAGCAATTATACAAGCAAAGGTTAGCGTCTAGCAACACGCCAATGCCCCTAGAAATATGTGAGGGAAGTTTCTAAAACATCTCATTTAAATGGTTTATATGTCATCCTTCCTTTTGTTACAGATACTATGAACACTAGACATGGATCAAAGTCATTCCATTTGTTCAACTATTCTGTTTCTCGATCTAGATATTGAACAAGATTACCAAGTGAATTAAGATTCATCTTCATCTCATTTGGGTACGGCCATACAAACATCTGTTCAATTCATCGAGGGGCCCAATAGTATCTAACTCCATGACATGTGGAGGAACAAATCCTATTTTGACTGCACGTGTCATTCATGTGTTTCAAATCACTCTTGAAAATGGTTTTTATAACTACCTTATTCAGGACAGCATTTAACCATATCAAAGAATAAAATTCCACACATGCAAGACCTACTTGCATCTCAAGTCTAAGGATAAGAGACATAACCATTTGCGAGATTCACTATTGACGCCGATCCATGCAGTGAATTCTCGAAGGTTGGGTCAGTCCAATGTTCATCACAATGAACAACATATGAGTTTGGCAAATAAATCACCAACACGCTCACATTTGCCTTAATTCGATGATACTCTCGTATCGTCAACTGGCAATGGACAATTTTAGAATAAATAAATTATTCATGGATTAAACATGCAAATATAGAACACAGTAGTATGAATGAAGACGATAATACCCGGTATATCTATTCATTATATAATACGACTGCTTACAGTTCCATTATCCAAATACTAAAAACCAGATATGCACAAGACTACATACAGATCAGAATTCGATGTTTCCACCATGATCAATTTTGTTGTACAAGACATCAAGTAGTCATCTGAGTAAACTTTGAGAATACTTGTTTCAAAATTCAAAAATGTTTTGAATGATGATTGTCCTTTTGTATGTGTGCAATCAAGTACATTACGAGTATTGCAACAATACATTCCATAGTGTATTTGAAGCTAGCAAAACACCTACTTTAGACAGTCATAATAACAGTTTCCTAAACTGTAAAGTATTATTATTCTTTTAATGTATAATGCATTAATGCTCTCAATCGAGCACATCTAGTTAGAGGTGTCATCATTCATGATGTCATCCTACTACGACTAGGGTTGAGCATCATCTCAGTTATATAAGCATTAATGAATGAAAACATAACAGAGCTCCTCAAATATCCGTAAACGTTTGAACAAATATTTGGTCCTTTGCAGGTCCATTAAGTTGTTCGTTTAACAATTATCTAACGACTTTCACTTAGATATTTGTTGTTATCAACTCATCTTGCATTCATGCAAATGATATAAATAATCCAATACATAATATGACTTACATAATGAATCCTTTAGTCAAACTTAAGATTTCCATTTATGCATTCAATCTCATCATGTAAGATTGATCATTGAGACTCCCCTCAATGACATGTCATATTGTGTTTAGATTATTAACCGCTTATGTTTATTCTAATAAACACATGCAACAAGGTTTTATGTTTTATTTCCTAAATTCCTTAATTAAAACTTCATTCCAGGCTAAGGATTAAAGTCTAGCTTAGATGGAATATTGTTTCTTATATGTTAACAACATATGAGATTTAAGAAAATAAATTCATTTATCCTACTTGCACTCTGAGTTCTCGGGAGTAATCTTATTTAATCAAAATCAAATTAATGATTAAATTATGATCTCTGCTCCTAGATGCATGATCTAATCCACACCTGGATTCTTATGTCTTGTATACATAATAAAGATTATACAGATTCATAAACCCTTTTGATTACTCATCGTCCTCGCAAAAGTAATCAAAAGTGTTATAAAATCCTATTGTCATATTTCATTTACATGAAAACAAGTATGACAATTAATCATCTTTATACATTTAATTTTTGTAGGTATGAAGATTTAATCATAATCAATTTCTTGAGTATGAGTAAACTCCTTCTACTACGCATGCATTAAATATGTGTACAAGTTTGTCCTTATGAGTCTTCTAGTTCAAGAAACTCATTTTAAACCTCACAGTCTAACTGATTTGGTAATAGATCAATCAAGCTCCATGAGTGATTATCTTCAAAGGACTGCATCTTAACATTCATAGTTTTGAGTTATTCATCAGATTCAAGATCTAATAATGCATCTCTTTAGTTAGCAGGTTCACTATGATCCTCCAACTTATGTCCCTTAACATTGATATAAAAAAAATATATCATTCAAGTGTTAGGGGTATCCTTGCGGATTTATGAATGAGAGATATCAATCTATGGTTTAACATATGCATGTTCAACCTTAGTATGACATTAGCAAGTGTACTCAGAAGGTAGTGTATTTAGCTCTTGAATAACTTCAAGATCTAAAGGTGCTCCCACTTGCTTTTGTAAGTGGAGACTAATCTCCAAGTACTCAGCATCTTGATAACAATAAATTGTTTTCAAGTGGGGCATCCAAAATACATCGTTAGTTCTTGATTCTAGTTTGTTAATTACTTACTTTCAGGTATTTAACAAATTCAGAACTTCAATCAAGACATAATGGGATTCATCCCATTCCATAATACAATGGTGTCCTAAATTCCTTCTGGGTTGGAACCATATTGGGTGTACGCATGGCACATCTAATTTTCTAACCTTGATTGCTTTTGAGGTAAAAGAATTTAAGTCATCAAAGATCAAATGATATCCATGATGGACATACCATAAAGTTGTAGTATTTCACGTGGATAGATGTTGTGAGACTATCACATAACTCATTAGATGAACTTATACTCTTTAGCTTACTTATCTGCCAACCAAGTCATACCAGATGGCATCAATAGTATTTTTAGCCTACTGCATACTTTATATTTAAAGTCTTTGACCAAGTCAATGACTTCATGTGCATGTTTTAACTAGAAAACATAAACATTAAATATTTTATTATACGTCGTAAGTGTACATGTCTTTAACAAGAAGACATAACAATTAACGTCAGGAATTGATGTTTATGTCTTTACAAGAGACCTAAACATATTCAACTAAAGTAATTATGAGTGTCGATAATTGGCCTCAATAGTAATTTCAAGTTAATTACATACTTCATGATTATGAATTTACAAGAAGACATAATCATATTTACTAAACAATTCAGCAAATATGTTGAAGTAGCTTTTCATGTTATCTTGACATTTTTTATAATTAGGGCAACATACATTTTATGTGTATAAGTCCTAGTAGAACCAGAAAAACCATTAGTCATATTGTTATATGTTGTACCTTGCACACAATTAAGATTTCTCCCACTTGGGCATGGCACAACATTATGCAAGTAAATATGACAATGTCACAGATAACATATGATTTTAGTCAAAATCAAAATATAGATATGTAGAACTTTATCGCTTTTATAATGAATCATGCATAACAATTTTATTGATAACATTTCAGGAAGCAACATCAGGAACGCGACAAGTTATCTAATAAAATTCATGAAATGGTTCACATAAAAACTATGATGCTTCATATGTGGAAAGTAATGTATTATTTCAAGACAATCTAGAAATAAGATGGGCAACTTGTAAGTTAATAGAGCTTACAACTCCCACTGGATTAGAGAACATTACATGTGTTTCGTCACCAGTAATACAATCATGTAGCTTCCACTGGATTAGACAACATTAAAAGTGTTACATCACCAGTGGAGAGTGAGTGATGATTGGATACTTTCCTGCTTTCTTTGAATATCTACACATTATTGCTAATGTGAGTCACTATGACAAGTAATATGTACTTAGGTATTCAAGGAAGTGCATCAAGTTCTAATATATAGATGATGGGCTAGCCATCATTTTAAACTTGAAAATTAGGCATGCAGTTCCTCCATGTTAATCGGGTTAAGACACATTGCTAGGTAATCATGCTAGTAATTGCCTTTACCACTTTTCGGTTTATTGATATTTCCGTTTTCTAATTATTTTAACTCATATTAGTTTGGTAGCTATAGAAAACATGTTCTCTAGTTATCCAAATATCTTATATTTCTTCAAGGTTTCAAAACCGGAACTAGGGTTATAAAACGAACTTGATGAAATAAGATGTGCAACCATACTTAACTGTTTTGACTTTTACAAGACATCACAATTTCTAGAGTATGTATGCTTTGAGTTTGATTAGAATTAGGATAATTCAAATATTCCTATTATGGCTTTTCCTCATAAGGAAAAGGATAGGAACAAGTCTCTTTCTTACAAGGAAAGGAAGACTTAGTTTGATCCTTTTAACAAGAAAAGAACCAACTTTTGTTTACGTTTTGTGTTGCATTAATTCATTAATTGAATTCTCAAAGTTTATATTTAGTATTTTCGATAATTATCCTTTTATAAATTAATTACCCCATGTTTACAATATAAAACAATTAATTTTACGTAAAAGGCTAAGATCCACATTGTGCTTCTACTATCACATCAGTTGATCTGCTAGCAATAGTAGATTCAATTGGTAGGCGACGATCACCAATTGCATTACAAGTGCAACTCTTAGATCCTTATGGGACTCATGGCATCTAGTGTCAAACAACTAGTGTCATGTAGGCATAGTTAGTCCCATCTTTGCCTCGGGTCAAGGTCTCACCACTTAACTCGATTAAGTCATCCAATATGAGGACGTGCGAGAATATATCTAGGTCTCACGCATAGAGAATAGTCACCTTGGGTTACAATTCAACCTAGGTCCCACGCATAGGCAAAAGGTAATTGCAAGTGTTCTCAATATTGGACGGCATGACTTAAATTTTGACAGGTAAAAGTTTTGATATGAATTAAAAGGTGTACGAAAGAAGCATGCATTCATCCTTCGTAGCACAAGTTAAAAACTTTTCTTAACTTAATTCTAATCATTGTTTTAATTTATGTGTGTCAAGTTGTCCATTTTCATGACTAATATAAATCCTACGTGGATAATAAAGTTTGGACAATACATAAATAAAATAACATACATAACAAGTTTAGGTGTTATTTTAAGAAACAATGATTTTAAGTTTCAAAAACTTAGTAAAAACTAAATCATAAGACTTAGTTTTGAAAATGGTTTGTGTTTCATTTTAAGTTTTATAGAAAACTATTTGCAATTTTACATATGAAACAAGATATATAAAAGGCAAAACAAACACACAACCACAATATGCAAAGCCTCAACCGATGAAAAAACCTATGCTTGGTCTCGTGAGCCATCACGAGAACCAAGAGTCAACTAGGGACAACCACACAACCACACAGAAGACTCCCACTTGCTCCAAGACAATCAAGAGCAAGTTGGAAGCCCATGATGCACATGAAAAGTAGTTTCTGTCCTTCCAGAATTTCTGTGTTAGAGGGCCCAAAAGTCCATGAAGGAGGCTTCCCCGGGCTTAGCTCAAAACTAGAAAGTTTGAGGTCCATGTCTTGGGTACCTGCAAAAAAAATTTCAGCCAAAAAGACCTTACCAATCACCGGGAAACTCCGTTTTACCAACTGGTGTTCCAGCAGTCATTTTCGGCAAAAACGTCTTTAACTCTTTCGCCATTCACCACCAAGCCACGATTACATTATATTGAAAGTAAAATACAATTAATCTACTTTTAATCTACTGTAAAAGTGCCCAAACAATGGCTACAACCAAAAGAATATAATTACATAAATGCCGAAACAATGGCAAAACCTCAAAACACGAAATTAAACATCACAACCATCCAATGCACAAGTGGTCTAGGTTTTCATCGGCTTTGCATATAAACATAATAATACCATAATATTATGAATGAAACATGGTGTTGGCTAACTCCATGGACAAACATGCATGTATTTTCCATGGAAAACAAAATAATAACAAGGATTAAATTGTTAGCCAACGAAAATGAAGAAATTAACTGACAAGAATTAAAACCCCGTTAGGTACGTGTTTCCTATGACTTAAGGGTCAAAACCCACTGATATTAGGACCTTCCAAATACCATTTAACCACAGAAAATATGGCCTTAGGGGCTGAATTAAAACCGTTTCAAAAACCGATCAAAAACACGCGTTTTAGGCCATTTTTTACGTACCCGACAAGTAACCAATTAGCGTATGCATAACAAATGGCCATGGGACCAAAAAGTGCAGATCATAAGAACCCTAAAGGGTAGTCCTATGAGAAAAAAAATTGGAGCCCTAGGGCTGTTTTAACCATGACTTCAAAAATCATCAAAAAAAAACACCCGTTTTAGCCATTTTTATGCATACCCGATAATCATATGGCACATATGATGGCTCGTGATACCACTATAGGTGATGTATGAATATAAAATATATAAGAATCAAATAAAACGCAGCAGAACAACATCACCCACACGGATCCATATTGCCATATGATCAATCAATAATGATAATAACAATTATTTATACCTTTGTAGCGTGCATCGGGAATCACCACCAATACCAATACCCATGAATGGAATGAGAAACCCAAATGATCAATAAGGTTGATCATCTCTATGTATGAAACACACTACACGTCACCGATCACCACCCGATGCTAGTCTAAACCTTGTAACAATAATTCTTGCAACAATCTACAATAGATTAAGCCAAGAAGAGATCAAAAATACAAACCCTAGGAGGGATGTATTTTATGCCGTCACTTTTGAGAGAGAGAGGGGGGAGATAAACCTAGAAAGTGGTTTTTGTTATACTTGATTATGGGAGGCAAAATCAATATTTATCTCATCATGATCTAAGTTACACATAGCCCCTTTCAAAGCTTCCATAATCCCTCTACACCCCTTATAGGGGCCGGCCATATGATGGGCCCACAATGGGCTTGCCCATTGTTGGTCTAGTCCAAAAACACTAAGTCTAACATAGTATTTAATGGCCCGTTATGGATCCCGAGTTACGTAGTCGTTTATATATTGTAAATACGATAAATACAATATATAAAATGGTGTCTCTGTGTATAAGTGTGTGACCCCATAGGCTCACATATGTCTAGCCATATAATTATATGACACGAGCATACTCCAACAGAATAGAGAAGAGTCACAACGACTGTGGTAAAATCCAACACGAGTGGTATAACCTACAAATCTCTGAAACCAAGCACGGGGTGCTTGTTTCAGACCATATAAAGACTTCTTCAAAAGGCAGACATGGTGAGGGTATCGGGGGTCCACAAATCCCGGTGGTTGGTGCATATATACAGTCTCAGATAGATCCCCGTTAAGAAAAGCATTCTTAATGTCAAGCTGATGAATAGGCCATTTGTGAGATACCGCCAGACTGAGTACCGTACGGATGGTAGCCGACTTGACTACAGGACTGAAGGTCTCGTCATAGTCAATACCAAGTTGCTGACTACTACCATTGGCAACCAAACGAGCCTTATAACGACTCAAATTCCCGTCAGCATGAAATTTATGCTTGAACAACCACATAGATCGTACCAAATTAATACCAAGGGGCCGTGGTACAAGAATCCAAGTATCATTTTTAACTAACACATTATACTCATCATACATAGCAATATTCCAATGAGGGTTTTGAAGAGCGAGGAGGGGAGACTTAGGTAATGGCGAGATAGAAGAAGTGTGAAGTGAGAGACGGTTAATGGGTTTGACAATGCCTGATTGTGACCTAGTGACCATGCGGTGAGTACGGGGTTGTTCGGTGGGATGTTGTGTAGGTTGGGTTGGGGCGTCATGGTAGGGTATAGGTGGTTGTTGAGTTGGTGATGGTTGATTTTGGGCTACAGTTGGTGGACTGTTGGGTTCTGGTGGATCAGCGGGTAGTGGGTTATTGGGTGTAATGGGATCATCATGGTTAGTAGGAATGTCTTGAAGTGGATTACGCGTTGGGGGGTGAGTAAGGACTTGGTGAAGTAAAGGGGACGGTGTAGATTCTAAAAAGGTGTAAGAAGGTGGGGAGTCGGGTGTCATTGAGCGATATGGAAACTGGGTTTCGTCAAAGGTGACATGTTGGGAGAGTAAAATTTTGTTTGTTTCAAGGTCTAGGCATCGAAAGCCACGGTGATAGGCGGGATAGCATAAGAAAATGCACGGTGTTGCTCGTGGTGCAAGTTTGTGGGGTGAGTGAAGGTGAGGGTAGCAAAGACACCCAAATATATGTAAGTTAGAATAGTCGGGTGCTTTGTGAAAGAGTCTTGTGCAGGGGATTTCGTTGTTGATGGCGGTAGAGGGTAAAAGGTTGAGGAGATATGCAGCCATATGTAGGGCCTCGACCCAAAAAGTGGTGGGTAGGTGGGCTTGAAACAAGAGCGTACGAATGACATTGTTGATGGTTCTAATCATGCATTTCGCCTTGCTATTTTGTTGGGAGGTTTTTGGGCAAGAGAATCTAAATTGTATATCGTGGTTAGCAAAAAGTGTATGTAAGCGGTTATTGTCGAACTCGCCACCATGGTCACATTGGAAACTTTTTATTTCGCATTTAAATTGGTTCTTAACATAATTACGAAAATGCAAAAATTTATCAAGCATGTCAGGTTTATGACGAAGTGGGTAAATCCATAAATAATGAGAGAAATGATCAAGAAATAAGACGTAGTATTTGAAACCACTTTTACTAACAATTGGAGACGTCCATAAATCGGAATGAATAATATCAAAACAATGTTCAACAGTAGAATTGGAACTATGAAAAGGAAGCTTCACATGTTTGCCAAGCTGGCAAGCATGACATACATGTGGAGACTTTTCTTTATTACACGAAATAAATTGACGAGAAACAAGAGATCGTAGCACTTCGTCACTGGGATGACCAAGGCGTTGGTGCCACGTGGAGGAGTTTGTTGAGAGAAGAGCGGTAGGGATGGTTGACGGCTTAGTAACGGGATAGAGATCACCCGAACTATCACATCGAAGGAGGATATGGCGAGTCCAAAAGTCCTTTACAAAAAAACCAAAAGCATCAAATTCGATAGTGCAGTTATTATCTCTAGTAAATTGACGAACATAAATGAGATTTTTAATAATATTGGGGGTGACAAGGACATTATGGAGATGGAGTAGACGATGAGTAGATGGAATAATGCTATGTCCGGTGTTAGTAACGGGAATAGCATTTCCGTCACCAACGTGCACAGATGGGAATAAACGTTTGTTAAAAATTGTACTTAAATTACTTGCGTTAGAATTTAAATGCGAAGATGTACTTGTATCCATATTCCACGTCGGGTCTTGCAAGGTCATGGCGCTAAACGCACTAGGTAAAGAAGTGGCCTGTGATGGATAATACCCGGGTGCGGGTCCGAGAATGCCATTGCTAGTGAGGGGTTGTTGATATTGAACCAGGTATGGGGCCTGCTGTGTTGTTTGTTGGACCACAGGTTGTGGCTGGGCTGGTGTAACCGGATAACAGAGAGGGGCCACAAAGGCCTGTTGTGGGTGCTGTTGTTGGACCAACCGACTGGGTTGTGTTTGTTGTTGGGCCAGGCGGGTTTGATAAGTTCCTGGAGCAGCCCAAGATACATGTGAGACAATATTCTGGGAACCAGACATGCAACCAAAGTTGGAGCTGTTACCACTGTTTGATATAAGAGACAACCCCGCCCGATTCCTATGGTCATGAATAAACTTACAACGGTCCCCAAACTTACACATGCCTTTATTGAAGTGATTACACAATTGACTTAAACTTGGTGATTTATTAGATGTATTAGGGTTACCTTTCGATCCCGAGGAGTTAGTGGTTACAAGGACAGTTGGGGAAGAAGAGCTGCTGTCAAAAGTGGAGGGTGCACCGGCTTCTTCATTCATTTGGGACTTGTCTAAAAGTAGCATGCTCCTTGTCGTTTCAAATGAGGGAAGGGGTTCGCGATGCCTGATGATTTTAGCAATGGTTTGATAACGTGAGTCAAGGCCGTTAACCGCGTAGGTAACCAGATTCTTATCACTGACCAATGATCCAAGGTTTTTCAGCCGATCCGCCAAAGATTTTATTTTCGTGCAATACTCATTAATTGACATCGTCCCAATCTTGATGGAGCGAAGTTCATTGTCGAGAGCAATAGCCCGGGCATCTTTATTGTCGTGAAACAAGCCTTTGATATGGTCCCACAAGGCTTTGGCATTGCCCGGTGTAGAGACGACTTGTTCTTGTAGCGAGTCACATAGTGACCCAAGAATCCACATCTTGATGAGATCATCAAGTTTACACCATTCGGGGTTAGATTCGTTGGAGGAGGCTGTTGTCTCAACGTGTGATTTAAGGCCAAGGCTGCCAAGATGAATTAGAAAGAAAGAGCTCCAGGAGTTATAATTATGTTTTTCAAGGCTTAGTTTGATGGGTACTTTGTTGGTAATGCTAAAGGGAATAAGTTTGTCAGCGGATGTGGGAAGAGGTGTTGGGGTGTTGGCATCGTTTGTCATGTTTACTGATGTTAAGTTTGGTGTTAGAGGGAATCGACTGTATTGGGAAGAAGGTAGGAGAGGAGGAGCGGGATAATTGCGAGAATGTAGGGATTGGAGGAGCGGGATAATTGAGAGATTTTAGGGATTGGAAGAGTGGGATAATTGAGAGGATCGTGGTTTAGACTGATACCATGTTAATTGGTATAATTGATTGATGTCTCATTCCATAAACAAGATACATATTTATAGTGTACAGATGATAATTCTAGAATACATACAAGTGGGCTATCGGGCCTATACATAACTGATACTATGGGGCCTATACATAATGTCAACTAATATAATGAAGTTAGAAACTTACATACATTTTTTTGTATTCTATAACTGATGTCTCATATAAACATGTTAGGGGCGTTTGTTTGGAGCAATTTAGAATTCCGGAATTTTAAATTCTAGCAAATTAAAATTCTTGAGAATTTAGGGAGTGCTTGGTGAGGGGTTAAGGGGGGGGGGGGGGAATGGGTAAAGGATTGATTAAGGGCTCACATCTCTCATTGTTTGTGCTTGGTTAGTAAGGGGCAAAGGTATTGATTACCCCGTAATGGGTTATCAACCATTATAGAGTAAATTGGGGGGGGGGGGGGGGGGGTAAGGTATTGATTACCCACCTCACTCATTCCTTTGCATTCCTTTCCCTTTCTCTTTCCCCACTTTGAACCAAGCGGACCCTTAGAATCCCGGAATTTAAAAAACCTTCGCATGTTTGGTTGACAAAAATTTATAAGTATATTTTTTTAAGAGGAAATTACCAAAAAGGTACAAAAACATTCCACCATTTCAAGTTTTGGTCATGAAATGACCCATCTTCCCAATTTGGTCATGCTTGACTGCTCAACTGCTCGACTCTATTATTTTTGCGACACGTGTCCTTTGCAAGTACAGAAAGTAGGTGAAGTGTCCCTTTCAAGTACATGAGGTAGGTAGAGATATTTTATTAATTGTTATGAAATTACAAAAATACCCTCCTATATTATATTATTATCACTCCACCTAACCCCACTCACCCCACCTAACTCTACCCACCAACCTCACCAGTCCACCACCACCACCACTGCTCGACCACTACCATTGCTGGACCACCACACCACCACTGCTCAACCGCTAGACTACCACTGCTTGACCGTCACTACTCAACCGCTAGACCACCACTTCTCAACCACTCAACCACTGCTCAAAACATTTCCAAACCCAAACACCTTTGTAAACAAATCTTTTACTTGTTTAATAACACCTCAAAAATTGTACACAATACTCGAATCACTTTACACTTAATGACTTCTAAATAAAAGTATAAGTTCATTAATATTAAACAAAAAAAAAAGCCTATCATTACAAAACAGTAAGTACATGTATACATACCTCAATAGATCATTAAAAAAATATATAATAATAATAATAATAATAATAATAATAATAATAATAATAATAATAATAATAATAATAATAATAATAATAAAGCAGATTCCGACAGCGGGGCGTGGCAAAATCCGGCGATGGCAGCAGCAGATCCACAAATCTGAGATCAACCTAAATCTGAGATCCACAAATCACAGATCCGCAAAATCCGGCGACGGCAACATTCACAGATCCACAAATCTGAGATCAACTCTTTATCCACACAAACACAAATGGTCGTGATGGTGATTGGCCAGTCGCGGCCGGATCTTGAGTGGTGGGGGGAGATGATTTCTTTGTGATTGGAAAGATGAAGATTTGAAGATCGGTTTGATTAAATATGATTGACGAAAGAATAATTATTTCCTCGTTGTTTTTTTCTATTTCGTATCTCCTTCCCCAAACATATACAGGGTTTGTATTTGGTGATCTTAAATCTTGATGAAGATATATGCACTTAGTGGTGGCAGACAAATAAATATGAAATAATTGATATTTTAGTTGGGATGTTGATACGTTATGTGTGGTGTGAGGTGGGTGGGGGTAGGTGTGTTAATAAAGAAGAAGGGTATTTTAGACATTGATTAAAAGTAGTTTAAATTAATAATATAATCAGTTGTACTTTAAATATTAAAAAAAGACATGTGTCATAAAAGTAGTGAAGTTGAGCAGTCGAGCAGTTGAGCATGACCAAATTGAGAAAATGGGTCAAATCATGACCAAAACATGAAATGCCTCAATGTTTTTGTACCTTTTTGGTAATTTCTTTTTTTTTAAATATAAAGTTCATTAATATTCTCCTTAAAAGTTTATAAAAAAAATCATAAAAAAAGTTTATAAAAAAATTATAAAAAAAGTTTTTAAAAAATTTATAAAACATTTATAAAAAAAAGTTATAAAAAAACTTTATGAAAAATTTATAAAAAAATTTATAAAAAGTTTATAAAAAATTTATAAAAAAAATACAAAAAAAGTTAATAAAAATTTATAAAAAATTATAAAAATTTTAGAAAAAAAGTTGATTAAAAATTTATAAAAAAAAGTGTATAAAAAAACTTTTTAAAAAATTTATAAAAAAAAGTTTATAAAAATTTATAAAAAAATTATAAAAAAAAGTTTAAAAAAAGTTTATAAAAAATTTATAAAAAAAAGGTTATAAAAAATTTATAAAAAAAAAAGTTTATAAAAATTTTATTTAAAAGTTTATAAAAAAACGATAAGAAAAAAAGTTTATAAAAAATATTTGAAGTAATTAAAATTCCTCGCTTTTTGAATACATTCTAATTTTCCCATTTTAAATAATTTTAATTTGCTTTGCCGTTTAGATTCCCCCTCTGTCCCTCTCTAACGAACCAAACATGGTAATTGAAGAAATTTTAATTTCAAATTCCCCCAAATTTCATCAATTTGCTCCAACCAAACGAGTTTTACTGCAATTGCTACAATTTCCATTCGGGAATATACCCAAACTTTGTTGGTATGAGTATTGTTATTGACGAAAGCAATAGTTCCTTCGATTGTCTATGATTAATTGATTATTGTTCTTCTACATATTTGACCCGAACCTGAATTGACCCAACCTGAATTCTAAAAAGGATCAGGTTTTGGTATGTTTTTTTGAAGGCTCGACCCGAGTTGACCCAAACCCGGTCAGATCAACCTGAATGACAGCCCTACTATAAGGGTAATATTTTTGTTTAGATCCATTTAACATTTTTTTGGTCTATATGATTTTTTTTAGATCCACATTTATATGTATTCTTAAAATGATTTGTTTTAATATTTTGTTGATTTTTTTCAATTATTTGTGAAATATAATTCTTTATAAGTTTTTAAGTACAGTATTTTCATGTGATACTGTTTTATTTATTGTTTTTGTTTAATGTTTAAATGATGTTTAAAAGGTTTTAGACAGTCAAGTTTTTAGTTTATTCGTGTGTTATGTAAATGACTTACGTGATATAAAATTGCCCCGATACAACGTACGGGTATTATGCTAGTTGTTTCTTAGAGCATTCGCAGCCATAACGTGATCCTTGCGTTAAAGGGATTTTTGGCCTGCGTTAACTCGCGTTACGGATGTGGCCTCCTGCGTTAGAGGCGCGTTAACGCACCACGTTAGTGTGCTAACGCTGAGTTAACATAGAACATTGTAAAAAAAAAAAAAAAAAAAAAAAAAAAAAAAAAAAAATTGTTTTACCCCCTCAACGTTCACTTTTGGCTGTTTGTTTTGAAAAAAAAAATTTCACTTTCACCCCCTCAATAATTAAAAACGGCTAGTTTTCAAAAGTCACCCAAAAAATATTTTTAAAACATTTAAAACAACTATAAATACCAACTTAACACACATATATTTTTCACACGTCCACTACTAATTTTCTACTATTTTATACTTCCTTTATAAGAAAAAACCTTCCTCATTCATAATGGATCCAAATCAAAATAACGATTTTGGTCCGAGTTGGTCAGACCTTGATGACGAAGATGACATACAGTTTATGGTTCAAGCGTACGAGCTACAGCAACGCTTATAAGAAGAAGAAGCTCATCCTCATGTGCCCAGTACCAACGTATATCATGAACGTGAGCTTACTGAAGAACGTTTGAAAAACGACTATTTCATTGAAGGTTGTAAGTATAAGCACAGTAAATTTCGTAGGAGGTTTCGTATGAGCCGGAAACTATTTCTGCAAATAGTGAACGGTATTGAGTCTTACGACTCCGATGTTATTCCAGACCACTTTCAATACTTTACGTCAGGAATCGATTGTACGGGTCGAGCGAGTATTAGTGCACTTATGAAGTGTACATCTGCGGTACGACAATTGGCGTATGGCACCGCCCCAGATGCGTTCGATGAGTATTTGCAAATGGGTGAGTCTACTCAACGTCTTTGTCTTGATAATTTTAATATGTGTGTTATGGATTTGTTTATGCATGAGTTTTTAAGAACACCAACATGGTCCGACATGCAACGTATTTATGAATTGCATGAGCGTCAACATGATTTTCCGGGTATGCTTGGTAGTATTGATTGCATGCATTGGGCGTGGAAAAATTGTCCGGTAGCTTAGCAGGGGCAATTTGGTAGGGGTGATAAAAGATACCCAACGTTAATGCTTGAAGTTGTTGCTTCACATGATTTGTGGATTTGACATGCTTTTTTTGGTATGGCAGGAGCAAATAATGATATTAACGTTTTAGATAACTCTAACTTGTTTGACAACATTCTTGCTGATGAATCCCCAAGGGCACCATATACAGTAAATGGAAGTAGGTATGAACAGGGGTATTACTTAGCTGACGGAATTTACCCGCAGTGGGCAACTTTCGTCAAATCTTTCTCGGCAACGACTGATGAGAAACATAGCTATTTTAAAAGGAAGCAAGAAAGTGCACGCAAAGATATCGAACGTGCTTTTGGCGTGCTTCAAGGACGTTGGGGTATACTACAACAACCGTCACGTGCATGGGAAATTGTCAAGATACAAAGAATCATGTATACATGCATTATTTTGAATAACATGATTCTAAAAGATCAAAAATTTACACTCCGCCAGTATAAAAGAATGTGGGTGGATCCGACACCACATTTGAGTCAAGAAAGGTGGATCGACAGGTGTGATACGCAGAGGCGCAAGACAAGGGAAATGCGCGATGCAGGCGTGCATACTCAACTCCAACGAGACCTTATGGAGCATGTTTGGCAGAAACGTCTTCAACGCCAACAACAACATGAAGAAGAATATTCCGAAGACGACGAATAAGTAGTTTTAATTCGTATGGTTTAATTTTTTTATTTATTTTTTATTATTATTATTTTTCCTTAATCGTTGTTGTTGTTGTTGTTGTTTTAAGCTTTTTTATATTTTGTATTGTAATGTTTAAGTTTTAATGTTATGTGGTTTATTAATTGAATTGTTTGTTTTAGTTGAGGGTAAAATTTGAAAATATTTGAGTTAAAGCTGAGTTATTGTTGTGGGTGTTTTTTTCTGAGTTAAGGTTAAAGTGTTAAAGCTGATGTGGCGCTTACGTGGCGTTGAGTTAACTTATAACTTGAGTTACGGATGGGGTGCTCTTATTGTTAGGAATCACAACACTATATTATCAAGAATGCGTACGTGAATAAGCCAAGAGTTCAAGTCTTATAACACAAATCTACAGTGAAGTGGAACAACCCTCATTAAGACAACCTGGAAACAACCACACAGTTTTGTAATTTGCAAACTAAATTACAAAATAGCAAGTTTTTTGTTCTCAAAAATTTGAGATAATTTTATTTATTTATTTATTTTTGTTGAAAAGAATTATTTAAATTATCGATTAAGCTAACCAAGAGTCATGAATATTCGACTCCCTAGTACCCGGAACAAATTTTTCTATCTGTTTACGTTTTTTATTAGAACTTAGAAGACGTATTAAAGGTAGCATGTGATGAAAATGAAGGTAGCATGTGATGAAAAGGAGCTCAATAAATACAACACAAATAAATAGTGTAGGCCTTGAGGGGACCGACTAATATTGAATTTTTGACAATAACAAAAGTGACATCCTCACATATAAATACGTAGCTACCCATTCTTTTTGAGTTAGTAAAGAGTCCATTAGAAAAAAATGGGGTCGATAGCATTCATACTATCACTTCTACTAATCTCTATTCATCAGAAAACCGTCGCTATTAATGATAAGCAAACAGAACCAATTGGTTATGGCTATTCTTTAAGGTCTATTGGGGTCGGTTCGTCGGGAAATACATTGGTTGCTGATTTGCAGCTTATTAAGAAGACTTCTACTTTTGGACCTGATATTGATGAGCTTAGGCTCTTTGCAAGGTACTTTTAATCACGTCAAATTTGAATTTGTTTCACCATTTAAAGAATTGGGGTACTCCAGTTTGACTAGTTAAATGTTAAATTGATATGTTATAATGCACGCACTTTTAGAGGCACGAATATACAACTAGTGAACGAGTGGTAGAATAATAGCATGCTAAATTAATTAATTTGAATAAAAAAATTAATTAATTAATTTGAAAGCCGATAATTATTTTGATACAAAGTTAAAGAAAAACTTTTTTTGATGGGACATGGTGAATTTCACTTGTCACATTCAAAAGATGAAAAGAATGTCATCCCAACTCCTCAATCAAGTAAATTAAGGGAGCTGGGACCCGGGAAAAAAAACCATCCCTAATAAATCAGGCATTACAACACAAAAAAACAAAATTTTCACATGGCTCCAAACACGAACTCATGGCCCCATGATACCACACTGTCATTAAACCAATACAAATATAGCAACATTGCTCTTTAAGTCAGTCGACAATCGACTAAAATTATAGGGCATGGACCACCATATTTATATATGACCAAACAAAAAGCAATAACCACACACGACTAGATTATACAATGTAGGTTGAGGGTGTGAATAATCATAGATTACTTTGATAACTTCATCAATCATGTATTAGATAGCACTTTCCTAATATAAATTTTTGACACTATTTGGTGCATTGGATAACACAAAATTTGTATTTGAACGAGAAAAAAAAAAAAAAAAAAAAAAAAAAAAAAAAAAAAAAAAAAAAAAAAAAAACTTTATGCACAAGAAATAGAATTGTGAGTTTTATATCCCAAAATATTTTGATACCGGAACTCGGCAAAAAATTATGCCAAATATGTACAAAATGATATAACGTATGATAATACAAAAGTTCGCGAGCTGCCTAGCTTTATAAGCTAACCATTTTGATACTTGAACTCGGTAAAAAAAATAGAGTGACATGATCACAAAAAAAATTACCACAAAAAAGTCGCAAAAACTGATGTGGCGGAATGTGATTGGTTCAATGAGAGAGAGGGGAAACAAACTCACCAATAACAAGCCGACACATCAGTTTGTGAAACTTTTTTGTGAAAATTTTTTTGTGATCATATCACTACTAAAAAAAAACATGACAGGAAACTAGAGTACTAGACCAATCTTTTTCTCTGTGTAGCATATATGGTTTCAAGTCTCCCATTTGAACTAATTGTTTCATATACATGTTCTCCTTGTTAAGCTTTGAAACAGCTGATCGATTAAGGATTCGAATAACCGACCCCAAACACCAACGTTGGGAAATCCCAACAGACATCCTTCCACGCCAAACGAACCCCAACACTTTCGCGCTAAAACCCAAGAAACAAATTCCAAACAACCTCATTCTCTCCGATCCAAACTCTGACCTTATCCTAACCCTCCACAACACCACCCAGTTTGGTTTCACAGTCACCCGTCGCTCTAATGGCGACACACTATTCGATACCTCAAACTCTGTCCTCATTTTTAAGGATCAGTACCTTGAACTAACGTCTTCACTTCCTGCCGACCGATCCTCTATATATGGAATTGGAGAGCATACTAAACGTTCGTTTAAGTTAACACATGATCAGACGTTAACGCTTTGGAATGCTGATATTGGAAGTGCGATTCCTGATCTTAATCTGTATGGATCACATCCGTTTTATATGGATGTTAGATCACCAAATTCTGATGGGAAAGTTTTGGCGGGAAGTACTCATGGTGTATTGTTGTTAAATAGTAATGGGATGGATGTTGTGTATAGTGGTAATAATATTACTTATAAGGTCATTGGGGGTGTTCTGGATTTTTATTTTTTTGCTGGACCGACTCCGGAATTGGTTATGGATCAGTATACTCAGCTCATCGGCCGACCCACTCCAATGCCATATTGGTCCTTTGGTGAGTTCACTTTTAATCTAACTTATGCATTTCTGATTTTACAATTCAAAAATATTGTTTTAAACATTTGAAGCAAATACAAAAAAAGTCCACACACTAACCAACCCAACTTGTTTTGACCCATTTTAACTAAGTTCCTTTGAATCGTTATCTCTCCCACCCATTTATACCTAGACATGGATCAAACCAATCCTAATCTTAAAGAACACGTAGAAGTGTGTTAGCTAAGATTCATTTGATTATGTTTACAGGGTTCCATCAGTGTCGATATGGTTACAAAGATGTTAATGATCTTGAGGGTGTTGTTGCTGGCTATGCGAAAGCCAACATTCCCCTAGAGGTTATGTGGACCGATATAGACTATATGGATGCTTACAAAGATTTCACATTAGACCCCATCAATTTCCCTTTAGCAAAAATGTTAGCATTTGTCCAGAATCTTCACCAAAATGGTCAGAAATATGTGCTCATATTAGATCCAGGTAACACAACTATCCGTTAGACATTATTTCAATTAAATTTTGTATTGTGGACTAATGGAAGTGATAAAACCAACTGATGTTAAATTAGGTATCAGTGTGAACACGACATACGAGACATACATAAGAGGACTACAAGCGGATATCTATATAAAGCGTGATGGTATACCTTATTTAGGGGAAGTTTGGCCCGGTAATGTTTATTTCCCAGATTTTTTAAATCCAAAAGGAGAATTATTTTGGGGCGACGAGATCAACAGATTTCACGATCTTCTACCCTTTGATGGCATTTGGATCGACATGAACGAACAATCCAATTTCATATCATCTCTTCCATCTCCCTCTTCTAAACTCGATAACCCTCCGTACAAGATTAACAACAAGGGAATCCAAATGCCTATTAATAATAAAACTGTGCCTGCTAGTGCTTTGCATTTTGGGAATATCACTGCTTATGATGCACATAACTTGTATGGGTTTTTGGAAGCTAAGGCAACAAATGATGCGTTGGTTAAAACAACAAGTAAACGTCCATTTATACTTTCTAGATCGACGTTTGTGGGGTCTGGGAGATATACAGCACACTGGACCGGGGACAATGCTGCAACATGGGATGACTTGGCGTATTCTATTCCTAGTATTTTGAATTCTGGGTTATTTGGGATTCCGATGGTGGGGGCCGATATATGTGGCTTTTCTCAAAACACGACTGAAGAACTTTGCCGACGATGGATTCAGGTACATATTGTGAACCCCTTTTGACTTGAACAACTATTCCAAATCACGTAAAGAGGTTTATTGAGCTTTATGTTATTGCTACTCAAAAGCAATCATGTTGCACTATCCTAGGTAACGGGTCAAAATGGGTTAGGATGGTTATTAAATTGCTTATCTACTTAGAAAATAAATTAAGTGCTTGTTTTTTTAAGTGCTTATAAGTTATAACTCCAAAGTAAGCGGATAATCAACCTCATCTAAACACTCAAAAATGTTTAGCTACTTTAACACTTAGTAAATAAGTGCTTAACTCATTGATATGTTCGATTTGCAATTTGCAGTTAGGTGCTTTTTATCCATTCTCAAGGGACCATGCCGATAAAACAAGCACACGACAAGAGCTTTACCTTTGGGATTCAGTAGCAGCAACATCCCGTAAGGTTCTTGGACTACGTTACCAAATGCTTCCTTACTTGTATACATTGATGTACGAGGCACATTCAAAAGGAACTCCAATCGCAAGACCTATATTCTTTTCATTCCCAGAAGACACTAAAACTTATGATATCAGCACACAATTTCTCCTTGGAAAAGGTGTTTTAGTCTCACCTGTTTTAACCCCGGGAGCAGTCTTAGTTGACGCGTACTTCCCATCTGGAAACTGGTTCAGTCTATTCAACTATTCCAGTGCGATTAGTGTGGACTCAGGAACCTACGTTAAGCTAGATGCATCAGCTGATCATATAAATGTTCATATTCGTGAAGGGAACATAATAGCTTTGCAAAAAGAAGCCTTGACTACAACAGCAGCTAGGGAGTCTCCATTTCATATATTGGTCGTGGTAAGCAAAAGTGAGAATAGTACTGGTGAGGTGTTTTTGGACGATGGGGAGGAAACAGAGCTTGGTGGGACCAGTGGGAAGTGGACGCTTGTGAGATTCTTTAGTCAAGTTGTGAATGGAAAAGCGACGTTGAGATCAACGGTTGAGAATGGTGGTTTTGCATTGAGTCGAAAGTGGATCATTGAAAAGGTAACATTTATAGGCTTGGAGAGTGGCAATAGTGGACAGTTTGGTGTGGCTGAGATCTCGGGTTTGTCTTTGTTAATAGGGAAGCAATTCACCTTGATGACATCGAGTGATGATTTTGGTTACACATTCTAGTTCTTGAATACAGTTGCCGAAGAATCACGTCATGTTATTGATTTTATTTTTTACCAAAATTCTGGTGTATTATATATCTACTTAATAATGTTGAATGGATCCTCGTGGTCCTGTTTTTGTTCGGTTGATTATGTTGATCAAAGAAATAAAGATCGATCAAGAGTTTGTTATTAGGCAACCTCGACATTTACACTAGCATCTTGTCATGATCTTAACTAATGGGCTGCTCTTTGGCAAAATGTTTGATTTGAATGTATTTCAAGTCGATTTCTACCAAGTTCAAGTATTACATGATTGCGAAAATATGTAACCAATGTCATTTCACCGTATTTTTTAGAAAAAGCTTCGGAGATGCAATGTCTGAGTATCTATAAGTAACTTTTAATACATATAACAATTGTATTGAAAGCAATCCAAACTATCCTAGAGATATAGTATAAAGATAGGGCGGAACCATGACTCAAAATGATCGACTGCACAAACTTGTTTGAACTTTAGTAACAGAATAAACCAAACTAAAAAGTGCAATTTTAATTAGTTTGACCGAGGGCACAAACTTTCCTGAACTTTATTAATGGAAGAAACCTTTAAAAAAAAAGAAAAACAAAATTAACTAAAAACTTAAAAGCCTAAGTTTAAGAAAATTTGAGTTTACTTTTAAAATATCGATAAAATAACTAAGAAAGCAATAGCACGCAAAATTTTAAAACGAGTACATTTAAAAGAACTTGTGATTTCATATGACCAAGTACATTTAAAAAAACTCGTGACTATATATATATAAAAGAATATGGTGTTATCAATTTAATTTAAAAGAATATGGCGTAACATTTTGGTGATTCGTTTTGGAATGGGTGCTGCACCAGTGGCGGGCGTTGAACATGCAAACGGCTTAAAATGAACCATCGCATATTGGCTAAAATCAAGCCAAACCATCTCTGTGTTCAAAATTTGGGTAATACCTACAGAAATCAAAAATCGAAATCGAACCAAATCTAAAAAACCAAACTAAATTTGGAACCGAATCGTATTGGCTAAAATCAAGCCGAACCGAAAACCGAATTTACATAAATATATTTATTAAAAAAAACCTTTTTAAACCCTTTTCTAATATAAATATTGACATTTTGTAAATTTGAAATTATTTTTGTGCTGAAAATCTCTATAAATAAATGGAAATATATATATATATATATATATATATATATATATATATATATATATATATATATATATATATATATATATATATATTATGTAATTCGGGTTATTCGGGTCAATCCGAAACCCGAACCAAAATCAAATTCGGTTTATCGTTCGGTTTAAATCCAAATTGAATTCAGTTTCGATTTTACTCAAAAAGAAAAAATTAACTTAACTAACTGAACCAAATAAACCAAACAACTTGATAACCAAACCGTAAACTTCAACTGAGTTATAATAACTTTGAGAAATTACTCTTCAAATAATATTTTTTTATTATACATAAACTTTAACTATTTTGGTACATATAATTCAAGTTTTTGTAAGATTCAGTTTCGACTCCAACTGAGGGTTTCGGCTAGTGTTGCAAAACACACTCTTAGATTTTATTTGATAAAAATAACAGCAGCTGTAAGTATTATCAGGAGCAGTAAACATAAAAATTGCTAGTATTCTTTAATTATAAAAAGTGTTTAGTAAGACTATAATGTTTTTGTTTCAATGATACTTCTTATTGTGTGAAACACTTTTGGGGGTTCAACTTCTGCTTCGAAAGATAAAATATTTCTGTTTTATATATTGTGAGATCCTTAGAGCATAAGGTATCACAACTTAGTTATTTGGGGTCAAAGATGTCATGTTAGCATTCCCACTTTCAACATTCATACCTCAAAATAATCCTTCACTCACAATATAGCCATTTAGGCCCCACTCACCCGCAATTTATTTTCTTTTTCATTTTTTCAAACAAACTAGAATACTAGATTCCATTCAATCAAATAAAAATATAATACGAAACTAAAAAATAATCCGAAAAAAATGTAATATATATATATATATATATATATATATATATATATATATATATATATATATATATATAAATAAAAAATAAAAGATAAATAATATTGCCCGGTCAGTTTTGATGATATCTTGCCATTATTGTTTCTTGTTTTTTTAAGATGAGAGCGACTTTGCGTACCAACAACCTTTCGGTATTAATAAGGAGAAACTCCAATTCTTTACGCTCCATTATTACCAGTTCTTGTGCTCTCTTTGCCTTGTATGCGGATTTGGCTGCTACAATTTTGTGTCTAAAAGATAAAGACTCCTAGTTACTTCCCCCTCGATGTCATTTCCGATCTGGCTTTTTTTCAGGTCGAGGTTTGCCGGTGGGACGAGGTCTCGTATCAGGGCTAAATAGTTTGGCGAGATTAGCCGGGTCAAGTGGCTCCGACGTGTCCCATTTGGGGTGTTTTTTCAAGACCTGTCACGCGTGAACTAGAGTAAACTTTCTCCCCTTTGAGTTGTCACTAAAATTGATCTTTGCACGTTCGATATGATCAGTCTCATTTTCCCCGCTTTTACGTTGTAAATGTTTCTAAATAGCGTTGAACTTTTGGCAATCACCGTTAAGCCTAGTCCATTTCCCCGTAACCATATTCTTAGTACGAGGACAATTGTAGCTCTGTTGAAATCGTCCGTAATCTGCCACCAAAATGAGTCGTCGGATTGGTAGGCACCGATCTCGGCATTCTAAGAAACTTCTACTCAATTCTCGGCTAGCAATGTTTTTTACCTCGTGTGTCCAATGCTGCACCGTTTGTGTCGGTTCCTCTTCGTCCGTGTCCAAATCCAACATGTGTGTGGTTGTTTTTTTGAAGGTTTTTCCATTCATTTTCCTTTACATCGTTGTCACGTGTTTCTTTTGGTGGTGGTTGTGGTACTTTGAATTGTGGTTGTGTTTTTGGTGATTGTTATGATTCAAAGAATTGTGGTTGTGATTATTGTGGCGTATTTCTTTGGTGTTGGAAATTTTGGAATTGGTTCTTGAGTTGTTGGTTTTGATGATATGAGAGTTGTTGTTGATAAATTTGTTCGGCTATCATTTGGGCCATATTATATTGCGTACCATACGGAGGAAACGGTTGCAAGGAAGAAATTGAGTTTTGTGATGACAAGGTAGACAGGTTTGAGGAAGACGAGTGTTGTTGTGGGTTAGACATATTGAGAAGAGAAGTAAAAAATCCGTCGGTTAGACATTGAGACAGTTTTTTGTTTGTGTGTTGAAATATTGAAAGTAATGTGTTTTGAAAATGAAAATATAAGGAATATATATAGTGTAAAAAAGAGGGGATAATTAAAAGTTAGATTTTGAATTTTTTGATATTGTACCGTTTCATTCAAAGCTTCAAATGGTAGGATTTTTTTTTTTTTTGCGTTTCTACGCCGAGGAACCGACGAATGTGGATTCGGCGATGGAGAGTTGTGTCACGGTGAGGATGTGGCAACGCCGAAACCCTTGTCACATCAGATTCGGCAAGCTCACTCGTTGTGATACCTTATACTCTTAGTTGATGTTCAAAATAAAGTATTTTAGTAAGACATCTTAAAATAAGGAGAGATGATTTGTATACTTTAACGTACAACTAGATAAAGAAGAACGTGTATAGAATCTAGTGTTAAATGGGGGAATTATATATATATATATATATATATATATATATATATATATATATATATATATATATATATATTCAAAGATGAATAAGTGCATATATATCTTTGATACAAGTTTTTGATGCACATGATACAATTATTTTTATGCATGTAAAGTTTCATATGACCCAATTAAAAAGTTTTCAATAACTGAAGGGACTTTAGTTGCAAGTACTACTTTTTTTAACCGGGATCCAAAACCAATAAACACAAATCTTACGTCATCATCATCGCCATCACTAGATCCCAATCAAGCAATGTTCAGCAAGAGCTTATCACTCCCGGTAACAGAAGACCACGCCGATGAATACTCCAGCAAGATTCGCTCCCGCCCACGTAGAAAACGCCGTAAATCGGAATACAAAACAAGAACCGACCGAACCTGTAATAACTTTACGAGATTATGGCCGGTGGTGTTGTTAGTTGTGGCGGTTATGTTGCTTTTGTTTGAAGCCACTAAGCTTTGGAGATTAAGTAGTATTAGTACTAGTGTTGGTGATAAAAAAGATGATTTTGTCAAGGTTAAGAATAATGTCACGGTTGGGAAGTCTGTTGGGAATTTGAATAAGTTAGATGCTCCTCGTAAGTCTTTTTTTTTTTTTTTTTTTTTTTTTTTTTTTTTTAATTTATGAATTGTGTGTTTGTTGTATTAGGTTGGTGGGATTGAGGGGGTGTTTGTTTTAGCTTATTTGATGGGCTTTTCAGCTTATTGAAATTTTAATAAGCTCGTAAGCTCGTTATTAATAACTTATAAGTTTATCCAACTGAGCTTATAAGCTATGGCTTATAAGCTCATCATCATCAACTTGAGCTTATAAGCTATTAATAATGAGCTTATGAGCTTATTAAAATCTCAATAAGCTCAAAAGCCCACCGAATAAGCTAAGACAAACACCCCCTGAGAAAGTAAGCGAAGTATTAGATATTGAATTGTGAAGGTGTTTAAGTCTGTGTTTAGTGAATTTAAAGATTAGCAGTACTTTTAGTGGCGTTAGAAAATTTAGCCTTAAAAAGGTTACAAATGCTAAGCTATTTATCTTAAACAGTCAACACTCCTGAATGCTCGAAAAGGCTTTAGTAAAATTAGTATTGTAACTGATTGAAAGAAAATTAATATGCGTGATTGTGTCTTATACTGAAGCTAACCAATATACTCGTGTTATAATTAGTGTAATGGGCTCTGATGTATATCGCTTATTGATTGTTTGTAGTATTTTTTTGAACCTACAGTATCCTTACAAAGCATTTTATGCGACAAGTTTTTTCCCTGGTGAGAGCTATTAGTGATTTAGCTGATCTGGTGACAGATCATGCTGTGGGAGGGAACAATGGAAAGAGGGATTATGTTAAGAGCAACATGCAAGATCAGGGAAACTTAAGTATCTACAAGATCGTCGTAGACTCTAAGTAGTGAATGCATTAAATATGAACAAGCTAATATCCCTTTCGAAAATCATACATATAACTTAGGTGCTGTTTCGTTTGCATATCGGGATCACTATCGGTATAGAAATTGATAATAAGGTAGAATGGAAATAGTTATGAGTTGAGATATCAAATTCAATACAAGTGTTTGGTTAGATAATGAGATTTGTGGATCTTTGATTGATTTGTAAAGGAACCCTTTAGGTGGGATTTGGAGTGCGCCCCAATATTTGGGTATGGTATTTATTTAGAAAAGTCATAGTTATCAGACACACATCTTTATTCGGAATTAAACCATTCCTTTATTCTGATTCCGGGGTACCAAACACAACCTATAATGTGTCTTCAGTTAGGAATTGGTTTTGATGATTGTTATGCAATATACTGGGCCTCTATGAGAGTCTCATTGATGTGATGTGTGTTGGAGCAAAATCTTTTCTTTTTGTTCTTTTCTAAGGTCTTGTGGGCTGTGGAAGTATTTTGCTTTATGACACACTTTCATACAATGTATCAGGTTGTTTGAAGCTTCTACCTCCAGAAGAACTCCAGCATCTGGATTTTCTGCCCTATAAAGATTCATCTGCACCTATTAAGAAAGTAAAATATATGTCCGACAGTGATACACCCGTTGATACAAATTCTAGACCTGAGTTAGGGACCACAAGGTTTAATCTGTTTACAGGTTACCAAACTCTTAAACAGAGAGAACAGAGTTTTAAGGTACAGTCTCTTTTGACCTAACTGAGTAGTAGTAACATTTAATTCGTGCAGTTTATATTCATCTAATTCTATCAATAACTGATATCTCAGGTGAATGAAACTGCGTGTGTATACTGTGGTTTCTTTAGTGAGACTGGGGGTTTTACGATATCAAACGAAGATAAAAGTTACATGGAAACTTGCAAAAGTGTAGTTTCTACTTGTGCATTTGGTGGTGGAGACGATCTGTATCAGCCTATCGGGATGACAGATGCATCACTTGAAAAGGTCTGCATATTGAAATGCAGTAATTTATATTAACGTTAATTTCATTTATTTTAATAATCTCACACGATACGTTCATGCAGGTCTGCTATGTGGCATTTTGGGATGAAATTACTCTTGCAACACAGCAAGAACAAGGACATATAGTTAACAAAGATGGTTTTATTGGCAAGTGGCGTGTAGTGATTGTTAGAAATCTTCCCTTTAGAGATCAGAGGTTGAATGGAAAAATCCCAAAGGTATCCATTTTATTTATTTATTTATTTATTTTATTTATTTATTTATTTATTTTTTTCCCAATTCGTTTTACCAGTTATCTAAGTAATGGATATAGGTACTAACTGATGCTCATGTCATTAGATGTTGCCGCATCGTCTCTTTCCTAACACAAGATATTCGATATGGGTAGACTCGAAGTCCCAGTTTAGGAGAGACCCATTGGGAGTATTCGAGGCACTTTTATGGCGTTCAAACTCTGTGTTTGCAATTTCTGAACATGGAGCTCGTAGTAGTGTATATGATGAGGCAAAGGCTGTTGTTAAGAAAAATAAAGCTACCCCACAAGAAGTGGAAGTACAGATTACTCAATATCACCATGATGGCCTCCCTGAAGAAAAGAGATTTAATGGCAAGAAAGGTATGCTTCAATATTCATCTTTATAAGAACATGCGGTAACAATAGAACTTTTAATGAGCGAAAAGTTCAGAAAACAAACCAGCATAGTTTCTCATTTTTCAGAGATTAACTTTGTATTGAATATATTTCTAACAAGCCAAAGGATTTAATTGACTCGGGAAAAGCTTAGGGCTTATCTGCAAAAATTTGGAAAATACATTGGGCTCTTTTAACAGTTAAATATACATGTTTGGCAATTTTTAAACAAGTTCGGATTTAATTGACTCGAAGCCAGTTCAGAAACTTGTCTGAGAAAGTATGAAAATACGTTTGTTTTTCCGACATTGACATTTTAAAGGCATTTGAAGTTCTTTTTCGTAAGTCGTAACTGGTTACATCATGAATTTATAATTCATTAATTCCAAGTTTACTTTTTATTTATTTATTTTTGCAGCTTTAAATGAAGCTTCAATTATTGTTAGGGAGCATAATCCAGTGACTAATCTATTCACGTGCCTTTGGTTCAATGAGGTTGTTCGGTTTACCTCTCGTGATCAGCTTAGTTTTCCATATGTTCTTTGGCGACTGAAGGTATTAAAGAATATAAATATGTTTCCGGTTTGCACACGGAAAGATCTTGTGAATAGCATGGGTCATATACGCAAGGCGAAGCCTTTAGGTTGATGCAAATTAGTGAAGCTGTTCATCATTATTCATTGATCTTCTTACTTTGTGAAGTATTTATCAAACATACTTGCGCAAATGCTACTTTTAGTATTTATTTTTTGTACAATTGTAATTTATACTGCATAGGTGGTTTAGGCTTGACTGAAACTAGGTGATTTAGATATCCTTTTTACCAATTTTTTGGCTTGTGTAACAACTAGATAATCTATTTGAGAGTTCATATTCTTTTATGCGTTTTAATCTTGTTTGTATTCGAAAGTTACCTTTTTTCGCTTGCAAAGAATCTGAATCCAAATGTTCAAATATTATTATCTGCAGACCAAATCCATGATAGTTATGCTGTTTTGGTTATGAGTTGTACTATAACAGCAGCAGTCTTGGTTATGAGTTGAAGTCAGCAAAGCTGTCAAACTCGCGAGTTTACACGTAAGATCGTACGATCTTACGTGCACACCAGTCAAAATCGTGTAGGATCGTGGTAGGATCGCATCTGAGGTAGGATTGTAAGTAGGATCGTAGGATCGCACGTAAGATCGACACGTGATCCGAGTTCAATTTTTTTTTTTTTAATCTTTTAAGTCCATCCTACTTGGTTAGGCCAAAAAAACAAATGTGTGTTTTACTAATGTCTAATGAGTAAATCACTATTGTTTCATTTTCTAAATAGATTATAGTTTATACATAGTTTTCTACTTTTCTGAATAGATTATAGTCTAAAAAGTGTTCAATAGTTTAATTTACTTTACTTCACTGTGATTAAACTAATCAAAGGGTATGTTTTGTATGCCACTTATGAAACGTTTGTTTTCTTGAAATCTTGTTGATGGCTCGTATGTTTTGAGACATTTAGAACCTATGTTATGTAATATTATTGCACTAAATCGTTAATGTATTGAAACTTGATTTTTTTGTATTTTACTATTACTTTAGTGTTTGAAATTTAAACTTTGTCATTTTCAAGAGGATATTATATGAACTTATCTTTGACGTTGAGTAAAAATGTAAAACAGTTTGACTCGTATATCATTTGTTTACAAAATATGACAAATTGGTAGGATCGTAGGATCGCGATCCGATCTTACGATCTCGATCTTGCAAAGACAAAAACGATCTTGCGTGGGATCGCGATCTTGACAGCCTTTTGAACTATAACAGCAGCAGTCTTATGTGTATCTGTCATCTTTGTGTTTCTGGGAAGGGGGTAGTAAATTCAAAAGTCATGATACGGCGGCTGTTAAAAATCTCTGAATATAGTCCTTACCTATAAGCTGCAGTTCATAATTAAGGGGACTTTGGAGACTATCTTGTTAAGCTATTTGCGCTATTGTCTTAGCTCGTTTAGCAATTTGTTTGCTATGCCTAGAGCTTGTTCTTGGTTATTCTGTTTTGATTTGCTTTTCTAGTATTCATAAGGGCAATGATTTTTGATGTAACATCACACAAGCTTGTGATTTTGTTAATTGCAAATGAGAGTCACGATGTGCATATAAAAAAAGTTTGAGGAATAAAATGTAAACTATTTTTCTTTTGGCAATTCTGTCATACAACAACTTTTGAGAGTTGAGGACCTTAAGTACCAAAAAAATGTTAACTCTTCATTTTGCCAAAAAAATGAGAGTTGAGGACCTTAATTAACTCTTCATTTTGCCTTTGTTGAACCTAAAATATGAAAATTTTCTGCTATTATAAAACACATGTTAAAATATGTAACATCGAATTCAAAGCGCATAAAGAATTTGCTTGGGGTAGAACATGGAAAGTGTCGAAACACAGGATTGATACCCGGTTATGTCGAGTACATCTGAGTCAAAGAATTGAAACGCCTTTTCCGGAAAACCTAAACATGGAAAGCCTCATCCGTTTACTCGTTTAATTTGTCATATAACCACAAACTTTTATCATGAACAACCGAAAGAGAAGGTTGAGACAAGTTCATGGACCAATTCTGTAAATCAAATAAACTAAAACCATCAACCAATCCATGCATGGAGTCACAAACAGTTTCATGATGATCAATCTTATATAAGTACATTTGTCCTAATGATTATTATGATCCGAGGAAGACACTTTTGCTAGTATCTTCATCTTTCTAATTGATTTTGCTAATGATTTGATAAATTTGTATGGTTTTAAGAGAGGATCTGAAGGACAATTGATCTAGGAAGAAATGGCGAAATCTAGTGCAGATGATAAGGAGCTTCGGCGAGCCTGTGAGGCCGCCATTGAAGGCACCAAACAGAATGTTGTAATATGTATACGTGTAGCGAAAAGCAAGGGTGCATGGGGTAAAGGAAAAGTGGTTAAAGGTCAGATGGCTAAACCTAGGGTTCTTGCAATCACCTGTAAGCTCTCGAATCACCTTGTTATTTCAGTTATCTGTTATTTAAGAATTCCAAAATTGTAAATCTATTCATAATGATTTGAGTCAAACAACTGATTATTAGTTGTGACAACCTATTGCAATTTATTTAAATTATACATAAATAGTTTGTTCCAAATCAACCAATATGACCTCTTAACTAAGGATGTTTTTGTAATATTGGATGGTTTATGCAGCAAAACATAGAGGTGACCGATTTAAGGTGTTTCTTCGTGTCTTAAAGTATACAAATGGAGGAGAACTTGAGGTATCAATACTTTTGGAGTATTTATTTTTTTCGTTCTCTATCATTCACTTTATTGTACCTACAATTTGCACGCGACTCTTCCAAATTCCAGTCTAAAAATACAAATTACGAGCTTTGAGAGTTTTGAATCAAATACTTATGTAAACACGTGTTTGTTTGGTAAATCTTATACTTGACACAAGGTGCACAATCTGTTTGGATTGAGAAATACGATCAGTTATATGTATATTTCTTTGCTGAACAAGTGTCGTGATATTTTAAATTATGTCTGCAAATCCCTAGCAAGCAAGAATGTACAAGTTGAAGCATCTTGCGAAGATGGAGGTCTTGACTAGTGACACCAGTGGATGCACATTCATGCTAGTAATTGTTCCTTTTTCCATTATTAAGACTTATCTTTTCTGTTATGAAAGAAGGTTGTTATTTAACGTTTTTGATACATTAATCTGCCAATAGGGGTTTGATAAAATTAGAAACCAGCGAGTCGCTCCTATTCAGTGGACCATGCGCAATATTGATGACAGGAATCGTCTCTTGGTTTGTATTCTTCATATTTGCAAAGATCAGTTGGGTCGAATGCCAAAAGTAGTGGGTATTGATATTGTCGAGTTGGCTCTTTGGGCCAAGGTGCGTATCGGTTTTCCTAGAACTGTACCCTTTTTTTGTAACTATTATTAGTGTGCAACATAATTCTTTTGTTTGTATAGGAACATCAATCGGCAGTTTCTAAGCAACAGAATTTAGATGGACTTTCCAGAGATGGACTTTCGGGAGGTGACGCTGCAGTTACAGTTGAAAATGATCTTGTGTCACAAGCAGAAGAAGAGGACATGGAAGCTCTTCTAGGCACGTACGTATTCTTTCTATTTTAATTTTCTGTTTACAGTTAAAGTCACCTTATATTCCTAACAATATATGGTAATATACTGTTGTTATTATTACCATTGTTTCAAAATTGTTTATGAAATTGTCTGATGATGGTGGCAATGTAATTGTTCCCAGATATGTAATGGGCATTGGGGAAGCAGAAATGTTCTCCGAAAGGCTAAAACGAGAGCTTCATGCTTTGGAAGCAGCAAATGTTCACGCAATTTTGGAAACCGAGCATTTGGTAGATGAGGTAAATCACTCATACTATACATCAATATGAATTCATTCCATTTTCAAATTTATACCAAACATTCGGTTCTGCAGGTGTTGCAAGGGCTTGAGTCAGCCACTATATGTACTGATGATATGGATGAATGGTTGGCACTCTTTAATGTTAAGCTCAGACATATGAGAGAAGACATAGAAGCTGTATGTCTCTATCTTTTCTACCTCAAGCTTCCTTTGATACAGTGAGCTTATAAACTATATAAAATTACCATCACAGATAAAAACACGAAACAACAAGCTGGAAATGCAGTCGATGAATTATAAATCTTTAGTTACTGAACTGGAAAAGCTTCTTGCAAGACTGAATATCCCTCCAGAGGTTTCAGCATGTTTAGCAAGTAGCACATTTAATGAGTCACGCATGAGTAAATATATTGAAGCATGTGATTGGATAAGAGATGCTTTGCGCGGTTTTGATTCTGCTTTGGATCCAAGATTTGCAAAAATTAGAGCTGTACGTTTTTTATATTTTACATTCTTTTTTGTGTCATAATGTTTTCGTATACTGACATATGCATCTGAGTCGCAGGTCAAGGAAAAGAGGGCGGAAGTTGACATTATAAAGTTGACGTTTGTACGAATGGCTTGTGAGTTTTTAAGAGACCATTTCGTTAAATTGGTGGATTCTATGATGAGCGATAAAAGAAACTTCTCACAGGTTTGTTAATTGGGGTGTCTTTTAAGTTGGACTATTTCCATAAAATGTCAGCGAACTTTTTAAGTTATGCAGTTTTATTAACATTGTCTTTTTTTTTGTACACCCAATTCATTATTAGATGAGGTCTTATCTGGTTTGGGTCATTTTGTAACCAAAATACCCTTAAAGGATATATATTTAAAAAAGAAACTGAAAGATAATAAAATTTGTGTATACAAATGTTTTTGAATTAGAATATGATGTTAAACTTTGTATTAAAATGTTAAAGATTATGGATGGGACTCAAAACCATGTTATAGTGACTCAAATGTACAAAAAGACTATGATGACATGATGAATGAAAAAGTAGTTAGTATTTATTACGAATAACCATTTTAATTCCTGCACTGTGAAGACTTAAGTACTGTAAACCAGAATTTTTTACTCGTGTTTGACATTTGGCAGCGTGGGCAACTAAAGAAGCCTGATCATGCCGGTCTGCACAATAAATGCAGGATTTATGCTCCCCTGTTGCAGCACATGAAGGTTAAGTACATGGAAACTTCGAACAAATAATAATAATTATTTGTTTACCAGATATATGTATTTTAGATTCTGAATATCATGTTTTCTCTCATGCACTTTCAGTTTCTTGATAGAAGCAGTCTGACTCCTTTGAGGAAAACTTACTGTAGTTCCATTAATCAGCTTTTACGGCGAGAGGTAAAGGCTCTCATGAAACAAAGGCCTGGAAATTCAAATTACGGAGTAATTGTTTTTTAAAAAATGTTATTTTATTTTCAGACTCGTGAGTTTGCCAATGAGCTTCGGGCTGGTACTAAACCACCAAAAGTTCAAAGTATATGGTTTGAAGGTGCCTCTGCCCCTAATCCAAATGTTGACACATCTATGATTTCTGAAGCTTACTCCAAAATGCTAGCAGTATTTGTTCCACTCTTAGTCGATGAGGTCTAAACGACATATTTATTATTTATATTTTATTGTTATTATTATTTTATTTTTGTCTATGCCTAAACTATTATTAGTGCAACTTATGCCGCAGAGTTCCTTTTTATCATTCTTCATGCGCTTTGAGGGTTCTTCACCTAATCCAACTCATGATGACGATGAGGACGAGGACGGCGATGATGCCAATGATGATGATTTAGACATGGATATTGATGAAAATGATGCCAACAAGTGTAAGAATTATATATATGTTACACGCAGGTCCTTTTCTTCATCTGATGTATGTATCTGGAATCATGCAGGTATAGTGGAGCCTGGGGCATTAAACGAGTCACTTCGTGACCTACTAGATGGAATACAAGTAACTAAAAATTCTTTTTATAGTTGATACTTAAATTGTACAAATATGTACAACTTTAATATATATGTTGACTTTCAGGAGGACTTTTATGCAACCGTCGATTGGGCACACAAGATCGATCCCTTGTTATGCATATCAATGTTTGGTATTACAAAAAAATATCTTTCTGATTTAAAAGCAGAAACAGCTGGATATGTGCGTCTCTTACTTGACGCAATGGAAGATAGAATTACGAATCTATTCATGCGTGTAAGTTATAATTATTATGTTAAGAGTTATCAAAAATCAATATCAGAAGTGTTTACTTATGTTCATCGACAAAGTTGTGACATGTATTTTAGTTCGTAGATGAAGCTCGCCACCAGATAGAAAAGTTTGATAAAGGTGTTAAACAGACAGGTGTCATGTCATTCGTACCTAGGTAAAGTATTTTGTTATTATTGTAACAAATGTTTTTTTATACATAATTTGCAATTGGATTGTATTGTTTTTGTGAAGATTTGCATTGCTTGCCACCCGCATGGAACAATATATCCAGGGACAAAATAGGGATCTGGTTGATCAGGCGTATATTAAAATTGTGAGTTTGATAAAATGAAACAAAATAAATTGTATCATATCTTGTGTATATCAAAACTGAAGCTCAATTGATGGTGACTATGTTTTGTTTTGATAGATCGGCGTAATGTTTGTAATTCTGGAGAAGATTTCTCAGGCAGATCCAAAACACTCGGATATTTTTATTTTGGAGAACTATGCTTCATTTCAGAACAGGTATTGACAATTTTCAACATGAAGGATTACAAGTTAATTGCTTTTAGTATTACACTAGCCGCTGATCAGAAGCAGTTCTATGCAGTCTATATGAATTGGCTAATTGTGTGCCAACTTTAGCAAAATTTTATCACCAAGCAAGTGAATCATATGAACAATCTTGCACACGGCATATCAGCGTGATCATATACTATGTGAGTAAAACTTCTATGAATCTATAACATATCATGTTTCTTCTTGAGATATCCTAATGATGATGCTGGTTTTGTGAATTATTTCAGCAATTCGAGCGTCTTTTCCAGTTTGCTAAAAGAATTGAGGATTTGATGCTAACTAATTCGCCGGAAGAGGTTAGTGCATAAGAATTTGATTGGTAATTAGTAATTCCCCAATTTTGAACAGATACTAATTTTCTTTGGTAATCACAGATACCCTTCCAAGTGGGGTTGTCAAAATCGGATCTTAGGAAGGTGGTAAAATCGAGTTTATCAGGGGTAAGTTACAGTTATAGATACAAAAGAAACCATTTTCCGTCAGTCTAGGAGATAATGTAATGAGATTATATTCATGTACAGGTCGACAAGCACATCACTGCAATGCATAAGAAACTGATGAAGAACTTGACTTCTGAGGAATTGGTGCCTACACTATGGGATAAATGCAAGGTAGTTTGGCCTATATTTTCAATATTCTGCCGGTTTTTAAATAAATATATCATAATAGAATAAACTTTAGATACTCAAGTACGTGAGTATCAACATGTGTTTCAATATCGTTTTTAATCATAATGGCTCGCTTTACCACTGAAATTTATCTAAGCACACTCATCTACTCGGTTTCTCAAAAGACTTGAATTTGATTAGAAATGTTAATAATGAAGCATGGTGATTCTATATATCAAAACAGTAATTTCATATTTCTTGATCTTAAGCATGTGAGAAACTCTGTTTCCCAAATGCTTACAGAGTTACGTTTTGTAAATGATTATTTTGTGATACTAATCAGATATAGAAACATCATGATTTACAGAAAGAATTCTTGGACAAGTATGATAGCTTGGCTCAACTTGCTACCAAGGTCTATCCAAGTGAAAACATTCCATCAGTAACAGAAATTCGAGACCTCTTAGCAACGATGTAGCGCTCATTTAGTTTGGATTCTATACATAATACATTTTGGAGTTAAAGGTATGTTCGCTGGCTTACCTTCATATACCTTAGTTTATCTGTATGCTAATAAAGTCTTACTCTGGTGTTAATCAAATGCTTGGTATTCGATAACACAAGTGATAGAACGTGCCTCTTACGCATAAACACAAGAGATATGTACGGTTTGTTTTATGTGCATGTGTATGCCCATGAAGATTGATGAACACAAATATGATAGTAGTTTTTCTTAGATTATGTACCATATAGGTAATGATTATAACTTGAGAGTTCTAATATCTTAATGCTCTAACGGTTTGCAGATCAAAGGAGTTGAATCGGGTGCCATGTGAATTTAAAATTTGGTGACTACTTTGAGATTTCATTGATGATGTATGATATTCCAGCTTGCAATCATTTGATTCTAGAATGATGAGATCCAAAGTTGTATCTTTCACATTTATGTCTGCCTTAGACTTTAGATTTTCGTCATCTTCATACTTTTCCGGCTTTAGTATACTTGTTACTGAAATTTTGATAAAATTGATAGTCTTGCTACCGAATTTTTAGGAAAATGGGTGTTTGTTTAGTAGCATTTAGAATCTCGCTATTTTCTGTATCGACATAATCAGTTTGCTAATCTAGCTCGCTCATCAATATAGACTTATTGTCTCAGCCATTGCACATCAAACATCATATATCAGTATTGCTAATGTAAAAGAAACCAATAAGATCACGCCACATATATATACTTGTATGTTACTAAGAAGCTTTGTTTCTTAAAAACAATGTATTGTTAATTTTTGTGATTATATACATATATGCATATATACATATAAAAGAACTATTTAATCGAAGACCAACAGATACAACCTTAATGAAAGAATACTACCTATAAGAGAACAAAATTTTGTTGGATACCTCATACCTAAATAGTTTAATTAGGTCTTAGTACCAACAGCAATTCTTGAAAGAATGAATATGCCAGCAGAAGAAACAAATACAGATGCAGCAAAGCATGCAAGATCTAGCCCGGTAACCAAAGGAATGCTCTTGAACTTGTCCAGGACTCCAACTTGAAGCAGCAACATTAGTGCATGCCCAAACTTTGACTTTGCTTGAGAAATCGAGTTCATTCCAGTCCATGATGGAATCTCCTGTAATGCCAAGAATGTTTTCAATCCGTTAGTTATATAGCTTACACAAACTTAGCTTGCAAGATCATAAATATTTTTGATGATGTACCTTGAGATAGAAAAGCCCAAAAAAGTTTGATGGCGGAATTGGTAATCCGTTGCCTTTTGAAGCTCGTGATCCAACGAACATTAGGTGCAAACCCATCCCAAATGTAAGCATTGCCGTTCCTATTAAGAACATATCTATACACACACAAAAACATATATGTTTTTATAAGTTTTACGGTTAATAATGTAATATTGTTACGAATAATGTGAGTTATAGATGTACCTAGAGCTTCAATGAGTAAATGCATGATATGACTATGATCTGAATGTTGGTACATGGCATGAAAGTACTGGAGATATGATTCTGCAACCAGAAAAACCCCCTGAAATTTCATTCAAATTACTCTAAGATGTTAGTATTTGGTCATGAGAAGGTTGTCATGTAAAAAAATGTGTTGATACTATTAATTGAACACAATTCATGATACCTCCATGAAGCATAATACTGAACCAAGCAAGGTTCCTGCTACGCCAAATATTGTAAAAAATCGAGAGTCCATTATAACCTGCAGAAATTACGCAATCAAAACTCTAGGATTTATGTAGTTAAGTTAAAAAGAAAATATGTAAAGATATAATCTAAAACTATGGTTGGTTTACAATTGTGGAGCTTAGCTTGTTGGTAAGCATTTTGGAGACAACCTACAGGTCGAGTTTGAACCCGTTTGTTGCCGTTTTATTTTCAATTCCCCACCCCAAAAAAAAAATAATAATAATAATAAAAAAAAAAAAAAAAAAAAAACTATGTTTGGTTTGTTATACACTAGTATAGTAGCATTTGACCAATAATCATGAAAGTTTACCTTTTCGACAAACGATTGAATGATTAGACTCCACGGTCTAGGTTTCATAACGATCTTTGACCTACGTTCAACTGCAGTTCTCACTAAGACGACAAGAGTAGCCAAATCTACTTTTTCGCTTGTTTGTGTAGGCGCAGTCACTGGACCATCTAAAGCCGCCACCTTACAAGTGGCGGCCTTAGTAGGCATCACTGGTTTTCTCTCCATGTCTCCATCTAATCGACCATTTTCCAAACCAAAACCAGCCGCCATGCACGTAAACCTTAACTTCACCCTCACCATAGTTGATACACTTTGCAAGGTAGGTCCACCGAGAGTCGTTATTGGCTTTGACATGCGTGTTAATCTAACGGCTGCCATTGGTTATAATAGTAAAAGATATGTTTATACAAGGATCTACTTATGTCAAGCCTTCAAGGTGTATATATACAAGAAAAAAATCATAAGAATCTAAGCATAAGGTGGGAATATGTCATGTACTAGTACTACTTGCATGGTGTGTTGGTGGGGTCATTTTAGATATTTCATACCTTTTGGGCCATGATTGGGGGAGGTTCTTCACTTTTTCATGTTAAACTTTGGTTGCAAGAGTTTAGAAAAGTCAAAGTGATGTTGGAACATAAGTTTGGTCAAGCGCGTGGTGAACACGGGTAGTTGAGAGCCGCATACGTGACAATGTGGAATGTTATAAACTTATATAATAATGGTCAGCAATCATGAACTGTGTGCGTGTTGGAATAATAAAAAAAGTCTAGAAAACGTGACAATATTGGACGGGAGCTCAGTGCCCGCGTAGTAGTTTCATAGTTTAATGTCTACCGTCAAAAATAATGAAAACGTTTATTTAACAAAAAAGAAAAAATCTAGTGTTTGAGTTACTAGCAAGATTAGTTCATTACGTGTCTAGTTCAATTATTTGCTCTAGTGCAATTCCATTTAAGAATGATGTTGTAAATGTGTTGGCCGGCTACTTCTTCGACAAATTTTGTACTCGTTTGTTTTACTTGGAAAGTAAAGTAAAGTTAGTACAAGGGTGGAGCCACACTTTTTGTCGAGTTAAAATATAAATTACTAAAACTACACTAGAAACATTTTTATAAAAAATCTTTTTAACATAAATTTAGGCCTTCAGTTTTAAAAGCTCAAGAATTTTAGAAGTCATACATGTGACTATTAAAGTTTTGTGGCTCTATAAACCTCATATTAGATAAAATCTCAATGTTTGTTTGAAAATTAACCGAAATCATTTTTTTTTAAGTAATCATGGTTTGTGATCTTTTGACCAATTAATTCACAAAGAATGTTTGTTTGATAGTAGATTTAACCAATTGAACGTGTATGAAAGTGTTTTTAGTTTCTACTTAATATCAATAAGTTAGAAACACCTGTAAAATTTATCGATGCACAAAAATTGTTCAAATATTAATGATACTAGCACGTACCCTCACAATGCGGCGGTGGGTACCTGGTGACTAATTTTGTGGCGAGTAAATATTTTTCATTTATACCGCGTGTTGCAGCGGGGTTGATTTTTAGCCAACGTATTTTTTTTATTGTAGCTTTTTTGTTTCATAATTTTTATGATATTTGTATAAATTTAAACCATAAGCCACTCGTAAAGCAAAAGTAATATATTTATGTTTTAGGCTGCTGCTGAATTTCGAATAATGTGTTAATTATATTGTACTTTGTGGTTAAAAAATTGTATTTTTTTATGAAGGGGTGTTTTTAATAGTGTATTAATTGTATTAGGTGAGTATTATTTTTTTTAGTTTTATGTGTGCTTTGAATCCTTGTAAATAATGCTTATAAGGTAGTATTTTTCACTTAAGGGGTATTTTAATGACTATTATTTAATAGCATTAATGTTGTTTGATAGAAAAGTGGTCTAAAAATTACTCCAAACTTATTTTTGTTGTACCATATGCTTGTTTTGTTGTAATTCTCAACATTTTGTGCATTAAAGTGTTGTAAAACATGCTTTATTTCTTGTACGTCTGAAAATTTTGGAGAGAGATTCATTTGTGCATTATATGTAGTATAGATTGATATTTTTATTTCAATGATACATGCATATTTACAAAATAGTAGAGTTTAAGTGAAGTTATACATGTTTGGAAATGACATGGGTTTGTCTAACTAGTGTCTTTAAGGCATTGGTTAAGATGAAATTTAATACTTATTAAATTAAAAATCACAATTAAATAAAGTAATTTATAAGTTTAATAAATGCGTAATAAATATAATTTTTAATTTAAAACGAAAGTTTTGCATATCAAATCATGTTAACCGTCATCTTTTAAGTAAGGAGTTTTACCTGATAAATATCATGCTATCCATCTTTAAATTATGGAGAAGTTTTTTAAAACTAACTCAAGTGCTTTCGTCCATATATCTTCATATATTTTTTTTGACTACTTTATCTATTAAAAAAGAGTTGTAATAAAAGGGACCAGGGTTCTCAAAGATGCATGAGAACCCCATGAATTTTTTCTTACGTAGTGTAAAATTATGTTAAATATAATCGATTTTTTAATAATGAACCTGGTCTTTTATTTATTTTTGAGTTACAATTTTTAGTACTTTTAATAAAATGAACTTGATGAATCGTTTATTGTAATAACAAACTTATTTAAAAAACATAACTAAAGATTTTGTATTAAAAATCGAATAAGATATCAGAAATAAAAATAAATTGTAGAAAAAAACCTTTTAAGCGAAAAGGTCACATCTTCGATCTTCGTTTTAGGCGTTCGGAGGCTAGCTCGAGATGGCCCTGCCTAGTAGGTTTGACTGAATCCTTTCAATGTGAGATGCCCCTGCCTATTAGGTTTGATTGAATCCTTTCAATTACATGTGTTTCCACCATAGCCCGAATGATAAAACAACATATTTTTTTACTTGGCCTTAAATGAAAAAAAGTTTTGGGTAACGAGACTAAAAACCTTTGGTTAATTATCAAAGATAGTCGAAATTGATTATCGTGTAAAAGAAAAGTAAACAGTGGCTTACTGCTTGACCAAAAAGCTATCATTGAGTTGTGTTAAATGGTTAAAACGACTTGATATGACAATGAAGTCTTGATACCTTGTAGTGGTGCGCCATAGGGTCGGAATTATCTAGAAGACATAACTCTACGATATATCACCATCGATGATGGGTTCACTCAAAGGTCGAACACTTTCTTTCTTTCCTTGTTCTTTTTCATTGTATCGTTAAAATTCGGGTATCATTGATGACAACTTTTGGTGCTCAACAAACACGCTGTTACCTATAAAGTTCATTTAAATATGATAAGTCATGTTGACTAATCATATACAAATTAAAGGGAAAATTTTCTAAAAAAGCATCATATTTGACACTTTTTACCGTTGTGTGTACTCATTTTTCCCCCTAAAGTATCACTAAACTTTGTAATTTGGTACATTGTGTGTACCCGGTGACCTGATAACCGGGCTCGTCCTACGTGGAGCCGGTTGCTTGCCAACTCAGCTTATTTTCTTTTTAGATGAGTACACACAATGGTAAAAAGTGTCAAATATGATGCTTTTTTAGATAATTTTCCCTTACTTTTTTCCTTTTTCCCACAACTTAATATATTATCCTCAAAAAAACCTTAATCCACCATTACCCACACTCATCATTTCTCTCTTCTTCTCAGCCGACACCCACACCTCACCCAAACTCATCATTTCTGGCCAAATACACCACCACCACCTCGTGTTAATATACACCGCCACCACCATTATAAACTAATCATCATTTCTTCATGTTGATGTGACTCACGCGCCGTCACACCACCACCGCAACCCCATACGTGTGTCCACGGCCGTGCATATCACCACCCTCATCGACCATTGTTGTCAATTTATTGATTAACGAATCGTACATAGTTATTGTTTGGTATCATTTTGTTGTCTCCTGGTTGTTGTCGTTGTTGTTTTATGTCGAGAAGCAAATGATGACGTGAGCTTGAGCTCACGGCCGTGAGGTATAGTTATTGTCGAGGGTTTTGGCGGCGTCGTCGTATTTGACCCTCCAGTTGGCGGCGCAGTTGTTTCAGAAGCAATGGTGGTAGAAATCTCCTCCCATGATTCTTCTGCATGATCTTCAACTGTAGCTGACCTTGTTGAAGATGGCATAAAAGAGTCCCAGAAATCCCATGTGGAAGAAGGTGGTGGTGGTGGAGGTGGTGGCAGTGGGGTGGAAGTGGTGGTGGTTGTGGAGGTTGTCCATGTGTTGGTTGGACTCATGGGTGGTGGTGGAGGTGGTGGTTGAGGTGTTTGTGGTGATGGTGATGGTAGAGTGGGTGGGAGATGATGGTGGTTATGGTGGTTTTGGTAAATATTACTCATGAATATCCTAGTTGGATATAATAAATTTCACGTGGCGTTTTTTTTTATCAAAAATATAGTAGCAACCGGCTAACTGGATATCAGGTCACCGGGTACACACAATGTATCAAATTACAAAGTTTAGTGATACTTTAGGAAAAAAAAGATGAGTTATTGAGTACACACAACGGTAAAAAGTGTCAAATATGATGCATTTTTAGATAATTTTTCCCAAATTAAATAGATACATGTTTTTCTTTTAATCAAAATTGAGGGCTCCTTTCTTTTTTCACTTCTCACAATACATAGAATATTATCTACCATGTTCAAAGTTCAAACCAAACTTGAGAGAATCTTTTTCCTATTTAGACAGTGCCTAGTTTCTACGACATATTTTGGGCATGTTTGGTGCAAAGTTGCGTGGAGCTTTTTGAGATGGTGAGCGCATTTTGATTTCTAGTGGCTGTTTAGCAGAAAAACAGTGAGCTGTGATTACTTTTTAAGAAGGCTAATTCTTCAACACTCTATAAAGTAGCATTTAGAAACAATTTAACAGTTGTTTTGCATATGAATGTGACATGTGTGTTTTAAATATTTATTTCAGCTACAAAATCGAAATAAGTATGTTAAACAAAACTTCAAATTCAATAGCTTTGATTTGAGAGAAAAAAAAAAGGTCCGACTATCTAAGTATTTTATACCTTAGTATGCTATTCTGATCCTAAATATTTATATACTACACGAATGCTCGGTATAACGGCAAACAAATATATCTGCAAACTTGTGGTTCTGGTGTAACTTTTGATGCAAAATTTTAAGGGTTTAATTTGTAGTTATTGTAATAAAAAATGTTTAATGGAAGAAAAAAAAAAGTTAGTAATTAAAATATATTTAAACTATTAATTTAACGATTAATGTTATCATGTTTAACCGACTAAAGGTATATTAGTAATTAAACTTTATTCATTTTTTTAGTTTTTAAGCCTTTAGGAATAGATGTTTTCCCTTTATATATAGCAGATGTGTCATCTAGGGCCGTAAACATATTACGTAATTGTTTATCGAATAAATTAGTTGGTAATAATTTCGTTTACGTCTGTTTTACATATTAAATGAATGGACATGAACACAATGCTATGTTTGTTTAGTTAAGCGAATGAACAATAACAAAAGTCATGTTGTTTGTTTGAGCTTGTGGGAGTCTGATTATATGTCCGTTTACGTTCATTTATTTGCCCGCGTTTGAATTTTTGCATTTCTTTTTTCATATATGTTTATACAATAATGTTTCGTATATTTTAAATATTTTATGTTTGTTTTTTCTTTAATTTATGTTTATTCGTTCAACATTTTAACGAATGAACATGAATAATCTCATTTTCTTTTATGAATAAACACGAACAAAAAAATTCATCCATTTAAATGTTAATGCCCGTTTAACTTATCCAGCTAAAATAAAACGAACACATACATAGTCCCTTTCATATTACTACTTGAGTAAAGTGATTTTACTACTTGTCATTTGGATTTTTTTAAAGCTGTTTAAACTTAGGGCCGTTTGGTTCAAAGTGAGGAAAAGAAAAAGGAAAGGGAAAAGAAAATGGAATGGAAAAGAATGAGTGAGGTGGGTAATTAATCATTTACCCCTTAATCTATACTATTTTATAAATCATTTGGGACATGCTATAAATAGAAGGCTTAAAATTCGGATTCAACATCTTACTTATAATAGAAAAAAGTGTTTTACAAAGCTTATGTCATACACATAATTAAAATTGAAGAAAGAAAATTAAATGTCTTGAATAATCAATAAATACACATAAATTAGAAGTTACATTACCTCCTAGAAATTAAATACACTGTAACAGCCCATTAATTTTCACAAATAAAAAATAAGAGCCCTCGACTCCATTAACGATGTATACGTGTAACAACTAAAAAAAAGTAACAGCCCTCAAAAGGCTAAAATTCAGCATTAGACTTCTACAATCCATCCATTATAAAATCATGTCCATAACTTTTTTCCTAAAACCTAAAACACACACCACTTTTTTCCTAATTAGTGGCAGCCGCAACAAACACCATCTGAATCCAACACCACCACCATCGGACCTCTCAGCCACAGTTACACCATCACCACCCGATCTCACCACCACCGAAACAAAACATCGATGAAACCCGCACCTCCATCACATAACCCATTTCCTCACGAACCCAAAACGAAAAGAACAAACATAAAACAAACCTACCCAAGACCAAATAATTGATCTTGAAGCCGTAACTTGTTTCGGTTTTTATGATGATGAGATGAAGGGGATGAGAACAAACATAAAAGAAAGGTTGTTGGTGGGTTTCGGTTTTGATGATGATGAGATGAAGGAGATGAAACGAGTTATCTTGATGGGAGAGATGAAGTGTGAGTTTGGTGTGTGAGATGAGCGGCGTATCATAGTGAGAGAGATTAGGTTGAATGAAATGAGAAGAATTAGGGTATGTATATGTTAATACCAGGTAGTATATTTTGGAATGGGTTTGGCTATTGGATCCAATATATCATTTTGTATTGGAATGGGCTGAAATGAATTGTTCAGGCTAAAAATCATTTAAGGTTATTAGGCTGAAATTGTAAAACAAAAATTATGGACAGTTAACAAATGCTAAATGAAAATATGGATTGCTAATGCCTATTTTGGTTAGTTAATGTTGATTTTTGGTATTGTTATTGGTTAATAGTTACATTTGTGCTTCGTAATGACAAAGTGATTAATTTTAAGATTATATTTTATTGGCTCATGGCCCCAGTCTCTATGTTTGCCCTCGCCTCTCTCCTTACCTTCAATAATTATTAAAAATGTGAAACCGCTAAAATCATTACTATCAATAATGATTGTTACAAATGAGTAACCGTATCCACCACATTTTCTTAATGTTTTGAATATTTAAAGCAATTTTTTATTCAGTATACTTTTTTGTTGTTCAATATTTTGTTGTCGATGATGTTTTAAATGAATAGCTTGCATTATACTCATAAATACAAGTAACCCATTAAAACTTATCACCATTTTAATGATTTACTAAAAAATTAAGCATTGAACACCTATAACTTGTAACATACATGTAAATTAATGATAGAAATTGAAAAATGAATTTGCTATCAATTTACCATATTATTAATTTAGACGTTTTGCTTTATGAAAAAGATATATATATATATATATATATATATATATATATATATATATATATATATATATATGAAACGTCGATAAGGTTATCATCACAAACACGCGACACCGTCAATAAAGTTATTATCGTGAATAATGTATAATCGAAAGACATTCGTTCGCCTAAACATATAAATGAAAAACATTACTCTATAATGGTTGATTACCCACTACGGGGTAATCAATCCTTTTACACTCACTAACCAAGCAAAAAATAATGAGTGATGTGGGCTCTTTTGAATACCTTACTCATTACTCACTCCCTTATACTCTGTTCCCGAGTATAAAACGGAAAGAAGAGAAATGAAGAGATGAAAAAAGAGAGAAAAGAAGAGGAGTGAAAAAATTTTTGATTTTTAATCTTGTGTTCCCGAGTTAGACAGAAAAGAAGAGAGATGTTAGCAAAAAAAGCTATAAAATCACCTTCTCTCCAAATCATCCCAATTTGAGAAGAAGATTAGGAGAGAAGTTTTGGCATAATTTCTCCTCACTTCTCTTCTCTTCTTTTCAGAAAAAACTCGGGAATGCAATCTTTTTTGAATTTCCTCTCCATTTCTCTTCTTTTCTCTCCAAATAAAAACTCGGGAACAGAATCTCCCACCAAGCACCCCTTAATTACTTTTTGGGGCTTACAACCCATTAAAAATATATGCAACATACGAGTAATAATTTTTTAAACTTTTTCATCTAATATTTCCTTTCAATCTAAATTATATTGCAACCTAAGTTGCTAACCCATAATCTATCACATGTTAATGTTCATGTCAATATTTTAAGGTTTTTTTTTTTTTTTTTTTTTTTTTTTACTTATCATTGGTTGTATAAATTGGTTAGTTTGGGTTGTTGATAAATGGTAAAAAGATATAGAATGATTATATGTATTAGGGTGGTGGCAATCATGCCTCCCAAAATTTCCCATACCTCCCAACCCACCAATAATATCATTCCACCTCATTCATACTTTTTTCATACCTCTCAACCCCTTTTTAGTGGCAACCATACTTTTTCCCAAACCTCCCAACCCTTATTTTGTTTCTAGTGCCCAACGTTCATATTTTTCCAACATTAACTTCAAACCGTGGAGGGGAAATACGCCGCTGGACCAAACCGCCGGGCATAACCGCTGGGGTGGCGGCGGTGTTCACCGGCGGTTATGGCCAAACCGCTGGGAAACCGCTGTGGTTGCCACTACCCTTAGTTGTGTAAGTGGAGGAAAGAGAAAATAATATTATATTTTGTCCTTATGTATGATTTTTATGTGTGTAAAGTAATTTCATATGTGGCAATATCATTTGCCTTATGATAAATCGTTAATAAAGATACTCTTATTGGGTCGGGTTTGCCTTATGATAAATCGTTAATAAAGATACTCTTATTGGGTCGGGTTGCGGGTTAAAGGATGGAGGGGCCGAGGGTAATGAGAAGTATAAACTGCTGTTGCTATGCGCCAATGTTCATCTTCCTAGTTAGTCAAATTTGAAAGTTAAAACTTAAAACTTTAAACACTCCTCGGCCCCTCCTTCCTCTCAAAGTCCACCAAGTAACACTACACGGTCGGTTGACCGGCGATCAACTACACTCCAACAACATTTCATCAATACCACCTACCATCATATAAAAATAGCAACAACATTTTCATTTTCTTGGTTACTCCGTCAAATTATACTAGTATGATTGTAGCATTAAATATCTCTTCAACAATTTCACCATGGGTCATATTGAATTCTAATACAAGAAACCCATCACGCATTTCAGCAATTTCATTGGCCCAACCCACCACCACTTTAAGAAGGTATCTTCATTTTACACATTTTATCAAACACCAGTAGGACGTGGGTGCCATTTAGTTTGTATGTCTTGTTTGGATTAATGATCTGCTTGTGCTTATCCGGCGAAATAAGCAGTTTCCAATAAGCAGATTGGAACATGCTTATTTGAAACAAACCTATACTAATCTTATTACCCTCCCTCACATATCTATACTACATTATAATGCATTTGGTACTATTTTATAATTAGAAAGGCTTAAAATTCAGACTTTTTTCTTGCTTATTATGGAAAGATTTCAAAATTGGAAGCAAGTTAGTTAGGATGTTCAAACTAAAATTATTTGGCTTAACCATCTCTAATATCTCTACTTATAAAGCATGAAGACAACTAAACGTGTAACCAAATAACGCAAAATATAATCACATAGTACCTGACGCCGCATTGCGCGGGTACCACTCTAGTATATGATAAAATACTAGAACGGTACCCGCGCAATGCGGCGGCGGCCGGCGGGTACCTGTGACTATATTTTGTGTTATTCGGTTACACATTTAGTTGTCTTTATACTTTATAAGTATAGATGGTTAAGCCAAATAATTTTAGTTTGAACAACCTAACAAACTTGCTAACCAACTTCCTAACCAACCTGCTTCCTAACCAATTAATTTTGAAATCCTTCCATAATAAGCAAGTAAAAATCTGAATTTTAAGCCTTTCTAATTATAGAATAGTCTCAAATGCATTATATAGTAGTATAGGTATAGATGATCCCTTCATATTAGCCTTAAACTAGTGTGGCCTATTAATCTCGAGTTGGATAAAATATTATATCCAGTTGCGGATCTGTAATTAGATTACCAGAATAATATGTTATTGGTTTTTCAAGTGTCTAGAGATAAGTGATGTTCAAATTAGATTAATCGAGATGGTCTGTTGTTATTGTAGTTTTGTTTGGTTGGGTTCGTCTGTTCTTATCTTGTTGCTACTATAATCTTGAAAGTGAGCTGATGTGTTGGATAGTATGTTCGGGATCCTGATGCTCAATTGCATAGCTATTCAGTCTTCCATGTACATGTCTGATAGTTATAATAAGCTGACTGACAATTTTAAACATACTACTGTCTTGTTATGGGTCTGGATTGCTGTCTTCTGGTATTTGGGTCTGGTTGGTCTTTTTTGGTGTATCGATGAGTTTGGGCGTCCTTGTGATGATCTATAACTAATAAATTTATTGATGGTTTTTTGTTGTTCATAACTTGGTGCATGGGTTCTTTTGCTAACAAATGAAATCTAAACAATTTGTTGTTCATAACTATAGCAAACTGTATCTTGCCAAGTGGGACCCACACAATCCTTATCAGCAAGTTAGCAACGTATATATAGTGAATGGCAAACTTGGGCCGGTTTATAATATCTATTGGCAAATGAAGTCCAACTTTACCTTTTTTATATAATTTGGATGGCAGATTTGCCTAATCAACCTGTTCGTAATCTAACATTTCTTTACTAATTTGGGTATCGGTGTTTGCATAGATGTGAATGCTATGATATGTACAAAGAAGTGGTGCCATTTGCTGAAGCATGGTCGTGGCAAAAATCAATAGTTGAAGAACGAAAGAAATTGATTACTATTGATGAGGATATTTCAGATAGTTTGATTGTGTTACAACATGAGCCTGTTTATACATTGGGTACTGCTAGTAGTGAAAATAATTTGAATTTTAATGTTAAGGATTCGCCTTTGCCCTTGTATCAGACGGAACGTGGCGGTGAGGTTACTTACCATGGCCCAGGACAGGTAAATTTAGCACGTATTTATCGAAATATGTTTTATATGATGGAAGTTCAATTTCTTCAGGTTTCGAGAATGGATGTTGGACACATGACATTCTGTTTTGAAAAAAATTATTCGTTTGCAAAACTGCGTTGTCTATGAGAATAATACTTTTTTCTAAAAGGTTTTGAATATATGCGTTTTCGCAAATGCAATAATCAGATAATCTTCTCCAGAACGCAACCCCGAACACCCTTGTAGTTAGTTTAGTTAGCTTAGAGATTATTAGTTAAGTTTGCTTTTAACAGTTGAGGTATGCAATTAGTAATGTTGAAAACTCCTAAGTTGCTAGTGCATTGTGGGTTGTAGTTTTGATTTTTTTTTTTTTTATAACAAGAGTTGTTGCACTGTAGCTAGTGATGTACCCACTACTGAATCTGCGATACCAAAAGATGGATCTTCATTGGTACTTGAGGGCACTAGAGGAGGTAGTCATTCGTGTTCTTTCCTCAACTTTTTCTCTAAAAGCTTCTCGGGTTGAGGGTTTAACTGGTGTTTGGGTCGGTAAGTTCTGTGCTTATTCAGTTAGTGTATGCTTCGCAGCTTGTTGTTTGCTTATTTTGTTTGGTTTTCTTTAGGGGACAAGAAACTAGCAGCAATTGGGATACGAGTTGCACGATGGCTGACATATCATGGATTAGCATTGAATGTCACCACTGATCTTTCACCCTTTAATAGAATAATTCCTTGCGGAATACGAGATAGAGGTGTTGGAAGCATCAAGGGGTTGCTTAATGAGCATTCTTCAACATACGATGATGATAAACTCATTGATATTGCTCATGAGTCATTACTAAACGAGTTTTGTGAAGTTTTCCAAATTGATTTGTTCCAACAGCCTGTATCAAAGATTAAGTTTCAAGAGAAATAACAATGAATTTGCCTTTAAGACTAAACACATTTCACCTTCTTTTTGAAATTCTCGATTGCACTTTACTAACCAAGAAGGTAGACGTATTGGATTTGACCAATATCAGGGCAGCCTAATGGATTCAGTTTATATTTGTGAAAAACTGAGGGACCCTAACATGAACCATAAATAATATATAGTATTTCTTTTTTGTTTTTGTTTGTTTGTTTGTTTGTTTGTTTGTTTTTTTTTTTTTTTTTTTTTTTTTTTGGTTGTAACTGAAGAGGTTACACAGATCATAGCAGATAACCGAGTTCTTAATGCAAGATTAACTAATGGAGCTGTTACTCAGCGTTTGTTGCAAGACTCGCTACAACGCATAAGTGATGTGATTAAGATACTAGATCACTGGGAAATGATTGGGCAGTTTAGGTGTGTTCTGTACAGTCGGTTTCTGTATGCAGGGTGCTGAATTCTGTATGTGGGATTATTGGTCAAAATCTGCCGATTTGCAAGTGGTCAGGGTTTGGTTGAATTTTGTTGTTTGTGGGTGTGTCATGGGTCTTTGCTTCTGCAGCTTGCAGTAAACTTGTATTTTATTGTCTTGCTTGACAGATGTGCATGTCAATTAGATCTAGGAGACGCAAATAAGCATGGTTTGTGATAGTGTTCTTTGACGATTCAGTTGACTGAAATCAAATCTGATGTTAACGAATCTATTTAATTTTTACAGAATCGAATAATCGTAATAAATCACTAGATTCATATTAACTAACGTATCAAAATTTGGTGCATCCAATTGACTGAAACCAAATTTGATGTTAACACTAGACTCGCTCTTACAAAATCCCTTTACATAAACCAGTTCAATAATTCTCAGAAACGGGCCTTGATGGAAAAAGCCTCTGTATAAAGGTCAAAAACGACCATATGCAAATCACTGCAAGAACTTCAAAAGTGACGATCATTGCAGCCAATGCACCACTCTTCTCCATCAACTCCGGTGACTTTGGCAAACCCCTCATTTGATACATCAACTTTTCCATAAAATGCATAGCTTTGCTCAACTGATACAGCCTATAAACCTGCCAAATAATAATATTAGTTAAAAGTGAAAACCACCATCATGAACGAATTAACATCCATAAATTGCACAAGTCACAAACCTCAAAAACAATAGGAACAATAGGCCAACAAGATGACTGACGTTTTTCAAGCACTTTCTCGAATATAAACTGAACCAAACAGCCCATTAAGTAAGGACCGACAGCAACCAACCCCGCAACGCCAAGCAATGGCCATGTGACAAATGTTGCAAATACAGGTACTATAACTTTAAACCCCATTACAAAGAAGGCAGATGATAAGTATCCTCTAAGGCCCGTTATTAGACTCCATCTTTTTGTGCTATATTGTAAATAGGGCCTTTGCACCCGGTCAGTCACAAGAAGAAACGTTGCTAGGCCTATGTAGAACATGATCTCTGAAGAAACTGTGTACACAATCTCTGCACGAAAACATTGGCATAGATATTAATGTAGTACAAAACTGTAAATTTGGTTCTTGCTAAAAGCATCCTGCCACGTCACCAATTTTACGGACAACTGTCGTCCAATATCTTAAATCCACAACTATTGAAAACTTGTGGACTTTTTTATGATCGGAAATAAGTTGTAGTTTATCTTGTGTTTTTTTATCACCAAGGTAACAGCAAGACAAAAATAGAAAAGGATGTGTTGTTATACATACCTGTGAGAACCACATCCTGAATAAGGTCAGTACTCAAAATGCCGAAAAACTGTGGGATCAAAACCGATGAGATTAATGCTATAGGAGCAACGATCCACAACAACGACCGACTTTCCTTAAATGGTGTTGACACCAACTTCCCTTCATCAACCATCTGATGAGTCAATCCGATAAATGAAACTGACCCAGATTTACCTCCAAATGGTTCAAACCCAACAGCTTTGTTAACTTTTTTATCCGTGACATTCGAGTTCGCCTCAGATTTGGTATCATTTACAGCACGTACAAGATGCCCTCTACTCGAGCTTTCAAATGAAGACTTATTGGTAATCCTCATCTTCAAACCACCCACTGAAAAGACTAAATACAATTCAATTTAGATACACTAATAGCACAATGGATTTTGTTAAGAACTATGTCCAAAAAGATAAGCTTTGCTTATTATAAATACTATAAAAATCGAGCATAAAAAAATTTCATGTTTCAAATATGTATTGTTTTTCTCAATTATCAATGGCTAAAGAATGCTGATATCTAAACAACTATCACCTATTTTCATGCTTCTTCGCTATGTCACTAGAAAGTACAAATACTCACTTTAGGACCAATTTTTAACACTTTTGAAACTCAAAGTCTGATACGGTTTCTTTATCAGGGGGAGCGTTTAGCAAGAATAAAATAATCAGCCGTAACAAAAAGGGGCAACCCAGCAGTAAGAATACCAGCCTTACAAAGAGGAGGTCAAGGGTTCGAATCTAACGGGGAGAAAATTAATCCCCTTGTGGCCACGGATGTTCACCTGCGGTGACTCCGGGCTATCCAAAAGGGTAGTCGCCTTAGGATTAGTCGGCTCGCAATGTCGAGTCGGAACCCAGCAAATTCCGACTACTTAAAGATTTACACGTAAAATAACCCTAACCAATCAACTAGTAATAATTTGACAAAATAATCGGATAACTCAAAACATTTTCACTGCTCAATTACTATTAAAAAAAAAAAAAAAAAAAAAAAAAAGATATTCACTTCAGAACATAATCCTAAACACCCCAGAAACCAAACACAAACCAAACATTTTCAATACCATTTAAAGTTCTCTGAGTCATTAAAGAAGCCTTGTTCCATACCCCAGATGCAGAATTAATCTACAAAAACATTATACCAAAAAAAAGTCAAAACTGAAGTAAATAACACAAAAATAAACACCCAAAATATAAAATATAAAAAAACTTACACCGTGAGTTATGAACTTGTGTGAATTTGGAGTAGGAGATACGGTGGAAAGAAGATTGTGATGACTAGTTGTTGCAAACGTCATCATCTTCATTTAGGGTTTTACCAGCACAACCCAAAAACCCTCTAGCTTTCAGATATTGGTTAAAGAAACTCAACAGGGTGGGAGCAAAAATTTTAGTTTTGGGTTTCTAGTTGGGCTTTTATAAAAGCAGCCCAAAAGATATACCCAATAGAGAAAAAGCATACGCTTAAAAACTATTTTGGTTTTACTAATTCCGTGTGTTTTGTTTTTTCGGCTTCTATTTTAGGGCTAACTAGAATGGAGACATGCCGCCGCGTTGCGGGCGGTTTTTTTTTTTTTTTTCCCTTAAAATTTGCAGAGAATTATGGAACGTTCTAGGTTTATCACATATAAAGTGGGTCATTCCAGCAGATAAACGGACCGGAAAAGCAGGTTAAAATTTGTAGAAAATAGTGTGTAAAACGTCGACGTTTTCTATGTGATAAGTATAAGACGATAATAGCATGGTACAATACTAATGCTCCTGTTTTTTTTCTTCGTTTTTTTATTTTATTTTTTATTATTTATTTATTTATTTATTTTTTGTGTACGACCGAAAAATCCCATAGAAAACGACGTAGTTTTTGAGTCCCGTAATTTGATGATATATCTTTCGTGTTCCAGAAGCGTCGGTGTACTAACTCCCAAAATTCAACTCCAAAATCACCTACTATAACGTTTGGGATTTCTATTTTGGAGGATTTTGGTGTCGGAGGATTGGTTTTGTTTAGGCTCGATGCGTCTTCAATTAAAGGTATATATACGACTTTTTCTCATTTGATGGGTGAGCAAACTAAACCCAATCGATACGGATTATGCGAGGCGGACTAAAAATAGCCTAGAAAAAATGCCGAGAAAAGCCCATAGCAAAAGTACGTCGTTTTCTATGGGATATAATCATATATATAATCTAAAAGATTTACCAAAGCAAAAAAAAAAATATACGCTACCATGAAACACCTCGGCGTTATTGTATGTGTGGTTGAAAAAGTGCATGAAGGTTTTTGATGTGGTATTGATGAATTATAAAACTGATATTTGGATATGCATAGTTTTTGGGCTTCATGCGATGGGTCAATGGTATGGCAACATTTTTGCCTAATGTCATTTGTCATTATAAACTTGGTTTTACAAATCTTGTCTGTACTAACTTAGTTGCGTGTTGTTGATTTGAACACATTGTTCCAAATTCTCAGTAGAGAAATGTTTGATTATATAACCAAATTAAAAGAAGCTTGATATCGTTTTACAAACTTTATTTGTTCTAACTTAGTTACATGTCGTTGACATGAACATGGCCCTTTGAAGTCAGACAAACGTGGTTGCCTTTTTACAAATCTTATTTGAAACCTGGTTCCTGTAACAATTCGCAATTTCAGGTTAACTTTTATTCCCGAAAATTTCACTATTCACTTTTTACTATTCACTTTTTACTATTCATCTCAGAAATTTTTATTTCATATTCTCGTAAGTTAAACTATTTTAACGATAATCCGAGAGTTTGATGCTCGTCGGATCATTTCTGCAAAAATCACAAAGCCGTGTCCGAGATTTACTTTTAGGTTTAAACGTCATTCCAGCATCCCGATATGTCCATAAAACATTATAAACAATAGAAATATGATTTTCTCTCATTTTAGGACAATTCCAAAAAGTTTCGGAATTTTACGTTTTTCAGTTCAGCGTTTTACGCGAATTGCGCGTTTTAGACCCGTGTTTCCAGTTTTTAGCAGGGTTTTAGCACCCGATAGAACCTACCACTCATTTTATATTTTATTATGGAGTATATTGACATGTTTGACCATACTTTCAAGTTTCATATTTTTAGGATACCCGGTTTTACGTTTCGTGACTTAAAAACTTACGGTTAGCAATTTACGGAGTCAAAACTAGCTACATACTTAGGATATTATCATCCAAAGACCATGACTACTCATCTAGTCACCCTATCCATATACAAACCGACTTAGGGGGGGGGGGAGTCACCATGTGTGGTTAAATCTTGACCATTGATTCTTTAGATCATTTTAATTACAACTTGGTCACCAAGTTTAGGAAGCTTACTAGTTACCTTCCTAACCTCCTCATTTTTAGTATAAAAGCAAGCTCATGTCTTCATTTATTCATCATTCAAATGCCACACCAATTATCCCTAGCACCATGATCCTTTGATCTTCAATATACAAGTTACACTACAAAGTTCAAGGTCTTAGTATTCTCTACCTAGTTCTTAAGTTTGTTTGGTGATTCCATGGTTGAATTAAGAGCTACACAAGGTTACTAGGGCTGAAGTTAAATGGTTTTCACAAGGGTTAGATCAAGGCTAGCAAGGGTTACAAGAGTTATGGTGAAGGGTTTACAAGATTAGGTTTAGTGTCCTAGTTCTATACTTGACTTCCTTTCTTAAGTGAAAGCCAAAAGTTGTAAGAAACCCTTATACACTTTCTTGCTCAATATCATTTTCATGCTCGTTGTGTTCTTTTCATGCTATATATGTTCTTGTTATTGTGTTCATGATGTTTAAAAATGGATAAAACGAGTATTGGTATACATATGTTAACTTATGACAAGCAAACAAGCAAACTAGTGATTTTTATGGAAAACCACGACCACAATAGTATAACTTTGATATTTGACACTTACTTACTGTTAAAGAGGACTTAACAAGGAAAACATAGCAATTTGAATCACCCAAAACGAGTACCCGAGTCAAAAGTTATGACCATTTGAAGCTAGCGAAACCAAAACGGCAAAACTGCCTAAATAGCATTCTGATCAAATTTTGATTTTGAAAGTCCCACTTCTGGTCCGATTCATCAAAAAGTTAAAACACGAAAGTTGTCCGGAACGACGTTTTCGTTCAGGAGTAAAGAAGCTCGAGCCCTGAAAAAGCTTTCCGAGTGATAAATTTCTTCAAAATCTTAACAGCCCATTTTAGACCAAAGTCACTATATTATAGTTATGATTTACTAAGACCAAGAGGTCTAATGACCTAAAGCCGAGACCACAACCATGGCTAAAGCCAAGGTTGAGTCTCAAGACCATGGAAAAATGACCAAGGTCACGGCGAAGCCATGACTAAATGACCATATAAACTTACTTAGGCGAAAACATGAAACAAGGAGTTGACGATAACTTGAACAAACAATTTGGATCTACTCCACCTAAAGAACCATGAGATACAAGTTATAATAAACTTACCCTAATAACAATCTTCATGTACAAATAGACTTTCCTAAGTTTATTCAATTATCGGACATGTAACTTTTCGGATCAAAACTTATATATATGTTATCAAATACTACAATAGTAGGGAGCCTCATGTGAGGAGTTCATTAAGTAAGCCGTCGAGACGAGTTGTGGATTTACGAGTTAAAGTGTCCTGGCTCCTCGAACGTTTACTTCATGACTTCTGAATTATGTCGGCCCGAACGGTAGTAAGAGATATACATCCTATACATGTTTCATAAACCATTTATATTCAACGACTTACACTATATACTAAGTACTACATCATGAACTATATGCAAGATATATATAGGCAATTCTTCGTATTCTTAGACGTTACTCCAAACCTAAGTCGCAACGTTCTATTATAGGCTGCTCTTAGAGACTTTCGCGATTCGACTATCACTATCATTTCTCATTACATAAGCTTAAGGTGAGTCATAGCCCCTACTCTTTTCATACTTGTTTTAACTCTTGGGGGGGATACATGCTCAACTACTTGCTTACTTGTACAAATACTCTTAAACATTTATACTTGATTGTGTTATACTTGATTGGCATTATACTTGATTGCGTTATACATACTTGTTACACTATACTTGCTTAATTTAAATACAAGATTCGTATTTACGTGCATACATAATACTCTATTCTGTCGGAGAGGTATTGGTAGTACTCATGGGAAGATGCCCCCTACCCTTGTGTCTATACTTGACCTTGGATGTCGTAGTACTATTTGGGGAGAGGCCCCCGCCCTTGTGTCTATTCTTGACCTTGGGTGAATATAATTCGGTGCATTGTATAAACTAACTTTTAGCAGTGGGTTGTGAACACACAGGTTACAAGTCTCTTATGGCGGGACTTGTAACTGAGTGGATTCTCAATGCCTTTGCTGTGTGAACATTCTTTTGAGGCTTTTTCAACTGTTTTAAGACAAACTCTATGAACTCACCAACCATTGTGTTGACACTTTAACATGTTTATCTCAGGTTAGTAAGGCGATAGCTAGTGCGTGGAACTTAGGGTCAAGCTGCATATTCTGAAGACTTACGTTTTTATCATTTACCATTCAAAACTTTGTATACATTTATGTATCATACTTTGGAATTTCATGTTTGTAACTTTGAATTCATTAATCGAATGGTAACTTTTCAAAACGTCTCATTTAGAGTTCGTTTTCTATAACTTGTACTTTGTATTATGAAGTAGCACCCCTATGACACAGTCTTCCGCTGCGGTATTTTGGGGGTGTTACAGTTCCCTTTTCTTGTTATCCAAAAACAGGTCGTTTGAAGTTGTTGCTAAGCTATCTGCCATCAGTCCTTGGGCAAGTTGATTCTGGCAAGCTGAATCTGCTGGCTGATCTTGAAACAATCGCCTTTTAACCGGTGCGATCCTACTTTCTTTACCTGTCTTCTGTGCCATATTTGTTGGGTTTGCTAGTGGGAGCGTTGGTGATGGCTTTCCTAGTTTTCACAAACAAACAGTGAATAGCTGCATATGCAGATTTTATCTTTAAATAAGAAAAATGTTAAGTAAAATAGTGTCACATGGGTTTGTTTCAATTGCTGTTGATCCAGGAAGAAACCTGTTGTTCTCCGGTTCAGATAATGCATTTTTCTTGGGTTTCGACATTGGCTAGGCTCAGATCTACGATTTCTTTTCAAGCTCAAGACACATGACACGACTGCAGCCAGATTTAGTTCCTGGCTACCTCGCCGAGTTAGATTTTTATGTGAACCTGAGACATAGAAGAGCTGACACATAGAATGATCATCATCGCCATATGTCATCTTTGGTGTTTATCACAATTTTTTTTTTGCATGCAGGCTTCTTTTTCTTCTCCTTTGACTGGTAAGATTAGCAACAATATAGTAGGATAAGAAGCTTCTCATTGTACTTAGAGACAGCTTCACGTGCGTATTGTACCAGACATACAATGCCAACCTCATGATCGATAGCTTTGGTGAAAAAAGCATGGCAAGAACCCGATAAACCAAGGGATGAGTGACTCGTGGCACCAACCACAACTACTTTTCTCTAAAAAAAATAATATAAAAACAATAACAAAAAAAGTTAACGTTATGGGCTACAAACAACGAAGTACATGGGCCACGCAAACATGCCTACACAGCCCAGCAGGTGGTCCGCAATTTTGGCAGGAAAACGCGACTCAAAACTACGTCATTTTCTATGTGATCAACAACAATAAAAACTGCCATTTTTTGGGCTACAAAGAACCAACCACACTTGCCACATAAATAGGCATACACAACCCAATAGTTGGGTCGTAATCCTGCCAGGAAAACGGATGTCAAAACCATGTCGTTTTTAAAAACATTAACATAATACCAAATTATATATATGATTAAATCACATAGGAAACGATGTAGTTTTGTGTTGCTACAAGGCTCAAATCTACGATTTATGTTCAAGCTCAAGACACATACCACGACTGCAGCCAAATTTAAGTTCTGGTTACCCTGCCGCGTCACATTTTTTTTGTGAAGCTAAGGCATGGAAGAGCTGGTACGCAGAATGATCATCATCGCCATATAATATTTTTTTTCATGTTCAAATGAAACCGCTATTGCATACCGTTAAAGCACCCATTTTACACCAGGTATCCCTTTTTTGGGTAAAAAATGTCCGGATAACTGCTAGTTCTTACTTCCCTCTCCAGCCTCTTTTGCTCTTCAAACAATCTTTACACAATCGCCTGCACCAGGCGTATTGCTAGGCCATTTAAGCAACAAAAGAAACTGGAGAAGAAAGATAAGAACAACAGATATGCTGAACATTGTGTGTCAATATTAACAAACGAAGAATACATGGTTTTCTTTGTTTGCCAATAGACGATATCCTTTGTTTGCCAATATTGACACTTGATGTTTGACGGCTGTGATAGAAAATATGTTCTTGCATATTTTTAGTTCCAGCTCCACAAAGGCCCTGGTCAATAATAGTATGCAATTTCCAAAGATAGATGGGAAACAAAAGAGGATGATGCAAAAAAGCAATCTGTACCAAATAACCTGCCACACCACTCTCTTTCGTTTCGCATCTTTATTTGGTAAAATGCAGTCTACCAATGATCAGACCCTTTTGTGGAGCTGAATCTGAGAATATGCATAAAACAGTGTAAATGTAATAGGCAAAAGCAACATAGTTAACGCTTCTAAGGTCCCACCCCAGTCCCTTTTGCTTTTTCAACACCATTTGTGTAAATGCCTGCACCAGGCGATTCGCTGTTGAAACAACAAAAGGAACTGTAGTGGGAACTTAGAAGGGCTAAGTACGTTGAACATCGTTTGTCAATATTAAGAAATGAAAAGCGTGGCGGACTTTAAAGTAAAAAGATTTTTCATTATAAAATGCATCACGCTGTTTATTTCTCAATATTGACAAATGATGTTACATGCCTATTATACCCTTAGTTCCTACTACAAATTTAAAGCCCAATTGATAGATAAAGAATAAGCAAGCGTATACAGACCTCAGGTATTGCACATGGTAGCTTTTGGCGTGGTATGTAATCCTGTAAATGGAAACATTACTATATTATCAAGAATGCTAAGAAAAAGGTAAACGAAAAACGTCAACGCGCCAACAGCGCGCCAGGTCTTTGAGAAAAGTTGGATCTTCATTAAGTAACTTCGTTAAACCAAGTATTCCTCAAGCTCCTTTTGCAAATACTCGAGGTAACCAAGCTCCCATTCCGAGAAGAGAAAATCCAAAACATGTTTACATGGTTATACACAACCTCGAGTAAATCATAGACCACTCTTATCTACACCCAATATGAGACCTACCACTTCATATAACCAAAGACTTTGTTTCAAAATAATCAAAGAAGAAATTTTTATAATCATAATCAAAGATCATCTCAATACCAACACAACTACTATCAAAGGAGAGACAACTCCTATTCAAACAAAACTTTCTTTAGACCTCAAGGGTATCAAATCTATAAACCAAGCTTTCATAATCAAAATAGTTATCAAAACCAAAATAACTTTCAAAACAACCCTTGGTCCGCTTTTTCTAGTTTTGGTATTGAAAGATTATGTGTCTTGCTTCAAGACCCAAGAATGTTTAACTTGGGCACTGATGCGTGGGATTACGCCTACACAAAAGGTTTTACCTCTCGAGGGATCTCGAGAAGCTTGCAATACCCACCAGGCAGTATACCTGACCGATGTAGTATAGTGTAGTGACAAGTACCGGGGGATTGATCGTTCTACTAGGGGAATAGTGTTCGTTAGGATCAAAACTTAATTAAACTAGGTCTAGAGGTGAGGGATGATTCTTTTTGTATTTTTATATTTTATGAAAAGCAAGTAAAAATCTCGGGTACTGGAAGAGTGGGCGGAATTAGTTGCTAGTCAACTAACCCAATTAACTACAAATGCAATAAAATAAAAGTAAATATGAGAAAAACCTTATAAATGAGAGAAACGTGTTTACTTAGATTTTACTACTCCCTAGCTATCTTTCATTAATTGACTAGTTTGTTACAATTGCGTGGATGACGGGTTATATTCCTTAATATCATTCGTGGGGCCGTGTACGATCTTCCCCAACTCTATAAGCTTCTACCTCTTCCTATGTCGAGCCGACAATTAGCTCCTAACATGGCCTCCTTAGTAGTCACTCATGCATTAAATATAACCATTAAAATTGTAGTACACATCCGATTCATGTTTCTTAAGACGTTCAAGCAAGTTACCAATTGGAGATTAGCCAGTTTTCTTAAGCCTAACATCGAAATCATTCATCCACAACAACTAATAACAAACAATCAACCAACAATCAATAGCTAGGTTTCATTACATCTAAGCAAACACAAACAGACCTAGCCTAGCATGTTAAAGTAAAGACAAGCATAAGATAGAATCAAACAACACATAGACATATTGAATGATTATTGGAAGACTTATCTTTATTCAAACATGGGTGAAAGAAGGGTTTGAAACCCTTACAATAAGGTGAAAATTCGACCTAGGGTTTGTGGTAAAGTTCCTCCAAAAATTCTCTCCTTAATGAATGAAAATTAGAAAACTATATATAGAGATTACACGTCTTACGACGTCACGTTGTAATTCTGACGCCGTCTACTAGCCGCCAATACTCTCCTCGGATTGTCTAGATCCAGATCTGACGCTGTCACATATAAATCTTCATATGGCCGTCACGTGTTAAATTGCTCTTGACGGCCTTGGCAACCCAAAGCATGACGCCGTCACTTGTTAAATCCCAAAAACATTCTGGCGCGTCTCGTGTAAACTTTATATCCACCTCTTTGCCAACACATGACGCCGTCATATGCAAATCTTGACGCCATCAGGTACTATTTCCAGCTTGATTTTGGAGACTTTGCTGTTTTCTTCACTTTTCGCTCCAAAAACGTCCAAAATGCTTCCTTCTCCAGATTTCTTCTCCAAAGTACCTAAAATGACAAAAGGAACGATTTGAGGCAATATTTGATCAAATAATCACGACTTAGGGCTTAAATGACCCCCTAAAAGCGTAACACTTTTTGCCTCATCAGGCACTTTAAATGCTAACCAAAATGGACCCAAGAGATAATAGGTACCAAAAGCATGAGTTGTATCTTTGTTGCAGGTTTGTCTCAAAAGTGATCTACAACCGGATGAGTGGATAGTGGATAGTGGCTGCACTAAACACATGACTGGGAATAGAAGATTGTTCACTTCATATGTGGCGTATGATGGCAATCAAGTCCTTTTTGGAAGCAAACTTAACGGCAAAATTGTCGGAAAAAGTAATGTCCTTCATGACTCCATAGAAATTACCAATGTTGAGCATGTTAGGGGTTTAAGTTTTAATTTGATTAGTGTGAGTCAACTAAGTGATGATGATTGTGAAGTTAAGTTTACTAAAGTAGATTGTACTATTAGTAAAAATGGTGTTGTGTTAGCTAATGGTTATAGGAGAAATAACTTGTATACATGCAAGTTAGGAGATAACTTCAAGCAACACATATGTCTTACATCCATGGTGGATAACTCAACGCTTTGGCATAGGAGGTTAGGTCACACAAATATGAGGTTAGTCCAAAACCTAGCTTCCAACGAGCTAGTAAGGAATTTACCAAAGTTGAGTTTTGAGAGACATTATTGTGATACATATCTAGGGAGTCAAGGACAAGCAAGCAATAGGAATAGGAATGAAGTGGCAACTAATAGGGTTTTAGAGTTGTTGCACTTAGATTTGTATGGTCCATCTCCAATCCAAAGCTACGGAGGAAACTTCTACACTTTAATGATTGTCGATGATTATTCAAATTATACATGGGTATTGTTTTTAGAATCAAGGATGAAGTCTTAAATAAATTTGCTATTTTGAGAAAGAAACTTGAAAACCTACTTGATTGTTCTATTGTTTCAATAAAAACAAATCATAGTAGTGAATTTGATAAAATGCAATTTGGAACCTTTTGTGAACAACATGGAATATCTTATAACTTATCGGGCTCGTTCACTTCTCAATCACTTGAGATTGTTGAAAGAAAACATCGTAAGTTAAGAAAGATGAGTCGTGCAATGCTTGACGAGCAATCCATCCCATAAAAGTTTTGGTGCATGCCTTAGATACCGCATGTTATATCTTTAATAGAGTATACATTAGGAAGGTCATAAATAAAACACCATATGAGATACTTAGAAATAGGAAGCCTTCGCTAGAGTACTTTAGAGTGTTTGGTTCTAAAGTATTTATACTCAACATCAAAGAATATCTCACCAAATTCGACCCAAAGTCATATGAATGTGTGTTCCTAGGATACTCTCAAAATAGAAAAGCATACATAGTGCTTAACAAGGAAACAATGAGGATTGAGGAATCTCTCAATGTGGCCTTTGATGAGAGCATGCCCGAGCCTAAATCATCTTTTTCGGTAGAAGATGATGTGATCAACGAAAAAATAGTTCATGATCAAGAAAGGTCGCCATCATTACAAGTTAATGTTTCAGATGAAGACAATCCTAAGGAAGTGAGAGAAGCGAGGGATCATCCTATAGAACAAGTCATTGGTGACTTGAATAAAAGAACTCTTAGGTCACAAAATAAACAAGTTTAAGTTTTGGCATGACATTTTTCAAAATCTAAATTGTTTTGGGATAGGCTTAGATGTACAATGGTTGACATGCATCTTAGGAGAACAATCTTCAAGCTAGAATGAGATGTCTAGGAGTCGTTTGCAAGTCCTTTAGGTGCTCTTAGAGCTTATATGTTTACGTGTCTAGGACTTAAGTGAAGGTATGGAAGGAAATTTCATTACATGATTTCCAAGAAGAAAAATATTCATCAATTCATTATTCAAACGATGGTTGATAATATTCAATATTCTACATGTCTATACTATGTGTAATGAACAAGAATATTTGACATAAAATATCTTGAAACTTGATAAAGTCAATTATGTCAAATTACCAAGATTGGATAAAACTTTGGATCACAACTCACACTTGTGAAGAAGATTTTATATCTAACTCTTCTTGTTCACTTTGTGTGATAAGTATATGATACATGCCTAAGTAGAAAAGAATAGAGATAGTTAACTCTAAAAAATGGTGATCTAGTAAAACTTCTCATCCAACCATAATTGGGAGTTTCATGTATGGGTTAACAGATAATGGTGCATGCATGATAAATTATGGGAACTAGCATGAGAAACTAAATCATTCAATCTCAACTAAAATTCAAGCTAAAACACTCATAACTCTTTTGAATAAATCTTCCCAGTAACATGTGATCAAGAATATTAGTACATGATTTAGATGGGTTGAACATCTTATCAAGCATCTAAGTACCTTGATCTTGATAGCTTGACCAACTTTTAAGAAGTAAGAATCCTAACTACCACCTTAATCCATCTATAAATGGAGTAATCTTGCGTGCTTTCTTCACATCAAACCTTGCAAAATAATACAAACTCACTCTTAAACATACTTAAGAAAATGGATCTTGATGAAGAATTTGTTGGTTCATCATACCATTTCAACAATGGTAGAAGAATGATGACAAGAGAGGAGGAAGAGAGTGTTGATTAGGATAACATCAATGGTGCAGAGATTCCAATGGTCAAGGATTTCGTCAAACTTTGTTTGGTGGAAGATGATATTTGGTACAAGATTGAAGAAGATCTTGGTAAACCCCTTGAGGACAATCATACCCGTAGGTGTGGATGTTGCTCCACCATTGATGTGATAGAGTGTAACGTTCTCTCCATTTGTAAGGAGATAAGAGAACTTCATAAGTCCATCAACAATGATGTGTTGGTGATGACCGCGGTTCTTAAGGACATCTCTAGGGTGGTTCTCCAAGACAAAGATGAAGAGTGAATTGGAGAAACCTTATAGTCCTAGTGATGTCCACTTAGGAGTTATCATAAGCTTGTTAGAATAATTTGTGTTAGGATCTTATGCTAGCCTTCTTGTATGTCCTACATGTTGTGTGGTTCAATAAAATGCTTATGAGTTTATTGTGATATTGTGGTGTGATATCTTATAATGATATTTATAGAACAAAATGTATGGATTCCTATTAAAATACATATATTTTTGTACCATGCCCAATAAATGGTTATTGGAGTCATATTGGACAAATATATACATACATATGTAGGTTGCAAGTATCCAAATGGTTACCTAACCCATTATGGACTTCCACATGTGAGGATTTCTTGTTTGCTGCGTGTTGTGTGTTTTATATAGCTAGGCCACTGCAAAGGTGAGGCTCTTGACCCATGGATCCCCGCCTTGGAACAAGGGGGAGCAACAATCTATGGGGAGCTATGTTCAAGGGGGAGCACGTTCGGGTGCAATTACAAGCGACTCTATTTTTCCCATTGATTGGAAGTCCCGCCTTTTTGATTCGACAAAAGGGGGAGAAAGAAAGCAAGAGCATGAAGACCAATTCAAGTTAAAGATAATGGTTTCACATCAAATTATAAGGCAAGGTCAAGACGCAAGCTACACCAAAGGCACGCTTTATCTTCGCAACAATTTGTAATTTTATTTGCTTTCGGATTTTATTTGTCATCATCAAAAAGGGGGAGATTGTTGAGGCAACATTAACGAGATCTCCTAATATTTTAATGATGACAAATAAACCTTCGAAACACATAAAATAACAAACATTAGCCAAAGTTCCCCAACTCACATACCTGTTCCTGGCGCTCTGCCCGCGCGTTGACACGTGGGCGACGCGCCAGGCTTCTATGAATGTTGGGACGAATTTTGAAAGTCGGCTTTCCCCATACCCGACCAATGTGGATCTTTCAATATAGGTATGAATATGCTATGTGCTTAATTGAGAACATTCGAAACGAGTTTTGAGATTAGAGAGATCCAACTTTTAAAATACTCGTTCTCGGGAAAACGCTAACTCAATTTTTCTTACTCTCACCTCTAGCCAAGGATTTTCTAAACCTAGGGAGCTTATATATGTCACGTAATATCAAGTGAAAGCATTCATATGCTCATAACCCATGCTTACGTCTTCTCTAATCATGTAACGGGTTTACCCCCTTATTGGTCAAACTAAGTCAAAGGTCACTTTGCGTAAACACATCCTTTCCTGCATGGGATATGCTTTACAATGATGCAAAGCACTTGGTTTGTTTGTACGAAGGTGTTAGTTGAATACGTCGAGTCGTGGAAAGTCACGAGTTATGAGATTATGGATTATCGACGTTGAGTTACTTGAGATTATGAGTAACCTTTGATTTTCTCAACTATAATCTTGTTTTTCTAAATTCTTTTCTTTCTAATGACAACTTGATTATTTCTTAATCTCTTTTTAATCACTGTTTCACAAAGACAAAGTCTCCAAACCTCCCAACATCCTCTTAATATTCCCTTACACTTCTTACACCTTTACAACCTTTGTCTCCCATACAAAAGATTCCCCTTTTACAATATTCTCTCTACTTTATACATTTCCCATATATACTCTTATACACACACATAAACTTTTCTACACACACTTACATACAACTCACATACATACACCTTTACATTTAAAATACACACACTTCACTCACATACTCCTCTTCATACATACTAGGCTCCTCATCAGATCCTTCTTACATATTCCTTACACTCTTACACACATCATATCCAACCAACATATTCCTTACAACCCCAACAACTTTATTTTCAAAATATACATACTACTCACAACCATCTCATTCTCTACACACACTAGGCTCCCCATCACATCCAACTCTTACATATTCCCTTACACACATCTCTTTACTCTTACACAATCCAACTCATCTATTATATTCCTTACACACTCTTCATCCTAACCATCCATTTCAAACAAACACATCTCAACCATCCATTTCACCTCCCTCTCCAAGAAATAGAATATTCTTGAGCATATTCTTCTCTTAACCTAACCATGGTTCACTTCTAACCAAACTATGGTTAGTTCTTAACTCACCTCATTCTCACTCAACCATGGTTAACTCTTAACCACACAAATGATGGAATATTCCCTTGGATATACCCTTTAACCTAACCATGGTTAGTTCTTAACCTAACCTCACTCACTCTTCCCTATAGAGGAATATCTCATGGCATTTTCTCTTCTCTCTTTTATGCCATGTGAGGAATACCTATTATACCGATACCCAATTATCCTTTCTACTCTTTTATCCTTGATAATTGGTTTTCTAATAAACACTTCACAAAACATTTTCTAAATTAGCTATTTGAGTTGGTAAACCTTAGATTGATTAATGTTAAGATTTAGTGTGTGAAGTATAATTGGGGGTTTAGCAAGGGTAGGTATTTACAAGACCAACACCCAACACTAAGGAAATTTGAACAGTGGTTCTGGCGCGTCACCCACGCATTGACGCGTGGGCAACGTGCCGGCCTCAGTAAAATTTTCCCAAGTTTGGGTTTTGGCCTATAAATGCCCCCTTTCCTCTTGTATTCCTTACCCCTTGCCATTGTTCTTTCTCTCTACATTCTTTCTCTCTAATATTCTAATTCTATCTTGTATTCTTAGTTTTTCACACTAACATCTTTAAAAGAACACATCTCCTTGCAAGGGAAGAATCACAAGAACTTAATCCACTCTTGTGATTGTGTTGAGGGTCTTCTTATCTTTACCCTTTCTACTACAATCGAGTCTCTAGGTTAGGTTAGGGTTTGATTGATCAAACAATCTCTTATTCATTCAATTGTTTGTAAGGGAAGTCTTGTGTCTTGGTGACCAAGCCTAGATCATTGGGGATCTAGTTGGGGTTTGATACTTCCGGGTGGAAGTTTTGGTTGTGGTCTTTGTGATCTAGTGTAAGTCGAATCACGAGATTCTTTAGGGTGGTTTCCGAGGGCGGAATACCGTGGGAGTAACTCCTTCTTTGTGAGCATCGATATTGGTGAATATCGGTGGAGTGAATTTTAACGGTTTGTAGTCCACCGAAAGGATTATACTAGTGGAATAGTATCGTGTCATGGATTCGCAACTGGACGTACGGATGGTCTAAACCCCCCATCCCGAACCAGTATATATCGTGTTGTCTTTCTTTACTCGCTTTATATACTTTGAATTGTATTTGTGGTTGTTGTGTTGATTGTACAACCACTTGGTCATCTTCGTAGCTTAAGTTTTTTTAAATGATCTAAAAGCCGAAGAAACCGTATTCACCCCCCTTTACGGTTCTACACGTCCTTTTGAAGTAGTGCAATTTTCATAGCTTTTTCTAGATCATAGTTCTTGTACATGTCATTTATGCCATAAGACTCTTTACTTTTAATGCTCAGTTTAGACACTGTTTTCGAACTAATCCTAGATGACCCAGGTATAATCACGTGTTGAGATTTAGTTAAAATATATGCATTTTCCTTAGGCCAGGAATGCGGAGTGGCTGGTTTTGTCAAATTGTTTTTCTCAACAACTTGGGAGGCAAACCGAGATTTTGAAAATTTAGGTCGTTCAGATTTATATGCAGATGGTTGTCGAACCACTGATTTGTTTTTGATAGGTTGTAGAGTTGGTTTCCCCAAGTTTTATGGTTTTGCAAACTTAGTATCCATATTCAGGCCAGTCAATCTTCTTAATTTGTTTTGCAATGTAGCATATGCAAACACCTTTGCTTGAATTTGACCTTTTAAAAGCTCATTTTCCATAACTAATGTATCCACATGTTTACTTTGTTCATTCAAAAAATGACCATTGTTACCCGAAGTTAAAGATTCGTTTTGCAATTTAAGTTCAAGTGAGATGCAATGTACCTCAAGTTTTGAAAAATCTTTTTGAAACTGGGCAATGGTCTTTTGAGACAAGCATTTTCAAACTCAAGAGTTTGGTTCATTGGTACATTTATTTTGCTTTCATTTATTGAATCAGACAAAGGTTGTTTGACAAAATGTTGGTCAACATTCTGATCAACCCCTCCTTCATTTCTGAATTCAGGTTGTTCAGAAAGTTGGCGATCATGAGCAGATATATTATTATTGACAATTGATTGTACCTTAGCCATTGGCTCTTTGTCAAAGATGGGCTCTATGTCATAGGTGGGTCTGATATCTGCATAATTACCATCTGTATCATTCCCCAATCTACGGCTCTCATCCTGCTTTTCAGATTCTGTTCAACTGCTTTCAGTAACAACCAAATTAGCTTTCAATGCATTAACCGCATTAGCGTGCTTTTCTTGAATCTGCTGCTTCTTTTCATTCACACTTTTTTCATACTCTCATATGTGAAGTACTCTTTCAGCAATTGACTTTTCAATCGAATCCATTTGTTTGGTCATTATGTCTTTGAAAGTTGTAACCTCGATTCCATTGTATTCTAAAAAATACTTGCGTACCATTACACTGTCATAGTCGGAAGATAACCAGGAAACGATGAACTACTGAAACTGTTCCTTGAGCATTCTAAAGGTGGCCTTGGATTCATTCTCGTGAAATTCTTCTGTTGCAAGTCGCTTTTCAAGTTGATTCACGTTGTCGAGCATTGTATTAGTGAAAATGTTAAAGTCTTCTCCAAAGAGTGATGGAAATGCCCGTTTGAATCCATACTCGGAATGAGTTCCTGCTAAGTCTTTATTTGAAAGTACCTTAAGGTATGATTTAAGTAATCCAAAACATGTCATGCATTTCACTTTCATTTCTTGCATTAAAAATTCTTGCGAATCACTGTCTTGAGATCCTTGGAAAGCAGAGTTTGGTGGTGAAGGATTAGATGAAGGTTTTAATATGTTGTTGGTGGGTAAGGAGATTTGTGACTTTTGTTCATTCATTTGCAACTTTGATTTACACATTTCCCCCCCTTGATTGTTGCGATGTAATTGGAAGAATCAAAATATGTGTAAAATCAATTGACTTGTGTTGATGATGGATCTTGTAGACGGAATGAAGTGTTTTGTGATGTTTGAGATGATTAAAGTCCTTGTTCGAATTTGAAGAATGCCTTATTCGAGATTTTGAAAAATCGACTATCAGAAATGATTTTGGGAGATGTTGTAAAAGAGGTTTGGTTGTTAGTAACTTTCAATGCTTATTAGAAATTTTTCAGCGTATTCTGAAAAATTTTGTGACTATTCAAAAAATTTTGAGGCTATTCAAAAGATTTGAGAGTATTAGAAAAATTAAACCTATTCGAAAAATTTAGTGACTATTTGAAAATTTTTGAGGATATTAGAATTTTTTTGTTTTTTTAGAATATTCTATTAGAAATTTTTTAAGAATAGTCAATTAATTTTTTTTTAGAATAGTTTATTAGGGAAAAAAAATTTAGAATAGTCTATTAGAAAAAAAAAAAAAAAAAAAAATTTAGAATAGTCTATTAGGAATTTCTAATTCATACGAAATAGAAACTTTTTCAAAAATTTTGACCATTAGAAAAATGAATAACACCAAGATCGAATTTTTAGGAAATGATTTTTTAACCAAAAAGTTTGATACTTTCTTATTTGAAAAAGTTTGTAACACAAGTTTGTAAAAAAAAACTGTTAAGAAATCAAGAAACAAACAAAAAAATGAAACATTTTTTAATAAAATTATAAATACCCATGTAAACAACTTTGTAAACCAACGGTTGTTTTACCAATAGAATAATTAGTATTATTATTATTTATTCGATCGTTCATAGAAAGTGCCAAGAGTGGTGCCAACACAGCCGAGGTGCTAGGAGATGGGTATGACTGTCATTTAAGTATATAACATATGTCTTTAACAAGATACATGTACGTGACCATTATATTTCTATGAAATAACCATGATAGCCATCTAATATAAGTGTTGCCAAAACTCTTAGCGCTGTTTTTACAAAAGCATTCAGTTACTAAGTTATAGAATTTATTAAACTTTATTTTGATAGAACCTTATGGCTTTAAACTTCATTTAACTCAACTTATAATTCAACTTATTTTATAACTATTTAGCAAAATATTACGCGGCACGTCTTAATTAAATGCATCATTTTACTTGCACTTTAACAATTAAATAAATATTACGCAATGAACAATTAGATACAACTTGTTTCCATCGCACGTGTCTGAATAACTCGTCTAAGTAATGATACACATGTAAATGAGAAAGCAATAAGAAAACACGACAAAAAAAGAAGCCAGCTAGAGTTTAAAAAAATCTTTTCGTCATTCTTTCATGTCCAGCTAGAGTTTAAAACTTCGTTCAAAAAAAGCTAGAGTTTAAAACACGACAAAAAGAGAAGCCAGCCAGCGTTTAATTCTCTCTTCTTTGATGTCTCGTTTCTATTTTCCATGTGTACGTAAATTACTAAATATGCAATCAACTATTTTTTATGGCGTAGGAAGGGCTGACCACATACATCAAATTCTGTATTTTATTTTATTTATTTATTTATAGGGCTGACCACATACATCAAATTCTGTATTTTATTTTATTTATTTATTTATATTATTATTATTATTTTTGTAATGACCGACCTGCATTTTTTAGGCATTTAATAAAAAAATGTTTTTTTTTTGGCAGTAAGTTGTCTCTCTTCTCTTTGATTAACCTAATCAAAACATAACACCTCATTTTTGTAATATCTTATTTAAGCCTTATGTGATTTTAGCATAGCTTTTTTATAAATTTTAATACGATTGGCTTCAATCTAGCGACAATATAAAAACTTTGACCTTGTACAAGCAACCACGTTTTTTTTTTTTTTAGTTTTTTGTTTTGCAATCCAAAATAGTCGTCGTATTTATATGATGTATCCTTTAGTTTACCAAAAAAAAAAAAAAAAAAAAAAAAAAAAAAAAAACAACCCCGAAAAAGAGAAAAAAAAATAAGGTCGTCCTTGTTCATATCAAATCTCTCTATATATAGTTTAACTCGTTCATTTCATTATATAACAAACCAAGTTCAATCTTTCACTAGAAAATGATGTCTTCATATTCATATCTAAGTTACCCTATTTTATCATCCATTTCGACCAGATGTTCGCCTATACGTCGTGCCACCGTATCAGCCCTAAGCGACGCCAACACGACCAACGATCTCCCTCTTCGTGAAATCCCTGGTTCCTATGGCACTCCCTTTTTCCAACCAATCAAAGACCGGTTCGAGTACTTTTACTCAGGTGGCCCAGATAAGTTCTTTCGGTCTAGACTCGAAAAACACCAGTCTACGGTTTTTCGAGCCAACATGCCACCCGGTCCTTTCATTAGCAATGACTCAAAAGTCATTGTCTTACTCGACGCCAAAAGCTTTCCTGTACTATTCGACGTATCCAGAGTTGAAAAGAAAGATGTGTTCACAGGAACATACATGCCATCAACTGATCTCACCGGTGGATATCGAATATTGTCTTATCTCGACCCATCTGAGCCGAGACATGCACAACTCAAAAACCTTATGTTCTTTATGCTAAAAAATTCTAGTTCTAGAATCATTCCCTCATTTGAAGCGACTTACAACGAACTTTTCGAGGATCTAGAATCCGAGCTTGCAAAAAATGGTAAAGCTTCGTTTGGCCAGGTAGCTGATCTAGCGGCTTTTAAGTTTCTTGGTAGGGCTTACTTTGACACTAACCCGGAAGAAACCAAGATTGGAAAAGATGGTCCGACGTTAATCGAGTCGTGGGTGCTATTTAATCTAAGCCCGCAGCTCACAGCCGGACTTCCATGGTTCTTGGAGGAACCTTTGCTTCATACTTTTCGACTACCAGCTTTCTTGATAAAGAGTAGTTACCAGAAACTCTATGATTACTTTGACTCTGTTGCGACTCCTATCCTGGAGCAAGGGGTGTCGTTAGGGATTCCCAAAGATGAAGCAGTACATAATATCTTATTCACAGTTTGCTTCAACAGTTTTGGTAAGCTTGCTAATCTGCATGGTATTTGATAGAACCTCTTTTGTAACTTGTATCATAGGATGCATGTTAAAGAATATTTGGGTAACATAAATTACCTTGTTTAAATGCCATAACGAAATAAAAGAAAACTTAATAACTAAAGCTATCTTATTTTTATTCTTTACAGGCGGGATGAAGATCCTCTTCCCAGAAACACTCAAATGGATAGGACTCGCTGGCGAACTTGTACACAATCAGTTAGCAGAAGAGATCAGAGGAGCTATAAAATCTTACGGCAAAGGGAAGGTGACCATGGCCGCAATTGAACAAATGCCTTTAATGAAGTCTGTTGTGTACGAGTCTCTTCGGATCAATCCACCAGTGCCTTTGCAATATGGAAAAGCCAAACATGACCTTACTATCGAGTCACATGATGCCATTTTTAATGTTAAAGAAGGAGAGATGTTATTTGGGTTCCAACCATTTGCAACAAAAGACCCTAAAGTATTTGACAGACCTGAGGAATTTGTCCCTGATCGATTTGTAGGGGACGGAGAGGCCTTGCTAAAGTACGTTTTGTGGTCAAATGGACCAGAAACGGAGAGTACAACCATTGGTAATAAACAATGTGCAGGAAAAGACTTTGTTGTGATGATCACAAGGTTGTTTGTCATTGAACTTTTTAGAAGATATGACACATTTGAAGTCGAGATCAGTGACTCTGCGCTCGCTGGTGTTGCACTTAAGTCTGTGAAGAGAGCTAGTGTATAAAAGCTATCCATGTATTGAAAAACATTGGCCAGGGAATTTTGGGAATGTTGTGTACTATAGTCATTACTTTAATTGCTATGTATTATTTATTTGCCAGTTTTTTTTTTTTTTTTTTTTTTTTTTTTTTTTTTTTTTTTTTTTTTTTTTTTGTTATTATTATTTTTTGTAACCATACTATTCAGTTTATTAGCCTGCAATAAATATACTAAATTAACTTGATGTAGAATTTACCCAATATATTCAAGCATGCATGATTATATATAATAGCGAAACATGACATTACAGTTTTTTTTTTTTTTTTTTTTTTTTTTTTTTTCTGGAAAAGGTTGAGAGTGGGGGGAAATGAACCCATACATCCAAGATGTCATCTTACAACGATATGAATCATATGCAACTTATATAACTTTACCACTCTGTAATCAAAAGGTAAAGGATTAGAAGCTGATATATCATGCACCAATGGGATACATATCAATGGATAAACGAGGTGCCAGAAGGACTTCAAGTGGTGTTGCTTTGCTTGTAGTTAGTCCAGAGCTCTCATTCATATCAATGGGTTCATGGGATGGTTTTTCCAGCACCAACTGTTGAATCAAAGTAGCTAATGTTAAACGCAAAGCCTGTAGTGAAAATAAAATGCCTGGGCAAATTCTTCTACCACTTCCAAATGGGAGCAATTCAAAATGTTTTCCTTTGACATCAATATCCTTTTGACTTGTCATGAATCTTTCTGGCTTAAATTCCTCGGGATCTGGCCAAACATTTGGATCACGATGCAATTTCCAAAGATTTACTAACAAACGTGTGCCTTTGGGGATGTTGTAGCCACTCACAACACAATCCTCCAAGGCCTCATGAGGAAGGGCTAGAGGAGCTGCAGGGTATACACGCAATGTTTCTTTTATGACGGCTTCAAGGTAGACTAAGTTTTTCAAGTCTGACTCGTCCACCGGTCTCTCCCTTCCTACATGTTCATCAATTTCATCTTGGACAGCTTTTAGCGCTTTTGGGTTGTTGAGAAGCAAAGATAACGCCCACGTTAATGTCCCAAATGTCGTATCCCAGCCTGCACTTATAAGTGCCTGCAATACGAAAATAGCACCAAGTGTTATTGGATCAGAACATAAGCAACATGCTAATAGATTTAGATCAAAAGTAATCCACCATGTTGGTGTACCAAACAAACACCAGATCTATGAAAAGTATTTTCAGAACCATACAATTAAATAGCCTTCAAAAGCAGTTGGCAACCAAAACCTAACCAATCATCCAAGCCCCACAAGTCAAAACGGGAATGAACCTACACTAAAACACCACCACCTACAAATTAGGAACAAATGATCACCTGTATGAAGTGATCTCATCACCTCCTAAACATATATTATTTGGTGAAAAGGTATGCAAGCTTAAAATGAATCTGAAGAAAAAGATTTTTCTCGGCATTGAAGTTTCACTGTCGGCGTGAAGTCCAAGTTGTCATACATGTATGCGTAGTATACAAGCTAGTAGTAGTGTTAATATTGTATCTTTGCAAATCAATCATATAGTTGTGTTGGATTAATCGTTTATGTCATGGGTTACGTATGCATGGTTGCAACGTTGGAACTAATATATTGATGGTTTTATGTATTTTGTTTAGTTTATAGTTTGAATTGGTAAGAGCTCTGACCGAATTTTATGTATGCACTTGCACGTTGGGTAGAAGTGCATGCTCATGTTTACCTTGTCTTTAGTTAGTAGAAGGTTGTTTCTATTTTCATGCTTTAGTTGGTTTCTTGTGAAGGCTATATATAGGCATCATGTTATAATAATAAATAATGTACTTCTCTGTAAATTTCTCCTGCATCACTTTCATATATAAAAGTAGTGAGTTTACTTTCATACCAGTGAGTTGAGTGTAAGGAGTGCCATCTATTTTCTACATTTGGTATCAGAGCTAAAGGGCAAGTTTGAGAGTCGGTTTCTAGAAAAGGGTGTAGCCCTTCACTCCAGGGTGGACACAGCAGAAACAAGGTTGTTTTTTTATCAGCCTGTTCGTGTTGAAAAGAGACTAACCGAGGTGCGTAAAAAATGAACGGAAAGGATCCGTCAAGTAGGTGATTTTGGATTTTGTTCGCTAGCAAATTAAAGTAAACGGTAAAGGCAGTAGCCTGTTTTCTTGGTCGGTGGAATAGTTCTCTTGGAACATGTGGCTTATTTTCTCTATCAGGTTTGTTCCAGAAATGGCGAGAGACTAACCAGGGTTGCGGGATAAACGGATGTTATGGGTCGGGAAAAGCATGTAGCTTTGATTCGGTTCGTTTTGCAGATGACAGAAGACGGTAAAGGCGGGTGTGACCTTGTCTTCTTGATTGGTAGAAAAGTGTCTCGGAACAAACTTAAGTAAAGATGTCAGGGGCTGTGATGTTATGATCACATGTTGAAGTTTTGAAAGCAAGTTCCATCCTTGATTGGCTTGTTTGTGTGATTAACCATAGGCGTAGAAAAAACGAGCGGAAGGAAATCAAAGCAAGTGGCTTTAAGTTCGGTTCGTGTTTGCATGTATTAGAAGACGATAGAGGTGGTGGTCACCTTGGTTTCTTGATTGGTGGAAAAATCTCACGGAATAGCGTTGATCGACAAAGGTGTGGCTGTCAAGACAAGAAGGAAATGGAGTACAACACGGTGTGAACATTATGGTGGTGGAAGTTTAAATCGGGTGGCTTCGGATGTGGTCGAAGAAGAGGTCGTGGATTCGGGAGAAGTCGAGATGGTAATGAACATGTCCAACGGATGCCATGTTCATGTTACAAGCGTTGTGAACCAAAAAGGGGTTAAGCTAAAGAAGACTTGGACGTGAATGTGGTAGAGGTCGGGTGTCCGGGAAAGGTCGAGAATCAAGAAGGTGATTAAAGCCGCGGTGAGTGAAGGATGTTATTAATAAACGATTAAGGGGGTGAATGTTGGATTAATCGTTTATGTCATGGGTCACGTATGCATGGCTAGAGCTTTGGAACTAATATATTTATGGTTTTATGTGTTATGTTTAGTTAATAGTTTGAATTGGTAAGAGCTCTAACCGAATTTTATGTATGCACTTGCACGTTGGGTAGAAGTGCATGCTCATGTTTACCTGGTCTTTAGTTAGTAGTAGATTGTTGCTATTTTCATGCTTTAGTTGGTTTCTTGTGAAGGCTATATATAGGCCTCATGTTATAATAATAAAGAATGTACTTCTCTGTAAATTTCTCCTGCATCACTTTCATAATTAAAAGTAGTGAGTTTACTTTCATATCTGTGAATTAAGTGTGAGGATTGCCATCTATTTTCTGCAAGTTGCAATTTGCATTCTCACTGTGTTTTCAAGATTCCTATCTTATCACATTAAATCAGGAATTTACTACAAGCTGATCATTGTTTCAACCAATGAGCCAATGGGTTTGTGAGATCAAGGAATCAATAATATATGCTAGACAAACTACTTTCAGTTGTAAGATGTAAAATTCAGCAAATAATTTATGGATAATTAGTGGATGTTCATATAGCCCATAAGAGGCACACGGCCCAGTTAGCTATTAAGGTTTTTACCCTACTGTTTATCTTATATATACAACGTGTATTTCTGACATTATAGATTAATAAGAAGAATATTCATTCACTCAATTCTTGTTCACAACAATGAGTTAATTGTAATATTGATCAAGTTTTAACTATATCACCGTTAAGCCTTGATTGCTCTAATGGCCCCAATGTTCGCTTCTAATTCCACCATCATAGATCGTGGGTTCAAGTCACAACGGGGATGTGTGTGAATATCTTAAGCTGATAAAAAAATTTGGACATTACCAGACACGATGCTTTGATGACAGTATCATGATCAAAACCGGGGAAGTCCTCAGGGGAGGCCCCTTGGAGAACGGAATACAGTACATCGATGAAGACTTGGTTGCCTTCATGTTGCTTCTCCGACCCTTTGTCCCTCTTGTGCTCCTTTAACCATCCTACAAAGATGTTGTCCATTTCTTCCCCTGCTATCTTCATTTCTTTCTCGTATCCTCCCAAGTCAAAACGATCCGTAAATGGAATGAAATCTGAAGCCACAAAGGCACCCAATAACTCCAAGAATTTCCTTACTGCATTTTGAAATCGGACCCCTTCCTCATCATTGATTAAAAACCTTTTTCCTGAAATGACCCTAAGTACAACATTTAGTACCAAATTCCCAAACCATTGTGTCATATCCACCTTCACCATATCTGAACCTTCATTCTCTTTGTTCTTTACCCAAAGCTCATAAATATCTTTCATAGAGGCTCTAAGTTCTGATACTCGAACATGTCCAAGCATCTCAACTCTTCGCTGAGAGAGAACCTCAAGCGTTATGATCTTACGCACTTGTCGCCAGTAATCTCCATATCGGGCGAGACCAATCATGGCATAGTTATAGCCCATGATCTCGACTGCCTTTGATTTGGGTCGACTTGCAAACACCTTATCATTTGTGGTATAACACTCTTTAACTATCTCCTTGCTACTCACCACCAAAGCTTGGTGAAAACCAAGCTTGATGGTGAAGATAGGGCCATATTTGTCTGCCAAGTCACCTAAAACTTGTTGAGGTGGTTTAGATCCTCCTAGAAGGTGAAGGTGTCCGATTATAGGCCACGCACCTTTTGCTCTAGGCGGTGCGTTGTTCTTTAATCTGTTTACCTTCTTTTTGTTCAAGATTTGTAGCAGGAAAGCTATTACAATAACAAAACCGATGGCTGCAACAGTTGGTGAATTTGAGAGATGGAACTCCATATGTGCCAACAAAATTATGAGTGATTATAGAGATCCAAGACAAGATACTGCAATATATATATTGAGGATATGATCTTTTTTTGAAATATTAAAGATACTAAAAAGGAGATACATGGAGTATAGGCTGATAATTTGCTACTGCTAAGTTATTTATATTATCAACATAGTCAATATTTAAGTATTGTTTATATTATTGCCCAGTTTCGCACATAGAAAACTACAAAGTGGTTTTCCCTATTATTAACTTATATCATTTCGAGATCTCCATGTTATTGTCATATTCATCTATATATAGTTATATACCACCTCAAATAATATGCCTGTATGTCATCTAGCTTGATATGGAAGGTAGCTCAGGTCATTTACAAAGGTTCTAGTTACTTCTAACTAAATGTAGAACAACTATGGATCAAGATCATATCATGTACTACGTAACTAGTATATGATAAGTCATGTTAATCAACTTTACTCACTCATGTTTTCTTTTCATTTTTTTTTTTTTTTTTTTTTTTTTTTTTTTTTTTTTTTCCTTCTTCTTCTTTCTGGCCATCACCGATAATAGATGGGCCAAGGCAGGGGCAAAACCATGCTGGGTCTTAGGGTTCACAAAGTTCTGTAAAAGATCTCGACTTTTCCCAAATGCATCCTATTCATAAAATTGTTTCTAGCTAGTTTTGTTTTTTCTTAAAATACACCTAGTAAATCTTAGTCCTCCGTCCATGAGCATAAGGGCATTTTGAATCTAATATCAGTAAAGTCTTTATAATTGACTTGTTTATTTGAAATTTGATGCAAGCTCTCATCAATTAATTTATTTAATTGTGATTTAACCAAAGACCAAAGAGATGTCAAGTTAAAATTTAATATGGATCAAGTTGTGCGGAGTTCACACTCGTATAAGTTATTATGATTTCTAGCACACTCGTATAAGTTACATATGATGGTTATCTATCAAATTGTGTGAATATTCATGAAATGGTGTATTTTTTTTATTATTTATTTTTTTTTTAATCAAGAGTCATAACTTTTCCTACCATGGAGATTAAAAACATATTTTGGTCTTTCATATGAAGAAATTCATATCAACAACAAATTTTCTGTGTTTTGCTATTTTTCTTTTGCTTAAAATTTGAATATTCGTTCTTATCTTATCTCTATACAAATTTATTGTAACACATAGCAATTAATAGGATAAAAATATTGTATAAAAAAAGTGAACTTTTACACAATTAAAGAATTATCAAGTAATCTTTGATTATCAAGACCCTGATACCAACGTAATGTCACAACGTTGATGTGCTAACTCTATATAGGCTACTTAAACAACCCCTTAGCTAGCAGAACCAATAACCGTAAAGAGCAACGAATAACCACATTTGTTGTTGGTTCAACTTCAATTGTTCCGAACTTCAAAGCCTTATATATTTCAAAGTTTGTGCAAGTAAATTGTAAAAACCCGATTTGAAGTAGAAGTTTTATATTACGCCGGACAAAGAGGCAAGGAACTTCATTTCAACATTAGGTAATAATTCGTCCATCTTTGGAATTATAACAGTATTTGTTATTGCAATTTAACGGTTCATGATCCATAGTTGATTGAAGTGCAAGTACATAAGTTTCTTCAATTCTTACATTCTAAAAAGTTATTTGACATGTATGTACAAAGTTAATCTCAAGCTCCAAAATTTACCATTTAATGTCACAAAATGATCAAACTCTACTTACATACCTTGATCGTTGCTTACGGTAATCATAACAATGACTATCATTTTACATCCTTGAACTAGAACCATGTAAGCCATTGGATGAAGGGGAACTCGATGTACTTACCCATTGATCCTCCGTCTGATTGAGTAAATTGTTTCTATCATTTGTTGAATTCATGCTATCAAACAAACCTATTTTATCTGATTCATTGTTCTTGACCTCCTTAATCATCTCCTTCTCATTAACAATAGATAGCGACGAGTAATTAGATCCATCCAATGACAGCGTAGTATTCTCTTCTCCAGAAATCCTAATTTGCTCCAACTCTGCCGCCACTTCGGTCATAGTAGGTCTCATTTCACTATGAAAGGCAAGGCATTTGAATGCCACTTCAGCAACCTTATGTATCGAGGAAATAGTCCATGCGTCTTTGTTAGGCTCAAGGGAAGGATCAATTATCTCATCAAGACAATTCTTTTTTATCCTATCAATGGCTAATGATGCCAAAGTGATCTCATTATGTGGTCGAGAAAAATCCAAGGCTTTAAAAGCCGTTATAATCTCAATTAACACAACTCCAAAGCTATATACATCACTTTTATCAGATAGATGAAAGTTTTGATGATATTCTGGATCTAGGTATCCCGGCGTACCTTGTGGAGCAGTTGAAACATGTGATGACTCCATTATTCCCAATCTAGAAAGGCCAAAATCCGCTACTTTTGTTTTGAAACTATAATCTAGCAATATATTGCTTGACTTCACATCTCTATGATAGATTGGGGGATCCAAATTTGAGTGTAGATAAGCAATAGCTTGAGCGGTTTCAGTGGCAATTGTAAGGCGAATGGGCCATGGAAGCCCGTTACCTCTCTCTTTATGTAAATGTTGCGATAATGTCCCATTTGGCATGAACTCATAAACTAGTATTTGATCATCTTTATCGACAGAACATCCTAATAAGCGAACAAGGTTTGGGTGGCTTACTGATGAAAGAAGTTTGATCTCGTTCATGACTTGATCAATGTTGTCACCTTCAGCTCGGTGTTTTATACGTTTAATGGCTACCCATTCTCCATTGTGGAGCTTGCCAGAGTATACAGTGCCATAAGCTCCTGTTCCTAGTCTTTGTTTCTCGGAAAAACTATTCGTGGCTTTTTCGATCTCTTTGTAAGTGTAAATGGGAATTGTGATGCCTTTGGCTTCATAAAACTGTCTGTTTACTCTACTTCGACATCTTGAGATAGTACGTCGACGAACAAAGCATATTATCAAGCCTATGCATATAAGCAGTGAAGCTCCAACAACAACAGCTGAAAAAAGTGACAATTGAAATTGGTTTTATATTCAAGTTTTTGATATATATTGATAGTAAAAGTAAAATAACATCAAATTAGAAAAGGTAAAAATTAAATTACCTCCAACTAGAACACCAACTCTACCACTCCCTCCACAATGACCAGAGAAATATCTTGAAGGATTGCAACTAGAATGGTCTGTTATTTTTATTATCAAGTATTAGATATTAGATATAACAGTCTTATAAAAATAACACTATAAGCTAGCTAATGGTGTTTTGGAAAACTGGTAAACAACAAAATGTAGTCTACTTGAGTATTCACAAAGTTTATAATAACAAAAATAAATAGCAATATAATGTCGATGTTATAAGAAATTGCTTTATAAATCAGTCGCATGCATGATAATATGTGATGGCGAAATTCTTCTAAAAATGGTTATTAGTTACAATTTGATATCTTAGAGTATATATATTATAAATTTTTTTCATATAACAAGTCCTGCTTTTAGAAATTTTGTTGGAATAAGAAGCCATCACTTGTCAAATTAATAATATTGATGTTAGGAGAGATAAATGAAATTTTATTTATTCAGATAACAATGTTAATGTATTGTGCAATAATCATTTAAGAAGGACAAAATAATAATAATAATAATAATAATAATAATAATAATAATAATAATAATAATAATAATAATAATAATAATAATAATAATAATAATAATAATAATAATAATAATAATAATAATAATAATAATAATAAATAAATAAATAAATAAATAAAATAAATAAATAAATAGGGGTATCCTGGCAACTTTATATAAGATTTGATTCAAACAAGTTAAATTTAACCACGCGTTACAAGTGGATAAAAATTAAGCAATAATAAGTATTTTTAGTTTCAAATAATTGGCAAACTCCCGTTGGGTTAGGTAATATAAGCACTTTTTAGCCACTGTCTTCTAGTTCAAAATTTTAATTTTATTATTATTAAAGCAACTATAATAGAAGAACCTCGAATACCTTTTTGTTTTTGCCACGCCCTATTTTTCATTAACTCTAACCTATCAAAAACTAGCATATTCAGTGCACAAACCTTTTACAAAAGCTTTTCTTGATAAAAATTGATATCAAAATTGGAAGCAAAAATGAAGTCTTGTATAAAATAAAAAATATACAACAAGATCCAACCACTTGAGATTTGCCAAGCTATTGCTTCAAGTGATTTAAAAAATGCAACGCTAAAAAGCTTTTAAAAGACTCATTGTAATAGTGAAAAACTTTTGTTCAAACGCTCCACTAAAGATACTCTTAAGAAAAGCAAATTCGGAATTTTTTGTAATGATCAATTTGGTTGACACTCCTTTTTTAAGACCATAATTAATTTCTATATTACCAAACACCAGCAAGAACTTAAATTACAATGACGCTAAACAACATGCCACCTAAACGACGGTATAAATTACGACTGAATTACGAAAATGAACAATTCACACATTCAAAAATAAAACTCTCACCAAGAAAACCCAACAAACACATGACCATTAAAAGGCAATCACTCATTAGAGAGAACAAAAATACCACCACCAAAACCTCCAACAAAATAATTATGGTGGCACAACCGTTCCATGTGACAACAAGGCAGACTATTTGAATTGGTTGACAAAATTATACGCGTTACATTGAATAGATATCTATTTAGGCTCTAGCTAGGCCTTCATCTACTGTCATGAATCTTCTTTGTAAAGATATCATGTGACAACAAGTTCATCTACTGTCATGAACAAAAATACCACCACCAAAACCTCCAACAAAATAATTATGGTGGCACAACCGTTCCATGTGACAACAAGGCAGACTATTTGAATTGGTTGACAAAATTATACGCGTTACATTGAATAGATATCTATTTAGGCTCTAGCTAGGCCTTCATCTACTGTCATGAATCTTCTTTGTAAATGTTTATAATAGTGTTAAGCCATCGTATATAATCAATTCATAAACCTTATTTTTTTTTTGTTATATACCTTTCTCTATCATGTATAAATTTCTTAAAAATTTATAAAATTCTCACTAAACACAAATGCATTAAATTTAGAAGAGGTTAAAGATGTTAAACTTTTTTATTCCACATAACTCACATAAGTATGGAACGTATTTCCACTATGGTTAACAAAATGATAAATCTCTTCATATTTTCTTAGACCTTTTTTCATAAAAGAGATGATTTGCACACTTCACAAAATGTTTAAGACACTCTAATTAATTGTATTTGGACATTTATATACCCACAAAGTTGAAAATATAAGGGTAACTATGAAGGTATAAATATCCAAACATAATAAATTAAAGTGTCTCAATCATTTTGTGGGGTGTGCAAATCACATTCCTTTTCATAAACAACCATAGTGAATGCTCTTAGAGCCTAACCATTAGTAATTAATGTTAGTTGATTGGCACAAATTTGTTTTTTATTTACACACTTTAGTGACGTATAATAAATGTGCAGATTAATGCTTATGATATAAGATAATCAAAGTTGAGAGTATGTGAATCACATCCGTAAGGCTGGGCACAGTGGTGACCTTGGATAACCTATTTTTTCGGCTGTTACGTTAGATTTCTCTTTCTGAAAACCAGACATGATCCAAGTGTCACAGGATTTACTTTTGGAAACTTTTGGTAGTTTTAAAATTGGTTGTGGTGCCAACCGATAGTCACATTTATGCGGGAAGAAGTATAAAGGTGTTGTTAAGTATAAGGTAGCAGGTTTTAATACACTAGATGCTCCCTAAAAATTCAGAAATTTAGTAATCTTTTGCAATAACACGAATAATGATGAAATGATCGTGTTTTAATTTTGTATAAACTCTAAAGGAAAAAAAAAATAGGTTCATGACTTTTAAAACCCTTGCTATTATCTAATTACAAGGGGGGTCAGATGTTTGATATTTGGAAGTATATACTCATTTGTTAAAGAAAGCACGCCTGTTTTGACTTAGACTTTAATTATTAGCCCTTAATGTGGTCGTTGGCGACATAAAATATGATATTTTTACTTTTTAGGTTGTCATTCAACGATGAAGTTCATTTAGTTGTTTTCTAGTAACTCGGTAGATAATATTCAGAAAAATCTCATTGGTTTGTGACACAGAGATGGGTCAACATGACAACTATCAGAATTAAACGCCATCTGTTTTAATAGTATCTCATATTGTGTGATAGAAGCTTTTTAAAAGTTAACCAAATAGTTGTAGGTAAATCCTACTTAAAAATGTAAAATAGATTTGCGATAAATATTGTCAAATAGTTACAATTGTTTAAAAAAAAAAAAAAAAAAAATACAAGAAATATACGTGACCAAATACTTTATCCTCCATAATTCAACTCCGAGAATAAAAAAATTGGTCTTTCTACATTTTGGTAATTAAATTGTTTATTATTATCAAATCGTCATACGTAACCAGAGATTATACTGTAATAATTATATGCTAGAGGAATCTGAAATTACGTATAATGTTTACTTGTTAATTATATAGTAGTACGAATATAGGGGACAGTAGCATATAAAATTCAAACATTCTAGCGATATTCAAAGATATTTTAATAAGCCCACTTTGTTGATATTTTCATTCAAATATTACGACTTTAGACTTTCCCTTTTATAGTTGTCGTTGGAATTTTAATTTAGGGTAAGTTTAATATAGAAGAGGCACTTTATTTTGGATACCTTTATTTTGGTGCATAGACAAATTCCCATCATTCATCTATTTTGATCTAATGGTTGGGATAAATCTAAGATTAAATATGAAAACCTAAGTCCATGTTTTTTTTCTTTCTTTTTCTTTCTATTTTTTATAATTCTTTTGAGTAAATTACATGGTTGGTCCCTGTGGTTTGTATAAAGTAACAACTTTCGTCCTTATCTTTTAAAAGTTGCATGGTTAGTCCCTAAGTACGTAAACAAATAACACCACGGGTCCCTTGGTTTAACTGGTGTTAACTAGGTTAGTTAAAATTTACAAGTTAGCCCCCTTTGGTTAAATAGCGTTGCATCGTTAATCCTTTGGTTAAATAGCGCCGCATCGTTAATCCTTTGGTTAAATAACGCTGCATCGTTAATCCTTTTAATGTTTTCGCCCGTTTTTGTCCGTTTTTTTTACGTTTTCGCCCGCTTTTGTCCGTTTTTATTTGTTTTCGCCCGTTTTTGTCCGTTTTTTACGTTTTCGCCCGTTTTTGTCGGTTTTTTTTTTTGTTTTCGCCCGTTTTTTTTTACGTTTTCGCCCGTTTTTGTCCGTTTTTTTTTGTTTTCGCCCGTTTTTGTCCGTTTTTTTTTACGTTTTCACCCGCTTTTGTCCGTTTTTTTTTGTTTTCGCCCGCTTTTGTCCGTTTTTTTTACGTTTTCGCCCGTTTTTGTCCATTTTTTTTTTTGTTTTCGCCCGTTTTTTTTTACGTTTTCGCACGTTTTTGTCCGTGTTTTTTTGTTTTCGCCCGTTTTGTCCGTGTTTTTACGTTTTCGCCCCGTTTTTGTCCGCTTTTTTTTTGTTTTCGCCCGTTTTTGTCCGTTTTTTTTTTACGTTTTCGCACGTTTTTGTCATTTTTTTTTGTTTTCGCCCGTTTTTTTTACGTTTTCGCACGTTTTTGTCTGTTTTTTTGTTTTCGCCCGTTTTGTCCGTTTTTTTACGTTTTCGCCCGTTTTTGTCCGCTTTTTTTTTGTTTTCGCCCGTTTTTGTCCGTTTTTTTTTACGTTTTCGCACATTTTTGTCCGTTTTTTTATTTCGCCCGTTTTTGTCCCTTTTTTTTCGTTTTCATCCGTTTTCCGCCCGATTTTGTCTATTTTTTTACGGACAAAAAATTCAATAAAACATAATTTTGAATTTTTTTTTAAATAATCATCGAAAAACATATTTTCGAAAAAAAATTTTGGGTAAAAAGAACGGACAAAACGTAAAAAGAACGGACAAAAAGAAAGGACAAAACGTAAAAAGAACGGAAAAAAAAATTTGGGTAAAAAAGGTACAAAAAGAGGAGAAAACGTAAAAAGAACGGACAAAAAGAAAGGACAAAATGTAAAAAGAACGGAAAAAAAATTTTGGGTAAAAAAAGGTACAAAAAGAGGAGAAAACGTAAAAAGAACGGAAAAAAACGGGCCAAAACGTAAAAAAAAGGGACAAAAACAGGAGAAAACGTTAAAAAAAGGACAAAAAAGGGCGAAAACGAAAAAATGGACAAAAATCGGCGAAAATGTAAGAAAACGGGCGAAAACGTAAAAAAATGGACAAAAACGGACGAAAACGTAAAAAAAAACAGACAAAAACGGGCGAAAACATAAAAAAAAAACGGACAAAAACGGGCGAAAACAAAAAAAAACGGACAAAAACGTGCGAAAACGTAAAAAAAACGGACAAAAAACGGGCGAAAACAAACAAAAACGGGCGAAAACGGGAAAAAAAAACGGACAAAAACGGGGCGAAAACAAAAAAAAACGGACAAAAGCGGGCGAAAACGTAAAAAAACGGACAAAACGGGCGAAAACAAAAAAACACGGACAAAAACGTGCGAAAACGTAAAAAAAAAGACAAAAACGGGCGAAAACAAAAAAAAGGGACAAAAACGGGCGAAAACGTAAAAAACATGGTCAAAAACGGGCGAAAACAAAAAAAAAGGGACAAAAACGGGCGAAAACGTAAAAAAAAACGGACAAAAACGGGCGAAAACAAAAGAAAACGGACAAAAGTGGGCGAAAACGTAAAAAAAAGGGACAAAAACGGGCGAAAACGTTAAAAGGATTAACGATGCAGCGCTATTTAACCAAAGGATTAACGATGCAGCGCTATTTAACCCAAGGATTAACGATGCAGCGCTATTTAACCAAAGGGGGCTAACCTGTAAATTTTAACTAACCTAGTTAACACCAGTTAAACCAAGGGACCCGTGGTGTTATTTGTTTACGTACTTAGGGACTAACCATGCAACTTTTAAAAGATAGGGACGAAAATTATTACTTTATACAAACCACAGGGACCAACCATGTAATTTACTGAATTCTTTTTTTTTTTCTTTCTTTCTTTCTTTCTTTTTGGTTTTTTTTATCACGCATATTTTTTTCTTCTTTTTTTGTTTTTTTCTTTATTATTTTTTTGTTTGTCTTTTTTCACGCTACTCTTTTTTATTATTTTTTTTTCTAAATCACTTTCCCCCCCCCTTTTTTGTCTTTTTTTTTCTAACAAATGATTTTTTTCGTAATACACGTTTTTTTCGCTTTCATACGTTTTCGTCCGTTTTCATACGTTTTTGTCTGTTTTCGTACGTTTTCGCCCGTTTTCATATATTTTCGTCCATTTTCATACGTTTCTCGTCCGCTTTCTTACGTTTTCCCCCGTTCACGTCTGTTTTCATACTTTTTCATCTGTTTTCTTACATTTTCGTTCGTTCTCATACATTTTCGTCCGTATTCAAACGTTTTCGTTCTTTTTAATACGTTTCGTCCGTTTTCTTTTGTTTTGTCCATTTTTCATACGTCTTCGTCTGTTTTCAGACGTGTTTTTACGCTTTCATACATTTTCATCCATTTTCATACGTATTCGTTCGTTTTCTTACGTTTTCGTTCGTTTCCTTACGTTTTTATTCGTTTTCATACGTTTTCATCCGTTTCCTTTTGTTTTCGTCCAGTTTTCAAACGTTTTTGTCCTTTTCATACGTGTTTTTATAATTTCATATGTTTTCTTCAGTTTTCATACATTTTCATTCGTTTTCGTTCATTTTTAATTGTTTTCTGCGATTTCTAGATGTTTTCATATGTTTCTAAATATCGCAAGTGATATTCTGAATATCACAATTTATATTCTGAATATCACAAGTGATATTCTAAACATCATAAGTTATATTCTGAATATCACAAGTGATATTCTGTGATATTCAGAATATCACAAGTGATTTTTTGTGATATGCAGAATATCACAAGTGATACTATTATTTCCACAAATGATATTCTGGATATCATAAGTAATATTCGTCCATTTTTCTTACGTATTCGTCCTTTTTCAGAAGTGTTTTTACACTTTCATACGTTTTCATCCGTTTTCATACATATTCGTTCGTTTTCTTACGTTTTCGTTCATTTTCCTCCATTTTCGTCCGTTTTCTTTTGTTTTCATCTAGTTTTCAAACATTTTCATCATTTTCATACATTTTTTTTTATAATTTCATACGTTTCTTCCGTTTTCATACATTTTCATTCGTTTTCGTTCATTTTTAATTGTTTTGTGCCATTCCTAGATCTTTTCTACCATTTCGAGACGTTTTCATATGTTTCTAAATATCGCAAGTGATAATCTGAATATCACAAGTTATATTATGAATATCACAAGTGATATTCTGTGATATTCTAAAAGAATATCACGAGTGATATTCTGAATATCACAAGTGATTTTCTGTGATATGCAGAATATCACAAGTGATACTATGATTACCACAAATGATATTCTGGATATCATAAGTAATATTCTTCCATTTTTCTTATGTTTTCGTCCTTTTTCAGACGTGTTTTTACGCTTTCATACGTCCGTTTTCATACATATTCATTCGTTTTCTTACGTTTTCTTTCGTTTTCATATATTTTCGTCCGTTTTCTTTCGTTTTCATCTAGTTTTCAAACATTTTCATCCTTTTCATACATGTTTTTACACTTTCATACGTTTTTATATATTTTCGTCCGTTTTTTCATTCGTTTTCAACCGTTTTTAAAGGGTTTTTTTTTGCCATTTTCAAACATTTTCATATGTTTCTAAATATCACAAGTGATATTCTGAATATCAATAGTTATATTCTGAAAATCACAAGTGATATTCTGTGATATTCTAAACATCACAAGTTATATTCAGAATATCACGAGTGATATTCTGAATATCACAAGTGATTTTCTGTGATATGCAGAATATCACAAGTGATACTATGATTACTACAAATAATATTCTGGATATCATAAGTAATATTCGTCCATTTGTCAAATTCAGAAAATCACTTGTGATACTTTGAATATCACAGAATATTACTTATAATATCTAGAATATCATTTGTGGTACTCATAGTATCACTTGTGATATTCTGTATATCATAGAAAATCACTTGCGATATTAAGAATATCACTTGTGATATTCAAAATATAACTTGTGATATTTAGAATATCACAGAATATCACTTGTGATATTCAGAATATAATTTGTGATATTTAGAATATCACTTGTGATACCTTGAATATCACATAATATTACTTATAATATCCAGAATATCATTTGTGGTACTCATAATATCACTTGTGATATTCTGCATATCATAGAAAATCACTTGTGATATTCAGAATGATATTCAGAATATAACTTGTGATATTTAGAATATCACAGAATATCACTTGTGATATTCAAAATGTAATTTGTGATATTTAGAATATCACTTGTGATATTTTGAAACATATGAAAACGTCTGAAAATTGCCAAAAACATTTAAAAATGGACGAAAACGTAAAAAAAACGAATGAAAATGTATGAAAACGGAAGAAAACGTATGAAAGTGTAAAAACATGTATGAAAAAGACAAAAACGTTTGAAAAATGGACGAAAACGTATTAAAACGAACGAAAACATAAGAAAATGGACGAATATGTATGAAAACGGACGGAAACGTATGAAATTGTAAAAACACGTCTGAAAACGGACGAAAACGAAAGAAAACGGATTAAAACGTATTAAAACAAATGAAAACGTATGAAAACCGACGAAAACGTATGAAAACGAACGAAAATGTAAGAAAACATATGAAAACGTATCAAAACAGACGGTAACGGGCAAAACGTAAGAAAGCGGACAAAAACGCACAAAAGGTATGAAAACGGACGAAACGTAAGAAAACGGGCGAAAATATATGAAAACGGGCGAAAATGTACGAAAACGGGCGAAAACGTAAGAAAACAAATAAAAACGTATGAAAACAAACGAAAACGTATGAAAACAGACGAAAATGAATAAAAACGAAAAAAAAATGTTTATTAGGAAAAAAAAGTGAATTAGAAGAAGAAAAAAAGTAAAAAGAAAAAGGATAAAAGAAAAAAGAAAAAAATAAACGCGAAAAAAAAGACAACAAAAAAGAAAAAAAGAAAAAAAAAGCCAATGAAGCGTGAAAAAAAAAAGACAAAAAAAAGAAGAAAGAAAAAAAGAAAGAAAAAAATAAAAAGACAAAGAAAAAGGGGAAAAAACATGGACTTATGTTTTCTTATTTAATCTTAGGTTAATCTCACCATTAGATCAAACTAGATGGATGGTGAGGATTAGTTTATTGGTATACACCAAAATAAGAGTATGCATTTAAATTTTCCTCGTAGAACGTATATATAGACAAATCGTAAGGAAATAGTACTTGAGTGACACAGAGAGAAACAGTCACTAGAAATTAAAACTGTAACTAGCAACTAATCCGTATGTCATTATAAGTTATTACGTATGACCTACATTGTAACTAAGGGTGAGCATGGTCCAAAAACCGGACGGACCGGCCAAGACCGGACCGGACCGAAGACCGAGAACCGGAAAACCCATAGACCGAGACCGGACCGAATGTGGTCGGTCCGGTCTCGGTCCGGTTCGGTCCGGTCCGGTCTTCGGTCGGTCCGGTCCAATTAGGCATATTTTGGCACGTTTTTTCGGGTTTTTGGTCGGTCCGGACCGGACCGTACCGGACCGACCGGACCGAGGACCGAATTAGCCAAAATGCCTAGACCGAGGACCGGACCGAATGTGGTCGGTCCGGTCGGTTTTGTCGGTCAGTCCGGTCCGTTTGCTCACCCTTAATTGTAACTAGTAACTATGTCACTGAAAGTTATTACATGGTAACTGTGACAAAATCTGATTGTAAAGTGTAAACATTGTAATACGCCAAAAGTTATTACATATTTTGCTGTAACACTTTTGTTTAATATTGGAATATATTTTGCTGGCATTCACGAATACTTTCTGTCCTCATACCGTTTGTTAATACTATAATTAAATTTGCTTACTTATCTCATGGTAATCTTTTTTTCTCCAAATATTTAGGATATGATCATGGTAAGTTAAATATATTTTAACAACGTCATGGACAAAAACTTAAAAGTAATTCTTAGACAAACATTTATCCTTGATTCCAAGAAAACGTGACATTATTAATTAATCTAATACATGTTTACTAAATTAAAAAATTATATATAATCAATCATGCTTATAGAACAAAATATTCCGGTTAACAAAGTGACATACCTTTAACTATCCGGCAACCAGAGCTAGCTTTATATCCATCACCATCGAACCCGTTTCGACACGTACACCGATATCCATCGCTCCCACTAGGCGAAACGATTTTCGTGCAATTAGCATTATTAGAACAATCACAACTACCTTTTAACCACCACCCTAATCTCACCATTTGTATATCTAATGATACAGCAGGACTATTATCACCAATCATCTCTGAAGCAACAGCCGAAAACAAAAATCGACATCCTAACCTAGTAACATTCCCATAATCAAGAAACATAGCACTATGATTACCATCACTAGAATAACAACTAACGTTCCCGAAACTACCTTGTCCGTTAGTACAGTTAACGATTTCTAAATTTGTACGTAGCATGGTTGCTGGTATCATGCATGTCTTCACTTGCTCCGTACAGTTTTGCATGAGGATCGCGTTGTTTGACGTTGGCGCGTAGTAGTCACTGTATAGGTGACTTAGCGCGTCGACAGCGCGTCCACATTTGGCGGGGAGGCTTACTAGTAAATTGTTAGGGTTGATTTGTTGGATAGGGAATTCTCCTATTAAAACTTCGCCGTTAGAGGTGCAGTTTAAGGGGATTTCGCAGTTGGAAGAGAACCCGAATGGGTATGGGACTTGGTTGAGTTGGCTACCAGGACATGACTGGTTGCAGATTAACGGTTTTTGAGATATAATTAAAGGTAATATTGTTGTCAAGAGTATGATGAAAGTATGTAATTTGGTCATGACTTTTAAATGATCATGGAATTTAGAAGCTAGAAAGGAATTGGTATGGGGGTAATGGAGAGTTGAAAAATGGAATGCAAGTGGGAAGCAAGCTTGAACATTAAGTTTAATTATTATTTTGTCTAAATGTCTTGATATGCTTTTTATCTGCCAATATAATATATGTTTATTGAATAATTGGTTGATTTAAATATGATACGGAAAAGGATTTGCAGATAAGGGAGAAAGTGAAATGACCTCTGTTATTTCGCTGAATAATTAGCGAAAACGTGAACATAAAGAGAGTAACGATGCTTACTTAGCAAGGTAATCTGATGAAAAATTAAAAGATCTAGTTGTTTAAAATACTGTATAATTCTTTTTTTGTTTAAAATACTGTATGATGATCTACAACTAATAGATTTTTTATACTTTCTTTTCAAATGATATTGTGTGTTCGTTCCAAAAAATATGATATTGTGTGTAAGTAAGAACTTTAATTTATGTCATGTACGAACATAGATTAAATGTGAAAGCCATGCATGAGCTTAATTTACACCAACTATGTGCAGCACATGAATAACAACCTACTCATTTATATGAAATTGTCCCATGACTATCAGACCGTTGTACCCACTCAATTTATTTTGCGATTTAAAACATATATGGTTGATTCTATAACAAATCAATTTTGGAGCTTTAAAGTTATTTTACAACTTTACATACAGAACATGTTTGTTAATCAATTGGTAATACTGATAACAACATGATACTACTATTAACAAATGATGATTTTACACATAAGAAATCACATGCTTGTCAACATTATACTAAAAATTCGGCAAAGCTAGTTGTAGCTGCAAACTAAGCGCGCTAAGCTGCAATGGCTAACAAGGTGATCAGCAATTATATCAAAGTTTCATGTTCCTTATATATCAATACGTACAATACGTAGTTAAAATAAGCTAGAAGAAAATATATGGTGGATGCATCATTGCTTATTATTTTTTTACTAGCAGATATAAAGAGAAAATAATTAAACTCTAGTCTTATTTAAAAATTTGTGAAATAAATAATGTTGTTTAGTGACAATACAATCTACTAATTATTTAATACTCAATTACAATTAAACTAACAAACTTTCTACAAGTTAAACCCGTAAATAAAAATAAGTACAAAAATACACAAGCAAACAAATAGATTATCGTTACTATTATGCTATACAAGGGTAAACGACGATAACGATAGTGAAATACAATGTACGTGTGATGAGATAGGCGCAAGTCAACTAGGTGGGTGTGAACGTGCCACATTGGTTTGAAATTTAAGATCCTCGTCCTCGCGACTTTTAACCTCCTAAAACATCAGTCTTGCACGCAATCACAAAATTAACATTTTTTTTCTTTTTCTTTTTAATACATTAATTAGAAGCTTTTGTAAAAAAGTGTTTTAACTTATATAAGAAGTACTGAACATTTTGATACGTTAGGAACTTACAATTTTAAACATCAATACATAACGCATGAATGTTTATACGCGAAATTAGCATCCATGTTAAAAATCATAATGCATTGAAAGACCGGAAGCGGGACATGTAAGTCCACCTAGTATTACACGCTACAAATGCATAAAGGTTGCAAATGGTTCTCAAATACTGAGGCTTTTGGAGGTGACTCAAGTCGTAGCCAAAGGTCTAAAACGTTGTCGCAAAAGGCTGTGGCGATCATATGTGTATGGTCGCCAAAACATCATTAGTGTAGGTTCCCTGCTAAAAGTTTTCACGACGAAAGTCAAAGTCCTTTAGCAACGAAATGTGATGCCCAAAGAAATTGCCAATCAAAGAATAAGTGGGGCCCATCAACTAACGACTCATCGCTGAAAGTAATTTCTTAAATAATCAAAAAACAAATATTTAAATTATTAATTAATTATATGAATATACATATAATATAAATTATTAAAATAATAAAGATTTATGGAGAGGTTCACACTTTTAGCGATGACACACGCCGTCACTAAAATTCCATACAAGATAAGTGACATTCACTCTTAGCGATGACACAAAAATAGTTTGCAAGTAAAAAAAACTGCAGAAACCACAACATTTTCATTTTTTTTCGGCAAAAAATCTACGAAAATCTCTACCAGGAAACTACCCAAAACAATGATGCAAAATTATAAAATTCACACATCCGTTTATTCATTCCAAAAACATACGAAGTCATAGTTATAAAAAATAACGATACAAGCTAATACTAACTTGTCCATGCAAATAACAAAATGATGTCTATACAAATACCATAACAAATTCAATCATCATATGCATCATCATAATCACCACCGTCACCAACACCACCATTACTACCATCATTACCTACATTCTCGCTAGAGCGGGGAGCAAACACTTGGGAGAAATTATTAGGGTCGGGAGAAAACACTTGGGGAGAGGACAATACACTTAGGGAGGGGACTATACATTTGGGGAGGGGATAATACACTTGTGAAAAACCTGCTTGTTGACTGTTAAAGAAAGTCAAAAAGTTGTGAAAGGCTTTTTTGGTATGTTCAGCTGCCTTTCTAGCCACGTTAGCTTCTCACGCCACCCTATTTTGTTCCTCTCGCAACAACCAATTATTTTTCCTCATCATTTCATCAACTTAGGCATGGGTGTATGATATCACCCTTGGGCATTGTGAGGTCCTGCTAAAACTCGAGCCCATATCCAATAACTTCCTACCCCTACCAGCTATATGTCGACGATTTTTTACTTTGCCAGACTTCAACGAGAATTTCGTCATCTGTCATGAAAAGGCAGGTTTTGGAAGCGACATCATATTCCTTGGTTTTCATCAGTCGTTGTGTAGTTCAAACAAAACAAGAAAGTTAATAATAAAACAATGACGAAATAGTGTCAGGTAATTGGTGCAACAGTTACCAAATTACCCGTGATGCATCATCAAGGGTGTTTGGTAATTGGTGCAGCATTTACCAACCACCCCTGTTGCAACATCAAGAGTGTTTGGTAAGTGTTGCACTAATTACCAAACAATCGTACTGTTACGGTAGGGGGTGTTTGGTAATTAGTGCACCATCTATAGGCACAAATACATGATGAGTACGTGTGTTAGGAAAAAGAAACTTATATAGTTCGTATCGGCAATAGGATCGTCAAAGCGGCCACCATGCGTATGCTAACGCTTGTAATGCTTAACAAGGTCTTCAAAATGCTAGTGGTCAACGAACTATATATAACAAATATAAAACAAATTAATATCGACTCATCCAACACCTTCAAACTAGTACCAAAAATAAAAATTATAAAGTGTTTACATATTTATGTCGTCCAGCTGTGAAAGATTTCGATCCTTAATAGTACAACACTTCAGTCTTGGATTGGTTTTGAGAATTGATGTCCAATCTATGCTGATGAGCAGGTTCGACCCATTGGTCGACCAACTTCTGTCATTGTTCATCTATTTTAGCTTCTTTCTGTTGCTTCCTCTACCGTCTTACAAGTAAACAATTTATTCTTGGACTTGTCATGGTTGTCCCAATATCGTGTCACGAGATTGTTTTTCATGCCCAGGTGTACCATTCTCCAACTATTTTTCCTGTCTGAGGATCTACAATAACTTAATTCTGTAAGCGGGGCGTCAGGTTGAAATGGTCCTGCAAATAAACATACACATTTAAATAAGCACACACATCTAAATAGTCGATAACAATAAAAATAAATAAATAAACAAGCTTGACGTTTTTTCTAGGAATTATGTGAAAACTTCACCCATGAGTCATAATTTGGGGAAGTTTCCTTACCAGCACCCCTAATAGATTACTGAAGTGCTTTGCAAAGTTGCCTACGTGTCTATATGTATGTTGATCATCCTGCTCGAACTCAATCTCTAACACCTTCACTTTGTTTCTTTTGATGGAGTCCTTTAGTGCCTTATTTTTTATTGGCCCACGATTAGTAGGTTTTTAGGAACTGATGCGGCGGTTGCAACACCAAAGTTTTACAACCCACTAGGCAGTGTACTTAACGGTTGTAGTTTAGTATAGATAAGACCCGAGGAAGATCTTTCTATAGGGGAATAGTAAGGTAGGATCGATATGTATATCAGTTTGATATAAAGAAGGAAAGAGATTCTTTTGGGTATTTTATGTTTATTGGAAAGCAAGTAAATTATCAGAGTTTGAGAGCTTGTTTTAAACTAATATTTAACCTAAATTGCAAGAAAATTAAATAACGAGTAATGTAAATTGGTGGTGTAAATCAATGGGAGGTAAAGGCGTATTTACCTAGGGTGCACTAATCTTTGCTAAATATCCGATTCTACCCATTGATTGTCACTTCCTGACTAATCGAATGCTTGGGATTCCTATGTAACAGTTCTAACTAATAACATGTGATGGCCAGGCTTTGTAGCTAATTGCTAGAGGGACAGAAATTAGACCGGGCGTTATAGCTAGTTACTATATTACTAACAAGAGGGACGTGCGAACTAAATGCACAAGTTATCCACGTATCTAGCTTGCATTTTCGGTTGATTATCGAGAGAGACGGATTTTAATTAGCTTTCGTAATTAATCACAAGAATCACAAATACACAATCAATCAAGAAATCAATAGGAAGCAAAAATTATATGAACTAAGCAAGTTTCATGCAAACCTTAAGTAAATACTAAGTTTTCTAGCCTAGCATAGGTTGCATAGCAATTGGAGAACAAACACAAGACATAATCAAACAAACAATGATAAAAAAAAATTGATTGATTAATCAAATAACTTATCTCTTCAATACACATGAGCTCTTGAGGCTAAAAGCTCTGAAAAAGACTTGAGAATCGTCTAGGGTTTGTCTCCCACAATTCCACATGAAAATATAAAACAATGCAAGAGTATATATATATAGTTTTTATGTTTGTGACGACGTCACCTTATAGTTGTGGACGGCTTCACCTTATAGTTGTAACGCCGTCAGCTCGTCGATCGAATTAGGGTTTATTTTCCACCGCCTATGTGTGTCGGTGTCAGGTTCAATCGGCGACGGCGTCATTATAGAGTTGTGACGGCGTCACGATACCCATCTCCACATACTAACCCGTCGCAAGTCGATTTTAGATAGCACTTTCTGGGCATTTCTAGTGACGGTGTCACAGAGCCGGTCACAAAATTGTTAATAAAAATAATTTATTTAATCTAAAATAACTATCATTTAATTATTATTTAATTTATTTCTAATAAAAATAATTTTTTATCTGAAATAAGTATTATTTAGTATATATATAGTTTTAGCGATGACTTGTGTTGGCGCCTATAAGTTTTTGGCGGGCTAGACTATTGTTAGAAGAGAATAATCGAAAAAGAAACTCAAAAACTAAAATAGATATACTTTTAACAACGGCATGTGTCTTCGCTAAAAGTGTGAGGCCCACAGTCAAGCGTAAACCAAAACATCTCATTGAAAGTCCAAGTCAAACTTTGAAGTTTTGTCATTTTATGAGTCGTCGCTAAACGTGGATCATCACCAAAAATGGCCCGTCGCTAAAAAATGCTATATGTACTTCAACTTTTTATAACCTGAAAACTTTTTTTCAAAAATCAAGGTCTAAAACTTAATAGATTCGATCAAAAACACATTGTAATGATCTTTGTTTGCCGAATATTTTAAAAAATGATTAATTTCATATATCACCCTACTTTCATGGTTAATTTCATATATACCCAAAGTGCAAATATTGAATGCATAATGTACAATATTTTTAATGCATGTTTGGGTATATATAAAATTTCTAACAAAAAAGAGAGGAGATATAAAATTGCCCTTTTAAGAAAGTCTGAAAAAACGTGCAAAAATAAATCGAACTCATAATTCATACTGTAATTCATAAACCAGACAACCAATACGTTGCAAGATTCCGTGTTTGGCCCATTCATTATATTATTGGGCCTTTTATATATAGGGTTGAAATACGTTGATTCGTTTGATGGGTTTCAACATGAGCTCATGGTCAGTTTTCTATGCCCGATGGTACTATGGTAGTATGGTTGTTAAGCTGGTTTTATGAATCTTCGATAATAAGGTATTTTATTGCAGTTAAGCACATTTGTTATTTTTGTTAAGTTTTTAAGATACTAATTTATCTCTCAAACTTACAAACCACAAGCCACAGAATGCTTTCTGAAGCATATCTCTAGACGACCCTATGATAACTATTCCATAATATGAAAGTATTGAATTTTTTGCGTGTCGATGGTGTCTACAATATCATAAAGCAAAAGATACGTAATAGTGTTTTATGATTCGACCCTAAAGCTTAGCGTACATTGGTTTATATTATTACATATATCATCATTCGATGTAAATAGTATATTCTTTTATTGGTTAAACAATCTTTATTTCGAAAAGTCATTCATGTAATATTAATAGAAATCCGGTTATGACAATCACGTGTAAGATAAATAAAGTTGGCTTACGTTTATTTATTTTTCAAAAAGATATAACCTTAATTACTTCGTATACGTAATTAAAAAAGTAGACGTGCATGTGCATGTACTTTAGTAAACCACTTAAATTTTAACGGATATATGGGAACGTACTCATCAAAAGTTTAAGTTATTATACATTTTATTTCATTAACGTGATCATCCAAATTAAATCATAAGTAGACAGTCTTTTTCATAGGGAGTATAAGATATGGGAAATGATTTGCACACTCTAAAATTTTATTGGGACACTCCACTGTGTGCAACAGACAGTTGTACATTAAATATAGGATGCTTTAATTACTTGTATAATGGAGTGTCCCAATAAGATTTGGAAGTGTGCCAATCACCTCCCATAAGATATGCACACGGCACACATATTTGATAATTTACGTTAGGCCGCAGGTTGCCTTGATTATTGAATAACTTAACTTGAGTAAAAGTTACAGTAATTCGTAATGTATATAATTTTAACAAGGTTCCTTTTGTGTACATACATTTGGTGGGGCACTGAAAACAATTCACGAAAGTTACATGTTGATGTGATCATATTGATGTAACCATTCACATGCATTGTACGAAATTTGCATCATTATCAAATAAAATTCAAGTGACATCATATTGGTGTAGGATAAGTTAATTTAGTTGTATATTGAAAATATTACTAACTTATAATCCCTCTTTTAATGTAGTACTCACTCCGTCCCATAAAAACTGTCCAGTTTGACTTTTTAGAGTCAAACTGGTTTAACTTTGATCTTAAATATTTTTTATGTGTTATATAATACTTGATGAAAAATTATACGAATGAAAAACACACTTAAAACTCAATTCATTCATATATTTTTCATCAAGTATTATATAATACCCACAAAAATAGATAAGGTCAAAGTTGAACCAGTTTGACTTTGAAAAGTCAAACTGGACAGTTTTTATGGGACGGAGGTAGTATTATTTTCCATATTTTTTTCTCAATTAATTGTCTACTACTAATTGTCTACTACTAACAGTAAAAGCTTAAATGTTTAAAAGCTTAAATGTTTAAGTTTTTCGTATTACCGTTAATCTAGTTATATATTTACACAATTACATGAAAACACAACTGTAAAACAGTAAAACTGTTTTTTCCCCCAAACTTCAAAGCAACAATAAATGCAAATCTTCAAACAGATATCTGCGCGTTGCAGCAGTGATTACCTTGCAATAATAATTTTTGACGAACAATATTTCTATTGCAACAACGTACAAACGTAGATAAGGATGATGAAGTTGATACGTTGTTGTCTGCATTGCTAACTCTTTTGATGATGAAGTGTTTGGATTATGATTTTAACAATAAATTCGTAGCTTGTTTGATTTGTACTATGTGCATATTAATTGTAATTTTGAGAAAGGGGATATTAAAGAATAACATTATTTAAAGGGATAATACCTTTAAAAAATAACATACTAGTCCAAAAATACTCTTCTGTGTATCGAACAAAATTTTTTTTGCTTATATAGGTACTGAACTTTCATTTTTGGACTTTTTAAAGTATTTTTTGAGATACTTTTTGACGTTTTTGCCGATCAAATTATTAAAAATACAGTAGCAAAAATGTCACAAAAGTACCTCAAAAATTCCAAAATATAAAGTTTAGTACCTCAAAAATCTAAAATTGAAAGTTCAGTACTTGAATAAGCAAAAAATTGTTCGATACCCAGAATAGTATATTTGGACAAGTCTGATGCTTTATATAGTTATATCTCTTAATTAAATGTGTTGAAATATTTGTACCATATGCTTTATAACATGTATTGTTTAAAGTAAAGTTTAGGAGAGAAATAAATGTTTGTACCATGTACCTTTCAAAAAAAAAATGTTTGTACCATGTGTTATATAAATTAAGATTTGATGTGCATTTAATGGAGAGAAGTGTCTTCCTCCATTATAAGATAGTAAGATTTGTGCTTTTCGATGGACAATAACTAGAATGAATGTGTAGTATATATAATTGTGGATCATTGCTAACGCTTCTTACAATATCCTCATACTAATTCTCCTACACACACAACAATATTATATATATATTTTTTCCACTTATTCTTTCTTTGCATCTAAACTGTCAATTTTGACACTTGTCAGAATCATGTGAGTAGGATGATAAGTAGGAGATTTTGGTAGGAAGATTTAACATTTCTCTTTTGGTAAACTCATATTAAAAGGCCAATGCTTTTTCTGTTCACCACTATCAAATCAGTGGTACTTTAGCTTTTTCTTTTCAGAATTACACTTCAACCATAATTTATTAATGTTGACTGCAATGGTGACCATAATTTAAAAAAAATAATAATAAAAAAAAAATTCAATTAAAATTAAAACAACATTACAGTAATAATTCAACTAAAGTAAAAACATTACGATAAAAATTAAAACAAATAGTATAAATTGTAGCGCTCTTTGATTTGTTGCTTCAAGGCCAAACAACTCTCTAGTGCTTTCCTTGTCAAATACTGATATGATGAAGTGTAGTACATGATGTCTTTCTCTATTTTTTTTTTTTTTTCATTTATACTGTTCACGTTGAAACTGAAGTTGTTGTCTCTAGTGTGCAAGCCTCTGATCTTCAATTTCCCGTTGTTGAGCAAGCCGCTTTTCTTTCATTCTTTCTTCCTTTTCTAGCTTTAGTTTCTCTAATCCAATTTTTGCTCCTTTATTTTCAAATATGAAGCTGAAGATTCATGCTTTTGCGTAAATAATGGGGGACGCGAAATCTGACCATTTATTGTGCAACGTCTCATAAAGAGCAAGATCAACAGCAACTGAGACTGATCCTTGCAAATGAGCAGCGGAGGCTAATGCTTTTTTATTTGCCTTGTCCGGTTCCATAGGCCGAACCTTAAAAACTTCTACATCCTCTGAATCACTTGCTCCGTCTTTAAGATTCAAACGAAAATGCGCTGAGTCACCTGGTTCGTATGAGGTGCTTTCTGATGTTTTAGATTTTTTTGGAACCACTTGATTTTGATTTTAAAAATGTAGCATTTCTACCTATTGCCATTTGGGGTGCTCCTTCAAAATCTTTCAGCACTCAACCAGTGTGAAGGGCGCACCGTAAGCAGCACGATACTCTCTATGTGCTAAATCCATATAGTCCGCTTCAGATGCACCACTCTTTGGCCTCGATTTTATGGAACTGTAAATCACAAAAAATTGAGAAACTTTAGTACGAAGCCTACCTTTTCATTTGGAGTTGCAGCCTTCGTATGAACGTTTCTCCTCCTTCAATTCATTCACAAGGTATGCAGTTACATCCGTCCAAAACCCATTAGCCTTTCTAGCATTTCTTTTACCGCTACTTTCGGACACATCTACCAAAGCTTTACTGATGCGTGGGAATTGCACCAGGCTTTACCTCTCGAGGGATCTCGAGAAGCTCACAACCCCTACCAGGCAGTGTACCTGATCGTTGTAGTATAGTATAGTGACAAGTACTGGGGGATTGATCGTTCAACTCAGGAATAGTGTCGCTAGGATTAGAAAGCCTAAAAACTAGGTCTAGAGGTGAGGGATGATTCTTTTTGTATTTTTATATTTTTATAAAAGCAATTAAAATCTCGGGTTTTGGAAGAGTGAGCGGAATTAGTTGCTAATCAACTAACCCAATAACTAAAGATGCAATCAAAATAAAATAACAAAAACGTAAATGAAGCTAATTAAACTAGTGGTGTGAACAATAAATGGGAGAATTGTGTTTACTTAGATTTCACTACTCCCTAGATATCTTTTACAGGTTAATTGTTTCTTAAGCCTAACATCGAAATCATTCATCCATTACAACTATAAACAAGCAATCAACCTATAATCAACATCTAGGTTTCATTACATCTAAGCAAACACACAAGAGATCTAGCCTAGCATGTTAAAATCAAGACAAGCGTAAGATATGTTCAAACAACACATAGACATATTGAATGAATTGAAAGGATACTTATCTTAATTGAACATGAAAGGTTTCAAGGGGTGAAAACCCTTGAAAATACTGTAAAAGTCGTGCTAGGGTTTATTCAAGTCGACCCTAAAATTCTCCTCTCTCATGAATGAAAATTACAAAGACTATATATAGATTTCCTAAGGTGACGGCGTCAAGAAGAAAATTCTGACGCCGTCAACCCACCGCCCATAATAAAATTGGATTGCCTAAATCCAGATCTGACGCCGTCAAGAGCTTTGTTCCTCTGGGCCGTCATGTGTTAAGGGGCCGTGACGGCCTTGGTGACGCCGTCACGCCCTAGTGCAAAAGTGTTCTGGACCGTCATGGACTCCATACTCTTCACCTCTTGTTTTTCCTCTTGACGCCGTCATTAAAAAACTTGTGACGCCGTCAGGTACTGTTCCCAGCAAGGAAAATTAAGACTTTGCCGTTTTCTTCACTTTTATGCTCCAAAAACGTCCAAAATGTTTCCTTTTCCAGAATTCACTCCAAAAGTACCTAAAATCACAAAAGGACCGATTTAGGGTAATATTTGATCAAATAAATTCAATTCCGGGCTTAAATGACCCCCTAAAAACGGATCAATTTTCGCCTCATCATATACCCTTACACTTGAGATTTGCTTGTCCTCAAGCAAATGCGCTTTTATTCTAATCAAAATACAAGTTAGGGGTCATTTAATACTAATATAAAAGTAATTACAACAAATAATCGTTCCACTAAAGACCAAAGACAAGCACGGAGGTCATACACTGGCACCTCACAAATAGTGTTTAGATACTCACATCTCTCGGGTGTAATAAAGTATATATCACAATATGGAAATGGAAAACATCTCTCACTACCTGTCATAGCAAAATAGATTACCATAGGCTTGGGAAAGGATCAAACCTCCACCACATGGCGTAAGCACGTATGATAAACTATCAAAGAGGTCTTTTAAAGGGTTATAACGTTAGGTGTAGGGATATGAAATACACGGTTTTGTTGGATAAAGGCAATCTTTACTGGTGGCGAGTTAATAATCTTGGTTAATTACATGTACAATATGGCGTTGCTAAGCCAAGAATAGACTCGACTTAAGCTAATAAATGAAAAATAACAAAAACATAACATAAAATAAACATAGAATGAAACGGGATGGTAGTCCGTATGTTTTTTTTTTTTTTTTTTTTTGCATACACTTTTACCCTACCATCCAAAATAATACATAATAGGGAATGAACATTCCCCTTACACTTGAATTTTTACATACTTTACAATGAACTAATCTAATGACTCGAATTAAGATAATCAAAACACTTGGAGTACTTTTAAGATTAATGCACATATGGGGGTAATAAAATGATGTTCTTCCCCATTACTCCATAACATTAGTACTTTACCCATGAGTCCCAATCGTCCCAAAACAATATGTACAAGGATATGACTCGACTTAGCAACCATGTAATCAATTAGATAATTAACTAAGGGTTTAACAAATAACAATAATGCACTAAAGATGAGTGCATACACGGAAGGCTAAGGCGATTTGGGTGTACATTTAAGTGGGGTGTAACAAATTCTTCCTTTAAGTAAGATGTTTAAAGTTAGAAACGAAAAGATAAGCTCGGAGGGGTGTACTAGGGGTTTCGTGTACTAAAAATGAGTACAACGCTAAGGTGTGGGAAAAATTAGTTGACTTTACTAGCCAAGTAATATGACTTAAATGGTCAAGTAATTATGATACGGGTTTAAACACAAGGGTGATCCTAATGCCTCTTATCATGTAGTAAATCCTACTACACGAATGTAGTCTCACTAGCGGTCTCGGGATGCATCACTAATGCAAGTTCTAGAATATAAATGCTACCGGTACACTCATAAGCACTAATAGTGAATGCTTTTCCTATCAAATCTAAAGGTGAACCTCACATATTTGGGTGGAAAATTTTTCTGAATGGTACGGTTTTGTGCTAGTCATACGACTCCTATCCATGAGACGCTTGCTAAGGCTAAAGTTTCACTCCTAAATGTTGTAAAAAAATTTAAATTTGGCGCTAAAATTACACTAACAAGTATTTCTCATAGTTTTATTACACACCTACCATCAAACAAACAAACTCAAGTGAAAGTGTATCCTATAAGGTATCGTCATTTACCCTCCCCTTACACTTAGGATGAACATTGTCCCCAATGTTCAATTAAAGAATGTAAAAGTAAAATAGGTAAAAGAATGAAATCAAATACTCCCCTGATTCGCTCGGTATGGATAGTGTGGTAACAAGGTTAGATCTTCCTCCAAGAAAATGAACAATCAAAGCTTCCCTTCCAGAATATAAATCATCTTCTTGTCAAACATAACCTGTTAAACCTGAGAAAACAAACAAGGCAACCTCGCGTAAAATCAGCGGCAATCTATATATGCTAACAAATCCTAGAAAGCGAGGTAAGATATAATGCTTGTGGAATGAATGTTTGCAGATTTCCTGGAGTTTATAAAACTAAAGATTTAACAAAAACTTTAAGACTCCGTTAGAAAAACAAAACTAGCAAAATTTCCAGAATTTTACACCTGACGCCGTCAGAAGTGATATGCAGAAATTCTTACATTAAGTTTCCGGAAAATTTCTGGAAAACTTATGTCCTACTTCCTGGAAAATCCTGCAAAACATCATTATGACTCGATACAAGCATTTGACACTAACAAATACGAATATACATGTTTATTTAATATTGTGGAGAATCATGATCAATTTTGTTTCTTAAAAACATATTTGGGGTTTCCCCTTACACTTATCTTTTGCGAAATACATTTGGATGAAGTTAAGACTAAGCCAAATGACAAAATAAAGTATTTTCACCATTTAAGTTTTGAAACATGATCTACCAACAATAAAAATAAGGCATGCATACGGAAACAAATAACAATCAAACAAATAAAAATCACATAAATTGAAAAAATGAAACCAAAAGCAACCCATAATATTAAAATCCAACATGAAAAAATAAAAATTATCTAGGGCTAACAGAGGCCATTCCCTAAACTATTACAATGAAAATTGTTTCAAATTACACAACCATGAATAAATTGTGTGGAAAACTAGAAGGGGAGTTGAATAGTTTACCGATTAAAATCTTTTTAACTTGTTTAGTTAGCTTTGAAACTTTCCGTTTGATCAAAGATATATACACAAACACAATATATAACATGCAAGTAAAAGAAAGAAACGATCAAACCACAACACGAGTATTTATCGTGGTTCGGCTACAAAGACTCTTTTTCCTTGCCCTACGTCCACGCCCCGAGTATCCAACTCGAGAGTTTCTTTCACTAGTCAACAAGCTCCTTTCACCGGCGGAGAAAACCTTACACGTCGCTTATACTTTTACCGACACTAAGCTAGATGTCGAGTTCTTTACCAAGGGTACAACCACTCCCGTTAGTTCTTTTACAAGGGTACAACTACTCCCGATACACTTTGTATTTTGAGGACTAAAATACTAACCGATCACTACTGAAAATACACAATCAAATGAAGTGTAAACTACACAAGTCTACACAATGCTAAGCTAACAAGTCTTGCAATGTTGTGTTGAATACTTGTTACTTTTAATGAGCTCGTGAATCTCTTTGCTACAAAAAGAAACTTCACATATGAAATGTTAAAAAGTTAGATGAAAGAGTGAATATGTGTGTGTAAAATATGATGTAGAGTGATAAGCCAAAATTCAACTTGTGGCTTGGTATTTATAGCAAAACCTTCTGCAGGTCTGGCGGATCAGGCGGACCCCTCAGAAGGGCTCCGCCCGTGTATCCCCAGGGTACCGCCAGGCTTGCAGTTGGTTTTGCAATAAATCTTGCAAACCAAACAAAGTCATGTCTCATTACTCCTTGCAAACCAAACAATGTCACATCTCATAATATCAAGTCAAACACTAAACTTGCAAGCAACAACTTAGTAAGTCAAACACATTTCTTTCTATAAATGTATAATGACAAAGCTTGCCATAAATGTGATGTGACAATTCTATTTTACGAAATAAAAAGTGTTGTGTTTTATGAAATGTAAAATGTAGCAAAAGTCTAGTTTATGCAAGTCTTTAAAACTAAGATTATGTTTTACTTAGAAACTAAAGTTTACATTTGTCATTAACAAAACTTAGCGAAGATCGTAAAATATAAATAACGTTTTTAGGCGATATTTGTATTAACAATCTCCCCATTTTTGTTGATGACAAAACATAAACTTTGTTTTTTAGTAACTCACAAAATCTTGGTTTTTAAGACTTAAAAAAAAATAATATTAAACTTGTTTTACTTAAGTTATGAAAATTATATTAAGTTTTGAAAGTTTAATTTATTTCTCCCCCTTTTTGTCGAAACAAAAAGTAGAGTAGCGAAGCAGAAAATGTACTTGCTCCCCCTTGCTTGTTACTCCCCCTAAAAGGAGTGCCAAGATGGGAAACATGGATTTTGATCCTACAAAAAAAATGGTTAGTTGATGATATATATAACCAAGCTTGTAGTTACCACACACATTGCAACCACAATGACAACACAAAAATGATCAACCAACAATGCACGAAAGTAAGTAGAAAGAAATAGCATTCCAAGTAAAATTTTGACTTTTAAAAGTCAAAGGACAAGAAATGGGAAATTTTCTTCTACTTCTAAAAACTTAAAAAATAACCAAGAAAGAAAAATAAAAGCCTAGTTTCCTAAATTGGGGCAAACGGCCTCCAAAGGTTGTCTAGGATTTGTTTGGGTGGGAAAGAGCATCCAAACGTTCTATGACGTGTTGGAATGCAAACCGGGTTTCATCTTGGAGTTGGTGAAGCAACATTTTGATGCTTGCACCCATTTGCTCACAATTTGAGCAAACATGGGGATGAGTGGGTGGAAATGGGTTGGTTTTGGTTTCTTGGTTTGAGGGTTGGTTGGTTTGTGGTTCTTGGGTGGATGATGGGTTTGGTATTGAGTCAAGAAAGGTGGTTTGAAATTCCATTGCTTGATGGAGGTGGTTCTCAGCCATGCTTTGTATATCCTCATATGAAGGAAAGAAAGATTCAAAGGCTTGGGCTTGAGAATGTGGTGGAGTTGGGTGATCATGGTTTTCAAAGTTTGGTTCTCCATAAAGAGGACCATGGATGTCATTGTAGATGGGGTGAAACAACAATGGTTTGGGTTGATGGTATACTTGTTGTGGTGGTTGGGTGTGGTTAAAAAACTCATTTTGGTCAAGAATTGACCTTGGTGAAAAAGATGGTGGTTGTGAAGGTCTTGATGGAAGATCATTTAGATCTTGGACAAAAGGGTGTGGTGATGTGGGAGGAGACCCAAATAACTCCATAGGTTCAATTTTGGGTAATGGTGATGGTGATGAAGCTTTGGATGGTTGGGTTGGAGCACTTGGTGGAGTTGGGTCAATGGGTGATTTAGTAGGTGGTGGAGTGAGCTCATTTGGTTCATTGGGTGATGGAGATGCAAGGTTCAAAAAGTGTTCATTTTTTATAGGTGAGGTGAATTCATCCGAAGATAAGGAGCTTAGGTTAATCGATTGGTTAGACCATAGTGGTTTTACACTTATCCGGGCGGTTCTCCGGATGGGTCGTGATGGTTGACTTGGTCATGGTTAAAATGGTTTTAAAGTTCAGAAATTGTGATGAAGAATGTGTGATTTGGAAGTGTTTAGGGTGGCTTAATTTATAGTGTTGAAGGATTGTGGAAAGGAGTGTTTGGATTTGATGTTAGTCCATACAAAAATAGAGGTTCCTAATGATTTGGAAAACTAATTGTGGGTTGTCATATCATAGAAGTCAATCCAATGAAAATGGTGAAGTGAGAAGACAAGTTTTGCACTAAATGCTTAGTGGTTTTGGTAGATTTGTTGAAGTATAAATCTCAGGGATTTCAAGGAACCTTTAGAAGGGTTCCTTCCTTTATGTGTGAAGGGTCCTTGGGTTGTTATGGCTATTTTTGAAATTTGGCAGGAAATGGTTTTGGTTAAGTTTATGGAAGGAGAAGTACCCTATTATGCTAAACACATTGCAGGAAATGGGTCTCTATATAAAAGGATTGGATTTTGGTGTTTGGATGTTGAAATGTTGAAAACAAAAACAAAAACAAAAATTCTGCAGGCAACTGGCGGAACCCTCAGAATACATTGGCGGAACCCATTTGAGGGTACCGTCTGGTCCGTTGGGCCATTTCTGGGATTTCCAGAAAATACACTGGCGGAACCCAATTTTGGGTACCGCCAGATCCGCCAGAGCTCAAAAATTAGGCAGTCCGCGTTTTTGACCCGCGAGACGATTTTCAAAATCAAAAAGATAAGGTATTTCTAGTTAGGCAATGCAAAAATTAGACACGTAAACACACATTTCATAGGACTTTTACCTTGAGGTCGAGAATTTCACTATACTTAGTGAAAATATGATAAACTTGTAAATTTGACAACTTGCCAAGAGTTGTCTACCTGCATTAAAGTTAGATACTACATGTTCCAAATTGTATCAAACATTGTACTAACACACAAATACATCACAAATATTGTTTAAACGACCAAATTAGTTCAAATATCACCTAATGCCAAACACTCCTACACACCCACACTCATTGACGGTCAATCTTGTTCTTGAGCTTTCCAAGTTATCTTCCAAGATTCTTAAACATCCCCTTTGTTTGCTTGAACTCCTCCGACTCATTAGGAATAACCGGAAGTTGGGATAGGTATTCGAGAGGTGGGAGCCTAGAGTTTGGCAAATTGTCATCTTCACTCATTGAGGAAGACGAAGATGAGGTAGGAGGATGTGGACGTTTTCCTTGGGCTTTGTACACTCTCTTATCACTTAGTGGGACAAAGGTGTGTGGAATGAGAGAGTAGTTAAGGCGAAGACCGTTTGGAGTTGGTGGAATGGGTGAGATGAACCTAAAGAGACGGGTCAAGAGCATTCCATACGGCATAGCCGTTGTGCCATGCACGGGAATGTCGGCCATTCTCTTGGCCATGTAGTAGGCAAGGTTGAAAGGTTGCCTAACGGACAAGGAGTAGAGCATGTAGCAAAGGCAAAGGTTGATATGATCTTTGTTTCCTATTGTGCTAATTACATTGGCTCTAAGGACTTCCTCCCATTTCTTGAATTGAGGCTTAAGTTCATTCATCTTCATTCCATATGGGTCCTTTTCGATCTCATTTCCCGAACGGGTTCTCCTAGTGTTGGTGGTCCTAACAAAGAGGTGGTCACGAAGTACATCTTTTGAGACAAGGGGTGTGTCATAAGGATGGATACGGTCTTGGAGGTTGTCAAGAGTTGAGAGGGAGTGCAAGTCGGAATAGAGGCAAGTACCACGGTTTGGGACACCTAGGATTTGAGCAAACTCCTCAAGAGTGAAGGAGTATTGATGACCACTAACCCTAAAGTTGATAGACATTTGACCATAATCATCCGTGGAGAGGACGGAGGATGCATAGAATTCTAGAATGAATCTAGGACAAATAGGCTCGTCAATATTCAAAAGACACTCAAAGTTGATTGTGGCAAATTCGGCGTAAAGGTTTGTGCCTTCTAGAAAAGACGGGTCAATGGTTCTACCCTCATGGACATAGTGTTTTTCTAAGGCTTTGAAAACGTTGACTTGGTTTGGGGTAAGGCCTTAGGTTTTGTGGTGTTTTGGTAGGTACTTAATGGTGTCCTTGTGGTCGTAGTGAGTTAGAGGAGGCATGATGATTCCTAGAACAACAAAATTTCACATTTTAGTTTAAGTAAACTATTATTATAATGTGGATGTTCTAGTGTGTGCCTATATGAAAACAATGTGGAGGTGCGGTTATCTTGACTCATTTTGATGCTTCAAAATCGTTTTATAATGCAAGTTTTGTTATAAAACAAAAGATAACCCAAACGCTCCTAGTTCAATGTAGCTTCGTTTGAGTGTACCCGAAAATACATATTGGTTATGTATTCCCTTTAGCATTCAAGAGACATTATGCAAGTGATGTTTTAAACATAACATTTTGATTTTGTATTCTCGATGTGAGACGAAAAAATATTTGTCCTACTTGTGAGAAATTTTTGGAAGAATTTGACATGGGGTGTTTTAGCAAACATGTTTGTACTAATTTAGAATGCAATTCCTAACTATGGGGAACATGATTAGTTTTGTTAAACACCTAATCTTATGCAGGAGTTTCTCAAGTTAATGCATAACCCCAAGTTTTTGTTTTTGTGCAAAAAATAGAATTCCTAGACTCAGATCAGGATTGTAATCAAGTTTAGAATACTTACAATGATGATTGATTTGCAATGTAAATGAATGGAAGACCAAGAATTCGTAGGTATGGATGGATGGTAAAGTGAATAGTAGCAGTTTGGAAGTGGTGGTATGAGATAATGGGTGCTTGGTTTAATATAAACAAAGATTTTGGTTCTGCAGGTCGGCGGATACGGCGGACCCCCGGAATGGGTTCCGCCCGTTATGTCTGAGGGTTCCGCCGACCCTGCTGAGCAAAATAGTTATGGATTTGTTTTGATTTTTGTGATTTTTGTCTAATGTCCAGAACTATAATGTAGGTTCCATGAGTACTAAGCCTAGCCTAAGAAGGTTAAAAGGTTCACGTTTAAGGGGTTTTGTAAGAATGTCGGCTATGTTGTATTCGGAAGAAACTTTCTCAATTGAGATATTTCCTTTTTGAACGTTGTCACGAAGGAAATGATGACGGATTTTAATATGTTTGGTACGAGCATGTTGAACCGGGTTTTTGCTAAGATCAATGGCACCTTTGTTGTCACAAAGAATTGTGATGTCGTTGAGTTGAATTCCGTAGTTGACAAGAGCTTGTTGACATGCCTTTCTGGCCGAAACGTACTCGACTTCCGTTGTTGAGATGGCAAGAGCCGTTTGCTTCTTAGAGAACCATGAGGTGAGACAATGTCCAACAAAAGTACAAATACCACTTGTACTTTTTCTATCGACATAGTCACCGGCATGATCCGAGTCGGCATACACTATGGTGTCTATTCCCATTCCTTTGGGATACCATAAACCTAAATGTGTAGTGCCCTTAATATACCTAAAAATCCTTTTAACGGCTTCGAGATGGGTAGTCTTAGGATCTTCTTGAAAACGAGCACTGATCAGTGCTAAACAGTCAGATAATATTAACCAAGTTTATATGGTCAACAAGTCAAAAACAGCTTACACTAATGCTCCGTGGAGTACAAGGTATCCGCGGGTCGTTAATCCCAACGAGGTATGAAATCTGTAATAAAACGGAATTTGGGAACGGGTGATTATGAACAGGAATAGGTGAGAATGGTTTATGTTACTAATTTAAATAATGAACAGTTTAAATAATACACTTAAACAGTTATGTGAACTAAAAACGTTTACAACTTAAAAACTTTCGTCTACGTACGGGGAAAAAGGTAAGTTTTAATGAAAATTAAACTACAGGGGGTAAAAATGAAAATTCTACAAACTTAAACTTAAAAGAAAATTTAAAATGAAAAGAAAATTATTTTTTAGATTATTTTATTATTTAATATTAATTATTTAAATAAAAACTATTTAACTATTTAATTAAACCTAATTTAAATCAAACTAAAAATGATAAGGACTATAAATTAAACTAAAAACTTAACAAAACTATTTTCTAAACTTTTAAATGAACTTGAAGAAAGTATTAAAAATTAAAAATAAATATTTTTGTCTTTTTATGATCTTCTTTTAATTAAATACTAATTATATTAACTAAACTATTTAATCTATTTTAAATTAATAATAATACTAAAATGACTTGGAAAATTATAGAAAAAATTATAAAACTAATTAACCATCACGGGAATCTTAAAAATTATAAAAAGTTTATTTTATATATTTTTACACTAGTTTACTAATTATTATTCTAATTATTAATTAATTACCAATTAAACTATTTAAATTATGAAAACTAGTAAATGAACAGTAAAAATTACAAGAAAATTCTAAAATTATTTTATGACTTATAAAAGCTAGGAAAAATATAAAATCTAGGTGTTACCTTATAAAATTTAATTATGCTATTTATAACTTAATTATTGATTAATTATTAATAAAACTAATTTAAATATAATAAATACCAAATGACAAAATAAAAATCTAAGAAATTTATTAAAATTACTTTAACATAAAAGGTAATTAATAAAAATATAAAATTACAACTTACTTAATAAAAATCTAAAAATGAAAATTAAAATTAAATTATATTAAATAGAAACTATCACTTATTTTTATATTGGTTTTTCTTGATTTTTCTTTTACAAATCTATATTATACCTAAAAATAGACAAATTTTGTAAAAACAACTATTTTATAAGCTAATAATAAGCTGTGTGGAAGCTTAATACTACCACAGTTGACTTTGTTTGACCAAAGTAGCAAATAAGCTCAAACTGACTTGTGTAGGGTCCACTTTGGTAAAAGTTAGTTCAAATAAGTTTAATGGACATGCATATGTTAGAAAAAGCACAAAGGATCCACTGGATAAGCCAATAAGCCACAATAAGCTTATGCTTATTGGTTTTCTGAGACAGAAAATGGGACAAAGTTCAAGGCTTATTTCAGGTGGGGTCCATGGGTCTTAAGGTCAAACAAAAGGTCAATTTAGCATCCCTGGTAGGAGGGGGGTTGTAAGAACCAAAAATGGGTTAGTGGGACCCACTATGGTGGCCAGAATTACCCACCAAAGTGGTGGTGGTGGCCTGAGTAACTGGTGCACAGGGGAGGTCTTTCCCCTGCAAGTAACTTTGGAGATATGTGGGACCCACCCTAAAAATCACAAAAATATAGAAAATGGTGGAATCAAGAGTTGAGCTGGGGGGTTACTAATCTTAGAAGTTTCAAGGTCAGAAACCTTATACAAAAATCTACAAAATGATTTGAAATTTGGGAAATTCTGAGATCAAGAACATTTGACTTTTTAATTCTTAAACCTAGGTTGACTTAAGTGAACTTCTAATGATCTATACTGACTAATTAAGTTGTTTTAAGTTAAAAGGAAGTTAATTTAAGCTATACTAACAATTTATACAATGATTTGAGTAGAACTTGAGTCTCAAATCCTAACAGTGACTAATTAGAATGGAATCAAAGATGATTTTGACTATACACTGAATAAGAACTGGTTATAAAGGTTTGTATGACCTAATATTACCTAGTGTAACATGTTGCAAACAGAAACAACAACAATAACATACAACTTAGTGATGCAATCCACTGATCCAAACACACCTTAAATAGACTTGAAAAAGAGATTTCACAGCATAAGATTATGATAGACCAATAAACTAATTTATAACAACTTAATATTATATAATAAGCTAAATTGAGCACTGAAACACAAGCCTTAACAACAAATGCCCAGGATTACAACTTGTGCAAATTTAACAGTGAAAATGAAATATAAAGTACACTTAAATATTATTTAACAAACAATAGAATTTAAACACTATTATGACAAGCAAACACTAAATAGAGAACACAAAGTTAAGCAAATTCAGGTACAAGAACAGTAACATGAGGGTTTGAACAAAAGGCTTACAAATTTCAATCCTGCCAAAAACCAAGAAACCAAGGACCATGAACAATCCTAATGACTTCCACAAGTCTCTAATACCCCATTCCAGTCTGAATTTCAGCTCTGCATCATCTTCTTCTTCATTTCTTTTGTTCTTTTTATATTTTTTATTTAATAACTATTTTTTTTTTATATTTTTGAGTATTTTTTATTTGCTAAGGAGCACTACTTTTTAAACTTCTACTAGCTTATATATGATATTACAGAAGCTTATATAAGCCTATAAGTACAAAACAACAATAATAACTAACATTTAAGCTAATTGAGAATTTTGAAAATTTGAAATTGCATAAACTGAAAAAGTATTGAGAAACTGAAATTAAAACTTGAATTAGATTTAATTAACACTGAGAACACTAAATATATTGTTTGAAAGCTTGAAATTACACTGAAATCATAAAATTAAACTATTCGACATACATAAAATTAAATTAAACTACACACTATCTATTTCTGCTTCTTGTTGCTTTTATGGACTTCCATCTTGATCCATGTGGCTTGCTGAGCATATCCCACCACTTTTTAGCCTTATTACGTATCCAATTGATCATGATTGTTTAAACTCACTTTTGGCGCCAAAAGTGGTTTAGGTGGCCTGGGGTAATTTCAGTGCAATTAATGCACTTTGGAAGGACCTGTGAGGTGTAGGGAACAATTTGGATAGTAGGGGTGAGTTGTTGGTGATGGATGTGATAGTTGCAGGGTGTAGGTGATGGCAGAGGTGTAGGGATGCTATGTGGCCTCTCCTGAGGTAAACCCAAGGGTGGGTTTTGCTTTTGGTGATGACAGGGAGATAGTGAGGTGGTGAGGGTGTAAGGTGGAGGTGGAGGATGAAGTGTAGAAGGGTGAAGCAGGTGGTGATGGGAGGTAGGGGATGAAGGGGGTCAAACGGTCAACCCCCGTTTTATTAAAAGGGTGTGTGTTGGGCTTTGGATATTTTGGGCCTGGGTATTAAAATTGGATCAGATAAATGGTTTGGGTGGGTTTTTATTTGGTATTGGATTTATTAAAAGGTAAGGTTTGGTTTGTAGTTAAAATTAGCCCAAGGACTAAACTTGTAAAATCTGATTTCCAGGGACCAAACCTGAAACTTTTCCAAACTTTATCAAAAGGACCATTCTTGCCATATTTAAATATTATAAGGACCTTTTTATTATTTTTCCAAATTTAAAAGTAACCGGGGACCAATTTTGCCAATTTCCAAATTGCAGGGATTTGTTTTGTAATTTCTTTGAATTTATCATTTAGGGGTCAAATTTATCAAGTTGTGAATTACCAAGGACCCTTTGATGATAAAATTCCATTTTTGAACACTGAGGGGTATTTTCTGTCAATATTGAAACTGCAGGGACCTGTTTTGCCAATTTTGATATTTTGAACTTCCAAGGGTAAAAATTGTTATTCCATGATTCCTGAGGATTGTTTTTGACTTTTCTTTAAAATAAATCATCCAGGGACCATTTCTGTCATTTCTTGAAAGTTCAGGGACTGATTTTGACAATTTGGTAAACTTTGGCCGTTTTTCCCTGTTTTCAGTTCTTTTATGTTTGAAACATATAAAAACACCTTCTAAGGACATTTGTAATATTTTGTGGTGTTTCTAAGTGTTTTTACATGTTTTTGTTGTTCAGATTTGACAGAAATGATGAGTTTTTATGAACTCATCAAGCACATAGACAAACACTAAACATAATGTCGGGTCTACTAGCCGTTAGGTAAAGTAGACTCCCAATCATACCTCTATATTTAGTGCTATCTACGGATTCACTTTCCTCATCCTTGGTGAGTTTAGTTTCTGTGGACATGGGTGTTTTGATTGGTTTCGAATCTTCTAATCCAAATTTCTTAAGCATGTCCTTAATATATTTAGATTGGTTAAAGAAGATACCATCTTCTAGTTGTTTAATTTGGAGTCCTAGGAAAAAGTTGAGTTCTCCCATCATACTCATTTCAAACTCGTCATGCATGATTTTTGAGAAATCCACACATAATTCTTGACAAGTTGATCCGAATATAATGTCATCAACATAGATTTGGACTATGATAATATGTGAATCTTTCTTCTTAGTGAAGAGAGTATTATCAACTAAGCCCATGGTATACTTATGGTCAACTAGGAAGGTTTTAAGTCGATCATACCATGCTTTTGGAGCTTGCTTAAGTCCGTAAAGTGCCTTTTTTAAGTTTGTAAACATGATTTGGTTTTTCAAAATCGATGAAGCCCGGTGGTTGAGCAACATACACTTCTTCATTAATGACTCCGTTTAGAAATGCACTTTTGACGTCCATTTGAAAGAGTGTAAAATTGTGTGCACATGCATACGCAAGTAAGATTCTAATTGACTCGAGCCTAGCAACTGGAGCAAAAGTTTCATCGTAGTCAATGCCTTCTTGTTGGTTATATCCTTGTGCAACTAGCCTAGCTTTGTTTCTAGACACAATTCCATTTTCATCCATTTTATTACGAAATACCCATTTTGTTCCAATTATAGTTTGACTCTTTGGTTGAGGAACTAATGTCCATACATCATTCCTAGCAAATTGGTTTAACTCTTCTTGCATTGCAATTACCCAAGACTCATCTTTAATGGCTTCATTAATATTTTTAGGTTCAATGGTTGACACGAAACAAAAGTAGTTGCTTTCATTTTGAACTTTTGACCTTAGTTAATGTTGCCAATGACACCATCTAATGGATGACTTTTAGATTCGTTGACATTGACAAGTTCTTTGTTTAATAGTTCATCTTCCTTGTCATCACTTAAAATTTCTTGATTTTCTATTGCTTGGCTTTCAACTAAGTCATCATCTACCAAAGGTGATGTCTTAGAGGGAGGTGGACTCTCGTCAAATGTTACGTTCAACGATTCCTCGACTCTTAAGGTTTCTTTGTTCAAAACAATGTATGCTTTACTATTTTGTGAATATCCAAGAAATACACCTTCATAAGACTTTGGGTCAAATTTGGTGAGATAATCCTTGGTGTTAAGAATGAAACATTTACTCCCAAACACTCTAAAGTATCCTAATGTAGGCTTTTTACCTTTATATAGTTCATAAGGAGTTTTATTCAAAAATGGTCTAATTAAGACTCGATTTAAAATGTACGTTGATGTGTCAACGGCATTACAAAAAAACTTTTGTGGAATATTTTGTTCATTAAGCATTGTTCTACTCATCTCTTGCAATGTTCGGTTTTTACGTTCTACTACACCATTAGATTGAGGAGTACGTGGAGCCGAAAAGTTATGAGTTATACCATTATTATCACAAAAGTTTCCAAGTTGAAATTCATTATCAAATTCACGATCGTGATCCGTTCTAATAGACACAATATTAGACCCTACTTGATTTTGAATTTTCTTACTTAGAATTTCAAATTTATCAAAAGCTTCATTTTTACTTTTCAAAAATTTTGTCCAAGTATATCTTGAGTAATCATCAACTATGACCAAAGTGTAGAAGTTACCTCCATAGCTTTGTATAGCGGATGGACCAAATAAATCCATATGCAAAAGTTCTAGACACATAGATGTAGAAACCAAGTTTTTAGCCTTATGGCTATTATGGACTTGTTTACCGACTTTGCAAGCATCACAAAAGTGTTGGTCATATTTCAACTTAGGTAGATTTCGAACTAAGTCTTTGGAGGAGAGGTTTTGAATTAGTCTCATGTTAGCGTGTCCTAAACGTCTATGCCATAAAGTTGAAGATTCATCTAATGAGGTAAGACAAAGTTTGTCTCTAGATGTTGGATCCATCTTCATGATGTATACATTGTTCTTAAGGACACCTTTGGCTATGGTTGTACCATCTTTAAGTATCTTACTTCCGTTTTCACTAAAAAGGACATTATACTTATTACGACAAAGTTGACTAATGTTAAGGAGATTAAAACCTAAGTTATCAACATGAGCTACATCATCTATAAAAAGGGAGTCATGAGAGATTGTACCTTTTCCGATGATTTTGCTCTTAGCTTTACTACCAAACGTAACATTACCTCCGTCACATTTGTGATAAGTAGTGAAGAGGCTTTTGTTACCCGTCATGTGCCTTGAACAACCGCTATCTTTAATCCATTTATCCGGTTCCAAAAAAACTCTGAGGCACACCTATTTTATGAAAAACACTCAAACATTTGGTCCCCAATTTCTCATGGGTCCATTTTGGTTAAGCATACCATTAACTTGTTCCAAGTATGAAAATAGAGCATAAGGGTTCCATGACATGTAATTTGGAGTTTGGTAATGTCTAGGAGTGTTTTGGTTCCAAACATGTTGGTAGTTTGGTCAAGCGTTGAAATTGCTCTTTGGAAAGGGGCGTTTGGGAATTGGAGTCTTAGGTCTTGGTTGAGTTGTCTTAGCTCTAAATTCATTTTTACTAAGTCCTACTCCAGTTTTAAGCACAGGTTTTGTTCCATTTTTGTATGTAACTTTAACAAATTTTGAACGATCGGATGTGGATGGAGTTACTGCTGCAGCAGACCTGGCGGAACCTTCGGGTCCAACGGGCGGAACCCTGGATTGGGTTCCGTTTGATCCGCAGGCTGCTGTAGCAATTTTGTTTGTTTCTTGTGCAATCTTTTCTTGTTTCGTTTGACCCTTTGAAGTTTCTATTTTCGTAAATCCTAGTCTTGTTTTATCAAAGGGTGACTTTTGAAGTTTCATAATTTCATCCGCACAAGAAATGCTCTTATCGAACTTCTTAAACTTTGTGGTTTGTTTTATTAGATCATTTTGAGTAATTTTGAGTTTCTCAACTTCTAGTTTAAGCTCTTCACATGATTTGCAAGATGTGTCAATACCTTTACTCTTTTCTAATCTCTTAGCTTTTTCTTTTAACTCATAAACTTCATTTTCTAAAAACTCCTTTTTAGTTTTCAAAAATTTATTTTTGTTTATGATTTTTAAGCTCAATTCACAAAGTTTGTTGTATTCTTTTTGTAAAGTGTCATCATCAATAGAGGAGTAAGATGAGTCGGAGAATACCTCATTTGAGTTGTGAGCCATGAGAGCAATATCATCATTCTTTGGCTCATCGTCATCTCCTTCATATTCACTCCAAGCACCACCCACAAAAGCTTGTTGAGGTTTGCTCTTGGGTGGTTTTGGACATTCTCCTACAAGATGACTTGTGTCTCCACACCTATAGCATTTTCTTTCAACCTTTCCTTTCCTATCATCACGATCTTTTCGGAAAGTTTTCTTGTCATCTTTAGGTTGCCTTACAAACTTTCCTCTTCTACGAAAGAACTTCTTGAAGTCTCTAACGGCCATAGCATATTCCTCATCATCACTATCCGAAGTAGATTCTTCATCATCACTTGATTGGACTCTAGCTTTCAAGGCAATGGACTTAACTTTTTCTTTCTTGCCTCTAACTAGTTCCGAATCTTTTTCTATTACCATTTCGTAAACTTTGAGGTTTCCAATTAGCTCATCAAGTGACATGCTTGAAATATCTTTGGATTCTTCAATTGCCGTCACTTTTGCTCTCCACTTCGGATGGAGTGCTCTAAGAAATTTCCTGACAAAGTTCTTACTACAAAAAGATTCGTCAAGTGCTTTAAGTGAAGTAATAATAGTATTAAACCTAGCAAAAGCATTATCAATAATCTCATCTTCGGAAATAACAAATTGTTCATATTTTTGAACAAGAAGATCAATTTTGTTATCTTTAACTTGTGAGTTTCCTTGATGAGTGACAATTAAAGATTGCCAAATATCTTTGGCGGTTTTACACAAAAAGACTCTTTCACATTCTTTCTTAGGCAAAGCGTTGTAAAGCATCATTTTAGCTTCATTATTTTTACCAATTAATTTCTTTTGATCATCATCTTTAATGTTAGTAACTACGTTATCACCATCAATGATTATATACCACAAATCTATATCTTTAGATTTCACGTAAGTTTCAAAACAGTTTTTCCAATATATAAAACCATTTGCTTCAAAGAGTGGTGGTCTTTGCATAGATTGCCCTTCTTTGTAATTTTCAAAATCCATGAATCGTTTCAAGTTTTAAAACACAATATATTTTAAAAGCTTGAGTAACGTAGCTCTTGATGCCAATTGTGGAAAACTAGAAGGGGGGTTGAATAGTTTACCGATTAAAATCTTTTTAACTTGTTTAGTTAGCTTTGAAACTTTCCGTTTGATCAAAGATATATACACAAACACAATATATAACATGCAAGTAAAAGAAAGAAACGATCAAACCACAACACGAGTATTTATCGTGGTTCGGCTACAAGGACTCTTTTTCCTTGCCCTACGTCCACGCCCCGAGTATCCAACTCGAGAGTTTCTTTCACTAGTCAACAAGCTCCTTTCACCGGCGGAGAAAACCTTACACGTCGCTTATACTTTTACCGACACTAAGCTAGATGTCGAGTTCTGTACCAAGGGTACAACCACTCCCGTTAGTTCTTTTACAAGGGTACAACTACTCCCGATACACTTTGTATTTTGAGGACTAAAATACTAACCGATCACTACTCAAAATACACAATCAAATGAAGTGTAAACTACACAAGTCTACACAATGCTAAGCTAACAAGTCTTGCAACGTTGTGTTGAATACTTGTTACTTTTAATGAGCTCGTGAATCTCTTTGCTACAAAAAGAAACTTCACATATGAAATGTTAAAAAGTTAGATGAAAGAGTGAATATGTATGTGTAAAATATGATGTAGAGTGATAAGCCAAAATTCAACTTGTGGCTTGGTATTTATAGCAAAACCTTCTGCAGGTCTGGCGGATCAGGCGGACCCCTCAGAAGGGTTCCGCCCGTGTATCCCCAGGGTACCGCCAGGCTTGCAGTTGGTTTTGCAATAAATCTTGCAAACCAAACAAAGTCATGTCTCATTACTCCTTGCAAACCAAACAATGTCACATCTCATAATATCAAGTCAAACACTAAACTTGCAAGCAACAACTTAGTAAGTCAAACACATTTCTTTCCATAAATGTATAATGACAAAACTTGCCATAAATATGATGTGACAATTCTATTTTAAGAAATAAAAAGTGTTGTGTTTTATGAAATGTAAAATGTAGCAAAAGTCTAGTTTATGCAAGTCTTTAAAACTAAGATTATGTTTTACTTAGAAACTAAAGTTTACATTTGTCATTAACAAAACTTAGCGAATATCGTAAAATATAAATAACGTTTTTAGGCGATATTTGTATTAACCCCGTTCCCAATACTATGCCAAAACATGGAACACCTCAATTCGCTCCTCATCGTCTCCCCATTCAACAACCTCTGCATAAAACCCCCCTGAACAGCCTCCTCCTGAGTGTATAAACCTAACCTCCACCCAAACTCAGTAACCGAGCATGATCGAAGCTCTCCCACCAATCTAAAGTAAATGGTGGTGCCTCCCATATCCGTCCTGGCCTCAGCTAAATCAAAGCAAAAAGTCGCAAAGAACTCCCTAACCAACTCACTATAAACTGTCTCCCTCATCCTGAACAATCTCTCCCATTGAGGACCCGTGAATCCATCAGTTTGGATCCTCCCCAAGAAGTCAGCCTCAAGACCTTGGGACCTCAAAAACTCCCAATCAATCACAGCCCCAACATCGATGTGGTGATATAGGAGTTCCGCGTACTTGGTTGTAGCGGCGTTATTATCGAATTCACTCCAACTATGGACCAAGTCCCCATAGTTTACACGTTGGGATCTAGACGAGCTCCCTCGGTGTTGTCGTGATCATTTGCTCATTTTCCTACAAAAAGATAGAGTGGAACGAAAATGGTTAGAATGAGAGTTTTACGAATTCATGTTGTCAGACACATCTGACGCCGTCAGGAGATAAAACCTGACGCCGTCAGATCCAGCAAAAATTCATCCATGCAATTACGAGGGAAAAATCAATTTTGAAACCCTAAATCCATGAACCAAACACTCCTTTATGCAGAAAACATGGGTGGGGGGGTCAAAAAATCCCTGGTGTGAAAGATTTTTCCGCAATTAACTCATGATTCGAATCAACCACCATTACCTAATGGTAAACTCATGATTACAAAACACCTAAGGAAGGGCATTATGATTCCTAAAGATGGGTCAATGATAGGGTTTCGGATGATGGGGGTTTTCAAAATTGATAGGTTCTAAGGATAATTAAACGAAAAAGGATGAAGAAAAATTACTTACCACGTGGAGAATTGTCACGGAAGATGTCGGATTGGATCTTGGAGATTCGGAGGTGGAGAGCACTTGGGTATGGTTTGTGGGGTATGAGTTGAAAGTGATGGAAATTGGGTTATTATTGCTGAGAAAGCGAGGTGACGGCATCAAGAGTAAAATCTGACGCCGTCAGATGCCCGTATTGTGAACACAAAGTGGCATTTTCAAATTCAGTCCCTGCACTAATGTAAATAGCTAATCACAAGTGAAAACTATGAGTAGCCATCCCGTTAGTAAAGTCCACCAGGGTCAAACATTTGGTTACTGTCACGGAAAGAGATGTGGTCATCAAAAGGGGTGGGCAAGGTTTCAGTTAAGTTGTAACCTTCGCATTGGTCAACGATGGGTACAAAGAGGAGTCGTTCCATAGAGGGTCCCAAAGCTGTGGTGTTTTTGAGGTGCAACCTCTTCACACCAGGTTTAAAACCAAAGGAACGTTTCTTATACAAGTTGGGGAGCGTGGTTTGTAAGCTTCCAACGAAGATGTTATGAAATTGCAAGCTCTTTTCCTCCTGAGGATGCTCACAGAAGTAAGGGGTGATTGACGGTGAAGCACTTGAAAAGGATTTCTCATTATCCTCTTGGTCACACACCAAAGGGATTGGGATTTCAAATATTTTTTCGATTTTTCTTGGTGTGGATTTTTCCTTAATCTTTTCCTTAATTCTTGATATGAATTTGTCTGCTAAGTCCATAAAAGCATTACGAGTGCTTTCCATGCGAGCTTCTAAGTGTCGAAGTTGTTCCTCCTGGTTATTCATGAAGGTAATCATTATCCCTTCGAATTCCTCTTGTCGTGAGCGTTCAGGGAAATTGTATTTGCTAATCGCACTCACACATATATCAGGATTCTTTGCGGTTTCAACTGCAGGCATTTCAGCTCTCATCAATTCCTTTACCTGCTTCTCGATATTTGAGAGGATCACTTGATTTGATCACACACTATGAGGTGTTGGACCTTTGTAATGTGTAAATATGATACTTTGAGTGAATATGATTAAGTATGCGGCATCTACTTAACCACACTTAGAATGTTTATTGGAAATGGAACTGTGATGCTTGTGTTTATTTAACAAAGAACAATGAAAGTATTTCACCAAATGATTCAATATTATTCAGAATAATACGAGTGATCTTCACTATCACTAGGGTTACAAAGACCTTGAATCTTGTGTTTTGTTCTAATGTTTTTCTGAATGTATATATCTATCACTATCACACGCACATGCATATATATACACATATCTAAGATCTCCCTTTTATAGTCCAAGGAAAGATCTTTTACAATCTATATGACTCATCTAATTTACTAGCTTATGACTAAGCTTCATTCTCGCTAGTTGATGACTTATCATGTCAGTCATTAAGATACAACATGTATCTAGGATTATAACTCACTTGGAGTGTTCAATTTGATGACTACAACAAATATATTTTTGTACTTATCTACACAGCTGTCGTATGAGTCATAGTAGCATCAGCAGAATCCATCAGTGGAAACGTGCTTTGTGCTTTATCAGCAGAAACATACTTTATGTATTTCCTTAAGCCTTTATGCTGATTCTTCTGATTATTTAATTCCCAACAATCCTCCCCTAAACATGTGAATTACATTCAAACATGTTTTTCTGAATTAAATGAGGACTTTGTGAAGATCTTTCAAACACTTCATTGTCAGACTTTTGATCTAAACTTTCTTCTCTTTTGAGTGATTGAATGTCTTTCTCTGTAACTCATTTGCTTTCTGTTCTTTGCTCCAATCTTGGACTAAAAGATGGTGCAATATTCAACTTGAAGAATTATAAGAGGCAATGATGCTGTGTATCTTGGATGCTTGTTCCAAGAAATAGAAATCATCTTTCAGCATGTCTTTGGAAGTGATGAACAAACGTAGTGAACTGAACTTGAAACCTTTCATCTTTTGATCTAGATAGAACTTTCTCCTATCAGCTCTGTTCTTGTTCTTTATCAGTAGAAACCATGTCATCATCTTGTATGCTCTTATCTTTTCATTCTTTTTCTTTGGATAATCTTCCTTTAAAGGGCTTTTGTAACCTCCCCTGAGATTTATTTCTCTCCTGAGCAATTTCCTCCCCTGTTTGGAAGATACCATCATCTGATCTAGCAGTTTCCATGTTTTCAGACAATTTGTACATGAAGCCATCAATTCCTTAAGAGTTTAAATACTGCCCTCATCACTTTCTAGGTGTGTAACCTCCTATGAGTGGTGAATCACTGAGCATTGACTCATAATCCATCATTAGATGATTTTCTGAGCCTCTTTGAAAATCCTTTTTAAGAAATATTTGACTTAGCAGTATGAACATGATTTTCTGATTAAAAATCATACTGCTGCTAACCATTTTGAAGGGATTAAGTGTGGTAACTAACACTTAATCAAAATTTTGGTTTAAAGCAACCTCTGGTTGTGTGAGAACCAATGTTTTCAGTTATTATAACTGCCTGTGTACAAATAAACCTATTCAAAAGGTTTTCTTTACAGGGTTTCCAGCTCGTGGCATTTGTTACCTCTAACACAAGTGTTAGATTCACTGTTGCTCGCTGTTCTTTCTATCAAATATCCGTAGATTAGTCACATTATACTTAAGAGTATAAAATGATAGAAAGTGAGTTGTATCAGTTATTAACTGATCAACTAATTTTATCAATTCAAATTGAAACATCATAATCAGGTTCCAAGAAAGAAGTTTTAAGGAGTTTTGAAATCCCAAACTCTTTCTATCATAAACCTATTATATCAGCAGCAATGATCAGCATTCAGCAGCAATGATCATAGATTTCACTTGAAATAGCCTTTGAGCTCAAACATTCATACCTGAAATTGTTAGTCTAAAACCAAAAGAACAAAGTACAAAGTACTTGTCTTGAATTAGAATTATGCATAGGACTAACTGTATGAATAACTTTTAAATTGGTAATAGTAGTTTTAGATTACAAAGTTAGATGCATTAACAAAATCTATATACAAGAACACATTATATTGAAAATTTTAAAGATTAAGCATTCCAATACATGCTACCAAGTACTGAAATCTACCAACATCAAAAGCTTTTGTAAGAAGATCTGCAAAGTTTTGTTCTGAAGCAATTTTCATTACTTGAATTAACCTCTTTTCATTGCAATCTCTAAGAAAATGATGTCTTATTTCAATGTGTTTTATTTTAGAATGTTGCACTGGATTTTTAATAATGCAAATTGTACTACTATTATCAATATGAATAATGGTATGTAAGAAATTGTACCCATAATCAAGAAGTTGGTTTTGAAGCCATAGAACTTGACCACAACAATTTGCAGCAGCTACATATTCAGCTTCAGTTGTTGAAGTAGCCACCATTGTCTGCTTCTTACACTGCCATGAGATAAGTCTACACCCAAGGAATTGACATCCTCCAGTTGTTGACTTTTTGTCCAAGCTAGCACTAGCATAATCACTATCTGAGTATGCTACCAAGTCAAAAGATGACTCCTTAGAATACCACAGACCCAACCTAGGTTGACCCTTGAGATATCTAAAAATTCTCTTGACTGCTGTTAAATGAGAAACCTTAGGAGTTACTTGATATCTTGCACAAGCACAAACAGAAAACATGATATCAGGTCTTGATGATGTGAGATACATCAAAGAACCTATCATAGATCTGTATGTGTGTACATCCACATTAGTTCCTTCTACATCTTTAAGAAGTGGCTTCTCAGGATCAATTGGTGTGCTTGCTGTTTTGGAATCAGCAAATTGAAACTTTCTAAGAATCTCTGCAACATATTTGTCTTGACTAATAAAGATTCCTTCTCTTGATTGTTTAACCTGCAGACCCAAAAAGAATGTAAGTTCCCCCATGGAACTCATCTGAAACTTATTGTGCATAAGCTTCTCAAACTCCAAACACATCTCCTTCCTTGTAGATCCAAATATGATATCATCCACATACACTTGAACTAGCAACAGATCCTTCTTATGCTTCTTGGTGAAAAGTGTCTGATCTATCTTGCCTCTTTGAAATCCATTTGAAATTAAGTAGGAAGCCAGTGTTTCATACCAAGCTCTTGGTGCCTGATGTAGACCATATAGAGCTTTAACAACCTTGTACACTTTGTCTGGATGGTCAGGATCAACAAAACCAGGAGATTGTGAGACATACACCTCCTCTTCAATAGTACCATATAAAAAAGCACTCTTGACATCCATTTGATAAACTGTGAATCCCATAAATGAAGCATAAGCCAAAAAGAGTCTAATGGCTTCAATCCTTGCTACTGGAGCAAAAACTTCTTCATAGTCTATCCCTTCTTCTTGTGTGTACCCTTGAGCTACTAATCTAGCTTTATTTCTTATCACTATGCCCCTTTCATCCCTTTTATTCCTAAAAACCCATCTAGTGCCAATTACCCTTACACCACTTGGTAAATCAACTAGCACCCAAACCTTCTGAATCTTAAACTGAAGAAGCTCCTCTTGCATAGCCTCCAACCAGCTTGAATTCTCTAGGGCTTTATGAATATTCTTTGGTTCATCTTGTGAGAGAAAACATACAAATAAGCAAGAGTTTGAAAACTCATGCTGTTTTGAAGCATAAAGGGCATCAAGAAGCCCTTGTTGATCTGAAGACATCAATTGTTGTCTTGTCTTTACTCCTGATTGTACATCTCCAATTACATTGTCCAGGGAGTGGACTTTGTGAATCCTTAAGTGTGGAGTAGAAAGAACTTGATAATCAGGTGGAAGGTTGTTGAAATCCACCTCATTTTCTGAGAGATTTGCTTGTGTTTCATCTGATGGTCCATCAGCAGAAACATTTTGCTCATCAGCGGGAACGATTTGCTTATCAGCAGAAACAGCAGTGTTACTTCTGACTTGAAACTCTTGTTCCTTAGCTCCTTCTTCCTTATATTCATCTTCAACATCTTCTTTAGAATTTCCAGAAGAAGATTCACCATTTATTGAAGTTTAATCCACACTTGTATTTGTCCATATTGGCATTATCACATAATCTTGATTTGCCTCATTCTCTAATCCTTCTCCATTTGTTGCATCAGCAGTTTGTGAACCTGAAAATTCATTAGTTTCTGCAACAAAAGGCACATAATTCATTGATTTGGATAGAGATTCAAGATCAAATAGCTATTTGGGACCTTGACCTTCTACATTGGTTTTATTTTCCAAAAACTTCACATGTAGATTTTCTTCTACTCTTCTAGTTCTCATGTTGTATACTCTGAATGCTTTGCTATTGATAGAGTATCCAACTAAGAATCCTTCATCTGCTTTACCATCAAACTTTCCAAGATGGTCTAAGGTATTCAGAATTGTCACATGACATCCAAAAGGTCTAAGAAATCCTATTTCAGGAGTTCTACCTCTAAAAAGTTCATATGATGTCTTATTGTGAGGTTTTACAACTAAAACTCTATTTTGAACATAGCAAGCAGTGTTGACTGCTTCTGCCCAAAAAGTTATAGGCAACTTAGAGTCAGCTAACATAGTTCTAGCAGCTTCTATTAGTGTTCTATTTTTCCTTTCAGCAACTCCATTCTGTTGTGGAGTTTTTGCAACACTAAATTCTCTTTTAATACCTTTTTCTTTGCAGAAATCATCCATAACTCTATTCTTAAATTCTGTCCCATTATCACATCTAATGACTTTTACTCTTTTGCTTACTAGGTTTTCTATCTATGTAATGAAAGTCTTAAGGATGCTAGAAGTCTCATCCTTAGTACCTAAAAAGATTACCCATGTAAATCTAATAAAGTCATCAGTAATAACTAGACAATATCTTTTATGCAACAAACTTCTAACATTTGTAGGACCAAATAAGTCCATATGCAGCATAAACAATGATTGATTGATAGAGTTAAAAATTTTGGGCTTACAAGTGGCTTTATGTTGTTTGCCTTTAAGACAAGCAATGCATGTTTGATCATTTTCAAATCGTTTTTGAGGTAAACCTCTTAGCAAACCATCTTTGACAATCTTATTTATGGTTTTGAAGTTAATATGACCAAGCCTCCTATGCCATTTCATAGATTCATCCAATGTGGCCTTAGCAATAAGACAAGTAAGAGAATCTTTTGGAACAATCTTCTTCATATCAACACTATACATGTTGCCTTTTCTTGAAATTCTAAGAAGTGCTTGACTTTCATCAGGCATCTTAAAATCCTAAGAAAATACAAGACATTTAGTGTCAGTAAAGAGAACTTTGTTCTTTTTGTCACACATTTGTGAGACACTAAAAAGATTATACTTAAGCTCTTGCACATAGTATACATCTTCAAAATCTAATTTACCGGTTTTAATAGTACCTTTACCAGTAATTTTTCCTCCAATTCCTCCTCCAAAGGTAACATAGCCTCCATCTACTGATTGAAAATTTGAGAGATAAGACTTGTTGCCTATCATGTGCCTTGAACATCCACTATCTGAGAATCCTTGATCTTCAGTATCTGCTGATGAATGTCCCTGCACATAAATAAAGGAATTAGTTTTATTTTGGGATCCAAACCATTTCTGACTTGGATCCGCCTCTTGCATCAATGAAATGTAATCTTTTGAGAATTGTTGATGCAAAATTGGATTTAAGAATCCAACATGCTGAGGCCTTAACAGCATTTGCCCTATTTCCCTTAGCAGTGATATGAACTGTTTGGCTATCAGCAGAAACTGATGGCTTTGCAGTTGTATCCTTTGGTTTCCAAACTTGTTTTTGGACTACTGCCTTTGTTTGAATGGGCCTTTGAACAATATTAGATGCATGTTTAAAAGTTGTTTTTGCACCCTTAATTGTTGATTTTGGGTAAACAGTCATATATGGTGTTTCAGCAGAAACCATTTTCCTTTCAGCAGGAACAGTTTTTGCTCTATCAGCAGGAACTGCTTTTGTGACTGTTTTGGGTTTTGATCTTTTAGAATTAGATTGAAAATTAGATTTAGGTGTTTGCCTTTTGTAGTTCACTCTATTACTTTCATACCCAAATACCCATTGGTTGCAGAAAGCTGCAAGATGGTCAAAACTACCACATGTGTAACAAACTTTGTTATCTCTTTGTTGGAGAGACTTGAGGCTATACCAATTCCTTTGGTTACCTCTAGGCTTGTTTATGGTTCTATATTGTTCAGAATATCTTACTGGTTGCCTAACAAGTTTTTCATTGGTCTTAGGCCTATCAGTATTGTGTTTGACTATCTTAGGAACTCTTGTTCTTGCTTTCTTAACCACTTCAGGTTTAGACATAACCTGTTTAAACTTTTTATCATCAGATGTTGAGTCCTCAATGATTGGACCATCTGACTTTCTACAAGAACACACCTTGTCCTTAGGAAGTGAAGTTTTACTTAAACTTTCACTTTCTTTCAAAGGTTCATTATCAACTACATTAGATTTTGGTTGAACACCATATTTTAATTCAGATAGTTGAAATTCAGGTAATCCTGTGTGTTCTAGGTCAATTCCTGGGGGTGAAGGAATACCTCTATATGGTGGAGGAACAGATTTGTATCCAACACCAGACTTAGCTTTATTAATTACTTGAGATTCAATTAAGTTAGTCACACCCTTAGATGCATAATCTAGTGTTTCTACACTCATTTGAATATTCTCTTTAGCCTTACTAAGCCTATCAACTTCAGCTTTTAAGTTACAAATGTCATTATTTTTAAACATTATTTCTCTTTCAAGAAGAATTTTGACATAAGTAATGGTAGATTCATTTGTTCTAAAATGTATGACTTGTTCCTCTAGAGTAGCTATACCTCTTTTATGATTTGTTAAGCTATGAGCTGTATCAATTAATTCTTTCCTTTGATTCTCATAACGTTTGGTTAAGGTTTCTAAACTTTTAAGAGCAGAACAATTATTTGAACAAACTTTATCAAGTTGTACCTCTGTGGTGAAAGCCATAAGAGCTATCTGAGGAGAAGCTTCTTCTTCTTCATCAGCTGTAAAGCTCCAATCAAATCCTAATCCATCAATAGCTACCATAGCCTTTGGATTGGTTGATTCCCCTGTCTTGGACTTGCTTCCAAAACCTCTATTCTTGCTATCTTGCTGCCTTGGCCTTCTACATTCTCTTGAGAAGTGCCCCAACATATGATAGTTATAGCATTCTATCTTTGACTTGTCAAAACTAGCAGTATCATTGCTGCTGATGGTGAGTTTCTTCCCCGTCCTTTGATAGAATTTCTCAGCCCTCATGCTAAGAAGAGAAATTTGCCATTTTAGGTCCATCTCTTCTAAATCATCATCATTGATTTCTAAGAGATCTTCATGAGTAAGCATGGACCCATTATTCTGGCTTGTGAAAAAGGCACAACAAGGCTTTTCATTCAATATACCAAAGGTAATGCTTGATGAACTAGCAGCACCAGCTCCACTATCAACCTTTTCATCTTTAACTGGGTTTGAGATACTAGGAGATGACATAAAAGCCATGTTCCCAGTATATGAACTAGAGACACCAGTTTTCTTTACTTCTTGTTCCACAATTTTAAAGTTGCTATACAAATCCATAAGATCCATAGTGTCTTTGTTTGGTTTATTCTTCCAAACAACAACATGCATAGCCCACTCTTCTGGTAAGCTTCTTAGAAATTTTGAGTTTAAATCTTCTTGAGGTATATCAACCCCAAGAACAGCAAGTTGACTCACAATTTTCTGTAGCCTTGTAAACATGTGGTCAAGAGATTCATTCATGGTTGATGAGAAATTTTCAAACTGCTGCTTTAGAAGGGTTTTCTGGGTCTTCTTGGTGGCTTCATTCCCTCCAAATCTTGCAAACAATTGCCTCAAATAATGACTTGGCATCTTTGAATTTGCTGAAGTTTATAAGTTGATCATTTGGAATGGTCATGATGACGTGGGAATCGCACCAGGCTTTACCTCTCAAGGGATCCTGAGAAGCTTACAACCCCCACCAGGCAGTGTACATGATCGTTGTAGTATAGTATAGTGACAAGTACCGGGGGATTGATCGTTTAGCTTAGGAATAGTGTCGCTAGGATTAGAAAACCTAAATAATAGTTCTAAAGGTAAGGGATGATTATTTTTGTATTTTTATATTTTTTAGAAAGCAAGTAAAAATCTCGGGTTTGAAGGATTTGGGCGGAATTAGTTGCTAATCAACTAACCCAATACTAAAGATGCAATCAAAATAAAATACTAGAAATGAAAATAAACTAAATTATACTAAAGTTGTGAGCAATAAGTGGAGAAAATGTATTTACTTAGATTTCACTACTCCCTAGACATCTTTTACACGTTAATTACTTGTTATAATTGCATGGATGACGGATCGTATTCCTTAATACCATTCATGGGGTGGCACACTTAACTCCCCAATTCTATGAGCTCTTATCTCCTCCTACACCATGCCCAGCACAACTATAGGGATTGTAAACAGTGGCTCATGCATTAAATACAACCAATAAAGACCTAGTGCGCGTCGGTTCATGTTTCTTAAGACGTTCAAGCATGTTACCAATTGGAGATCTGCCAGTTTTCTTAAGCCTAACATATAAATCATTCATCCAAGACAAGTATAAACAAGTAATCAACACATAATTAACATCTAGGTTTCATTAGATCCAAGCAAACACAAGATAGATCTAGCCTAGCATGATGGAATTAAGACAAGAACAAGATATAGACAACCAACACATAGACATATTGATTGAATTAAAAGAACACTTATCTCAATTACACATGAAAGGTATCAAGGGTTTGGAACCCTTGAAAAACCTGTAAAATTCGCACCAAAATCGTACTTAGGGTTTCTCCAAAACTTCTCTTTCTTTAATGTGAAAATTAGAAAACTATATATAGGAAAAGGGGTCTGACGGCGTCAAGACCAACATTGTGACGCCGTCACCTCGCCGCCAAAACTATTCTCAGACTGCCTTGATCTACATTTGACGCCGTCAAGACTTAATCATTTCCAGGCCGTCATGACTTTTACTCTTGACGCCCTACCTTCGTGACGCCGTCAAATCTGTACTGGGTCGTCATGGAATTTTGCTCTTGACGCCGTCAGAGAGTTACTCTTGACGCCGTCACCTACTGTTCCCAGCATGGAAAACTAAGACTTTGGCATTTTCTTCACTTTTATGCTCCAAAAACGTCCGAATTGCTTCATTTTCCAGATTTCTCTCCCAAAGTACCTAAAATCACAAAAGGAACGATTTAGGGCAATATTTGATCAAATAAATTCGAATTCGGGCTTAAATGACCTCCTAAAAACGGATCATTTTTTGCCTCATCATATACCCTTACACTTGAGATTTGCTTGTCCTCAAGCAAATACGCTTTTATTCTACTCAAAAGACAAGTTAGGGGTCATTTAACACTAATATAAAAGTAATTACAACAAATAATCGTTCCACTAAAGACCAATAGACAAGCACGAAGGTCATACACAAGCACCTCACAAATAGTGTTTAGATACTCACATCTCTCGGGTGTAATAAAGTGTAAATTATAATATGGAAACGGAAGATATCTCTCACTACCTGTCATAGCAAAATAGATTACCATAGGCTTGGTAAAGGATCAAACCTCCACCACATGGCGTAAGCACCTAGGATAAACTATCAAAGAGGTCTTTTAAAGGGTTGTAACGTTAGGTGTAGGGATATGAAATACACGGTTTTGTTGGATAAAGGAAGTTTTACTGGTGGCGAGTTAACAATCTTGGTTAATTACATGTACAATATGGTGTTGCTAAGCCAAGACTAGACTCGACTTAAGCTAATAAATGAAAAGTAACAAAATCATAAAATGAACATAGAATGAAGCGGGATGATAGTCCGTATGTTTTTTTCTCTTTTTCCTTTTTCTATTTTTTTTTCTTTTTCTTGATTTTTTGATTATTTATTTATTTATTTTTTTTTTGCATACACTCTTACCCTACCATCCAAAATAATACATCATAGGGAATGAACATTTCCCTTACACTTGAATTTTTACATACTTTACATTAAACTAATCTAAAGACTCGAATTAAGAAAATCAAAACACTTGGAGTACTTTTAAGATTAACGTACATACGGGGGTAATAAATAATGTTCTTCCCCATTACTTCATAAAATAAGTACTTTACCCATGAGTCCCAATCGTCCCAAAACAATATGTACAAGGATATGACTCGACTTAGCAACCATGTAATCAATTAGAAAGTTAACTTAGGGTTTAATAAATAACAATAATGCACTAAAAATGAGCGCATACATGGAAGGCTAAGGCGATTTGGTTGTACATTTAAGTGGGGTGTAACAAATTCTTCCTTTAAGTAAAATGCTTAAAGTTAGAAACGAAAAGATAGGCTCGGAGGGGTGTACTAGGGGTTTCGTGTACTAAAAATGAGTATAACGCTAAGGGTGTGGGAAATATTAGTTGACTTAACTAGCCAAGTAACATGACTTAAATGGCCAAGTAATTATAATACAGGTTTAACACAAGGGTGATCCTAATACCTCTTATCATGTAGTAAATCCTACCACACGAATGTAGTCTCACTAGCGGTCTTGGGATGCATCACTAATGCAAGTTCTAGAATCTAAATACTACCGGTACACTCATAAGCACTAATAGTAAATGCTTTTCCTATCAAATCTAAAGGCGAACCTCACATATTTGGGTGGAAAATTTTTCTGAAAGTACGGTTATGTGCTAGTCATACAATCTCCTATCCATGAGACGCTTGCTATGGCTAAAGTTTCACTCCTAAATGTTGTAAAAAAATTTAAATTTGGCGCTAAAATTGCACTAACAAGTATTTCTCACAGTTTTATTACACATCTACCATAAAACAAAACAAACTCAAGCGAAAGTGCATATGTAAGGTATCATCTTTTTACCCTCCCCTTACACTTAAGATGAACATTGTCCCCAATGTTCAAGTAAAGAATGTAAAAGTGAAAAAGTTAAAAAGAATGAAATCAAATACTCCCCTGATTCGCTCGGTATGGATAATAAGGTGGCCAGGTTAAATCTTCCTCAAAGAAAATAAACAATCAAAGCTTCCCTTCTAGAATATAAATCATCTTCTTGTCATAAATTAACCTGTAAAACCTGATAAAATAGACAAGACAACCTCGCGTAAAATCGGCGGCATCCTATATAAGTTACTAAATCCTAGAAAACAAGATAAGATATAATGCTTGTGGAATGAAGTTTGCAGATCTCCTGGAGATTATAAAACTTGATAATTCACAAAAACCATAAGACTCCGTTAGAAAAACAAAACCGGTAAAATTTCCAGATTTTTACACTTGACTCCGTCAGAAGTGACCTGCAGAAATTCTTATGTTAAGTTTCCGGAAAATTTCTGGAAAAACTTGGTCCTACTTCCTGGAAAATCCTGCAAAACTTCATTATGACTCAATACAAGCATTTGACTCTAACAAATATGAATACACATGTTCGTTTAATATTGTGGAGAATCATGATCGGTTTGTTTCTTGAAAACATATTTGGGGTTTCCCCTTACACTTACCTTTTGCAAAAATACCTTTAGGTGGAGTTAAGACTAGGCCAAAACAACAAAGTAAAGTATTTCCACTATTTAGTTTAGAAACATGATCTACCAACAATAAAATAAAGCATGCATACGGAAGCAAATAACAAACAAACAAATAAAATCACACAAAACATGAGTTGCCTCCCAAGAAGCGCTTTTCTTTATTTACGAGTCTTGTAGCTAGACTCAAGGTCATGGGCTACTACGTGACCTCATCATTGGTTCCACTCTCTGATTGTAGATATTCCTTGTAGAAAACAATAACCTTTTTATCAACCGCCCCCATAATCATTTGGTCAAATTCTTTATCGACTTTATACCTTGGTCCAAGGGCCAAGCAATCTTTGTAATAAAGACTTTTTTTCCCATACATAATCCATGCCCTTTTTCTTATCCTCCTCATTAGTATCCTCAAAAGCACCAACGTTGTCCTTATCAAAACGGGATATAAAGCGAAATTCTTTCATCCTATTAGGCATCCTATAAGTGATACTATCGGTGTTACTTGCAAATCGGATCGTTCCTTCTATCTCATCATATTCCAACTTAGACTCCTCAACAAATGGTTTGCCAAACACAACATTGGATAATCGACAATCAATAACATTAGCAAGATCCTCCACAATCATAAAGTCGGTGACAAAAGTGAAATTACCAACAAAGACATGTAAACCTTTAACTCTCCCGACAAAGTTACAAACTCCACCGGGGTATTTGGGATCTCTTCTAGGTTCAGGTCTTGTTTTCACTATATCATTATAAACAGTTGAGGACATAATGTTGATTGGAGATTTAAAGTCAATGTAAGCATTGCTAATGTGCCTATACCCAATCATACATGGTATCTTAGCATTCTTAGGATCACCTCTCTTGATCTTAGGTTCAATTATGGTGAAAGGAGATCGCGGGTTATCAATAAGATTGTTATAATATGCAATCTCCTCCTTAGTGGGGTATAGATTAAAATAGTCATTAAGCTTCGGATCTATTTCCCCCTCTTCAAGTCCCTCAATAACATTCACAAAGTCATTAGGCCCTAGGTCCTCATTTGAATACAAGGCGGTCGCTAGGTCACTAAATGCATGTTCGAGCTCAACCTTGATTAAACTATTAAGCTCCATAATCTCACTCTCAATTTGTTCACGTAACAAAGCCACTTCTCTAGGGGAAAAGGGTGGATTCGCGTTTTCCATAATGGTCAACGGAATAGTCAATGGATTTGATTTACTAACAAAGGCACAAAGAAAAAGATAGACTAAAGAGAACCTAAAAATAAAAATAAAATCTTACTAGAAAGGAATCTAGCAAGTAGACCTAATAAAAAGAAATTCTAACCAAGACAATAACTATTCCCCGGGCTGCGGCGCCAAAAACTTGATGACGTGGGAATCGCACCAGGCTTTACCTCTCAAGGGATCCTGAGAAGCTTACAACCCCCACCAGGCAGTGTACCTGATCGTTGTAGTATAGTATAGTGACAAGTACCGGGGGATTGATCGTTCAGCTTAGGAATAGTGTCGCTAGGATTAGAAAACCTAAATACTAGTTCTAAAGGTGAGGGATGATTATTTTTGTATTTTTATATTTTTTAGAAAGCAAGTAAAAATCTCGGGTTTGAAGGATTTGGGCGGAATTAGTTGCTAATCAACTAACCCAATACTAAAGATGCAATCAAAATAAAATACTAGAAATGAAAATAAACTAAATTAAACTAAAGTTGTGAGCAATAAGTGGAGAAAATGTGTTTACTTAGATTTCACTACTCCCTAGACATCTTTTACACGTTAATTACTTGTTATAATTGCATGGATGACGGATCGTATTCCTTAATACCATTCATGGGGTGGCACACTTAACTCCCCAATTCTATGAGCTCTTATCTCCTCCTACACCATGCCCAACACAACTATAGGGATTGTAAACAGTGGCTCATGCATTAAATACAACCAATAAAGACCTAGTGCACGTCGGTTCATGTTTCTTAAGACGTTCAAGCATGTTACCAATTGGAGATCTGCCAGTTTGCTTAAGCCTAACATATAAATCATTCATCCAAGACAAGTATAAACAAGTAATCAACATATAATTAACATCTAGGTTTCATTAGATCCAAGCAAACACAAGATAGATCTAGCCTAGCATGATGGAATTAAGACAAGAACAAGATATAGACAACCAACACATAGACATATTGATTGAATTAAAAGAACACTTATCTCAATTACACATGAAAGGTATCAAGGGTTTGGAACCCTTGAAAAACCTGTAAAATTCGCACCAAAATCGTACTTAGGGTTTCTCCAAAACTTCTCTTTCTTTAATGTGAAAATTAGAAAACTATATATAGGAAAAGGGGTCTGACGGCGTCAAGACCAACATTGTGACGCCGTCACCTCGCCGCCAAAACTATTCTCAGACTGCCTTGATCTACATTTGACGCCGTCAAGACTTAATCATTTCCAGGCCGTCATGACTTTTACTCTTGACGCCCTACCTTCGTGACGCCGTCAAATCTGTACTGGGTCGTCATGGAATTTTGCTCTTGACGCCGTCAGAGAGTTACTCTTGACGCCGTCACCTACTGTTCCCAGCATGGAAAATTAAGACTTTGGCGTTTTCTTCACTTTTATGCTCCAAAAACGTCTGAATTGCTTCCTTTTCCAGATTTCTCTCCCAAAGTACCTAAAATCACAAAAGGAATGATTTAGGGCAATATTTGATCAAATAAATTCGAATTCGGGCTTAAATGACCCCCTAAAAACGGATCATTTTTCGCCTCATCAGGTCATCATCAGCATACTCCTGGCCTTGAGGTCATTTTTCTTCTTTATTCTTTCATCAGCAGTTGTAGGAATAGTTTGAACAACTGAAATTCCCTACCTTCAACTGTTGATAAAGTGGTTGTGGGTTTGAAAGAGTTTCCATCTTCAATGATTTCCCAGAGAGTGTAATCCTGCACCTGGAAAAACTGTTCTATTCTTAACCTCCACAATTCAAACTCATTCTGTTTGAGAACTGGCAACTTTGCAGCAACATTTGTTTGAATAGATTATGTATCCATTTCTTCTTCGAAATCAAAGATATCAACCTGGAAGCGCTCTGATACCAACTGAGAGGATCACTTGATTTGATCACACACTATGAGGTGTTGGACCTTTGTAATGTGTAAATATGATACTTTGAGTGAATATGATTAAGTATGCGGAATCTACTTAACCACACTTAGAATGTTTATTGGAAATGGAACTGTGATGCTTGTGTTTATTTAACAAAGAACAATGAAAGTATTTCACCAAACGATTCAATATTATTCAGAATAATACGAGTGATCTTCACTATCACTAGGGTTACAAAGACCTTGAATCTTGTGTTTTGTTATAATGTTTTTCTGAATGTATATATCTATCACTATCACACGCACATGCATATATATACACATATCTAAGATCTTCCTTTTATAGTCCAAGGAAAGATCTTTTACAATCTATATGACTCATCTAATTTACTAGCTTATGACTAAGCTTCATTCTCGCTAGTTGATGACTTATCATGTCAGTCATTAAGATACAACATGTATCTAGGATTACAACTCACTTGGAGTGTTCAATTTGATAACTACAACAAAGATATTTTTCTTGTATATGAGTCAGTAGAATAAGTTGTACTTATCTACACAGCTGTCGTATGAGTCATAGTAGCATCAGCAGAATCCATCAGCAGAAAAACCTTCAGTAGAAAACGTTCTTCAGCAGAATCCATCAGTGGAAACGTGCTTTGTGCTTTATCAACAGAAACATACTTTATGTATTTCCTTAAGCCTTTATGCTGATTCTTCTGATTATTTAATTCCCAACAATATTTCCCAATAATTGTTCTTGGGTAGCGTTTACGTAATCAAGACTTCCATTACTTGAAAACATCGGATCCTCCCATCCTTCTTCTTCGTATTGTGCTAACCCCTCAAGAACTTTCCAGCATTCATCAACGCTAAGTCTATTTAGCCTGCCATTGGCTGCGTAATCTATAGCCCTTCTCGTTTGATAATTAACTTTATCGTAAAAGATTTGAATCTGGAACCATGGTTCAATGCCATGGTGAGGGACTTTTCGACTAGGTCTTTGTATCAAGTCCATGCTTCACAAAAGGTTTCACCTTGACGTTATTGGAACATCAAGATATCATTTCTAAGCTTGGTAGTTCTCCCCGGTGGGAAAAATTGAGCAAGAAAACGAGTGGTGAGATCATCCCATGAGGTGATGGATCCCGCGGGGAAACGTTCAAGCCATTGACTAGCTTGATCACGTAGAGAGAATTGGTATAGGCGTAATCGGGTTGACTCCCTAGTTGTAACATCAAGGTCTATAGAATCTACGATTTTAAGGAAGTCCTTGAGATGTTGATTAGGATCTTCGGAACGAAGTCCATGGAATGCACATTCGCTTTGCACCAACCGGATGGTGTCGGATCGCAAGGGGGACACATTGGCTCCTTGGGTGAGCTCAATAGTGTTTCGATAGCCTTGGTGGCTAGGTCGGGAATACTCTCCTAGGGTTCGGGGCCTAAGAGGTTGGTTTGCTAGTGGTGGGTTTTGTTGGTGGTCTTGTTGTGGTGGGTTGATGGGTTCAAAGATGTTACCACCTTCCATGATATCGGATGGTAAAGATTACGAACAAAGGCACGAAGAAATAAGATAGACTAAAGAAAACCTAAAAAATAAAATAAGATCTTACTAGAAAGGAATCTAACAAGTAGACCTAATAAAAAAAAATCCTAACCTAGACAATAACTATTCCACGGGCTGCGGCACCAAAAACTTGATGCGTGAGAATTGCACCAGGCTTTACCTCTCGAGGGATCTCGAGAAGCTTACAACCCCCACTAGGCAGTGTACCTGATCGTTGTAGTATAGTATAGTGACAAGTACCGGGGGATTGATCGTTCAACTCAGGAATAGTGTCGCTAGGATTAGAAAGCCTAAAAACTAGGTCTAGAGGTGAGGGATGATTCTTTTTGTATTTTTATATTTTTATAAAAGCAATTAAAATCTCAGGTTTTGGAAGAGTGGGCGGAATTAGTTGCTAATCAACTAACCCAATAACTAAAGATGCAATCAAAATAAAATAACAAAAATGTAAATGAAGCTAATTCAACTAGTGGTGTGAACAATAAATAGGAGAATTGTGTTTACTTAGATTTCACTACTCCCTAGATATCTTTTACAGGTTAATTGTTTGTTACAGTTGCGTGGATGACGGGTTATATTCCTTAATACCAATCGTGGGGTGGCGTACGTACTTCCCCAACTCTATAAGCTCCTACTTCACTCCTATGTCGAGCCTGCAAGAAGCTCCTAACATGGGATCACTAGAATTCACTCATGCATTAAATACAACCATAAAAACCTAGTACGCATTGGTTCATGCTTCTTAAGACGTTCAAGCAAGTTACACTAAGGAAGTCTGCCAATTTGTTAAGCCTAACATCGAAATCATTTATTCATTACAACTATAAACAAGCAATGAACCTATAATCAACATCTAGGTTTCATTACATCTAAGCAAACATACAAGAGATCTAGCCTAGCATGTTAAAATCAAGACAAGCGTAAAATATATTCAAACAACACATAGACATATTGAATGAATTGAAAGGATACTTATCTTAATTGAACATGAAAGGTTTCAAGGGGTGAAAACCCTTGAAAATACTGTAAAAGTCGTGCTAGGGTTTATTCAAGTCGACCCTAAAATTCTCCTCCCTCATGAATGAAAATTACAAAGACTATATATAGATTTCCTAAGGTGACGGCGTCAAGAAGAAAATTCTGACGCCGTCAACCCGCCGCCCATAATAAAATCGGATTGCCTAGATCCAGATCCGACGCCGTCAAGAGCTTTGTTCCTCTGGGCCGTCATGTGTTAAGGGGTCGTGACGGCCTTGGTGACGCCGTCACGCCCTAGTGCAAAAGTGTTCTGGACCGTCATGGACTCCATACTCTTCACCTCTTATTTTTCCTCTTGACGCCGTCATTAAGAAACTTGTGACGCCGTTAGGTACTGTTCCCAGCAAGGAAAATTAAGACTTTGCCGTTTTCTTCACTTTTATGCTCCAAAAATGTCCAAAATGCTTCCTTTTCCAGAATTCACTCCAAAAGTACCTAAAATCACAAAAAGAACGATTTAAGGCAATATTTGATCAAATAAATTTAATTCCGGGCTTAAATGACCCCCTAAAAACGGATTATTTTTTGCCTCATCATTTACACAAAAAGATCTCTTCCTCAACGCTCCATAGTTCATTCTCCCTGATGTGTCGTTTATAATCTATTTATTTTCCAAGTTTTAAATTTATTTTTTTTGAACTAAACTATTGACAAACACTAACGGGCATTGTACCCGATCAATGTAGCTAGTGGGGTATGTACGAGTCATACGCAGGAGTAGATGTTGTCTATGCTAACCTAGTGAATTTTACAGCTTTTAAAGGGGGTTTGTATTTTGATTAATTAAACTACTAAACAAGAAATAAAGTAAACTAATTAAACTATTGTTATACTAAGGCTGGAATCAATAAAGAGAAGGAAGTGCTAGCCATGTTACTTCTACTAAGTTTTAATTATTAGTTCATTCGTGCAATGATTTAATGTAAAGTTTTGGTGACATCAGAAAAACACAAACATGCATTTCTATCTAAGCTAAGTATGTCAGATTTCTTGGTTACCTAGTCCTATGCATGCAACCTATATCCTTGAAGCAATTTATCGGTCTAATCAGTTACAAACATGCAATAAGTGGTGTCAACTAATTTATGTGATTTACCTGCGGTAACCCATTGGTCCTGGTGAAACCTATTCTTCTCACGCGGTCACTTTATTGAAGAGCCCTATACTAATTTAAGTTTTTTCGCATTTTCTGTCTAACCTCGGGTTCCTACTCCTCAAGTCCTATAGTCGACTACACACAATCCAGATTTTTACCCCATCTCATGTGTAGTGATAATAATGATACGGACCATCTACATAGCTAAAGAGCTACACTATGATGATCTAGACAATAAACATTAAATGCTAAACAAGTATACAATTTGAGCGATAAACACATAAATTGTCCAAAATAATTCATCAAATCTTAAATAAACTAAATAACATAATCAAAGTAATCATAACATGGCTAACACCTAAGGGTGTTAGCCAATAATCTAGTTAGCAAATATAAAAGAGATTACAAATGATTCACAAATGAAAGACATAATGAAATTGGCGTACAAACCGATTGAACACTCTTAGTATGATGATAACGAGCCTCTTCCTCTTGATCTACTAGCTTGGTGGGACTGGTTTTTCGGGTGAACTTGGCAGGAACTCGGTTGTGGTGGTGTGGAATTGTTTGTAAAACCCGTAAATGAGGGTTCTATTTATAGTGTTCTATCCAGGGCATCGATACGGTGTATCGGGTAGTGATGCGTCATATCCAAGATTTCTTGAGTAGGGAATAAGAATATTCCCATCATATACGTGCGTATCTTTATACGGCGTATTGTTGAAGAGTGATACGCCGTATTCATCATAATTCTTGACAACTTAGACTTGAGGATAAATTCTTCAATAAGGCGTATGACCAGAGTTTCATACGCTGTATGCCTTCAATGGTTGACTTGGGCTTTGACTGTTGAGTTTCAGATACGACGTGTTGCTAGAGTTTAATACGCCATGTCTTCTAATTCACCAATACTAAGTGAATTATTCCAAATGTTGATACGGTGTATCTCCAGAAATGGATACGCCGTATGCTCTTCACAGGTTGCATACAGATTCTTCATTTTTGCTCCAAATCCCATTGTTTTCCATGTCTTTACCGAAATTGCTCCATAAAATACTGAAAATGCTCGAAGTAATGAATTAAATATCAATTGAGATATAAACATACAAAAACGAATAATAATTGTTGGATAAATGATAGATAAATATAACATACATTTGATGTTATCACTCTCCTTTATCATTTTTCTTAGATTGTATTGGCCTTTTTGTATACTTCCTTTTTGACGGGCGCCACCACTTTCTCGACGGGAGAGTCTGAACGAACGGGTTGGGATGGACCTTCCGAAGCTTAACCCGGAAAGGGTTCAGAAGGTTCAGAAGGAGTGTCCCATAACGGCTCGACATCCACATCAAGATTAAACGATGGGTTCAGAGAAGATTGAGAAAGTTGGTTATACGGTGGTGATGCCATATGTGGATAATACAACTGACTTTGTGCTTTTTGGTTATAAAAATGAGACGAATACGGATTAAGCGGGTAAAATTGATTTTGTGAAGGCATTGCTTGGTTACCGAAATTAATCGGTGGTGAATGGCCATGTAAAATGATATTGGGATTGTTTGTTATCGGAACGTTTGGTTGTCGTCGAGGTTTTTTGGTGTTTTGTTTTTTAGAGTTCTTTTGGACATTGTTTGAGTTGGTATAAGTATGAAAAACATGAAGAATATAAGTGAGGTTTTATAGATTGAAAAAATGGGATTAAAAAAAGGATTTTATTTATTTATTTATTACGGAGTATTATTATTATTATTGTTATTATTATTATTTCTTTTCAACATCACTTTATTAGAAACTATATTATTATTATTATTATTGTTATTATTGTTATTATTATTATTATTATTATTATTATTATTATTATTATTATTATTATTATTTTTGATATTCAAAACTCCAACGTTCAATAAATAGGGGGAAATGTGCCCAATTTTTCGGTTGGCAAGAAAACTGAAACATTGAAATGGTGGAGGGGTACGAGGTTGGGATGGGTTGTGCTGGGGACGCGGTTGGCTCACTTAGTCGGTTGGGTTGGGGAACAGACCATTAGCATTGGTCTGATATATACACAACCCATAGACATCGTAATTCAATACTAGTACTCTTATTGCCGTTACGTCTAGTTGTATGTTGTATGGTGTTGTATTCGTCATTCGTGTACATTTAAGATTAAAGAGATCGAAGAGGCATATCCCAATTTCATTTAATTTCATTACACATGCTTAGTATTCAATCATCAAGTTGTTCTAGTACAATTATTAAATCATCAACTACATTTGGAAACAGTAATCAAACAAAATAAGATGCGTCACTTATATTTAACTGAAGTGGGCTAAAAAGCAAGGGTTGTAAGGAAACGGTGTATTGCCATTAATCTTACAAATTGTTGGATAGTTTCAAAACTGGCTAAGACTGAATGCACGATTAGTCATGGCTAAAGCTTTATTTTCCACAGGACAATGCAATTTGGATTAGGATATAATATGCCTTACTAGCAAAATTGAATTAGTCTTCCTGAAAGAGTCCGGTTTTGTGTAAAACCGGACTCTAAATGAAACCCGTGTTTTCAGAATGGTATAAAGTCCCCAGCCTTTGAGTTCGGTTCCTTACGAATAACCAGGTTCCAATCCTCCCGACCTCCCCCACCCATAGGGAACATTTTTGTAACATTCATATAATATAACTAAGCACAAATCATATATTTTTGGGTTTATATACAGGTTCAAAACTAATCTAGTACTCGTAAAGAATAGTTTTGGATTGTCGATCTCCATTTGAAAATGCTATTTGAATGCATGTTTCATTTAAGATGTGAATGCAACAAAAGTAACTTTACGGACACTCTATATTATATTGGGCATATATAACTACGGACTCTTACATAATTTCTTTATAGATACGATAGCACTTTTTCACTTTTTTGTCGTACTCACTTGACACCATCAACCGTTCATCTAACAATCATTATACTTAGTGCTTAATATAAATCAAAACACATGGTTTCGTAATTCCCAATTAAGGACATAAAACCCTATCATATTGCAAAGCCTACAAAGATTCCATTATATACTATCATGCTTTCATGTGCATATATTTTGTTTTACATGGTTATTGTATCATAACAAATGTTAAAGATTGTTTAATATCATAGCCAGTATTAAGATATGTTTCTGACTTTAGACTAATCTCCAATAAGAGTTAAGACGATACAACTTTTGGCTCATGGTTGAGTAAAAGTTAAGAGTTCAAGTAAATTGTACAATGCACATGTTGATACTTATGTATGTCTAATAAATACAACATTAAATAAAATTAATAAATAAGTATCTTAAATATGTTGACCTATAGATCAAATGTAAGGCTCGAATCTAGTATAATAAGTAGGGGTGAGCATCGGTCCTGGATCGGACCGGACTAGACCGGATCAGACCGAGGACTGAATTAACCAAAAAGCTAAGACCAAAGACGGGACTAAATATAGTCTGTCCGGTCCAACAAGGCCAAATAATCGGTTTGTGGTCTGGATCGGACTGGATCGAAGACCGAATTAGCCAAAAAGCCAAGACCGAGGACCGGACCGAGGACCGGACCAAATGTGGTCGATCCGGTCCGGTCTCAGTCGATCCTTCAGTCTTTTGGTCCGTCCGAGTCTTTTGCTCAGCCCTAATAACAAGGCTCTAGCTTTTCTCAAGATAGATAAACCGAGCTCGAGCTCTCTTGAGTTTGAGCTCAACCTGATACATTCACGCATATGGTATTTGTACGCATCATAAATAAACATAGATAGATAGCAAAATGAAAACTGAATACTCAAATGAGAAATATATATGGCAAATGTTTTGAGTGTATGAGAATACAATAATACTTATTATCTTCTCCAAAATACATTACTTTTACCAAAAATACGTATTTACTATTTATGGGAAGTCTAAAGTGACCCATGCGTATGTTTTTGTGTTTTAATAAATTTAATGGTTTTATATCACATCAACGAAGTTAAAAAGGAGGTATACGTGGCTAAAACTGAGTAGCTGAAGGGGAAATACTAAAATTATTGAGGAAGATCTTGGTGGTGGGGGCCCACTGAAGCAGATGCACCGGACACGTGGTGAAAGTCGAGGTTGTCGTAATCATCGGACGGTTTTTACGTGTCGGATTTTGACGAGGCAAAAGGCGAATCAAAGCCTAGGAACGTGCGGTTAGTCATTTTATTATGTTCTTTCTCTTCTTGTCTCTCAACCAATCAATGTCTCTTACCTTTCACGATGTGTACTAAAATAGTTGTTTTGTTTTTTTAATATACTTTTGATATCAAATATCAACAACCTACAGTTGCGTAACTGGTCGAGTTTTTGTCGAATAATGTAAGCCCGAACTCAACTCGTGCTTGTTTGAGTCGTGTTTCATTGAGCAGTAGCAAGCCCAAGACACGACCTTAATTTGTGGGGTTTGGTGATGGATGGGAGTTCTCGCTTTTGTAGTTTTTACTTTTAATAAGAAATAAAAGTGCAAGTATCTAAATTAGAAGTTTTAGTTAAAGCAACTCCGTTGAATAATTGATAAAAACAAGAGAAAAAGTTATAATAGAGAAAATAATCCTTGTTGCAAATAGCAGGGAGTCTTCGCTGCTGCTAAGCATAAATCAGGAATCACTTGTATACAATTATAAAAGTTAAGAGGTTGCAAAATGAACAATCAAAAATCATTTTTGCTGTTTGGAGCAGGTAACCCCCTCTTGTTTGTAGCAGGAATGTTATCCCCGTTATAATATTAATGCAAAAAGCTGAAAAAAAGTTATTGGATGAAGCTATTAAGAAAAAAATAAACTATTAAAGATTGAAGATATGTGACAGAGTATGGACTAATAATAGGTTTATAAACAGTTTTTGACATTGAAGTGAATGACTTAAAGAAAAATTAATGTTCTTAGGTGGTTGATGTATTTAGGATGTTCTTACTAGTTGTTTGACAATTTTTATCTTAGAATTCAACGAGTCTTTTACTTAAATAGTTTATAGCATGTTATAAATTATACATGAGGTATGTAATACTATGTATGGTGAAATGAATTGGAGTTGCAGCTGGGAGTTGGAGTTGTAGTTGAGGTTGGATCGAGCTAGAGCTTATATTATAAGCTGAAAGTTTGAGTTTATCTTTTTACAAAGCTGTTTGACAAATTAGTTGGAACTAACGTTTATTATTGTAAAATAACATAAAATAAATCAAATTAAATTCAAATATATTTCTAGCTTATGTGAGTTAATCCATTATATTTTTAAGGAGATAGTGTAGCTACAATTTTTATAGTCAATTAGCTACAATCCTTTATATAAAAATACATAAAAAAATGATTTAGTTACCCCTAAAAAAGATTCACGGATCCACAAAATAACTTAAGGACCCACAAAATGACTCTAGGACATACAAATTGGAGTACAAAATTGTAGCCAATTGGCTGCACAAAAAATTATAGCTAATATATTCTCTGTTTTTAATGGTATTTAACTTATTTAACTAAATATAAGACCCTGCAATCTCTTATAAGCCCATTTCATTTGGATTGGTCTTATGAAGGACTCTGACTTATAAAAGCTTCCAAACTTATTTGATAAACGAAACTTATTTCAATATCTCAAGCTCTTTTAGCCCTATAAGCCCGTTAGCAAATACAACCATGATACATGATACATTTGTAAGCGGTAACTACTTAGTATACTTTATGAAAGTCCATTACAATGTTTGTTGCTTCTATTGGTTTAAGACTTTAAAGCTAAAGGGAGTGGTGGTGACCTTGTTACCGCCACATCAGCACCACATCAGCGCCACCTCAGCTTTCTCTCTTCTCTCACTTCCCTTCACTCTCTCTCACTATTCGTCTGTTTTGGTCACCATCCCCTCATCTTTCATACATTTTTTTTATTTAAATACTTTAATGCATAACTAAAAGTTTTATTTGTTAAATTCATAAAAACATTACGTAAATTAAAAACGTAAATGCACGAAACTATAACACAATATATAAATTCAAAACATGAATTGAGCTTTTATATTGCTCTGTAATTGTTGATCAACCATTGCTTCTCATTTACGGTTCTCATCACTTCTTTCCTAACGGCCTTCAAGGTGTTTGAGATACGCATATCTGATTCCTCAATCATTAGCAGAGTTTGTAGAGCGAAGCTGTTAACTGGATGGTCGAGAGGCAGCTAATGCATCCTGGTTACCTCTTCACCACAGCTACGCATCTGGAGCATATAACGAGTCATCTCAGCCAACAAATTGTTAATCATCTAGAGCTCCGCTTCTTGTTCGGTTCATAGTTGCCCGAGGATAACATTTCGCACCTCGTTGGTTCGTTAGCCATAGTGTTAGTGTTAAAATGAATGATAGTTGAGAGAGTTTGATAAAAAGTTGTGTGAGAAAATGAATGAGGGTAAAGGGGTATTTGATAGCCGTTGCAGCCTATCAAATTCAAAATTTCACACTGTTGCAAAAACATACAGAATAAAACTGCATTCATTTATATCAAAATAAAAGTTACAATACGAAATTCAAAGTATTGTCCTAAGTGTATTTTTCATGTAGCCATATAAACTTAGCATTGATTTGCTCTAGTATTTTCCTCGCTTTTCTAAACAGAGCATTATGCATCTCGTAATCTTTTGAAGATTCTTTGTTTAAAAAAGCCTATATTTAAGCACGGTTTTCTTTTAGAATGTCATTGCGTTTCTCGTATGCCTTCTACAGATCATCTTTAGCTTCGCATGCCTTGTCAAATTGCATAGCTAAGTCGATCAACAACGGTATCATCCTCAATAAATTTCTAAACACATGTTATGATTTCATCGAAAGTATATAGAAACGAACAAGCCATATCAGATTTTTTGTAAGGATTAAATATGAAGTTTTGTAAAGTTTATGTAAATTTTTGGGGTATTTATAGTTGAAAAATGGTTTGTTAATATTTTTCGTTAACTTTTACAATGGAACCCATTATTTTTGCTTGGTAATTATGATGAGCCGGTCGCCATATTTTGCACAAAATCATCGTGACCATGCCTTGTGTTTCGGAGGTGGCACATGACAAGGCATGTCACCTAGCTTTTGTCACGGCCACTCCGTTTGGCCTAAGTAGAGATTTCTAAAAAGTCACGCGGCAATGAAATATGTTACATTGGGTCGCGGCATATAAAAAAAACTTAGTACATAATGTAGCGTATAAAAGTAACTGTAGTCCTTAGCATTTAAGAAGTGGTTTGAAGGTCACCTATCATCTTTTAGGACTCATTTTGATACAAGTTTTTGTAGGCTTGCTTAGACTCCATTGTCGTTCGTTTTATTGCGTGCACCTTTTCGCTAACAATCTCTTATAATCGGTACCACTCGTTAAGATTTGCTATTATCTTACATCTCGTCAACTTTTTCAGTCTACTGAAAAGCTTCAAGGACAATTTTGGCTCATACGCTTCATTTTAGATTTTCTGGTTCGGCTTATTTTGGTTATGATATCTGGAATCTGTTTGTAAAAGTAAAAAAGTGATGCTAGGCTTGTGACACTTTATTTTTTGTCATGCAAGGTTGATATTACTGAAGCCATTAATTAATCTTGGTGAATGAACACACAATACGGATTTCTAGTATTTTTGTTTGACAAATTTTATATCTTCCAATCCATTTTTTGACTAGTTTAACTTTCTAAATCATAACATTTGTGTACGTGTGAGAGTTTTATTATAAATTATGTAATATCAACATCTATTATCACGTACATGATGGAATATACGTATAGATATCGAAAACTTGACATCCTTAATTATGCATCAATCATTTGGGGAGGTCATTTCTCATGATTTATTTTTGTTTTTACGGATATGCATACACGTAAGGACTCCTAGCCTGAAAGTGTCCCTCTCTATAATACGAATATATATGTTATTTTGGTGTATAAAATTTCTACACCTTCATAGCTTTATAAGATATTTTGGTTCCAATACCCCCATTGAGGGTAATTTAAATATGCTTTGCTTGAATAGTGTAAGATAATGATAAACCCGTAGGTATAATTTTATTAATAACCACTATATATAATAGTGAAACCTTAATACCCAAAACCCACAATCCGGGCTTGGGCGATAATGATAAACCCCGTAGGTTATGATGTTTATTCATCAGGTATTTATAAAGCATAATACCTGGAAACCCTAATGGACCCAACCCACAAGTCGGGCTTGGGCCACCTAACTTATCCACTAATAAATAGGAGGCTCTTCTTCACATGAACTTATCAATCGATAACTTATCTTACTTTTTCTTCTTCTTTTATCAACCGTAAAACAAGCTAGAATAGAATATCATTGAATGTTTTCTTCTATATGTAAATGATACTACCTCCGTCCCATAATAATTGTCCACTTTGATATTTTTTAGTCTTTCTTACTCAAATTTGACCATAAATATTTTTAATTGTATTACATAATATTTGATGAAAAATATATGAATGGATTAGGTTTTAAATGTATTTTCTATTGATATAATTTTCATCAAGTATTATATAACACAAATAAAAATATTAATGGTCAAAGTTGAACAAGAAAGACTAAAAAAAGTAAAAGTGGACAATTATTATGGGACGGAGGGAGTAATTCATTACAGTTCAATATATTTCATAATCATATTACTTTAAAATATTAGTTAGTTTACCTTCATACGTTATTTTTAGATGTTTGATAATTGAAAATAGCAAATCAAAATTATTAGACATTAGATCGGATAACTCTGCCCAATTGTGTTGATGGATCGATGTCCCTTATATTACTAGGGTTTCCTGGTCATTTGTATTTATTTAATTTATAAATAGTTCAATCAATAAATATTAGACAATGAAGAGTACGTTTTGCTATTAAAAAAGAGTTAATTCAGAAGATGCTAAAGATAACTTAACTAATCTTCAAATCGTTTGAACTTTAAAACTCCATAACAAGCTATAATTTGCATACGGGTAAGAACATATACGTACGTACGTAGTAGTATTAAATTACAGTAGCTTTAGTTTACTGATTGGCATCTTCCCCTATATGTTTTAATATATGACAAATCTTGTCTCCTATATAGGTTAAGTTGAAAAAACACATATTTGCAGCCTTAATATTGCTAAAGGTTGTAAATGGATTTTATAATATTATCTTTGAGCAATAGCTAGGAATCAATATGCATCATGGCTTACGTAATGAATTTGTTATATAAACAGAATTTCTACTGTTATTTTCTTCGATCTAAGCCTACGGGATTTTTAAATTCAACCAAAATTGACATAGCAAATGGCACATTACAAGTATTTGGAAGTTGGATCAAAAGACACCGGCCTCTGTACTGGTTCGAATCATCTCAATATAGTACGTGTTCATTCTAGGTGAGTGCAAATCATGAAATTTCGTCAAGAGAAAATGTATATTTAAACAGCGAGTTCATTTACTTTCTTTATTGGGCGTTTATTATAGGTGTGAAAATATTGAAGTACAATGAAGACGTAAAAAATGTTATCATTCTTAAGTTATCTTACGCTTGTATATATAGGTTTCAAATCAATTGTTAAGTCTACATGTTTAATTATAAACATTGGTAGCTAGATTATTCATGAATCCATGCATGTTACTATGAAACAGACATAACAAGAAAATGGCATTTCATTTTCTCGTGGATTCGTTCACAGCATTCATCGGCCAACTACATAGATTATGATTTCATATAATTCTTTTTCTTCTTTAATTTGTTATATTGCGCATTAGCTAGAACCTAGCATAAAACATAAATAATATGGGTACAATCTCCAAAGTGACATAAAACACGACACAAATCAATTGTTTAAGAAGTTAATGACGGTGCACTAAAGAAAATTATCCAAAACCGACTTGGATTGTGTATCGACATTAGCTTAGGTCTATATAGGGCTATAGGCTTAGTTTGTATTCTTCTTTGTATTGTGTACACGCTGGTAACTTTGTGAATTACAAAATAAAGGTAACGTTTATAGGTATATTATTTTGTGCGTTATTTTATTCTGGTCGACTTCTTTGTGTATCTCGTGTCTTTTGTGTTTAATTAATTGTTGGTTGTGCTCGATACAAATCCTGATCTAGGGTCCGCATAGCGAACTTCAGGTTTGTTGTCATAATTGTCCAACAAGTGGTATCAAAGCCACGGGTTTTGTGGTCTCTGAGGTTCGTGTTCTAGTTCAAGGATCGAGCAAAGAAAGGTGCGTTCTTGGAGCAGCAGGTTTGAACGAGAAGGTTTTGTGGTTTTGCAAGTTGACGAGATTACTATGAAGGTGGTAAAAAGTTGTCTCGAATTTACGGTTTCTAAAGAGGGTTTTGAAGACTTAGGGTGTCAATTTTTTTGCAAGAAGCCTGGGGTTAATTAAGGGTGGTATTGTTAGATCGGCAAGGTTTAAGCTTCAAAGGTTTTTCGACTAGGCTGAATTTTTTAAGGTTTGATTTGAAAACTTGGAGGGAAATCGATTCGTTGAAGGGGTTTTCAAAAGTTTGTAGATTTTTTGAGTTCTCATAAATCAATCAAGAAAACTCTAATTCCGCGAGTTTCTTAAAGATCGAGTATTGGTGATAACTTTCAAGACAAGCAAGGTTTAGTTGTTTCTTGAGGATTCAAGAAAAGTGATTGTTTGGAGTACAAGTTTTATAGACTTGATGTGGAAAGATCAAAGCTTTAGAATTTTCTAATGGTTAGTAGATTAAGATTTCAAGAAGCGGAGTTTATAGCGCACGAGTTATGAGACTTGTTGACAAAGTTGGTTAAGAAAGAACTTGACATGTTTTTAGCAAGGGTGAAAAAAGAATGGCTAGTACGAGTACTAGGATTAATATCGAAAAGCTCGATGGGATTGTAGGGAGTACATGTTCAAAACAAATTGGGTTCAAGTAACTTGGTCCTGGTGTTAAAAACAATAGTCCATGGAGTACATGTTCAAAAGCGTGTTTGGTTTGAGGTGGAATTGTAGGGAGCTCAAGAAAATCGTGAAGCTGGTTATTCAGGATAGTAACTATGATGTTGTAGTGACTCAAGACAGTTGAAGGTTAAACAACTTAAAGAAAAGATAAACACGGACTGCTTAGTAAATGAGCAGGAAAGATTACATATTGGTATAAAGGTGGGGCAGACATTGGAGTGCCAACCCAACATGATGTTGAAGATAATTCTGGCGCTAAAAAAAAAAAAAAAATGGGATGATGCCTTGACTAAGGTGGTTTGGTTCCTACACCGAGGTTTAAGCATGGTTCAAAGACACTTAATAACATATTGGCTATGGTATTACTAATAAGTTGAAAATTGTTAGTAATATTAGTTAAAACCTTAAAAGGGCATTATGTATATAAGTAATTGTTTAAGCAAAACTAGAAAGTTAATGACTATTCACTGAGGAAAAGAATTCAAAACGAACTTGGCCGGATTTGTATTAGAGACATCGACATTAATTTAGATGTACAAGCAAAACTAGGAACTTAATGACTGTTCACCGAGGAAAAGAATTCAAAACTGACTTGGCCGGATTGGTATTAGAGACATCGACATTAGTTTAGATGTACATATATGGATGCATGTTAGTTTTTCAATTTGTATTCTTTTTTGTATTATAAATGCTAGTAACTTTGTGAATAAAGGTAAATGTTTTATAGTTATATTGTTTCGTTTGTTATTTTATTCTGGTCGACTTCTTTGTGTATATCGTGTTTCTTGTGTTCAATTAATTGCTGCTTGTGCTCGAAACAAATCTTGATTTAGTATTCCGCATAGCGAACTTCAGGTTTGTTGTCGTAATTGTCCAACAAAACTAGACGAGTTAGACTTAGATTCAAACGAGTTTAAATTGTTAGGAGGTCAATCCACATAACCTATTTAAAAACATACATGTTCGGGTTGATTTGACTAACCTGCCACCCATTAAACTCCGTATAAAATGTTACTAAAATTAAAATTTCAACTCGCTAACCATACTAGCCCTTTAAATATGAGCACATGTCAGCGTTTCGTAGATTTTACGTGCCTTAACAAGGGTGAAATACTTGATGCACTCAAACTATACTGGTCGTGTTCGAGTTGAAGTCAGAAGATTCGAACCCGACCAGAATCATCATTCTACTTGGTGCTCTTTGTTAGGAGGGAGTAGCTACGGCGTATATTATATGATGCAACAAAAGGCAGACAAAAGTAACCAACAAAAATCATTCTTCACGCAGCAATAACGTTGTTTTTTCCAATCACCGTGACGCGTGTCATTATTTCCTTAATCTCTTTTCTGTATTTATACCCCTCTCCCTAGCTACATTCTCCTCTCACTTCTCCCACCATTCATCTCTTCAACAAATATTTTTATTCTTCTAATTTCCTTCCACTTTTTCCTATCTTAGTTCCTAGATTATAGATTAATCTAAGTATCTTGTGATAAAAAAATATCCACATTTTGATTCTTAATGAATGAAAACACAAAGATTCTAAAAACTTAATCAAATTTGAAGATAAATATTCATTAGAATGTATTCTAATAAAACAAACTTTAAAGGTAGGGCTGTTGATGAAGGCGACGACAACGTAGATGACAATGGTTATGACTCGAACCGAATGAGCGATGAGGGTTCACCCATGACGATGTCACCATGGAACCAAACCTGTCCTTTCCAACCATCATCATGGTCCAACACAAGCCCCGAAAATGGCCTCATCGGGTCCTTGGTTCGTGAAGAAGGCCACATTTACTCCCTTGGAGCTGCCGGTGGCCTTCTATACACCGGATCAGACAGCAAGAATATACATGTTTGGAAGAACATGAAGCTTATTACAACGTTCAAATCCAATAGTGGTCTTGTTAAGGCCGTTATAATATCCGGTGACAAGATATTCACCGGACACCAAGACGGAAAAGTCCGTGTTTGGAAATCAAACACGAAAGACCCAATAATCCATAAACGTATAGGAACATTTCCAACTTTTTTCGACATCTTAAAAAGCTCAATGAAGTCAAAAAACTACGTCGAGGTAAAACGTAACCGTACAGCCCTATGGATCAAACACTGCGACGCCATATCTTGTCTCAGCATCAACGAAGAAGAGGGTTTGTTATATTCCGGTTCATGGGACCGTACGTTCAAAGTATGGAAAATGTCAAACTCAAGATGTCTAGAATCCGTAAAAGCACACGACGACGCTGTCAACTCAGTCGTGTCCACAGTCGAAGGTTTAGTATTCACAGGATCCGCAGAAGGGTCAGTTAAGGTATGGAAACGTGAAGGAAAAGGAAAGACCATGAAACACAAGTACGTACAAACATTGCTAGATCAAGAATGTGCTGTCACAGCCTTAGTCGTGTCAAAAGGTGGCTCGGTCGTGTATTGCGGGTCATCAGACGGTATTGTTAACTTTTGGGAGCGGGAAAAGCAGTTATCACACGGAGGTTTACTAAAAGGACATAAGTTGGCAGTTTTATGTCTAGCTGTAGCTGGAAATTTAGTGTTTAGTGGCTCGGCTGATAAGACGATATGTGTGTGGAAGAGGGAAGGGTCTATGCATACGTGTTTATCCGTGCTAACGGGGCATACAGGACCGGTGAAGTGCGTGGCAGTTGAGAAGGAGGCCGAGTCAAGTAACGGAGGGAAATGGGTGGTTTATAGCGGTAGTTTGGACAAATCTGTTAAGGTATGGAGTGTTTCGGAGCAGCTGAGATGAGATGAGATGAAGAAAAATGGTTTACTTTTTAGTTTCGGTTTTAGTTTGTGGGCCCCAAGTCGGAAATCGGTTGCTTGTTCGTCGGTTTTTATAGTTAAGGTACTGGACGGTTGAGATGGTTTCTTTTTTTAGTGGGACCTTATTAAATTCTAGACTTAAGAGTGTTAAAAATGAGATTACATATGAGGGCAAAAGAAGAGGAAATATTAGATTTATGTCTCTATTAATCTATTATGAAATATCACTTTGAATTCTATATGATACAGTTTGGGAGTATTGAAGTAGTATGCCTGTTTTATGTGTGTTTTACAGTTTGGTTTTACTTGTTACATGTATAATGAAGTGAGAAATACCTCAATTTATAAACAAACCATAATATCTAAGAATATCAGCAGGACAGTTTGCGATAGTGTCCTCGACTCTCAGTTTGTGATTTGAGGATAGTGGCATGTAGGTGGCCGCTTCTGTTACCAGCAGAATTCAGGTCTAGACCCAAGTAATTTCTTGTTTCTCCTTCCAATACTTTAAGCACCTAAGAAGATTTTAAGGTAAAGAAAAATGTTAACTTAGCATAATATGAAGAATCTTAAAAATGTGACAATCAAATAATATGGATTATACTGAAATAAGTTTGCTAAGAGACCTTTGACATTGGAGGTCTAGATTCGGGATCTTTTTGAAGACATAAGGAGGCAGCATAACCAATAGCATGCAAGTCAGGAGGGAAGTTGTAAGGTTGATAAGAGCCCAACCGTGTGTCGAGTAAGTTATGCTTGTAAGCAAGAAAATGTACTGGTTCCATTTCGTGTGATGCATAAACGTCATGCCAAAAATGGCATGCCTTGTAGCATTGTAACTCACTGGTTCTTCGACCGGTGATTAGCTCTAGCAGTACCAATCCAAAAGCATATATGTCTACTTTCTCTGTTATTATTCCTCCATTAAAGTATTCTGGTGCAAGATACCTAAATAGAGACACGATCTTCATTAAAACAGATGTAAATATGCATACGCCAATTAAATCCTTATTAGGGGACAGTGCAGGAGATACAGGATAGCTATTTGTAAACAAAAACTCATGTACCCTGAAGTTTCAATGACCCGTTCCTCATCACATGTATCCGGTTCTGTGTGCAAGCTAACAAGCCCAAAGTCAGCAACCTATATGAACAACACAATTTTTTAAAACGAAATCCATATTTCTTTTGCGGTCGTTATATTTATCCAGTGATAAATGACTCTGAAGATGGTAACGAGTACTATTAGTATTACCAGAGGCTCATAATCATGGGTTAGCAAGATGTTTTTAGGCCGCATGTCTCTATGGACTATACATCCCACCCTACAATCTTCATGAAGATACCGTAATCCAGTTGCTGTTCCAATTGCTATCTTCAGACGTGAGGGCCAGTCTAGATATGTTCTCTTGCTCACTGTTATTTAAAGTAGTGTGACATTAAGGTTTATTTCACTAAGTTCTGTCCCAATAGAAGTACAATAGTTATATTTAGATAAAGAAAAATAGGATATACCATGTAAATGAATGTCCAACGAGCCATTGCATACATATTCATAAACTAATAGCCTTTGATCTCTCTCAATGCAAAATCCAACTAGTAAGACGACATTTTTATGTTGTGCGCAACTTAAAACTCTCACCTCCTTGCAGAAATCAACATCTCCTTGGGAGTCAGAAAATTTGGACTGCTTGATTGCAACGACTAGCCCATCTTTTAAGACCCCTTTGTAAACAATCCATAATTCACCCTCTGCCACAAAGCTCGAATCAGAGAAACCATCTGTGGCTTCTTGAAGCTCGCTGTAACAAAACTGTCGCAGTGGTTTAACCAAGGCAGGTGCTTGGTATTGACAAAGGGAACACAAGGGGGGTGGTAGTGACAAAGCTCTACCCAACGAGACCGCCTCTCTGATTCCAGAACTAAAAATCTTGTCTTTAGGACCTCCAGTCATTGTATCTTGATCGAAATGCTTGGCATATGAAAGTTGGGACTTATGAATCATCTTAGAATTATTATCTATACTATTGTTTTGAGGCGCCTTGGCAAATGCCTTTGGAATCAGCGAGAGAGCTATGACTCTTTCCCCGCAAGAGTCCATTGCATCACGTGGATCGTCATTGTTGTTGGATTTTATGATTTGTGGTGGTTTTCCTTTGATCAGCCCTTCATTAAGCTGGTTTTTTTTGTACACAAAGAAAACGGAAGGCTTTACATAGTTTGACAGAAGATTTTTATCAGAAGGTTTTGGGCAAAATGAGGCTGTTTCTTCAGGACTGCTGACTGGAGTAGAATGATTTACCCCATGGCCTAAGAGTGTTCCCGAATCCATACTAGGCGAGGAATTGGCTGAAAAGAAGGGGGTTTGCAGCCCATCAGATCGACCCAGATTGAGCTTAAGGACTTTTGGTTCTGATCCTTTCATCACTACAATGTTGCAATGCAGTTCTTCCATACAGTGTTTGAGTTCTTGTTTCAGTTTCCTGATTTTAACGACAGGACTGGTTAGTATATAACACTCTCCTAATCATTAAAGGGGTAGCTAAATTCAATATATATGTCAGAGTACTTAAAATTCGATTAGGAAACCATCGAGTTTAAAGCTTCATTATGATTTTATGGATATGTTCAAATAATTCTGACTTTTTTACTTTGAGATATTAGTTCCTCTGTTATATTCGGTTTCAGAACTTTTTCCATCATTTATACGGTGTAATTGGTGAATTTAATGATAATTAAAAAAGAAAATACTCTATAATTAGATTTAGTAAAAGTGCAACGGTTGAAGAAAATTTTAACGAGATAACAGTTTTACTTCTATTTACTTATCCAATATGACCCAGCTGGCCGCGTTATAGTTTGCTTGAGCTGCCACAGCACCGGCAGTTGTACCTGACACCACCTTGATTTGCACCATGACCTACAATGAACATCGATTTTCAGTGAAACTCGTCACTCAATATTCAACTATTATAGAATATAGGTTTTATTACATAAATCACAAAAAAGAATCAGTATTTAACAGAATAAAGCGAATATCATGACTTCGAGTGGGCTTATGTAAGAAATAAAGATGAAAAAGAATATGTCACTCTCTTCAAGTATTTAGCAGCGAAAAAATGAACTCAACAATGTAAGACATCAGGATTCATGAAAAAGGGAACGTGGCCTACGAATCTGTACACAAGATCATATATGACTATCATGTTCGTAGTTTTGACGCACTAAGTACAATTTGTAGAAACTAGTATATTACTAGGATAAAACTTTGAAGCACATTGATGTTTTAGAATAGAGGGTAGCTAAGTCAGGGTTCCTAGAAAATTAACTCTGCATATTCAACACCAAACATTGATGTCAAATCGGCAGTAAATACTAAGTTCTGTACCAAATTATCTCAAATAATTAGAATCAGAGGATCCATTAACAGAACTGGAAATCATTCCCATCCTTATATACTTCTATATTCCACAAAATGTGCCCCCCAAAAGGATCAACAATCTTAAAAAAGGTATACCGTTTCAGATTACGCTTACTTGATAGTTGATACTCAAAGTATGTAATCATAAATACACCAGCTATTGTCAAATTCCATTTCATTACCAACTATTCTCCTATTCGTCACATGTAGAACTAGAAATACATCGTAAAACAGTAACAAACTTATCTTCAAACTTTATGATCCCAATAAGATCAAACATTGAGAATACACAACATTGTGAAGTATGAGTGTGATACTTTGACATAGCACATGTAACTATATATATATATGTCTACCTTCATGAACTTTTATTCGAATCCATGCTTAATCGAGACCGAATACCTATGGGGGAGTTTGTTTAAGCTTATTTACATGCTTACAAGCTTATATGATTTCGGCTTATGTTTCCTAAGACCATTTATTTGGGCTTATTTTCAGCTTATTTTCGAGTTTACGAACTCATTTTCATATTTAAATCATAATAAACTCATAAGCCAGATAATACATGCTTATGAAATATAAGTCAAAATCATATAAGCACATAAGCCCGTACATAAGTTAAATAAACAGCCTAATGCTAATATTTTTCCAGTTCATTCATATATTTTCATTTAAAAAAGCAGAACATTATAAGCTCCTAACCAATTCTTAATCTCAAGCCGCTCTAATAAGTACATACGAATCATAAGATTTTCTTAAAAATATTACTACAAATTTATACCTCAAATTTATTTTGAAACTGAAGTACCATCCGTGAACACGACTCCGAGATCTGACATATCCGATCCGGTAAATGAACACAATCATCACTATTCCTACAATCTCCACTCAAGCTTTTCCAGCTCAGCAATTTCCTACCTATACGTACATATCACCAAATTATAATCAAATAAAACAAAAATCATCACGACAAACATCTACGAGCTGTCGAACTACCTGAGTTCAAGTCTGAATATACTGCAAGCAATATAACACAGTCACCAGGATGAACTACATGATCAAGAGCCCAAGCTAAAGATGCCTTCGATACAATCTTCTCGTCGCCTTTCACTGCGACGATCACATTTTCAGGTAAGTTACGCGGGACTGAGTTTGAGGTTTTTGGCGGGAACATTGCCGGAAAAAGTAGTTAGAAGAATGTTAGTATGAGAAATGGGAGCTTTTGTTTCTTAGTCGGTTGGGTTTTTAACTGTAAGGGTATTTATGTAATTATGCTGTGTTTGTGTGTGTTTTGTTGATTTAATGTGGACCTATGTCATAATTGGGAAGAATATATGGTTAAGGATTCATATTGAGAAAGGAAATACCATCCTTAAATAAATGTTCAAATTTTTATCTTCATCTGCGCTCAACAACTCGGAAGGTGAAAGAGCGGTTGAAGCAGACAGACCACAGGGGTTGTATCAAGTGTCTATTTTGTTTTTCAGCGAATTAAAAATAATTTTAGTTGGTATGAGTAATATTTGTTAGTGGAGAATGTAGTTATGAAAATTCAGTTTGAAAGTGTACATTTATTTAAAAGCGGATGACGTAGTTTTGAGTATAAATCCGGACCTAAACTACATGTTTGGTTATCTTTTAGCTTATTGAATTATATTGTGAAAAAATCGATGTTATTGCTGATAATGGATACATGAATTTTATATCTCTTAATCATTTACTATCTAATAGCTATAAACAAAGAATACAAGTTGATTGAGTTACATGAAATTGATACATAGTCCACGATTCTTTTTTAACAAATGTGTCTAGTAATTGGCTCACGTTTACCCGTTAACTGCAATAATGGAGGGTTACAAAATAACAATAAAAAAATGATTATTGATAAGTAAACTTGTGAGTTATAGTAAACTAAGAAAATAATAAACATCCAATAAATTACTTATCTAGTTATATAAGTTCCTAGCTAACACCCTCTTAATTAATACCAACCCTTGTTCTCAAGGCAAGTAACACGATGTCGATGTAGTAGGGTATGTTGTTGCCAAGACAGGTCATTCTCTGCATGTGATCACATTTACAGGTAATACTATTATGGTTGTTCTTGTCAACATTCTTGTGGTGGGTGTTGTTGCATTATTAGCCCTTATAATTTTTTCAAATCATTGACTACTGCTAGTATTTCATAAAGTTTGAATAGTTTAATTGCAATTTGTAGATGAGATTTATGGCCGTTTGTTAATTTATGCGTCTCAAAATAATTGTTTTTATTTAACTTTTTAATTTTTTAACTTTGATTATATATATATATATATATATATATATATATATATATATATATATATATATATATATATATATAAATTGATGAAATTTGTGCCAAGATAAAAATACATTTAAATCCAATCTATTTATTTATTTTACATCGATTATTATATAACATAAAAGAAAATGGCTTAGATCAAAGGTTAAAAAGCTAGATTTCAAAAAGTCAAAATAGAACAATTATTTTGAGACGAATGAAGTATGAGTGTTTTGAGTTGATAGAATATTATGATTGATTAAAAGTGTAGTTTGGTTCAAAATTTTAAAGATTACACCAATGAATTAACACAAAATTTCATTTCACTTTACATTACATAGTTAGTTAGCATCAAAGATATATGATTGGTTTACAGGTCCGATGATCTTACTCATCAAGTTTTTTTTTTTTTTTTTTTTTTTTTTTTTTTTTTTTTTATTATTATTGTATATTGTATATTATTTTTTCTACCTCCTCTTTTAATTAAATAATATTTCTATGCATAATGTCAATTAAATTAAAATATACATCTATATAACTGATCGTGCAAAAGAGGCACATACCAGGCCGTTAATGGTGATTAACCTGTAAATAAGAAATAGAAAACACTACGTTAGATGGAGCCCGGGAGAAGCCCCCGGGAACTGCCTTCGGTATGAGAATTAGTCATGGTAATTATATTATTGAAGTATTGATGTAGAGAAGATGATATCTCATGGGTTAAGTTAAGTTACATACCTCTGTGATAGATTCCTTATTTATAGGGATAATGACAGAGGTGCCGGGAAGGTAGTTACATAGGTAAAGGTAGAGATCATGGCTGTTGACCAGCTCTTCTTTGACAAGTTCAATCATACCCACAGTATGAGTTTTAAGATTGAAAACCATCATGTTTATTTGAGATTGAAAATCTCTTGTCTGTTGAAACGATATTCGTTTCTGAATAGCAGATTGCTATCTATCCACCATCATTCAATCACTAAAGAAAATCAACACAATCCACTAGCAAATATCAATCATCCACTATCAATTCAATTTCAATACAATTGCAATTGTAATTTAACGACAAATAAACCAAAAGAAAATGGCACTACTAGATATTCTACTTTCCATCACCATGCACTATGAATGATTATCATGCATCATGAATTATTTTCAGGTACCATATTCCGCTTTACAATCCTTGTATCAGAGCTTCGTCAACAATTAATTAGGAGCTTTGTCAAAGATAAATTAGCCATGTCAAGAACAAGGTCGACAAACAAGACAATTAAGAAAATAAAAGAATTACAAGCAGTCATTAAGAAGAATTAAAGAAGCTAGGAAGCATGTATTATCAAAAACATTTAACTTATTAAAAGTCATTAAAAATCTCAGAATTACCAACAATAGCTAAATAAGATATAACTATTATTCATGAAAATGAAGATGAATCAAGATTTATGTTAGATACTATTATTATTAGAACAGCTATTAGAAGATCAAAATTTACTCTATCAGAAAAACATAATTTTGATTATTCAAGGTCACTTAGAGAATTATTTTCACGAAAAAATATAATATATTTTGGAAAAAATATTGGAGAAGAACCAACTCCTATTAAACAAACAAGAGGTAATATTGTTATTCCTATAATTAATAAACAACAAATAAATAATGGAATCAAACAAATGAATGAAAAAGATAAAAGTAAAATAGCATACATTTATAGGGATAATGACAGAGGTGTCGGGAAGGTAGTTACATAGGTAAAGGTAGAGATCATTGTTGTTGACCAGCTCTTCTTTGACCAATTCAATCATACCCACGTTCATAGGCAGAGAGGTTATGACCTCAGAGGAGGCCAGGGCCTTGAACCTTGGAGGAGGCCCCTCCGAATCTTGGTGGAGGTCCCTCTGAATCTTGGAGGAGGCTTTGGGTGAAGGTTGGCGGATTCCCTTGCGGTAGCCATTGTGAATGACTTTACGCCAACATTTTAGTCCATGATGTAGAATTATGTATAAGATGAAGGTGTAGGCTTCATGCTTTAGGAGAGTACGTTATCATCCTTTGTGCAAATGGTAAGCTACGTACTAGAGTTACGGTCACACTCGTTAATAGAGCAAAGGGTACGTTATCAAGCCCCCCAGCCTAATGTTATGCATGTGAAGTGTGCATGGCTTTAGACTAATAACTGCTTCTTAAAAAAGACTTAGTAACAATATATATATATATATATATATATATATATATATATATATATATATATATATATATATATATATATATATATATATATATATATATATATATATATATATATATATATGTGTGTGTGTGTGTGTGTGTGTGTGTGTGTGTGTGTGTGTGTGTGTGTGTGTGTGTGTAAAATCCAATATAAAAGTAGTGATTGGCTGTAAACAGTCAGAAAATATCAACCAAGTTATGGTCAATAAGTCAAACAGTCTAAACCAATACTCCAGGGAGTGTAGTGTTTCCCCGGGTCATTAGATCCCAACGAGGCGTGAAATCTGAAATAAAATGACTTTAAGATCAGGTGAATTGAACAGGAAAAGGGTTCAAGTGATTGTACTACTGAAATATAAGTTAGAATAGCTTTGATAAGCTATATCAACTAATACGTGAAATCAGATAAGCACAAATGAAAAGGAACTGGAAAACGCGTACGTTTAATATTTAAACGTAAACGTATGAAACAAAAACGATTTTAACTATAGTAGGAATTTGCATGCCTTAGGGGCTTAAATGCAAATTAAATAAACATACAATATTTATTTTATAATTATTAACTTATTTAAAAATTAAGAAAATCTAAAAATGTAAAAAGAAATAAAATGTACGTTTAAATTTGAATAAACGTAAACGTACGAAACTAAACGTGAATTCTGTCAAATATAATTCCCACAAATGTGAAAATTATATTTTTAGAATCCTAAACTTATAAGAAAATTATTGGAAATTTAAAATTATTTTTATAACTATTTAATTAATTATTATTATTTAATAACTATTTTTAATTATTTAATAATTCACTAATAAGTAAGAAAATGTAAAATAAGTCTAGAAAAATAAAATTAAAATTCATAAAAGTCTAAAATATTATAAAACTTATTTTAAAACTAAAATTATATTTTTCACACTATTTATCGAATTATTATTAATTAATTATTATTTAATTATTAATTAACTAATTATATTGATTTAAATTCTTAAAAATACTAAAAAGACTTAGATAATTAAGAAGATTTTTATAAATCTAATTAACCATCACAGGAATCCTAAAAAATTATAAAAAGTTTGTTTTATGTATTTTTAAACTAATTTAGTAATTATTATTCTAATTATTAATTAATTACCAATTAAACTATTTATATTATAAAAAATAGAAAATGTACAGTAAAAATTCTAGAAAAATTCCTAAAAATGTTTTTACAAATATAAAAGCTAGGAAAATTATAAAAACTAGGTGTTACTTAATAAAATCTAATTTCCCTATTTAATTTTTTTAATATTAATTAATAATTAATTAAACTAATATTAATTCTAAATATCAATAAATGACAAAGGAAAAATCTGGAAAAATTTATAAAAGTACTTTAATATAAAAGAGATTTAATAAAAATATAAAAATGCAGAAGTGCTTTTAAATAAGCTGAAAAGAAAATTAAAAAGATAATTTCTATTAAATAGAAGCTATCACTATAATTAAGTTTGGCTTTTTCTGTTTTTTCTTTTACAAAACTAATTTAATACTAAAATTAAGAGACTTTTATGAAGGAACTTATGTTGTGGCTTAATAATAAGCTGTGTGCAAGCCAAAGTGCTTAACAGTTGAGGTTTTAGCTTATTAGGATTTGTGGTTGCTTGAATAAGTTATAATAAGAAGTCACAGATCAAAAATAAGCAATCCAATAATGATAATGACTGGAAATAAGAACAATGGAACCAAATAAGCACACACAATAAGCTATAATTTACAAATAAGCTATTTGCCAAAACCTGAAATCCAAACAGGCCAAATAGGCAACTTTTGGACCTCTGTGGGGTCCACAGAAATGACAGGGGGTTCAAAACGGAACTTGAACCTTAAAGTTGACCAGGTCAGCTATGAAATAAGCCAATACGCTAGGCTTATGGCTTATTAATGAAGTCTAGGTGAGGCTTGGAAGTTGGGTGTCAAACCTGAGTACTCAGTGTATTCAGTTAAATGGGACAAAGTTTAGGCTGATTGCAGCCCTATCTAATAAGCTAGAAAAGAGCAAATAAGCACAGAACCTTAGAGATGGGCTTATGGGGTTTTCAAAAAGCCAAGAAACTTAAGGTGAGGCCCACTATTGAAGTCTGTGCAAGCTTATGAAAATTGGTGATTATCCTGTGCACAGGGGAGGTACTTCCCCTACAGGTTAGTTTGAGCCTGTGTAATTTGCACAAGAAAAATCACAAAAATGTATTGATGATGGGATTCAATAGTCTAGCTGGTGTACTTTCATATGTAAAAAGCTCAGGGTCTAGTCTTGATTACAAAAATCAGGAAAATTCTTTGGAAATTTGGATTTCTGTTAAACTAGAAAATTTTGACTTTTGAAATTACTCTAATACTTTGACTAAAGTGAACTTTGATCCTTAATTACTAACTGATTATGTTATGTTAAGCTACAATGAAGTGAAATTTAGCTAGATTACCAAAGTGTGAACTAGTATAATGAAAATGAACAAGCAAACTTCAACAGATCACATATAAGGTGAGATCATTGGCTAATTTGACTTTTTCACAAATGACACTTGGTTTTTATGGTTTATCTGATCTAATATGAACCTAAGTGACAGAAGTGAATCAAAATTAACAACAAATTTCCACTTGAACACAGATAAAAAGCTAGATCCAAACACACCTTAATATTGATGAAATTGTGATTTTCAAAGCAAAACAAGTTTGTAAACCATAAAACTGATTCCAAAGACTATGTTATGATTATATAAGAACAAATTAGCATAAATCAACCACACCACAAGCATATAACACACATTTGTCAAATATGTGATTTCCACTGTGTGAGTTACAATTTTTAGCACAAGTATTCCAATGAACCAACTAAGAATTTTATACTATGATATCACTAAACAACAACTCAGAAACATAAAAACACAAGGATTTAAGCAATAAACTACTTATACAGTAAATTGCAAAAGTTGAGTAAAAAGCTTACAAGAAGCTATCCAGCTGAAAATATGAAACAAGGACCAAGAAACAATCCTAGCAGCTTACCAATAAGCTTCTAAACCCATTGCCATCCAAAATCCACAATGCTCCAGCTGTGATCATCTTGTACCATGATTTTTTTATTTTTCATTATTTTTTCTTGATTTTTGTATATTTTTGATTTTTATGAATACAACTGCTTTTAAGGTTTCTAAAAGCTTTCAAAAGCTTCCTGAGGAGCTTAAGTGAGCTTGTGAGTCCATAACAACAACTATAAACCACAGAAGTACATATGAGATTTTTTATTAAAATTTTGCATAAACTGAATTTGAATTGAGAAACTCAAATTGAAACTGAAAATAACTTTTATTTAACACTGATAATCTTGGAATTACAACTTAAAAGCTTAAGGATACAAAGGAACTTGAAATTTGCTAATACGATTTAAGAGAAACTAAATTACACTAGATATTCTATTCCTCTGCTTCCTTCTTGATATATAATGATCTTTAGGGTTCCTTGTCGACCTCTGAATCTTTCCCACTTTATTAGAACCGTTGGATTGGCCAAATTAATCATATCCGTTTAAAACACCTTTTTGGCGCCAAAAGTCTTTGAGGTGGATTAGGGCAGTTTTATTTCAATTAAAGATCTTTGGAAGGTTGTGGAGGTGTAAGGGACAAGTTGGGAAGTAGATATGGAGCTTGGGGGTGATTTGGCAGCTGAAAAACAGGGATGTGAGTTTTCTCATTGGAGGGGGGAAAAGGTTGGAGTGTTGTGGTGGGGATGCATTAAATGCAATTAAGGGTTGGTATGATGAGGTTTAGAGGGTGAGGTGGAAATGGACAGGTGGTGGTGAGGTGGTGAAAACCACCCTTCCAAAGATGAGGTTTTGGGTAAGCAGGGGTGGAGGTGGAGGTGATGAGGTTTAGAGGGTTGGTATGATGAGGTTTTGGGTAAGCAGGGGTGGAGGTGGAGGTGGAGGTGATACAGTGTTGGCGGTTTGGGGAGGTCAAACGGGTCAACGCCCATTAAAGGGATTGGGCTGGGGTTTGTTTGGGCCAGGAAAACAAAAGGTGGGCTTGGGTGTTGTGTTTGGTTTGGATTAGATTTGGTTTTGGTTTGAATATAAAGGGTCCGATTTTGTTTGTGGTATTTAAAGCCCAAGGACCTAAAATGTAATTTTGGATTTTTAGGGGACTAAACCTGTAAATATCACAATGTTATCACAAGGACCAATTATGCCAATCATGATTAGTATAAGGTTTACTTTTAATATTTTTCCATTTTTTAAAACCTTAAGGACTAAATTTGACATTTTTCAAACTTGAGGGACTAAAGTTGTCATTTTTCAATTTTTAACTTTAAAGGACTAAACTTGACAACTTATGAATCCCTAAGGACCTTTGATGATATTTTACATATTTTGATTTACCAGGGACTAGATTTGCCAATTTTTCAAAGTTAAGGGACTGAAACTGTAAATTATGTGAAATACGTTGTTTTTCATCAGTTTTCAATCCTTTTGCATAAAAACACAATCCAGGGATATTTTATGTATTTTAAGGCATTCCTGTGTGTTTTCAGATGTTTTTGCAGTCTAAATGTGACAGAAATGATGAGTTTTTACACACTTATCAATCCCCCACACTAAACTATTGCTAGTCCCTAGCAATCTTTAGAGAAAATTTTAATGGATTTTTGTCTCTTTACCAAAAGCCATTACTTCTGTAGTAGCCAAATGTATCAGTTCAAGTAAGAACTATGGTCCACTTGATAACCATGTGATTTTGAGCAAACCACCAGCTGTCAACGGATTTGTTTTGTCTTTACCAAAAGCCGTTTGCTTCTGGACTAGCCAACTCTTGATGGACAAAGTTAACATCTTGGTGAGCTGATTGCCAATTATGGTTTTTCCACTGCCTTTACCGCAAGCCATAATCTTGCGGGCTAGCCAACTCTTTCACTTTTTAGGATATGGCGAGTTGATTTACCATACAATTTTGGGCAAATTGCAAGCCATCAATGGATTTGAGATATCTTTACCAAGAGCCGTTTGCTCCTGGATTAGCCAATCCTTATGTGGGTTAGACATGGCGGACTGATAACCATTTATTGCATTTCTAAGTGTGAAAAAACTTTAAATTTTGATCAAATGAGGGTGCTTGATGGAACATGTGTTTGAATTCGTGAGAATCCCCCCCACACTTAGAAATGTATATTGCCCTCAATATTCAAAGCACCGGGTGTTAAACCGACACTTAGAACGTAAGAAGGAAATATTAATAACCTTTATTTTAGGCTATTTACATTTTTTTTTGAAGATATATACATATATACAACATGTGGGGCATCTCCCCCACACTTGGGTGGTAGAAAAGAGAAAGAAGACAGAAATTTGGGTGAAAACCCATATTGCTACTGTTTTTGATTACTGAGTCGCTAGCTTGACTCGACCCCGAATTTAATTGTCCTTGGGGAAAGTTTGGAGATCCGGGACAACCATGGTTGGTATGTCCTCTCCAAAGTAGTGTTTCACACGATGCCCATTCACTTTAAAACATGGACCGTTATTTTGAGATAACTCAACAGTACCATATGGATAAACCTTAGTGATAGTGAATGGGCCAGTCCAACGGGTTTTGAGTTTACCCGAGAAGATCTTTAATCTAGAATTAAAGAGAATGACTCGATCACCAACGTTAAAAACGCGGTTTTTTTATTTTTGAGTCATGAATCTTCTTTGTCTTTTCTTTATATATTAAAGAGTTCTCGTAAGCCTGATCACGTAGTTCATTTAATTCATTCATTTGAACTTTTCGGTGATCACCCGCAGTTTTGAGGTCAAAGTTGGCATGTTTCAATGCCCAGTAGGCTTTGTGCTCAAGTTCCATCGGTAGATGACATGTCTTTCTGTAGACAAGCTTGTAAGGCGTACACCCAATGGGTGTTTTATAAGCTGTACGAAAGGCCCATAATGCGTCATCCAATTTATCCGACCATGTAGCACGGTTTTCTCCTACAGTCCTCTCAAGTATCCTTTTGATACCACGGTTTGAAACCTCCACTTGCCCACTTGTTTGTGGGTGATACGCGGTAGAAAGATGGTGAGTTACACCATACTTTTGCATGACTTTGTCAAATTTGTCATTGCAGAAATGCATACCACGATTACTTATGATAGCACGTGGAGTTCCAAAATGGGCAAAAAGAGATTTCAGGAATTTTACAACAACTCGGGCATCATTTGTAGGTAAAGCTTTCGCTTCAACCCATTTTGACAAGTAATCAACAACTACAAGTATATATTTGTTTCCTCTAGATGATGGGAATGGCCCCATAAAGTCAATGTCCCAGATATCAAAGATCTCACAGACTTGAATAGCATTTTGTGGCATCTCATTTCTTTGTGAAATGTTCCCGTGACGTTGACAAGCGTCACAGGTTTTAATGAGATCCTGAGCATCTTTATAAATTGTGGGCCAGAAGAATCCGGAATCAAACACCTTTTTGGCGGTGTAATTGGGACTATGAAGGCCCCCAGTGGGTCCAGCATGGCAAGCCTTGAGAATTTCAGTGGCTTCCTGTCCATATACACACCGTCGGATGACTTGATCTGCACAAATTTTGAATAAGTAGGGGTCATCCCAGAAGTAATGTTTGACATCCTTAAAGAATTTATTCTTTTGTTGGGTTGACATCCCTTTTACAACAAAGTTACCCGCATGGTAGTTTGCGAAGTCAGCAAACCATGGGGTAGTAGAATCTCCACGAAAAGCTACCGCATTGAGTGTTTCGAGAGGAAATGTTTCATTTATTTCCTTTTTCTCATGCACATCTTGATGAGGGTTCTCTAATCGGGACAGATGATCAGCAGCCAGGTTCTCAGCTCCTTTTTTATCACGAATAATGATATCAAATTCCTGAAGGAGAAGAACCCATCGGAGCAATCTCGGCTTTGTGTCTTGTTTTGCAAAGAGATATTTTAGAGCCGAGTGATCCGTATACACTACACATTTGGTCAAGATTAAGTATGTCCGAAATTTTTCAAAAGCATACACCACGGCTAATAATTCTTTTTCCGTAGTGGTGTAATGAGTTTGAGCTTCGTTCATAGTTTTGCTTGCGTAGTGGATAGGCTGAAAGTGTTTCGTTTTGCGTTGCCCCAAGACTGCACTGATAGCAAAATCACTTGCATCGCACATGAGCTCAAAGGGTAAATCCCAGTTGGGGGCAACAAGAATGGGTGCCTCAGTAAGCTTTTTCTTCAATGTTTCAAAAGCTTCGATGCACTCTGGTGAGAAGATAAAAGGAGCATCCTTCTCGAGGAGATGAGTCATAGGCCGAGAGATTTTAGAAAAATCTTGTATGAATCTACGATAGAAACCGGCATGACCCAAGAAACTCCTAATACCTTTGACGGTAGTAGGGTGAGGGAATTTAGCAATGACATCAACCTTAGCTCTGTCAACCTTAATCTCATTCTTGGAAATCTTATGGCCGAGGACAATGCCCTCTTTGACCATAAAATGACACTTTTCCCAATTTAGACATAGATTGGTGTCTTCACACCTTTTCAACATTTTTTCTAAATTGGTGAGACATGTTTTGAATGAATCCCCAATGACCGAGAAGTCATCCATAAAGACCTCCATGGTTTTACCGATCATGTCGGTAAATATGGCCATCATGCACCTCTGGAACGTACCTGGAGCATTACATAAGCCAAAAGGCATACGTTTATAAGCAAAGGTTCCATAAGGGCATGTAAAGGTAGTCTTTTCTTGATCCGATGGATCAATGGGGATTTGAAAGTACCCTGAGAAACAATCAAGGAAACAATAGTACTCGTTTCCTGCTAATCTCTCAAGCATCTGGTCCATAAAGGGCAGCGGAAAGTGGTCTTTGCGGGTGGCGTCATTTAACTTACGATTGTCAATGCAAACACGCCACCCGGTAACTAGCCGAGTTGGAATCAACTCATTTTCCTCATTAGTGACAACCGTATTGCCACCCTTTTTTGGAACGCAATGGATGGGACTAACCCATGGACTGTCAGAGATGGGGTAAATCAATCCTGCATCAAGAAGTTTGAGAACCTCTTGTTTAATGACATCATGGATTTTTGGATTCACCCGTCTTTGATGTTGCACTGCGGGTTTGAAGTCATCCTCCATTAAGATTTTATGTGTACAAAAATCTGGGTTAATACCCTTAATATCGGAGAGCTTCCAAGCAATTGCTTGCTTGTGTGACTTCAAGACCTTTATGAGAGCAACCTTCTCCTCAGCACTTAAACCTTTAGCAATAATGACGGGTAATTTATCATTACCCTCCAAAAATGCGTATTCAAGATGAGGAGGTAAGTCCTTGAGCTCGACCTCAGGAAATTCATCGTTTTTATCAACCGATTTAATTTCCTCATTATGAAGTTCTACGGGAGGGAGTGGTGGAGAATTGTCTTGATTTAGCAATTTCTCAAGGAGAAGAATATCTCCCTCCAGATCAATCTCAGTGTTATCAATTCCTGTTGGAACTGAATCACTTTTGAGAAAAGCTTTGACCTCTTCCAAAAGGAAATCACTTCCCTCAAACGGAGTGAGAGAAGGGGAAGAGTCAGAAATGATAGGTTCATATGATGGAGTGGAATCCCCACTCACAGAATTATGAGAATAACCAAGAAATTCTTGAGAGTACTCCTCTGAAGCAATGTCTATGATATCTATTTGATTAACTGCTTCAGAATCATAATTTGAGGAGTACCTCGAGGTTTGATCGAGGTTAAAGGTAACGGCTTCATTACCCACACGCAAGGTGATTTATTGCTCAAATACATCGATAAGAGCACGGCCCGTTCTAAGGAATCCCCTCCCAACAATGAGAGGGACCCTTTGATCAGCATCAAAATCAACAACCACAAAGTCAGGGGGAGATGGAACTTTCCTACTTTCACAAACACGTCCTCGGCAATGCCAAGAGGACGAGATATCAATCGATCTGCAAGCTCTAGAGTCATGCAGGTAGGAGTAAGATCCAGAAGAGAAAGTTTCTTCCAAACTGAGTAAGGCATTAGGTTGATGCTTGCACCAAGATCGGCCAAGGCATAGCAATCAACCATTCTTGGAAATACACAAGGTATTAGAAATTTTCCAGGTTCTCCAAGCTTCTCGGGAAGCTTCTTTAAAAGAACTGCTGAGCAGTTCTCATTCATGGGAGTCTTTGCCATTTCAAACAGTTTCTCCTTGTTGCTTAACAAGTGTTTGATTGTTGATGCAAATTTGGGCATCAGAATAATAGCATCCGTGAAGCTAATGTCAAAATGCAAATCTTGGAAGATTTGAAAGAATTTATCCATCTGGTGACTAGCCTTTTCGCGGAGCTTTTGCTCCTTCAAACGTGAGGGGTAAGGAATAGAGGAGGTAGAAGGTTTGGATTTAGGGGTCTCAACTGGGATATCATTGGGTTCAAAAACAACTTTAGGTTTTGGTTTGGGTTTTGGGACAACATGAGGTGGGACGTCTTGGATACCTCAATTATGAGTAGGAAGTACTTCATCCTTATTTATCTCGGTTTCATTTTCCACCACCTTGGGAGAAGGAGAAGAAGTGGTAGTGGGAACAGTGGGTCTGTCATATGAAACTCCGCTCCTGGTTGTGATCGCCTTTGCATCGCCCCTCGGGTTTGCGATCGTGTTGCTCGGAAGTTTTCCAGAGCCCGAGGGTTGTTCATTTAAAGATTTCTTGATTTCAGAAATCTGGCTGACCAACAACCTGTTTGTCTCTTCTTGAGTTTTCATGAACTGCTTCAACAACTCATCGGGTGATGGTTGTGGAGCTGGGAGAATGGCTTGTGTTTGGTTGGGAAAATTTTGGACTCGGTTATTTTGATTATAACCTTGTTTTGGTTGAAAATTTCCCTGATTTTAATTACCATTTCCCTAAAAATGATTTCCCGGGTTGAAATTGTTTCTGTTAAAGTTTCCTTGATTGTGGAAACCTTGATTCTATCCAGAATTGAAATTCCCTTGGTTTTGATAACCTTGGTTCATTCGAGGTTGGTTCTGGTTTCGATTTTGCAAATTTGGGTTTTGGTTGAAACCAGGTGGTCCCATATGTGTGTTAGCACGGTAACTTGGTTCCATTTGAGGACGGTATTGATTACCTCCCTGATTTGTAGTACCGGCTAAGGCATTGGCTTCAAAAGGACTACCATCGGTGGCAGTACAGTTGTAGTATGCATGTGGGCCACCACAAGTGACACAAACTTCCACCTTTTTTACTTCAGCATGTGAAGGGTTTTGTGTGAAAGTGACTTTCTTCTGGTTTGAGAGAACCAAAGCTTGAATAGCGTCCGTGAGTTTGTCTATCTTAGCATCGGTGCTAGAAGTACTCACGGGAGATGAAGTAGAAGGACCAGTACTCACTTGGGAGTTATATGGCTTTGTGCGTGTAGTGCGGACCTTGGACTTATTTTCAATGATTTCTAAAGCTTATTTAGTGGTTTTGCTCAAAAAATTACCTCCCGCGGAGGCATTGAGAGAATCTTGGTCAGATTGACTCACACCATTATAGAAAGTGTCAATTTGCATTAATTCAATGAAACCATGATGAGGACATCGACGAAGCAATTCTTTGAAACGATCCCATGCGTCACCAAACGATTCATCAAACCTTTGAGTAAATTTGATGATTTCATTTTTAAGACTTGTCGTTCTGGACGGGGGGAAAAATTCGTTTACAAATTTGGTAACTAAATCATCTCATGATGTTATTGAACGAGGAGCTTGTTTTTCCAGCCAAATCCGGGCTGCCCCCTCAAGAGAAAATGGGAATAGAAGAAGCTTGACTGCTTCGGAAGGGACGTTCTTGTATTTGATGGTAGATGTAATCTTGTTAAACCATCGAATATGAGCATGAGGATCATCCCTCTCAAAACCATAAAATTGGCTTGAGGTTACTAGATTTAGTAACCCCGTTTTAAGCTCAAAGTATTCAGCCACAATGGCTGGGACAACAATAGCGTCTCCGTAACCCTCGATGGGTGCTTGGAGAAGCTCATTCATCGGACGGTCTTCCGCCATGATAACCTTTTTTGTGGTAACAACACGTATCTCAGATACGGCTGTTGGGGCAGAACGTCTACGGCGTATTCGAGGAATTCTGACAAGCTCACGGAAAGGGCTTGTTGACCTAGAAGAACGAGTGCGCATGCACTAGAGACGACTCTAAGAAATCTTAGAGTGACGGGGATTTAAAAATAGAAAAGAAAAATCTTTTTGGATTTTTTTTTTGTTTTTATAAGATAATATAGAAATATGGACAAAAGATGATATATAACAATGAGTGATTAATTCAAACTCACAGATGCTTCAAAAGTCGTTATACGCAGCACACCTCCTCGGCAGCGGCGCGAAATTTTGATTGGCTGTAAACAGTCAGAAAATATCAACCAAGTTATGGTCAATAAGTCAAACAGTCTAAACCAATACTCCGTGGAGTGTAGTGTTTCCCCGGGTCGTTAGATCCCAACGAGGCGTGAAATCTGAAATAAAATGACTTTGAGATCAGGTGAATTGAACAGGAAAAGGGTTCAAGTGATTGTACTACTGAAATATAAGTTAGAATAGCTTTGTAAAAAGAAATAAAATGTACGTTTAAATTTGAATAAACGTAAACGTACGAAACTAAACGTGAATTCTGTCAAATATAATTCCCACAAATGTGAAAATTACATTTTTGGAATCCTAAACTTATAAAAAAATTATTGGAAATTTAAAATTATTTTTATAACTATTTAATTAATTATTATTTAATAACTATTTTTAATTATTTAATAATTCACTAATAAGTAAGAAAATGTAAAATAAGTCTAGAAAAATAAAATTAAAATTTATAAAAGTCTAAAATATTATAAAACTTATTTTAAAACTAAAATTATATTTTTCACCATATTTATCTAATTATTATTAATTAATTATTATTTAATTATTAATTAACTAATTATATTGATTTAAATTCTTAAAAATACTAAAAAGACTTAGATAATTAAGAAGATTTTTATAAATCTAATTAACCATCACAGAAATCCTAAAAAATTATAAAAAGTTTGTTTTATGTATTTTTAAACTAATTTACTAATTATTATTCTAATTATTAATTAATTACCAATTAAACTATTTATATTATAAAAAATAGAAAATGAACAGTTGAAATTCTAGAAAAATTCCTAAAAATGTTTTTACTTATATAAAAGCTAGGAAAATTATAAAAACTAGGTGTTACTTAATAAAATCTAATTTTGCTATTTAATTCTTTAATATTAATTAATAATTAATTAAACTAATATTAATTCTAAATATCACTAAATGACAAAGGAAAAATCTAGAAAAATTTGTAAAAGTACTTTAATATAAAATAGATTTAATAAAAATATAAAAATGCAGAAGTACTTTTAAATAAGCTGAAAAGAAAATTAAAAAGATAATTTCTATTAAATAGAAGCTATCACTATAATTAAGTTTGGCTTTTTCTGTTTTTTCTTTTACAAAACTAATTTAATACTAAAATTAAGAGACTTTTATGAAGGAACTTATGTTGTGGCTTAATAATAAGCTGTGTGCAAGCCAAAGTGCTTAACAGTTGAGGTTTTAGCTTATTAGGATTTGTGGTTGCTTGAATAAGTTATAATAAGAAGTCACAGATCAAAAATAAGCAATCCAATAATGATAATGACTGGAAATAAGAACAATGGAACCAAATAAGCACACACAATAAGCTATAAATTACAAATAAGCTATTTGCCAAAACCTGAAATCCAAACAGGCCAAATAGGCAACTTTTGGACCTCTGTGGGGTCCACAGAAGTGACAAGGGGTTCAAAATGGAACTTGAACCTTAAAGTTGACCAGGTCAGCTGTGAAATAAGCCAATAAGCTAGGCTTATGGCTTATTAATGAAGTCTAGGTGAGGCTTGGAAGTTGGGTGTCAAAACTGAGTACTCAATGTATTCAGTTAAATGGGACAAAGTTTAGGCTGATTGCAGCCCTATCTAATAAGCTAGAAAAGAGCAAATAAGCACAGAACCATAGAGATGGGCTTATGGGGTTTTCAAAAAGCCAAGAAACTTAAGGTGGGGCCCACTATTAAAGTCTGTGCTAGCTTATGAAAATTGGTGATTATCCTGTGCATAGGGGAGGTACTTCCCCCGCAGGTTAGTTTGAGCCTGTGTAATTTGCACAAGAAAAATCACAAAAATGTTTTGATGATGGGATTCAATAGTCTAGCTGGTGTACTTTCATATGTAAAAAGCTCAGGGTCTAGTCTTGATTACAAAAATCAGGAAAATTCTATGGAAATTTGGATTTCTGGCAAACTAGAAAATTTTGACTTTTAAAATTACACTAATACTTTGACTAAAGTGAACTTTGATACTTAATTACTAACTGATTATGTTATGTTAAGCTACAATGAAGTGAAATTTAGCTAGATTACCAAAGTGTGAACTAGTATGATGAAAATGAACAAGCAAACTTCAGCAGATCACAGATAGGGTGAGATCAAAGGCTAATTTGACTTTTTCACAAATGACACTTGGTTTTTATGGTTTATCTGATCTAATATGAACCTAAGTGACAGAAGTGAATCAAAATTAACAACAAATTTCCACTTGAACACAGATAACAAGCTAGATCCAAACACACCTTAATATTGATGAAATTGTGATTTTTAAAGCAAAACAAGTTTGTAAACCATAAAACTGATTCCAGAGACTATGTTATGATTATATAAGAACAAATTAGCATAAATCATCCACACCACAAGCATATAACACACATTTGTCAAATATGTGATTTCCACTGTGTGAGTTACAATTTTTAGCACAAGTATTCCAATGAACCAACTAAGAATTTTATACTATGATATCACTAAACAACAACTCAGAAACATAAAAACACAAGGATTTAAGCAATAAACTACTTATACAGTAAATTGCAAAAGTTGAGTAAAAAGCTTACGAGAAGCTATCCAGCTGAAAATATGAAACAAGGACCAAGAAACAATCCTAGCAGCTTACCAATAAGCTTCTAAACCCATTGCCATCCAAAATTCACAATGCTCCAGCTGTGATCATCTTGTACCATGATTTTTTTATTTTTCATTATTTTTTCTTGATTTTTGTATATTTTTGATTTTTATGAATACAACTGCTTTTAAGGTTTCTAAAAGCTTTCAAAAGCTTCCTGAGGAGCTTAAGTGAGCTTGTGAGTCCATAACAACAACTATAAACCACATAAGTACATATGAGATTTTTGATTAAAATTTTTCATAAACTGAATTTGAATTGAGAAACTCAAATTGAAACTGAAAATAACTTTTATTTAACACTGATAATCTTGGAATTACAACTTAAAAGCTTAAGGATACAAAGGAACTTGAAATTTGCTAATACGATTTAAGAGAAACTAAATTGCACTAGATATTATATTCCTCTGCTTCCTTCTTGATATATAATGATCTTTAGGGTTCCTTGTTGACCTCTGAATCTTTCCCACTTTATTAGAACCGTTGGATTGGCCAAATTAATCATATCCGTTTAAAACACCTTTTTGGCGCCAAAAGTCTTTGAGGTGGATTAGGGCAGTTTTATTTCAATTAAAGATCTTTGGAAGGTTGTGGAGGTGTAAGGGACAAGTTGGGAGGTAGATATGGAGCTAGGGGGTGATTTGGCAGCTGAAAAACAGGGATGTTAGTTTTCTCATTGGAGGGGGGAAAAGGTTGGAGTGTTGTGGTGGGGATGCATTAAATGCAATTAAGGGTTGGTATGATGAGGTTTAGAGGGTGAGGTGGAGGTGGACAGGTGGTGGTGAGGTGGTGAAAACCACTCTGGTTTTGGGTAAGCAGGGGTGGAGGTGGAGGTGGTACAGTGTTGGCGGTTTGGGGAGGTCAAACGGGTCAACGCCCGTTTTTATTATTAAAGGGATTGGGCTGGGGTTTGTTTGGGCCAGGAAAACAAAAGGTGGGCTTGGGTGTTGTGTTTGGTTTGGATTAGATTTGGTTTTGGTTTTAATATAAAGGGTCCGGTTTGGTTTGTGGTATTTAAAGCCCAAGGACCTAAAATGTAATTTTGGATTTTTGGGGGACTAAACCTGTAAATATCATAATGTTATCACAAGGACCAATTATGCCAATCATGAATAGTATAAGGTTTTCTTTTAATATTTTTCCATTTTTAAAAACCTTAAGGACTAAATTTTACATTTTTCAAACTTAAGGGACTAAAGTTGTCATTTTGCAATTTTTAACTTTAAAGGACTAAACTTGACAACTTATGAATCCCTAAGGACCTTTGATGATATTTTACATATTTTGATTTACCAGGGACTAGATTTGCCAATTTTTCAAAGTTCAGGGACTGAAACTGTAAATTATGTGAAATATGTTGTTTTTCATCAGTTTTCAATCCTTTTGCATAAAAACAAAATTCAGAGATATTTTATGTATTTTAAGGCATTCCTGTGTGTTTTCAGATGTTTTTGCAGTCTAAATATGACAGAAATGATGAGTATTTACACACTCATCAAGTAGTTATACTAGTTAATAATAGCTCAGATATGACTCTGTCGAGGAGGATACCTCATTATAGCCCCCCCCCCCCCCCCCCCCCCCCGCCCAAGTCTAATGTTATGACTTCGTGGGAAGTGTGATATTAGACTTAATTATTCTTGAAACCCCTTTTTGTATCTTGTGCTTTTAATTCCAAGTGTCTAGATACTAAGTTGTCGAAAGGTACTAAGGTTTGTGTATAGACTTGGCCTTGTTTTTATAAAAATTGCGCCATAATGGTATATATTAGGCTTTGGCAGGCTCCTTCACCTAATCCGGAGATCATGGGGGTGTCCTGTGATTTTATCTAGGCGGAAAAGCCTTGATAGGGTTGTCAACGTGGGTTTGACTTGGTCTCATTCAACCTCTGCGTTAGTATCTTGGATGAGCATACCCTGAAGGGTGTCAAGCTTCGATTGGCGATTCCCAATGTGGTAACAAGTGTTCGTAGATGATTTTACGCCAAAGTAGATTTTAATAGGTTTGCCAAGTGTGCCAGAGTTTAGTATCCGAAGTGAGGTTGAAGGGGAAACCTTCAAACAGAGCAGAGGGTATATCATCAATTCCCTCGGTCGAGAGTGACGCATACACTTTGAATGTATTTCTTTCAACAAATCCTTATGAAAAAATTGAATAAGGACTAACTGTTAATTAATATAAACCTCGAAGGTTGTATATTTTGTGTGTGTGAAGCCTATGGTTTCATTAAGCAAGGTAGTAATCCTTGAATAATTTAAGTACTTTATTTTGCTCTTTAGTCTTCTACCCGTCTTTGAACAATTTTAGTTGTTATCGTTCTGTTAGGTTTCAGCATGTATGCTTGCTTGAACAATTATCCTTAGTTTAGGATTTTAATTGTTTAATTATTGTAGGTGGAGGGTAATTTCTCTCACCTTTTATGTTCATCTCAGAATCAAGATTCCCAGAAATGAAGGTTACTTTGTTGGCAATAATTTGGCCCGAAGGGTGGTATGTACCTCTCTTTAAGACAATTTATTATGTGTTCTCTGGGCTTCGACCCTTCTTTAAACAATTATCCTTTCAGTAGGATTTAATTATGTAAATGCATTCGTAGGTGGGGATTGATTACCTGCACCTTACTTTTGTTAAACCTTTCTTTTAGGCCATTTTTTTACCTTTAAAATTTTTACAACTTAAGGCTCATGTGTGGCCTTATTATGTGTAAATTAGTCACCAAGAATTTTCAAGCAGACCTTCGCTTGTAACAGAGGGTTGCGATCCGCTCCGCTTTAGCCTAAAAGGTTTTGAACGAAGACCTTTTGGAAGTTAACGTGAATTATACTGAATGTTTGTATAAATATAAGGCTCAAGTGTGGCCTTACGACATCCTTTCGAATGTTGAAACTTTTCGAGACTTGGTGAATCAAATCTTTGTTGTATAAAACGACACAAGAGATTTGAGGAAATGGATTATACTATACATAAGGTAGGAAGATTTACGTCAACGAAAACTTCTTTTGCTACACTTAATGATTTTTTCCATTATAGAAAGGTTTTGGCTTAAATAAGCTATGTAATAGAGACTAAGCTCTGTAATCGTCTCAACAGAGACTTCATATTTATAATTTGAAGAAAGCTAAAGCTTTTAATTGTCTCAATAGAGACTCTTACAAATTATGTTAGCAGAGGCTATGCTCCGCAGTTGTCTTGACAGATACTCTTATGGAATGTGTGAACAAAGGTTATGATCTATATTTATCTCAACCGAGATACTTAGGGGGAACTTTAACAGAGGCTACGCTCTATATCTATGTCGACAGAGACTTATGTTAGCATATGTGATGCTCCGGATTCATATCTACAGAGACTTATGTCTACATATGTGATGCTCCGGACTCATATATATACAGGCGAAGCTTTATGTAGGTCAAGGCGAGTCTATGATAGGGTGCTTGCATAATTGAGGCTTTATAGTTATGATGACAGAGGCAAGGCTATGCTATTCTTCTAAGGATGGATAGTATGCCTAGCCTAGATATTAGTATTATGAGTACACCCTAACTAGTTAGCGAATGTGAGGCTCTATCATCTCAACAGAGCTTGTGTGTAGTGACTTGTCAAAATAGGCTTTGGCAATAAGGGACTTATCGTCACGGGTGACATGGTAAAGCTTAGTAGAAAATAACATAAAGCTTATTTACAGACATCACATATTTTATATGCATGGATTACTCTTTATGCTAAAAACAACATTAAAGTGCTAACAGAGGTTCTAAGCACATAAGGTATCCTCTGTCAATGTTGTAGATCTCTAATGATCATTGTGTCAAAAGGAGAGATTCATTAAATGATGGTTTATAGTGCTACAAATAAACATCAAAAGTCACATAGGTAGAGAACATGCTTTGTAATGAAGCAGGGGGAATATAACTACTAATTTCATAGAAAGCAGACCGGATTCAAAAGGGGTATCCTTTGTCGTTATTGTACGGTCTCTGTTCACCTTGTGGTTAACATTTTGCGAAGGAAGGTTCTGACCCAACTTGTGTGTCCCATCATGTGCCTTAATTTCTCATATGAACCCTTACCAAGGTTGTAATGTAAGCCGCCACGAATACCGGAACGGAGGGCTATTGATTTCGAGCCTTCTTCTTTGAACAAATTTGAGCAGAGGTTACGTCAGAGGATGTTGCAAAGGCTGTAATAGAAGTTGCAGGCTGGTCTGAAAGCTGCAGTAGAGGTTGCAGGCTGCTGCGATAGCTGCCACAGTGGTTACAGGCTGCTACAAAGGCTGCCACAGAGGTTGAAGGTTGTTGTGAAGGCATCAACAGAGGTTGTAGGCCACTGCGAAGGCTGCCACAGGGGTTGCAGGCTACTGTGAAGGCTGCAACAGAGGTTTTAGGCTGCTACAAGATTTCGTAGGCTACTGTGAAGGCTACCACAGATTTCGCAGGCTGTTATGAAGGTTGCTGCGAAGGCTACCACACATTTCGCAGGCTGCTATGAAGACTGTTGCGAATGCTACCACAGATTTTGCAGGCTGCTGTGAAGGCTACCACAAATTTAGCAAGCTGCTGTGAATGCCGTAAGAGAAATTGCAGCCTGCGGTTTCGACTCTTCATCGTGAAACAACCCCTAATAGAGGCTCCCATGAAGGTTACTTAACCTTCTTCTTAAAATGAACCCCAAACAAAGGCTCTTATGAAGGTTACTAAATTTGAACCTTCTTCTCCAAGCAAACCATGACAGGGGTTACAACAGAGGTTGCTTTGTGTAAAACCAACAAAGGTTGTTAAAATGGTAAACGTAAAGTTTGTGGTTAGAGGAAGATCTTGTGATTATAGATACAAGTAAAGATTTAAATGGTGTTTGCATGTGGTAACAAGGATGTCGGGAATTGTGATTCAATTCGACTGTTATTTATGGCAAAATGGTTATATGACTCAAACTAGACTTATTGTTGCATGTCCCATGGATGGCGCCATTGATCATACAAAAAGAGGCACATACAAGGCCATTAATGGTAATTAACGGAATTAGGGGTGATGGTGGTGATGCCGAGTACAAGATGACCTACAAATAAGAAATAGAAGACACTACGTTAGACGGAGCCCGAAGAAGCCCCCAGTAACCGCCTCCGGTGTAAGAATCAGTCATGGTGATTATATTATTGAAGTATTGATGTAGAGAATATGATATCTTATGGGTTAAGTTAAGTTACATACCTATGTAATGGATTCCTTATTTATAGGCATAATGACAGAGGTATGGGGGAGGCAGTTACATAAGTCATGGTAGAGATCATAGTTGTTGACCAGTTCAATCATACGCATGTTCATAGGCAGAGACGCTATGACCTAGGAGGAGGCAAAGGCTTCGAACCTCCGAGGCCCCTCCGAATCTTGTAGGAGGCCCTTCCAAATCTTGGAGGAGGCTTTGGGTTAAGGTTGGCGGATTCCCTTACGGTAGCCATTGTAAATGACTTTATGCCAACATTTGAGTCCATAATGTAGAATTATGTGTAGGACGAAGGCGTAGGCTTCATCCTTTAGGAGAGTACGTGATCATCCTTTGTGCAAATGGTAAGCTACGTACCAGAATGACGGTAACGCTCGTTAGCAGAGCAGAGGGTACGTCATCAATAACTATACATTTTCTCTCTTTTTATTTTCAATCAAACATTTCCCAAATCCAAATCCAAATCCAAATTTAATTCCAACCCCGCCTACTAACCAAACGCACCCGATTTGAAGTACTCAATTGACTTTCTTCAAAAAATATTCAAGAGTTTAATAATTATTTGACGGTAAAATATGAAAAACATTTGCTTGTAACTGTTATTAAATGAAAGATAACAATATTTTTGGCATATCTTTATATATATATATATATATATATATATATATATATATATATATATATATATATATATATATATATATATATATATATATATATGAGACAAGTTTTGAGTTGCACATGATGCTTTGAAAGATGTACCATGACACTGCTGACTGGATAATATGAGTCATATGCCCAGTCAGCAGCATCCGCCACGTTGGCACCTCCACCTAGGCAAGAATGGTCCGCTGGCAATTTTGGTGATGTCACGAAATTAATTTAAAAAATTTGACACCTATGAGAATCGAACCTGGGTCTTTGCTCCCACTCAATAGAGTGTCAACCAATGGAGCAAGCGTTTTTTTGTATTAGACACATACAAACCATTCATGTCATGCTTCAATTACTCATCCCTTTTCGAAACATAAACACATAGGGAAAGTTTGATTTTCATATAAATAACTATCACCCATGATTCTCTCCCTATAATATCGCCATTCTTTGAAACTGAATTTGACATTTCATATTCCACAACATAAGTTTGAAAACATTCTGTAGAACCCTGTAAAAATTTCTTGTAATTAAATCGTTAATAAATAAATAATCCTTCGTTATCATTAACTAATTCCCATTTTCTCGGAAAAATTTGAAATTTTTCTTATTATATTATTTTGACGATTTTCACAAAATAATATAATTCACGAAATGACGGAATTAATCCTCGACACGTTACACGAAACCTAAACTTTTCATTTAAACCTAAACATAATACCTAATCCTAATTATATTTCTTAAATATAATTAAATTTCCTAATCACCCTAATTAACCAATCGGACCCTTAATTATTTCTAGCCCACAACACAGTTACTATTCCTAAGCCCAATAAACAAAGCCCAAAATCCAAATTATTAAGTTTTCATCCGATCGACTAGTTCAAGCACCCCCCAAAACGCTTCGTTTAATCTCATTTCCTACACACGACCCTCCAATATTTTTACACTATCTCGTTAAGCACCTAGCCAAATAATAGTGTGTCAAATTCCAAGTTCATTGGACGACGTTTGATACGGTTTTAAGAGGCAAAGTGTTCGACCCTTACACAACTAAACCGATTCACAACTTATTCAAAACTTAACCGTTTTGATTCCCGTTTGATTCTAATGGTTCCTAATAATAATTCTGAGATGATTCTATGTTCAAATGTCGAAGATGATCAAGTATAAACAAGTAGCATGTGATTTGGTAAATCGTATATACAAATATATACTTGGTCGACATACATATGAATCACCACAACATCTTCCATCTTTTGTGCTCTCACAATCCTTTGTAAATCAATATAAAATGCACCTAAGAGCTAGTTCCCTGACATGCAAATAGTACGTGAAGATTTCTTTGAAACTTTCTCACATACGTGTTATATATTCAAGTAATATATAACGTACATGCATGCACTTGCTCTTATTCATTCTCATACTCTTTCACTTAGTTATTTCATCCTTCAAACTATTTTCACAAGACCAGAAGTCGATTGGTATATTATTTGGAAGCAAGAAAAGGAAATCGGGTTTGATTAATAAGTATAACGTTTGGGTTATACTTTGAAACGTGAAATCCTTGTGTTCCATACTATCACACTCGACTCTCTATCACCTCTAAGGTGTTTGTAAGTCTTTTCTACTCATTTCCATTCCATATCACACGTTAAATTATTATCATGCACCATATATAGTTTATGTCGATCGTATATCATTTTGCACTCATATTTCACGTAAATATTATTATTTAGTACACGAATCATGACTAGCCTCTATCTTGGAAGGCCTAGGAGTCACATAGCACACCAAGTTCACTTTAGTTGTAACGATACAAGCATTTCACGCACCCATTTTAAACCATATCCATCGTATGAATATTTATTATAACACTTAGTAAATATTTGCAAGTTTTCAAAATATATAAACGATTTCAAACATGCCACAAACTACACGTATAACTCAAAATGTCACTTAACAAAGGTACTATATTATTTCACGACTCCATAGACCGCCTAGAACACTAACAATTTCATTTATACGACTTGTAAAAATAATCATGTTTTGACACCACAATCGACCCATTTTGAATCGACACAAACCGGATTTTCAAATCAAAACTTTAAACAAAAACCTTATATTTGTCGAGTGGGCTCAATCTAAGCCCAATAAGAATTAATGAACCGTAAGCCCACTGGGCCCATATGAAATGTTTTTAGAATCATAAAAATAGCCCAAAGCCAAGCCCAAAACATTTTCCATGCCCTCGCCTCCATAACTCTAAATGGGTCTTAGTTTGGATCGTTCCAGGCCCAGAAGCTAAAAAAATAAGCTTTTAAATAAATAAGCTGTTGAAATTAGCTTATTATTAACTTAATAAGCCTCGGAAAATTTTAGAAAATTTTTATAATTATTTTTACAAATTTGGACTAAAAATGTAACGCGACGACACCTAGAGGGACTAAAAGTGAAAATATTGAAAAGAAAGGACTAAACTTGTAAAAACAGAAACTTAAGGGTAAAAAGTGATAAAAGTTAATATTATAAGCTTAGTATTGATTATTGGACAAAGTAGAGGACTATAGTTGAATTATATATAAAAAGGACTAACGGTGTAACGCAAATATCGTTAGAGTAAAAAATGGTAAAATTGGAAAAGGAGACAAAGACTAAACATAAATTTATTTATCATTCTTATTTATTTTCTATTTCGTCAATTTATTTCATGTTACATCTAAACTTTATTTTATTTATATATATAATATTTAACGTAACGTTAATAATATATATAACGATATTTAAAAAGTTAATATTTTACTTACGATTAAAAAGGTAAAACTTCGATGGATAATTTAAAAATCATATTTTGTCATATCATGCATATCACAAGATTTTCACTGCACATCACTTATTCGTCATAACGAATATTTAATATTCGTTATTCCTTCGTAATTACCAAATAGTATTTGGTCAAGTTCTCAGATAAATTTATTTATCAGGTTGTGTTTCGAAGCCATTATCATAAATTCGTTCGACTTTATTTTCTTCATTTTCAGTATCAATCAAGGTGAGTCATAGCCTCACATTTACTTATTTTCAAAACTCCGTGAGGGGGATACATGTTATAAACAGATCGCAAGTATTTTTCTGTATGCTTCCTGACTTGATATATGCCTAAGTTAGCTATTGCCAAAAGACCCTTAATCATGAGCCATTAATCACTGTATGTGAACGCGAATATAATGAATGGATCTATTTAAGGTTTGACAGCCTGTCCCATTAATACTTGACGGAATGCCATTATGCATGTGGTTAGTCGTATTAGTCGTGATAATTATATTTGAGTAAAAATAAGAACTGGCAAATCACCTATTACACGAGGGCAAATTTATCATTGATTTGATAAACACCTCTGTTTTTACGGTATTTGTTAACATTTGCGTGTCATGAGACTTAGAGCAATATATAAACTGCAATATCAATATTTTCAAACTGATTGTATTTTCCAATACAATCTTACTTGTGTATCAAAATGATTATTAAATTCAAACTCTATGATATCACTCAACATTTTTGTTGACTTTTAAGCATGTATCTCAGGTATTTAGCAGGGGAAGTAAGCATGGAACGGGCGGCAAAAACTTCAAAACTTGTCTACTTTATTCCAATAATGGTGTAAAATAAAAGATGTTTGATTTATTTCAAAACATCAAGACTTTTATTATAATACTCTGATAAGGACCTATTGTATTTGAATTTATATAAATAAAATTATGTTTTAAAACGTCTCTTTCGAGTCATTTTCTATCATTATGACTTCGATCCTCACCGTAACACCCTGATTACTATTCCACTGCCGCATTTCAAATTAGCGGGTGTTACAGATTGGTATCAGAGCCATAGTTATAGAGAACCAAATGTTTTCAAACATTGAACTATAACCACACTTTCAAATAAATTAAATTTACATCATGTTAATTTTTGCCCGCCGTGCCTGCTTGCTACCATATTCAGTAAGTTAATCATTAAGCTATGATACTTTGATCTTGATATGTTAGAATTTTGTATTCTTTGACGACAATAAATTCTTATTCTGCACTATTTATGAATTGTTACAGTATTATTTCAATATGAGTATGTCAGACTCCGACTCTGATATTTCTGTCGCGTCCGTTACTTCGCCTGTTTATCGTTCTACTTTTGTACTTGACGCTGTTTCCCAAGAAACAGAACCCTTCGAGCAAGACGAAATTGTTACAACGCCTGAATATCCTGATGCTTTTGTTTTACCGACACATACACCAGTACCACATCATGAATTCGATTCATATACACCCGACCACCTATTCAATCTTTTTAGCTAAACTTATCCATATACTTTTCACCATAGAGAACAAATTCCTGAGGAAGATATACCCGCATCCAGCCGACTTCGTATTTCTGATTCTACTCCTCCACTTTCACCATCATTACCCTATCCTCCTGGTTTTACTCCCCCAGCTCATATCTATGAAACTGGCGAGAGTACTAGGATGGAAATTACCTCTACCCTTTCACCTTCTGTAGTAGTGACGCGAATGGAGCATCACGAAGATTAGATAGACTCACTTCTTCAGATGATTGATTATTCATCATTCGATCATTCGGATACTATCCACAACACCTTACATAACCTTATAGCCAATAGGATAGAGTTGCAGCAAGGGTTAGCTCAGATACATTCGGATATCTCTGAGACATGTTCTTTCGCGATATCATTGCGAAGAGAGGGACATAACCGTACTTGGGAAGCCCAGCTTGCACACCGAAGAGCAGATAGATTGGAAAACCTCGTAGGAGATATGCAGATTCAACATCATACCGAGATGCAGGAGCTCCGAACTCAGATCTTAGAGATGGGAGGATATGTGGACATACCTAATCATTAGAGGCAGTTAGTATTTGTACTAGTAATAAGGCATCTAAGCCTGCCGCATGTGGCAATTAATAAAGAATCTTGTATCGTTTTGTTATGACAACTCAACTGATCAAGTTATTAATGTTATGCTGTTGGTTTTGATATTACTATATACAAATGTTAATTTATGCTTATGGTTGTTCATGTGTATTATAAATGCATCTAACATATCAGAATGATTATGATTGTTGTATCAAAATAAAAACTACATATGGTGCCCAATTATTATTAAGACTCATAAATATTCATTTCCCTACTTCACAAGAACCTTTAAACAAAATTGTTGTTTAAAATTCTAAATGCTATATTTTTGTATTATCAATAGAAAAATGGAGCATGCAAGCAGCGAAAATTCCAACCCCGAAGTGATCATGACCCCCACTGAGGTTCAAAGAATGATTGCTGAGGGAATATCTGCAGCTCGTGAAGCGGATCGTTTGAATAATAGCAATGGTGCAACTCGTGAAGCTAATACATCTACTCCTCGTAGTTGTACTTACAAAGACTTCATGATTTGCAAGCCAACTAACTTCAAAGGAGTTGAAGGAGTTACTGAAATGGCCCATTGGTTTGAGCATACTCAGACAGTCTTCAAGAGGAGTGGTTGTTCTGAGAATAGCAAAGTTACCTTTGCTACAGGAACTCTTCAAGGAGAAGCAATATCGTGGTGGAACACTACTGCGAATGCTATGGGTCCGGATGAAGCTTTCAAACTTTCTTGGAACGAGTTGAAGAATAAAATGCTTAAGAAGTATTGTCCAAGGACAGAGATCAGAAAACTAGAGGATGAATTTCATCAGCTTGTAGTAAGGTACAATGACCTGAAGACATACGACAGAAAGTTTTTGGAGTTGTCGGTGCTGTGCCCAACAATAGTACCCGATGTTGAACAAGCATTGGAGAAATATGTGGAAGGACTGCTACCATCTATTGAAGGGGATGTTACCTCATCGAATCCACAGACAGTAGAAGAAGCTATGGGACTTGCATAGAGATTGTTAACCCGGGTGATCAAAAGAGGTTCTACCTCCGTGATCAATGAGCATAAGAGAAGTGCTGACAACCGAGGGAACAACAATAGCAACAACCGCAGCTACAACAATAGTTACAGTGGTAATCGGAGCTACAACAACAACAACAATCAAAGCAGCAACCGCAACAGAGTTCAACAGCAGAACCGTAGTAATCATCATCAACAACAAAATTGTCGACAAGAAGCTACCAGAGCTTATGCAGCAGTGCCTGCAGAAAGTAAAGGTTATGCCGGAACTCTACCCCCATGTAACAAGTGCAACATGCATCATACTGGAGCATGTAAGGCTGCTTGTGGCAACTGTAGAAGAATTGGTCACATGACAAGGGACTGTCGAGCAACTGGAGCCAACACACAACCGATAGCAGTAAAGTGCCATGGTTGTGGAGAAGTTGGACATTACAGAACTCAATGTCCGAAAATTGCCAATAATGTTGCCCGAGGAAGAGCGTATGTACTTGGTGATGGAAACACAACGCAGAATTCTGATGTTGTTACGGGTACGTTCCTATTAAATCAACAAGATGCTAAGATATTATTTGATTCAGGAGCAGATAAAAGTTTTGTGTCTACTTCGTTTGCCGCAATTCTAAATATTACTCCTGTAGAATTAGATACTATCTATGAAATAGAATTAGCAGATGGAAATATTCTAAGTACCAATACCCTAATCGAAAATTGCACCTTAACCCTTCTAAATAAATCTTTCCCTATCGATCTTATGCCCATTCAATTAGGAAGTTTTGATGTCATCATTGGTATGGATTGGTTATCTACACACCGTGCCAGAATAATTTGTGACGAGAAAGTCATCCAAATTCCATTCGACGGTGAAACCTTAATCATCCAAGGTGATAAACCTATAACTTCGTTCAATATCATCTCGTACGCCAAGACGATGAAATACATAAGCAAAGGATGCCATGTATTTCAAATTCAAGTAACGGGAGGAGAAACAAAAGAAAAGAAGAAACAACTTGATGAAGTGCCAGTTGTAAAAGAATTTTCTGATGTATTTCCCGAAGACTTGCCTGGAATCCCACCAACCCGTCAAGTAGAATTCCGCATCGATTTAGTGCCTGGAGCAGCACCAGTTGCAAAAGCACCATATCGATTAGCACCCTCCGAAATGAAAGAATTATCTGAACAGTTAAAAGAACTATCAGATAAAGGTTTCATTCAACCAAGCTCATCTCCTTGGGGAGCACCAATCCTATTTGTCAAAAAGAAAGATGGAACGTTCCGAATGTGTATCGATTACAGAGAGTTGAACAAACTCACGGTGAAGAATCGATATCCATTGCCAAGGATCGACAATCTATTTGACCAATTACAAGGATCAAGTGTTTACTCAAAAATCGATCTAAGATCAGGATATCATCAATTAAGAGTTAGGGAAGAGGACATTCCCAAGACAGCTTTTCGAACACGATACGGACATTATGAATTTCAAGTGATGCCATTTGGTCTTACCATTGCACCAGCTGTATTCATGGATTTAATGAACTGAGTATGCAAGCCATACTTGGATAAATTTGTGATTGTGTTCATTGATGATATTTTAATCTATTCGCGCAACAAAGAAGAGCATGCCGAACACTTAAGGACTATTTTGGAGTTTCTTAAGAAAGAAAAGTTGTACGCCAAGTTTTCCAAATCTGATTTTTGGATTTCTACTGTTCAATTTTTAGGCCATATCATCAACAGCCAAGGTATCCATGTACATCCCGCGAAGATAGAAGCAGTTAAAGGTTGGACGTCACCCACCACTCCAACCGAAATTCGTTAATTCTTAGGTCTCGCTGGTTATTACCGGAGATTTATAGAAGGTTTTTCAAAGATTACAAAACCTTTGACGGAACTCACCCAAAAGAACAAGAAGTATACCTGGGAAGAGAAGCAAGAGTCAGCATTTCAACTGCTGAAACAGAAGCTTTGTGAAGCACCAATATTAGCATTACCGGAAGGCAATGAGGACTTTGTAGTGTATTGTGACGCATCTCATCATGGTTTAGGTGCGATACTAATGCAAAGAGACAAAGTTATAGCCTATGCTTCACGACAGCTGAAGAAGAATGAAGAAAATTACACCACTCATGATCTAGAATTGGGAGCAATAGTTTTTGCTCTTAAGATATAGAGACATTACCTTTACGGTACAAAGTGTACGGTTTTCACCGATCACAAGAGTCTACAGCATATACTAGATCAGAAGGAGCTGAACATGAGACAACGAAGATGGTTAGAATTACTCAACTACTACGACTGTGAAATTCGTTACCATCCTGGTAAAGCGAATGTAGTAGCCGATGCGTTGAGTAGAAAAGATAGGATTAAACCTCTTAGAGTTCGATCTCTAGGAATGACAATTCATTCGCCACTTCCGGCAAAATGAGAAAATTGACAGAAGGTCAAACCTGGAAGATCAGGTTGACAGAATGCCAAATAATGAAAAAGAATTTGTGAGAAGAAATGATGGAATGTTATGTTTTAAGGAAAGATATTGGATTCCTCTCTTTGGAGGTATTCGAGACCTTATCATGCATGAATCTCATAAATCCATATTGTGGAAAACTAGAAGGGGGGGGGGGTTGAATAGTTTTACGTATTTTTAAATTTATAGACACAAGTTTGTTTAAAAAAAATCGATTCTTGTTTATGTGAACTCAATACTTGCACTATATGAACAATTGTACAATAACTAACTAACAAAGATAATATAGTAAAGGTAAGTAAATGAGTAATGAGAAGAGTTGGAAAGATCAAACCACAACACAAGGATTTATAGTGGTTCGGCTACAAGGACACCTTCCTTGTTCCTACTCCACTCCCCGAGTCACCTACTCGAGAGTTTTCTTCACTATGTCAACAAACTCCCTTTTGGCGGAGAAAACCTTACACACCAATTTACATACCACAATAACTTCACAACTTGATCACTACTTCTACACAACTTCTTCACACCAATATTCTACACACCAATCTTCTTCACACCTATCTTCTACTTCACACATATCTTCACAACTAACCTACTTCACTACTTATCAACTTCTATTTCCTACACAACTTCTATATCTTCTAACCAATTAATCACAAGCACAACGCAATATTCATAAATGAATATATATATATACACTATGCACAACTACTCTTTAACACTTCTTGAACTTGGTTGTAGAAAGAGTGTTCTTCTTTTGCACTTTGGATGAGAATGGATGATGAGGGATTGAATCACTTGAAACAAGGATTAATATACAAATGATCAAAGGGTTTTAGAGGATGTTTAGAGAGTTATAGATCTGAAAATTTCATGCAAAATGTGAGGAAAAAATCCAGGTTTAAGGTGGTATTTATAGGCAAAAGATTCTGACAGAGGAGCGTGGCCGGTCCCCTTAAATCAAGGCCGGTCCCCTTAATTTTAAGGGGACCGCCCCTTATAATTAAGGGGGCCGCCTAGCTGAAACGGCCAGAATCTTTGTCTTTTAGTGGGGAAAGTTTATTTGGTGAAAAACTAACTGATTTTGGTTAAAAATTTGAATTCATATATTTAGTATGAATAAAACATTTTTCTTTATTACCAAAAGTGTTTTTCAAAAATATATTAAGCACTTGTTTATCCATACCTTAAGTGATTAAGTTGGATATAGTGATATAAACTAACTTAATACTTGTTTACGTAGTAATTATACGATTGACGATTTTACATTTTGTGATCATCAAAATATAGAGATATCGAAAGATATAAATAACGTTTTCACACATTATTTATGTCAACAATCTCCCCCTTTTTGATGATTACAAAATTTAAACTCATTAATCGAAAATTAGTATATATTCAAGTATTATTGTGAGTTTATATCACTTCTCCCCCTTTTTGTTAGCATCAAAAAGGTTATCCCGTGTTAATGGAAGCTCCCCCTTGAAGTATACTCCCCCTCGTTTTGAGGCCAAAAGGAATCGAGATATGGAAATCTTGCAAAAATATTTAGTGGCAAGCAACATATATATGTATATAGCATGCAAAAGTGTAAACTAAACATAACCATATCATTAATCAAGTGAAATAAATTCATCAAGCATTACATCAACAAATGAAATAAGTAATGCAACTAACAAAAGCCTTTAAAGGCTTACAATCATCATTGAAATAATAAACCAAAGCTCAAATATGAAAGTCCTCTCTAGAGCTTGCCATCCAAAATGGTTTAATATAATTTTATATGTAAGACACCAAACATGTTTAATTGGGAGGAATGGATGGTGAACATGGAGATGGTGATGGAGGAGGAGTGTTTGTTGATGGTGGTGGAGGAGTTGAGTTTGTTGTTGGTGGTGGATGCAACAAGTTTTCAATGTGAGAAAACATGTATTGCATTTCATCTCTTAGTCCGAACATAATTGTTCGGTTGTGGATGCAACAAAGGCAAGTGTCACTATGAGCTTCAAGTAAGCTCCATGGGACGGGGTTATAGGTTTGTGGATTGATAGGGGATGATGAGAAGTGTGCATTATTCGCTATTCTAGCGAATTTTATCATATTTTACTATCTTATACCCCCGTTTTTAACCAAAAATTTTAAAACATTTTTCACTGTGCTTCAAAATTTTTGTGGTAATCAGTCCGCCAAAGTCTAAATGACAAAGGGATTGGCTAGTCCAGGAGCAAACGGCTCTTGGTAAAGACATCTCAAATCCGTTGACGGCTTGCAATTTGCCCAAAATTGTATGGTTCCTCAACTCCCCAAAAGTAAATGAGTTGGCTAGCCCACAAGATTATGGCTTGTGGTAAAGGCCGTGGAAAATCCATAATTGGTAATCAGCTCACCAAGATGTTGACTTAGTCCATCAAGATGCTGGCTAGTCCAGAAGCAAACGGCTTTTGGTAAAGACTAATCAAATCCGTTGACAGCCGGTGGTTTGCTCAAAATCACACGGTTATCAGGTGTACCACAGTTCTTATACCTGGCTACTCCAGAAGTGATGGCTTTTGGTAAAGAGATTTTCAAATCCATCAAGTTTTTCTCAAAAGATTGCTAGGGACTAGCAATGTTTTAGTGTGGGGGATTGATGAGTGTGTAAAAATTTGATTGATGCTAAACCACCAACTTATATTGACTAAAGAATAGTCAACAAAGTCAAATAGCCTAGAGTCAATGCTCCGCGGAATATAGTGTTTCCCCGGGTCGTTATGTCCCGACGAGGTGTGGATGGTATTAAAACGGGTTTGTGATTGGGTGAATTTGGACGGAAATGGTATAAGTGAGTTGTGATGATTATACTACTGGAATATAAAATAAAATAGCTTAAATACACTATATTAACAAGACTGGAAAGTCAGAAAAACCAGAAACGTTTAAAACTTAAAACGCGTACGTTCACGTTTAAATAAAACGTAAACGTACAAAAATAAAAAGTGAAAACGGAAATCTGAAAACACCCAGGGGGTGAAAATGACTTTTTTACAAACTTAAAGGTAAAAGAGAATTTTTAGAAAAAGAAAATAAATTTTAACACTAATTAATTATTTAATATTAATTAAATACTAATTATTACTAATTATTAATATTTAAACAACTTTAAATATAATACAATACTATTTAAACATTAGAAAAATGAAAATAAAATTTTTAAAATTATAAAATAACTAAAAATAAGTTTTAAAATTAAAAATAAGTGTTTTTGTCTTTTTGTGGATTTTCTATTAATTAATTACTAATTATATATTAATTACCTAATTAAACTATTTTAAATTAAGAAAATAGCAAATGAACAGTAAAAATTCTAAGAAAATTTGTAAAATTATTTTACATTATATAAAAGCTAGGAAAAATATAAAAACTAGGTTTTACTTAATAAAAACTAATTATGCTATTTAAAACTAATTATTAATTAATTACTAATAAAACTAATATTAAATATAATAAATACCTAATGATGAAATAAAAATCTGAGAAAATTATTAAAAATACTTTAATATGAGAGGAATTTAAGAAAAATATAAAAAAGCTAAGTTCTTAATAAAAATATAAAAATGAAAATTAAAATTAAATAAAATTAAATAGAAACTATCGCTTAAAATTACTTTGTTTTTTCTGGATTTTTATTTTAGAAAACTATTTTATACTTAAAAACATGAAACTTTAATAAAAACAACTTTGGTGGAAATCAAAAATAAGCACTTTATGCAACAAAAAGCAAAACAGTTGACTTTGTTTGACTTTGGAGGGAAATAAGCTAAAATGGCATTAGGTGGGACCCACAATGGGTAATTCTGATTCAAACAAGTTAAGTGAACTTATTTAAGCAAGTAAAAGCAAAAGGTATCTACTAAATAAGCAAAATAATCAAAATAAGCACTTGGAAATCTTGTTTCCACTCAGAAACTAGGACAGCTTTTTTTGCTTGATTCAAGTGGGGTCCACAGAGATTGAGGTCAAACAAAGGGTCAATTCATGATGTATGGTAGGAGGGGGGTTGGAATGAGCCAAGTTTGGGCTTGTGGGACCACTGGGTTGGCTGGAAAACCACCACCAAGTGGTGGTGGTGGACTGTATCAGCAGCAGCAGGGCAGGGGTGTTCCTTGCAGCCCACTTTGGGTGGCTGTGGGGTCCACAAAGAAAATCAAAAAAATAAGACCAATGTGGGACTCAATAGGTGAGGTGGTAGACTTCAAATCCTAAAAAGCTCAAACCCTAATTCCAACTACAAAATTCTAATAAATTCTTGCCATTTTGGGTAAAATCTGAGAAGTATGAATTTTGACTTTTGTAAAAACTTGGAACTTTGACTTTGGTTGATTTCTATTGGATCTAAATGACTGAATGTGATGTAATGGACTGTAATGAGACTAAATCTAACAATCTTAACTAATTATGAAGAGGTTTGATGAGAAATCACACTCAAAATCTTAACAGTGAACAAAAGTAAGGCATTCAAATTGGATTTTGACTTTCTGAGCTGCAAGGACTGGATATCATGGCTTAAACAACCTAATAAGACCTAGTGAAGTGTATTTTGGCACCTTGCAGCCAATGAAACTCACAAGAACCCATTGAAACAATCTGATCCAAACACTCCCTTAAGGGGACTGTTTCCATAGTTTTCAAAGCTAATGGAAGATCTAGACTACACTACCCATTCAGAAAGATTACTCACACTATATTAAACCTATTCAAACTAAAGTGCACCAAGACTTGGCCCAAATAATGCTTATACTCATTTATTCAAAATGTGACAGTTAGGACAAAGAAAATGGAACCACAGAAGAATGAGTGAACAACTAAGGATACAGAGACATTAAATCAAATCAAATACATAAAGTAAGCATATATGAACTGATCTAAGCTACAAATTAGGCAAATGAACAGTGAATGCCAAAAAAGAAAAGTGGAGAAATAGCTTACAACTTAGTCCAAGCTGAGAATTGTGAAACAATAACCAAGAACCATACTCCTAATCCTCCAATGAGGTCCTATTACCCTGATAATTCAACAATCATATTGCCTCTTTGCTCCATTTCCCTCAGCAACTGATTTTTATTTTATTCCTATTTTTTTTTCTTATATTATTGAGAATTGCATTAGAAATGGTAACAAACTGTAAATCCTCTAAAAATCTTGTAAGTAAACTTAATTGATCTTATTGGAACCAGAAACAATAACAGTAACAACTTTTAGATGAATTTGTCAATTCCACCCAAATTTGCTAAATTCAAATTTTAAGAACAATATTGGAATTAAAAGTTCAAATATTGTTAAACCCGTATCATAATTACAACTAAGCTAAATTCAAATAAAATACCAGAGGCAAAAAATGATCCGTTTTTAGGGGGTCATTTAAGCCCGAATCCGTTTTTAGGGGGTCAAATATTGTTAAACCCGTATCATAATTAACTTAAAATTACATTTTAAAGGGAAATTAAGCTACCTACGATTACATTAAATTAAAACTAATCTAATGCCTTCTCACTTCTGCTCCTCTTGCTCTTTATAGCATCCCAGGGTGTTGTGTGGGTCCCATCGGTCAAATCCCACCAATGAAATGGCTACTTGGTGGCTTCTTGTCCTCTCTCTCAATTTGGAGGGAAAAGAGTTTATTTGCAATTTGGCTCTGTGAAAGGCCTTGGGGGGGGGGGGGGGGTGGGATGTGATGGGTGTTGGGGAAGTGTGACTTGGCAGGGATAAGGTGGATGGTGGATGAGGTGCAAGTGGAGGGGGAAAAAAACCAGGGATGATGGGTGGTATTGGTGAGCGGTTTTGGTTTTGGAGGTAAGGGAAGGTCAAACTGGGGTTTGACCCTGGTATATTAAAAACGGGGTGGGCTTTGGGGTTAAATGGGCTTGGGGGATGTTTGTTGGACCAGGCTATTACAAGGGTGGGCTGTTTGGTTTTGGCTTATAAAAAACTTAAGGATCCGTTTAATTTTTAGTAACAAATTACAAGGACCAAAGTTGTAATATTTGAAAGTTTAGGGGCTGGTTATGAAATTTTCCCAAAGTCATCATAAGGGCTGAATTGGTCAAGGATGAATAGTACAAGGTCCTATTTTTATATTTTTCCACTTTTGAAATTCCAGGGACCAAAACTGCCAATATTGAAACTTCAGGGACTAAATGTGACAATTCACCAAACTTTCTAACCAAGGACCAAACGTGCCATAGAAGATTAGTATAAGAACAAAATTTGTTTTTCTCAAAGTATTAATATCCCAGGGACCATTTTTGACAATTTTCAAAGTTCAGGGACTAAACTTGACATTTTGTGAAAGTTTTCACCAAAGGGCTAATTATGTAACTTTATGATTTAAAAGGACCTTTGATGACTTTTTCAAGTTTTTAGAATAACCAGGGACTAGATTTGACAACTTTTGAAAGTTGAGGGACTGAAACTGCTAATTATGCAAACTTTGTGCGTTTTTCATATGTTTTTGATATTTTTGCATTTGAAACATGTAAAACACTTTCCTGGGATATTTTCACTATTTTGATTCAATATTGAGTGTTTTTAGATGTTTTGGCAGCTCAGAAAAGGTAAAAATGATGAGTATTTACACACTCATCAATCCCCCACACTAAAACATTGCTAGTCCCTAGCAATCTTTTGAGAAAAACTTGATGGATTTGAAAATCTCTTTACCGAAAGCCATCACTTCTGGAGTAGCCAGGTATAAGAACTGTGGTACACCTGATAACCGTGTGATTTTGAGCAAACCACCAGCTGTCAACGGATTTGATTAGTCTTTACAAAAAGCCGTTTGCTTCTGGACTAGCCAGCATCTTGATAGACTAAGTCAACATCTTGGTGAGCTGATTACCAATTATGGATTTTCCACGGCCTTTACCACAAGCCATAATCTTGTGGGCTAGCCAACTCATTTGCTTTTGGGGAGTTGAGGAACCATACAATTTTGGGCAAATTGCAAGCCGTCAACGGATTTGAGATGTCTTTACCAAGAGCCGTTTGCTCCTGGACTAGCCAATCCCTTTGTCATTTAGACTTTGGCGGACTGATTACCACAAAAAATTTTGAATTTTAGTGAAAATTTTTTGAAAAATTTTGGTCAAAAACGGGGGTATAAGATAGTAAAATATGATAAAATTCGCTAGAATAGCGAATACCCCCCCACACTTAGCATGAATATTGTCCTCAATATTCAAAGTCCCGGCTATTATGCCGACTCTTGGAACGTAAAAGGGCAATATTACAAGCTAAACGTGGAAACACAATTCTGTTTTTCACTTTTGTAATCATAGCATGGGGGACTCCCCCACACTTAGGGTGAAAACCCTACAAGCATGCTACTGTTTTTGTTTACCGAGTCGCTAGCTTGACTCGACCCCAAATTCATTTGTCCTTGGGGAAGCATGATGTGGAAGAAACAATCTCAATCGGACTTTCATTCAAGATGTTTGGACAAACATTTGAAGCACGTGAAAGTTCCACACCGGTGAGATATAATCCCGGCTCAAGATAATGATACATGAAAATGCCGGGGTCAAATATAGTGTCTTCATTCCCGAAGGAGTGAAGAACAGGAGAAGTCACCCTGTAGGTGAAGAAAAGGAAGAAAACCATGATGAAAATCATGATAAGATCTTCTTCCTCGAAGGCAGGCTCATTAGCCTGATTTTGGATTTCAAAGGTTAAGCTCGAAAATATCCCGGGAGGGTGGGTGGGAATTTGCAAATTCTCATGATTGAGTGCATCTCCCCCCGGGTCATCATACTCCGGAGGAGTCATGATATGAGTGAGTTCACAGGGGAACTCATCAAATGTGAATGAAGCATATTCTGGATTGATGTGCGTGAGTTCACAAGAGAACTCATCGAAAGTAAATGATTCATAATCGGGGAGAGAATTATGAGAATGAGAAGTGGTACTGCCACTAATCTTCTCTCCCATAGGATCAAAAGTAAAGGCTTCAAATTCCGGTATAGGGTCATCGGAGAGAATGTCACTATCCTTTATGGGGATAGGAGATGAAATAGGTTTCTCTTTGAAAGCCTCGATTTTAGAAATGAGGAGATTGACTTTCAATAATGTTGCACGAAGTGCTTCATCTTTGATTTCAGTGTCAATCTCATCATTCTCTTCTTCTAAGCTAACTAGCTCAGAAGGCAATCCTTCCACATGACTGATGTCTCCAGAAGATAAAGAATTTTCATCAGCATGTGAAGTACTAAGCTCGATGTTGGGATTAGAGTTTAAAAGATTTTCAGTTTCTCCCATATCGGCTTCAAAATCAAGGAGACCATCATCATTTCCCAAAGGAAGTGGATTGATGTGAGTAAGTTCGTTTGTGGACTCCTCAATAAGAGGGTCAACATCCGAATGAGGCAATGGTGCCTCCTCATACTCAACCTCTCCATAAGATGTACAATCATCATTAAAATCGGAGAAAGTCTCAAAATGATCTTTTGGATTTTTAGGGTGAGAAGGTAAATCACACACATGATCAAAAGTTCCCTGTGACTCTTTTGGGATTGGGACAAGGTTCTCAACACTAGACTTTATGAATTCGTCCGATTCCTTTTGAGGAATAGTGCTAAGATGCTCATCCCCCATATTCAGAGAGTGAGTGGAAACCTCGGGTGTGATAGCAGTTGTTTGAGATGGAATCTCAACTGCTGGAATATCAACTGATGAACTTGATGAATCTTTTTGAATAATAACAATGTTATCTTCATCATCACTGTCATCATAGTCATCAAATAGAGCGGTATTGCTAATATTAGCACGTAATTTAGCTGCTCGTTGCTCAGCCAATAATTCTTCCATGCTTTTTCCAGATTCTCGTTCTTCAGCAAGTAATTCTGCCATAGTTTTCCCACGAGAATTTGGAATGAAAGGAAATTATGGGGATGTGGATGTGTCAAAACCCGAAGGTTGACATTGAAAATCATCGTGAGGACCCCCACAATATGCACAAGAAGAACTTGGAGTATGGCGGATTGAAATATTAGCTAACTCCTCCTTAAGTTCTTTAAATTTCTCAAGAACCTCTAAAAAGTCTTTCTGGATTTGAGGAGTTGCTTGGATAGTTTGATACTGTGGAGGTTGGTCTTGATACGAAGAGTCATAATTGTTACAAGGAATTGGATTCCTCGTTTGACAATCAGAGCTGAAGTGTGGACCTCCACAGTAATCACAACAGTGAAACTGATGTGGCTGTGGGTTGTATGTGCTTGAGTTATAATTGTTATCAGGAAACTGCTCATAGACAAGTGTGTTTCCTGATTGACAATTAGAACTGTAGTGTGAACCACCACAGTACTCACAACAGTAAAACTGTTGAGTCTCATGGTGTGGTAACTGATGGAATGAATCAGTCGTATCATGGTAGGAATAGGGATTCTGGTTATAGACAGACCCGTTTCCTGACTCTACCATGCCACAACTGGGACAATCGCCACCATTATAAGAATTACCACACCACTGGCAAATCAGAAAGTGTGGATAAGACATAGAAAGAATCAAAAGGTTTTGGAGGATAAGAAATGGAGAATCAAAAAGGTAGGAGGGTTAAGATGAATATTTTTGGGAACCATGCTTAGTGCACATGCACTAAAAACAATTTTTCAAAACAAAATTGAGGCAAAACCACAGTGAACTTAAACCAGAAATCACAAGTGAATGGCTTCTTTGAAAAAGGTACACCACTCACAGGGATATAAAGGCAAGTTTTAATCTTAAGTTTGGGAACTTATTATGGGTTTGTATTTATTAATTTGAAAAACTGCTTTAGGCTTATGGGTGTGTGTGCAGAAACTTGGGAAATATTTTTGGAACTGATTCATTAACCAAAATCGTCCCTTTAAGATTACTCGCAGGCTGGCGGGAGGAAGTAAATAGGTTTCCTCTTCAGTTCGCAATTTAATGTCAGAACTTACCTTAAACCAACTGTTTCAGGTTGTAATCTTAAAGAAAACGAAGTAATTTAACTTCACAGTTTGTTTTGTTGTTTTTAATTTTTTTGGTGTTTTCAACACTTCAGGAGAAGTGTTAATGAACGTTTTTGATATGATTATGTTTTTACAAAAACTTTTTACAAATTTGTGTGAAATTTGTACAGGGAGGGTTTTGAAAACCACTAAACTTAAAATGATTTTTAAAACACGCAACAACCTCCCCGGCAGCGGCGCCAAAATTTGATTGATGCTGAACCACCAACTTATATTGACTAAAGACTAGTCAACAAAGTCAAATAGCCTAGAGTCAATGCTCCGCGGAATATAGTGTTTCCCCGGGTCGTTATGTCCCGACGAGGTGTGGATGGTATTAAAACGGGTTTGTGATCGGGTGAATTTAGACGGAAATAGTATAAGTGAGTTGTGATGATTATACTACTAGAATATAAAAGAAAATAGCTTAAATACACTATATTAACAAGACTGGAAAGTCAGAAAAACCAGAAACGTTTAAAACTTAAAACGCGTACGTTCACGTTTAAATAAAACGTAAACGTACAAAAATAAAAAGTGAAAACGGAAATCTGAAAACACCCAGGGGGTGAAAATGACTTTTTTACAAACTTAAAGGTAAAAGAAAATTTTTAGAAAAAGAAAATAAATTTTAACACTAATTAATTATTTAATATTAATTAAATACTAATTATTACTAATTATTAATATTTTAACAACTTTAAATATAATACAATACTATTTAAACATTAGAAAAATGAAAATAAAAGTTTAAAAATTATAAAATAACTAAAAATAAGTTTTAAAATTAAAAATAAGTGTTTTTGTCTTTTTGTGGATTTTCTATTAATTAATTACTAATTATATATTAATTACCTAATTAAACTATTTTAAATTAAGAAAATAGCAAATGAACAGTAAAAATTCTAAGAAAATTTCTAAAATTATTTTACATTATATAAAAGCTAGGAAAAATATAAAAACTAGGTTTTACTTAATAAAAACTAATTATGCTATTTAAAACTAATTATTAATTAATTACTAATAAAACTAATATTAAATATAATAAATACCTAATGATGAAATAAAAATCTGAGAAAATTATTAAAAATACTTTAATATGAGAGGAATTTAAGAAAAATATAAAAAAGCTAAGTTCTTAATAAAAATATAAAAATGAAAATTAAAATTAAATTAAATTAAATAGAAACTATTGCTTAAAATTACTTTGTTTTTTCTGGATTTTTATTTTAGAAAACTATTTTATAATTAAAAATATGAAACTTTAATAAAAACAACTTTGGTGGAAATAAAAAATAAGCACTTTATGCAACAAAAAGCAAAACAGTTGACTTTGTTTGACTTTGGAGGGAAATAAGCAAAAATGGCATTAGGTGGGACCCACAATGGGTAATTCTGATTCAAACAAGTTAAGTGAACTTATTTAAGCAAGTAAAAGCAAACGGTATCTACTGAATAAGCAAAATAATCAAAATAAGCACTTGGAAATCTTGTTTCCACTTAGAAACTGGGACAGCTTTTTTTGCTTGATTCAAGTGGGGTCCACAGAGATTGAGGTCAAACAAAGGGTCAATTCATGAAGTATGGTAGGAGGGGGGTTGGAATGAGCCAAGTTTGGGCTTGTGGGACCACTGGGTTGGCTGGAAAACCACCACCAAGTGGTGGTGGTGGACTGTATCAGCAGCAGCAGGGCAGGGGTGTTCCCTGCAGCCCACTTTGGGTGGCTGTGGGGTCCACAAAGAAAATCAATAAAATAAGACCAATGTAGGACTCAATAGGTGAGGTGGTAGACTTCAAATCCTAAAAAGCTCAAACCCTAATTCCAACTACAAAATTCTAATAAATTCTTGCCATTTTGGGTAAAATCTGAGAAGTATGAATTTTGACTTTTGTAAAAACTTGGAACTTTGACTTTGGTTGATTTCTATTGGATCTAAATGACTGAATGTGATGTAATGGACGGTAATGAGACTAAATCTAACAATCTTAACTAATTATGAAGAGGCTTGATGAGAAATCACACTCAAAATCTTAACAGTGAACAAAAGTAAGGCATTCAAATTGGATTTTGACTTTCTGAGCTGCAAGGACTGGATATCATGGCTTAAACAACCTAATAAGACCTAGTGAAGTGTATTTTGGCACCTTGCAGCCAATGAAACTCACAAGAACCCATTGAAACAATCTGATCCAAACACTCCCTTAAGGGGACGGTTTCCATAGTTTCAAAGCTAATGGAAGATCTAGACTACACTACCCATTCAGAAAGATTACTCACACTATATTAAACCTATTCAAACTAAAGTGCACCAAGACTTGGCCCAAATAATGATTATACTCATTTATTCAAAATGTGACAGTTAGGACAAAGAAAATAGAACCACAGAAGAATGAGTGAACAACTAAGGATACAGAGACATTAAATCAAATCAAATACATAAAGTAAGCATATATGAACTGATCTAAGCTACAAATTAGGCAAATGAACAGTGAATGCCAAAAAAGAAAAGTGGAGAAATAGCTTACAACTTAGTCCAAGCTGAGAATTGTGAAACAATAACCAAGAACCATACTCCTAATCCTCCCATGAGGTCCTATTACCCTGATAATTCAACAATCATATTGCCTCTTTGCTCCATTTCCCTCAGCAACTGATTTTTATTTTATTCCTACTTTTTTTTTATTTTTCTTATATTATTGAGAATTGCATTAGAAATGGTAACAAACTGTAAATCCTCTAAAAATCTTGTAAGTAAACTTAATTGATCTTATTGGAACCAGAAACAATAACAGTAACAACTTTTAGATGAATTTGTCAATTCCACCCAAATTTGCTAAATTCAAATTTTAAGAACAATATTGGAATTAAAAGTTCAAATATTGTTAAACCCGTATCATAATTACAACTACGCTAAATTCAAATAAAATACCAGAGGCGAAAAATGATCCGTTTTTAGGGGGTCATTTAAGCCCGAATCCAATATTGCCCTAAATTGTTCCTTTTGTGATTTTAGGTACTTTGGGAGTGAAATCTGGAAAAGGAAGCAATTTGGACGTTTTTGGAGCATAAAAGTGAAGAAAACGCCAAAGTCTTAATTTTCCATGCTGGGAACAGTGCATGACGGCGTCAAGAGGAAGATTATGACGGCGTCAAGAGTAAAAGTCCATGACGACCCAGAAGAGTCTTGACGGCGTCATGAGGGTAGGGCGTCAAGAGTTAAAGTCGTGACGGCCTGGAAATGTATTGTTCTTGAAGGCGTCAAATGTAGATCTAGGCAGTCCGAGGATTGTTTTGGCGGCAAGGTGACGGCGTCACCTATTTGGTCTTGACGCCGTCAGACCCCTTTTTCTATATATAGTTTTCTAATTTTTCACATTTAAAGAGAGAAGTTTTGGGAGAAACCCTAAGTATGATTTTGGTGTAACTTTACAGGTTTTTCAAGGGTTCCAACCCCTTGATACCTTGCATGATTAATCAAGATAAGTGTTCTTCTAATTCAATCAATATGTCTATGTGTTGGTTGTCTATATCATGTTCTTGTCTTAATTCCATCATGCTAGGCTAGATCTCTTTTGTGTTTGCTTAGATCTAATGAAACCTAGATATTGATTATGTGTTGATTACTTGTTTATTCTTGTCTTGGATGAATGATTTATATGTTAGGCTTAAGAAAACTGGCAGATCTCCAATTGGTAACATGCTTGAACGTCTTAAGAAACATGAACCAACGCGCACTAGGTCTTTATTGGTTGTATTTAATGCATGAGCCACTGTTTACAATCCCTATAGTTGTGTTGGGCATGGTGTAGGAAGAAATAAGAGCTCATAGAATTGGGGAGTTATGTGTGCCACTCCATGAATGGTATTAAGGAATACGATCCGTCATCCATGCAATTTTAACAAGTAATTAACGTGTAAAAGATATCTAGGGAGTAGTGAAATCTAAGTAAACACATTTTCTCCAATTACTGCTCACAACTTTAGTATAAATTAGTTTATTTTCTTTTCTAGTATTTTATTTTGATTGCATCTTAGTATTGGGTTAGTTGAATAGCAACTAATTCCGCCCACTCTTCCAAAACCCGAGATTTTAACTTGCTTTCCATAAAATATGAAAATACAAAAAGAATCATCCCTCACCTTTAGAACTAGTATTTAGGCTTTCTAATCCTAGCGACACTATTCCTAAGCTGAACGATCAATCCCCTGGTACTTGTCACTATACTATACTACAACGATCAGGTACACTGCCTGGTGGGGGTTGTAAGCTTCTCGAGATCCCTTGAGAGGTAAAGCCTGTTGCGATTCCCACGCATCAAGTTTTTGGCGCCGCAGCCCGGGGAATAGTTATTGTCTAGGTTATAATTTCTTTTTATTAGGTCTACTTGCTAGATTCCTTTCTAGTAAGATTTTTTTTTATTTTTAGGATTCTCTTAGTCTATCTATTTCTTTGTGTCTTTGTTCGTAAACTGTTTCGATGGATAACAATAACATTGATCGTTTGATTCCTGTTATTCGTGTTTTTCGTCGTAGGATTTTCAAAATACCCGCCCCACTTCCTTTAGCAGAAAATGAGAACCCACCTAACCTCTCACCCAACCACCACTTTGACAATAATTCTGAGCTAGAAGAGTCTGATCATGATGATGACCGTAGGGCTAGTTCTTTTTACTATTCAGACTCTGATGAGGATCTTGATGATGGTGACGTGATTAATGAGGATAGAATGGAAGAGGAAATAAACCCCCTTAGGTATGTTGACCCTAGAACTAGGATTGAGTGCGATAGTTCATTTAACATGCAATTCCCTTGTAAGATCGGATTTAAGAGCTTTAACGCCTATCTCAACTCATCTCTTCCAATGAACATAATCTCACGTAATGAATACAATAAAATCATGGTAGTGGAGTTAGAATACAAAGGAGAAAACATTATTGCTAAGGCAATACCATTGCATGTGTTTGTAGGAAGGTTGGTTTATCTTGTTGAGTTCATGGTTATGGAGAATCTAGGAGAGTTTATAGATAATAAATTGACCCAAGTTGTGTTTGGAAAACCCTTCAAACGGTTGACCAACCTCGATGAAAAACTCATAGAAGGGCTAATTACATTTTCAGATGGGGATGAAGATTTTGTCTATCAAATGCCCCGCGCACACCCTAGGTTCAAAGATTTTTCCATGGAAAAGTGTAGTAGGTATCCGCCCATGGAAATGCTAAGTGAGAATGATAAGAGAAAAGGACTTAAGTACACGCATGAAAAGAATAAAAGATACTATCGCGGGTGCTTAGAGTTAGGAGACGAGTATAAGAAAGATGAGGCGACTATTAGATGGCTCACACTTGGTTATGTGAGCATAAGCGATACACGATAAACCATGACCTTGAGTCTAGCTACAAGACTCGTAAATAAAGAAAAGCGCTTCTTGGGAGGCAACCCATGTTTTGTGTGATTTTATTTGTTTGATTGTTATTTGCTTCCGTATGCATGCTTTATTTTTATTGTTGGTAGATCATGTTTCTAAGCTAAATAGTGGAAATACTTTACTTTGTTGTTTTGGCCTAGTCTTAACTCTGCCTAGAAGTATTTTTGCAAAAGATAAGTGTAAGGGGAAACCCCAAATATGTTTTTAAGAAACAAACCGATCATGATTCTCCACAATATTAAATGAACATGTATATTCGTATTTGTTAGAGTCAAATGCTTGTATTGAGTCATAATGAAGTTTTGCAGGATTTTCCAGGAAGTAGGACCAAGTTTTTCCAGAAATTTTCCGGAAACTTAACATAAGGATTTCTGCAGGTCAATTCTGACGGCGTCAGGGGTTTACTCTTGACGGCGTCAGGGGTTAAAATCTGGAAATTTTACCGGTTTTGTTTTTCTAACGGAGTCTTATGGTTTTTGTGAATTATTAAGTTTTATAATCTCCAGGAGATCTACAAACTTCATTCCACAAGCATTATATCTTATCTTGTTTTCTAGGATTTAGAAACTTATATAGGATGCCGCCGATTTTACGCGAGGTTGTCTTGTCTATTTTGTCAGGTTTTACAGGTTATGTATGACAAGGAGATGATTTATATTCAGGAAGGGAAGCTTTGATTGTTCATTTTCTTGGAGGAAGATTTAACCTGGCCATCCTATTATCCATACCAAGCGAATCAGGGGAGTATTTGATTTCATTCTCTTTACTTTTTCACTTTTACATTCTTTACTTGAACATTGGGGACAATGTTCATCTTAAGTGTAAGGGGAGGGTAAAAAGATGATACCTTACATATGCACTTTCGCTTGAGTTTGTTTTGTTTGATGGTAGATGTGTAATAAAACTATGAGAAATACTTGTTAGTGCAATTTTAGCGCCAAATTTAAAATTTTTTACAACATTTAGGAGTGAAACTTTAGCCATAGCAAGCGTCTCATGGATAGGAGATTGTATGACTAGCACATAACCGTATATTCAGAAAAATTTTCCACCAAAAAATGTGAGGTTCGCCTTTAGATTTGATAGGAAAAGCATTTACTATTAGTGCTTATGAGTGTACCGGTAGCATTTAGATTCTAGAACTTGCGTTAGTGATGCATCCCGAGACCGCTAGTGAGACTACATTCGTGTGGTAGGATTTACTACATGATAAGAGGCATTAGGATCACCCTTGTGTTAAACCCGTATTATAATTACTTGACCATTTAAGTCATATTACTTGGCTAGTTAAGTCAACTAATTTTTCCCACACCCTTAGCGTTGTACTCATTTTTAGTACACGAAACCCCTAGTACACCCCTCCGAGCCTATCTTTTCGTTTCTAACTTTAAGCATTTTACTTAAAGGAAGAATTTGTTACACCTCACTTAAATGTACAACCAAATCGCCTTAGCCTTCCGTGTATGCGCTCATTTTTAGTGCATTATTGTTATTTGTTAAACCCTAAGTTAACTTTCTAATTGATTACATGGTTGCTAAGTCGAGTCATATCCTTGTACATATTGTTTTGGGACGATTGGGACTCATGGGTAAGTACTTATTTTATGGAGTAATGGGGAAGAACATCGTATATTACCCCCATATGTACGTTAATCTTAAAAGTGCTCCAAGTGTTTCGATTTTCTTAATTCGAGTCATTAGTTTAGTTTATTGTAAAGTATGTAAAGATTCAAGTGTAAGGGGAATGCTCAATCCCCTATGATGTATTATTTTGGATGGTAGGGTAAGAGTGTATGCAAAAAAATAAAAAAAAAAAAATCGAAAAAAAATAAAAAAAATAAAAAAATAAAAAAAAAAAAAAGAAAGAAGAAACATACGGACTACCATCCCGTTTCATTCTATGTTTATTTTATGTTTTTGTTATTTTTCATTTATTAGCTTAAGTCGAGTCTAGTCTTGGCTTAGCAACGCCATATTGTACATGTAATTAACCAAGATTGTTAACTCGCCACCAGTAAAACTTCCTTTATCCAACAAAACCGTGTATTTCATATCCCTACACCTAACATTACAACCCTTTAAAAAGACCTCTTTGATAGTTTATCCTAGGTGCTTACGCCATGTGGTGGAGGTTTGATCCTTTCCCAAGCCTATGGTAATCTATTTTGCTATGACAGGTAGTGAGAGATATCTTCCGTTTCCATATTGTAATTTACACTTTATTACACCCGAGAGATGTGAGTATCTAAACACTATTTGTGAGGTGCTAGTGTATGACCTCCGTGCTTGTCTATTGGTCTTTAGTGGAACGATTATTTGTTGTAATTACTTTTATATTAGTGTTAAATGACCCCTAACTTGTCTTTTGAGTAGAATAAAAGCGCATTTGCTTGAGGACAAGCAAATCTCAAGTGTAAGGGTATATGATGAGGCGAAAAATGATCCGTTTTTAGGGGGTCATTTAAGCCCGAATCCGAATTTATTTGATCAAATATTGCCCTAAATCGTTCCTTTTGTGATTTTAGGTACTTTGGGAGTGAAATCTGGAAAAGGAAACAATTCGGACGCCAAAGTTTTAATTTTCCATGCTGGGAACAGTGCATGACGGCGTCAAGAGGAAGATTATGACGGCGTCAAGAGTAAAAGTCCATGACGACCCAGAAGAGTTTTGACGGCGTCATGAGGGTAGGGCGTCAAGAGTTAAAGTCGTGACGGCCTGGAAATGTATTGTTCTTGACGGCGTCAAATGTAGATCTAGGCAGTCCGAGGATTGTTTTGGCGGCGAGGTGACGGCGTCACCTATTTGGTCTTGACGCCGTCAGACCCCTTTTTCTATATATAGTTTTCTAATTTTTCACATTTAAAGAGAGAAGTTTTGGGAGAAACCCTAAGTACGATTTTGGTGTAACTTTACAGGTTTTTCAAGGGTTCCAACCCCTTGATACCTTGCATGATTAATCAAGATAAGTGTTCTTCTAATTCAATCAATATGTCTATGTGTTGGTTGTCTATATCATGTTCTTGTCTTAATTCCATCATGCTAGGCTAGATCTCTTTTGTGTTTGCTTAGATCTAATGAAACCTAGATATTGATTATGTGTTGATTACTTGTTTATTCTTGTCTTGGATGAATGATTTATATGTTAGGCTTAAGAAAACTGGCAGATCTCCAATTGGTAACATGCTTGAACGTCTTAAGAAACATGAACCAACGCGCACTAGGTCTTTATTGGTTGTATTTAATGCATGAGCCACTGTTTACAATCCCTATAGTTGTGCTGGGCATGGTGTAGGAGGAGATAAGAGCTCATAGAATTGGGGAGTTATGTGTGCCACCCCATGAATGGTATTAAGGAATGCGATCCGTCATCCATGCAATTATAACAAGTAATTAATGTGTAAAAGATATCTAGGGAGTAGTGAAATCTAAGTAAACACATTTTCTCTAATTACTGCTCACAACTTTAGTATAAATTAGTTTATTTTCTTTTCTAATATTTTATTTTGATTGCATCTTAGTATTGGGTTAGTTGAATAGCAACTAATTCCGCCCACTCTTCCAAAACTCGAGATTTTAACTTGCTTTCCACAAAATATAAAAATACAAAAAGAATCATCCCTCACCTTTAGAACTAGTATTTAGGCTTTCTAATCCTAGCGACACTATTCCTAAGCTGAACGATCAATCCCCCGGTACTTGTCACTATACTATACTACAACGATCAGGTACACTGCCTGGTGGGGGTTGTAAGCTTCTCGAGATCCCTCGAGAGGTAAAGCCTGTTGCGATTCCCACGCATCACACCCAAATTTGCTAAATTCAAATTTTAAGAACAATATTGGAATTAAAAGTTCAAGAAAGCTTTGATTGCATAAAATAAACTCAGTACAACAAATTTTAACTTAAAATTACATTTTAAAGGGAAATTAAGCTACCTACGATTACATTAAATTAAAACTAATCTAATGCCTTCTCACTTCTGCTCCTCTTGCTCTTTATAGCATCCCAGGGTGTTGTGTGGGTCCCACTGGTCAAATCCCACCAATGAAATGGCTACTTGGTGGCTTCTTGTCCTCTCTCTCAATTTGGCGGGAAAAGAGTTTATTTGCAATTTGGCTCTGTGAAAGGCCTTAGGGGGGGGGGGGTGGGATGTGATGGGTGTTGAGGAAGTGTGACTTGGCAGGGATAAGGTAGATGGTGGATGAGGTGCAGGTGGAGGGGGAAAAAAACCAGGGATGATGGGTGGTATTGGTGAGCGGTTTTGGTTTTGGAGGTAAGGGAAGGTCAAACTGGGGTTTGACCCTGGTATATTAAAAACGGGGTGGGCTTTGGGGTTAAATGGGCTTGGGGGATGTTTGTTGGACTAGGCTATTACAAGGGTGGGCTGTTTGGTTTTGGCTTATAAAAAACTTAAGGATCCATTTGATTTTTAGTAACAAATTACAAGGACCAAAGTTGTAATATTTGAAAGTTTAGGGGCTGGTTATGAAATTTTCCCAAAGTCATCATAAGGGCTGAATTGGTCAAGGATGAATAGTATAAGGTCCTATTTTTATATTTTTCCACTTTTGAAATTCCAGGGACCAAAACTGCCAATATTGAAACTTCAGGGACTAAATGTGACAATTCACCAAACTTTCTAACCAAGGACCAAACCTGCCATAGAAGATTAGTGTAAGAACAAAATTTGTTTTTCTCAAAGTATTAATATCCCAGGGACAATTTTTGACAATTTTCAAAGTTCAGGGACCAAACTTGACATTTTGTGAAAGTTTTCACCAAAGGGCTAATTATGTAACTTTATGATTTAAAAGGACCTTTGGTGACTTTTTCAAGTTTTTAGAATAACCAGGGACTAGATTTGACAACTTTTGAAAGTTGAGGGACTGAAACTGCTAATTATGCAAACTTTGTGCGTTTTTCATCTGTTTTTGATATTTTTGCATTTGAAACATGTAAAACACTTTCCTGGGATATTTTCATTATTTTGATTCAATATTGAGTGTTTTTAGATGTTTTGGCAGCTCAGAAAAGGTAAAAATGATGAGTATTTACACACTCATCATGCATCAAGAGGTGTTAATGGTGATAGTGAGAAAGGTAATGCAAGGGTTGTGTTTTCGTTGGTAGGTTGTGATGGTTGAACTATTGGTGGAGGAGATAAGTGGGTGTTAATGTAGTCATTAATGGATGAAGTGGATGGTATGGAGGAAGTAGAGTTTCCATTTGTTGAAGGTGTTTTGGAGGGTGCATTTGGTGCACTAGGAGATGAACATTGAGGTGGTGGAAATGGAGTGGTGTTGTCTTCACTTGTAAGATCAATGAAGAGTTGTTTGGGTGGAATGATGACAAGTTTTTGTTTCTTGGCATTGTTTGAATAGGTGGTTCTTGGTGATGACATGATGATGTTTGATGAATGTTTGAGGATGATGGAATGTGAATTAAACATGCATGGGGATTATATAGTGGGAAAACATGTTTAGAAGTGGAATTAATTTGAAATTGTAATGTTATATTCCAAAATCAGTTTAGTTTTTAAGGGAAATGGTAGCTGGGACTAGCAAAAGGGATCACAAGATGCAAAAGAAAACAGTGTAAAAACTGTTTCAGATGGCCAGTCCCCTTAAATGGAGGCCGGTCCCCTTAATTTTAAAGGGGCCGCCCTTATGATTTAAGGGGGCCGCCCATCTGACGACCCAGAAACGAAAATTTTTCAAAAAATTTTCTGGAAAAATGTTGTGTTCTGTTTTGTATTTGCAGCAAGCACCATTTGGACATTTCACATTTGTTTTGGTCTATTATAAGCATACATGATATATATATATATATATATATATATATATATATATAAGCTAATCATGCAAGTATATATATATAGATTAAGAGTTAAAGCATGCATTCATAAGCATAAATAAAACATAAATAAGCAAGTTAACAACCTAATCGAGTGCACAAAACAATTATCCAAGAAAATAACAAGTACTTCCGAATATACTTCGGACAAATAGCACACAAGACATAAAAATTAAACATTGTTCAACAAGCATAATCCAAGCATATCATCTCTTTTTCTTCCCGAAGATACCCTTCAAAGTCTTCCCAATCGATTTGAAACCACCTCTAACTTCTTCATGTAAGCTCTTTTGTCTTCTAAGTATTTCGGTAGTTCGTTCATGAAGCACTTCTTCGTTTTGATCACTAGGAGATGGGGTAGAATAGTCGGGATAATCAAGATTCTCTAAATTGTCAACGAACTCAGAGAACAAAGGGGTATTAGCATCATGGATGTCTTCATCCTCATCGTCATCGTCTTGTCTTGAATATGATCCATGAAAGCTATGACGACGAGATTTACCCTTATCACTTCGAGTTCGTCGAGCTTGTTTTAGAGCGAGAGGACGTAAAGTGGGGTAGATGGACTCATAGATACTATTGTCAAGATCGGGGTAGTACTCGATAATATGACGATAGAGACGAGTGAGGAACATTCCATATGGAAGATTGGCTTTGGGAGTTTTTCTAGCACACTCAATCCGTTTGATAAAGAAGTAGGCCAAATTGTACGGCTTTTCGACAGCTATACAATACAACATGTAAGCAAGGCACGCCGGGAGATGGTCCCGGTGACCTCCAGTACCAAACGCATTCTCACGAATGAGTTCTTCCCAACGCTTCATGTGGGGGCTTAACTCCTTGAGGAGAAGTTGGTATGGTGAGATTTGAACATTTTTGGATTTTATTTTTCGGCTTGTGGTGGCACGTTCCACACCAAGGACTTGACGAATTTCGTCAGGATGAGGAATTTCGTCGAGATAGGGACCGAAGGTTGGTCGATAGCGATTAAGAGATTCGAGGTCCCACTCGTTTGTGAAAACGGCTTGACCTCTAAATGGAATTTGGAGGATTTGACCAAATTGTTCGAGAGTTAGGGTGATAAATTCATTTTGAATCATGAAAGAGATGGTGATGAAACCAAGATCATTGGTTTGGACGCTGACTTGGCTATAGAAATCCATTATGAAGCGAGGAATTATAGGTTCATTTATTTCATAAAGACAATTGAAGTTGATGCTTGAAAACAAGCAATTTATGAAGTCAGATTGAGCAAAAGCAAGATCTACTACACGTCCTTCATGAACATTTCTATCTTCAATTTTACGATATATAAGTCCAATGGAAGGAGATGTGGTAGGGAGTTGGGAAACTTTAGGAATGTAGTTTTTAGTGTGAGAAAGATCTTCGGTAGTTGCTTTTGGCATTTTCACAATACGTAATGGTGATTGTGTTAGATGAATTTGCCCTTTGCGAATTAACCCGAATTATGTGATTTGGAAGTGATTTGAGATGTTTTTGGGTTTTGGTTTTCGTCACAGCAGAAGCAGGAGAAGGGGAGTATGAAAAAGTGGAGTGTTTGGCAAAAGGAACAAAGGGAAAAACGGGTTTGAGCAATCAGGTGGCCGGTCCCCTTAAACATTAAGGGGGCCGCCCTTCATTTGCCTGCTGGTCCCCTTAAACATTAAGGGGGCCGCCCATCAAAAATTTTATTTTTCAAGTTTTGGTTTCTGGAACAAACAAGAAGATATTTATATATATATATATATATATATATATATATATATATATATATATATATATATATATATATATATATATATATAATCAAACATACGTTGGAGAGTGTACGCACGAAGGGAATTACTTGACACTTTTACTTGACATATTGTCAATAAACTTTTCTTGATCATTTCGGATGAAATATATCAAGTTGTCAAGTGAACGAGAAAGTTGTGGAAGGTTCATAAATATATATATATATATATATATATATATATATATATATATATATATATATATATATATATATATAGTAATGGCTTATAAGTCGAGAATATAGGAGGGAGACGTATGCAACGGAAGCCGGGAGTTTGTTTCATCCATAGATTTTTCGACTCATCTCTCTTCATCAGCATGAGTGTCGTTGATCAAAAAAAAAAATTCGATAAGGCGAATGGGGAAAAGAAAAGGTTCGTAAATGAACAATTTCTAGTTCTAGAAAATCAACAAATGAATTTTCCATGTTATAAGATCCTAGATATATCTAAGTGTATATATATGTATATATATATTTATTTAGATATAGTATAAGTAGATAAGTATATATATGTATAGAAATAAAAAAAAATATAGAGGGAATAATGAACCAATCAAAATCACATAAAAACTAGATACTAAACTAAGCATGCATTTTTTGACAAGGAAATAAAAGGAAATGTGTACCTTACGTCTTCAGTGCGTTTAACTTCAAAATCTTCAAGAGATAGTCCGAACAAGAGGTGATATCAAAAATTTCCATGTTTGAATGGCGAGAATTTTTACGTTGGTCCCCATTGTCTCATTTGACCAAAGTTATTTGTCCCGAACATGTTTTGTATTTGACTTGGGTGCATATATGGTGGAAACATTCCCCATGGATTGAAGTTCCACATTTGTTGCTTATTGTTAAAGTTTCGTCTATTTTGGTTTACTCTTGGTTGAGGTGTTTTAGGTCTAGGGTAAGAATTATTCGGTTTCCTAGGTGGTGGAGTTTTAGATCTTGTTTTAGTTTTAGACGATTCTACTTTGGTTTTTAAAGATGGTTTATAAAATGGTTTTATTTCTTCATTACTAGCTAGTGGTATTTTCTTATCATTTATGAGTATATACTTAGGATTAGATTTTGAAGGTTTTAGTTCCTTGAGTTCACTTTCAAATTTAACATTTTTAACTTCACTTGTTGAGGCTTTGGTTGAGTTAAAACCTAGACCGGTTTTGTCTCCGGATATTCTTTAAATACTTATAATTTTACTAAGTGAGTTACTACTATTTTCAAATTTATCAAGTTTACAAATTTCTTCCTTAAGTTTGTTGTTTTCACTTCTAAGTTCTTGACATGATTTACATTCTTCAAAAGTTTCTTTACCTTTTTCAAGTTGATGTATTTTAATTTTTAGTTCAAGTACTTCATTTTCTAATTGGTTGTTTATGTATTTTAGTGATTTGTTTTTAGCCATTACTTGTTGTCCTAGTTTGCATAATCTATTGTATTCACTATCTAAATCTTTTTCATCTAATGATAGATTTTCATCACTAAAATATTCGGTTTCGGAACGTACCTCACTTGACGTTTTAGCCATGAGACACTTTTCTTCCTTTGTTGTTTCTTTCTCATCTTCATCGCTATCACTCCAAGCTCCTCCAACAAACGCTCTTTGATTTTGATCTCTTGTCATCATTGGACATTTTCCAATAAGGTGATTTGGATCACTACACTTGAAACATTTTCTCTCATTCTTGCTATACTTGTCATCATTATTCTTTTGAGGTGTTCTCCTTTCATCATGTGGTTGTCTAACGAATCTTCCTCGCCTTTTGAAGAATTTCTTGAAATCTCTTACGGCCATGGCATATTCTTCGTCTTCGCTTTCGGAAGATGAGCTATCTTCGTTGTTGGATTCCTTTCAAGCTTTCAAGGCGATTGACTTGCTTTGCTCTCGTTTCCCTTTAACCATTTCGGAGTCCTTCTTTATTATTGCTTCGTAGACTTTTAAATTACCAATTAATTCATAAAGTTGTAGTGTTGACAAATTCTTTGATTCTTCAATAGCCGTCACTTTAGCTCGCCATTTTGGGTGAAGAGCTCTAAGAAACTTCCTAACAAAACTCTTACTAGAGAAATTCTCATCAAGTGCTTTTAAACTTGTGATGATAGTGTTAAATCTAGCAAAAGCATTATCAATTGATTCCTCTTCCGGAATCGTGAATTGCTCATATTGTTGAACAAGTATATCTATTTTGTTATCTTTGACTTGATTATTACCTTGGTGGGTTATTAATAAAGAGTTCCAAATTTCTTTTGCGGTTTCACACATGAAGATCCTTTCGTACTCTTTACGTGGTAACGCATTGTAAATAACCATTTTTGCTTCATTATTTTTAGCAAGTTTTCTTTTTAAATCATCATTTTGTTTTTCAAAAGGTACGATTTCATCTTTCTTAGTTTCAGGGTTATTTTGAATAGGTAAAAAATCACCATTGGTAATAATATGCCAAAGATCTAGATCTTTTGATTTCACATAAGTTTTGAATCGATTTTTCCAATATAAAAATCCATCACTTTCAAATAGTGGTGGTCTTTGCATAGATTGCCCTTCTAAATATTTTTCAGATTCCATAGATCGTTACAAGTTTTAAAATACAATATATTTTAAAGATCTTGTTAGACGTGGCTCCTGATACCAATTGTGGAAAACTAGAAGGGGGGGGGGGGTGAATAGTTTTACGTCTTTTTAAATTTATAGACACAAGTTTGTTTAAAAAAAATTTGATTCTTGTTTATGTGAACTCAATACTTGCACTATATGAACAATTGTACAATAACTAACTAACAAAGATAATATAGTAAAGGTAAGTAAATGAGTAATGAGAATAGTTGGAAAGATCAAACCACAACACAAGGATTTATAGTGGTTCGGCTACAAGGACACCTTCCTTGTTCCTACTCCACTCCCCGAGTCACCTACTCGAGAGTTTTCTTCACTATGTCAACAAACTCCCTTTTGGCGGAGAAAACCTTACACACCAATTTACACACCACAATAACTTCACAACTTGATCACTACTTCTACACAACTTCTTCACACCAATATTCTACACACCAATCTTCTTCACACCTATCTTCTACACACCAATCTTCTACTTCACACCTATCTTCACAACTAACCTACTTCACTACTTATCAACTTCTATTTCCTACACAACGTCTATATCTTCTAACCAATTAATCACAAGCACAACGCAATAATCACAAATGAATATATATATATATATATATATATATATATATATATATATATATATATATATATATATATATATATATACACTATGCACAACTACTCTAACACTTCTTGAACTTGGTTGTAGAAAGAGTGTTCTTCTTTTGCACTTTGGATGAGAATGGATGATGAGGGATTGAATCACTTGAAACAAGGATTAATATACAAATGATCAAAGGGTTTTAGAGGATGTTTAGAGAGTTATAGATCTGAAAATTTCGTGCAAAAGGTGAGGAAAAAATCCAGGTTTAAGGTGGTATTTATAGGCAAAAGATTCTGACAGAAGAGTGTGGCCGGTCCCCTTAAATCAAGGCCGGTCCCCTTAATTTTAAGGGGACCGCCCCTTATAATTAAGGGGGCCGCCTAGCTGAAACGGCCAGAATCTTTGTCTTTTAGTGGGGAAAGTTTATTTGGTGAAAAACTAACTGATTTTGGTTAAAAATTTGAATTCATATATTTAGTATGAATAAAACATTTTTCTTTATTACCAAAAGTGTTTTTTCAAAAATATATAATATGTTTATATAATTAAATAAACTTTGTGTTAGTTAATTAAATACCCCTTTGATCATGAGATGTATTAAGCACTTGTTTATCCATACCTTAAGTGATTAAGTTGGATATAGTGATATAAACTAACTTAATACTTGTTTACGTAGTAATTATACGATTGACGATTTTACATTTTGTGATCATCAAAATATAGAGATATCGAAAGATATAAATAACATTTTCACACATTATTTATGTCAACACAAATATTCTATTCATCCCGGTTCCAATAAGATGTACCAAGATATGAAGAAGAATTATTGGTGGCCAAATATGAAAGTTGATATCGCCGAGTATGTTGGTAAATGTTTAACATGTTCTAGAGTAAAGGCAGAAACTCAGAAATCATCAGGATTACTCGTGCAACCAGAAATTCCGGTCTGGAAATGGGAACGAATCACCATGGATTTTATTACCAAATTACCAAAGACTTCGACCGGATTAGATACAATCTGGGTTATCATCGATCGATTAACCAAGTCTGCACATTTTATACCAATCAAGGAAACTGACGAGATGGAAACACTCGCTCAGTTGTATTTTAAGGAAATTGTGAATAGACATGGGGTTCCAATATCTATTATTTCTGATAGAGATAGCCGATTCACCTCAAGATTTTGGGAATCTTTACAGAAATCTCTTGGTACTCGGTTAGATATGAGCACCGCTTATCATCCGCAAACCGATGGACAAAGTGAAAGAACAATCCAAACCTTGGAAGACATGCTCCGAGCATGTGTGATTGATTTCCGAAAAGTTTGGGATAGACACTTGCCATTAGTTGAATTCTCATACAATAACAGCTACCATGCCAGCATAAAGGCTGCACCTTTTGAGGCACTGTACGGAAGGAAGTGCAGATCACCAATCTGTTGGACAGAAGTTGGTGATATGCAACTCACCGGACCAGAACTAATACATGACACTACAGAGAAGATATTCCAAATCAAGCAATGCTTGCAAGCTGCTCATGACAGACAGAAGAGTTATGCTGATGTCAGGAGAAAGCCTATGGAATTTCAAGTAGGAGACAAAGTCATGTTGAAGGTTTCTCCTTGGAAGGGAATGATTCATTTTGGAAGACATGGAAAGTTAAATCCGAGGTACATTGGACCTTTCAAAATTCTGGAGAGAATTGGTTCAGTTGCTTATAAGTTAGAACTTCCGGAAGAACTCAGTAGGGTACATCCTACGTTTCACGTATCACAACTCAAGAAATGTTTGTCTGACGAAACTCTCGTCATTCTACTAAAAGAGATTAGATTGGACGACAAACTAGTGTTCACAGAAGAGCCTGTGGAAATAATGGATAGAAAGATAAAACAACTCAAACAGAATCGTATCCCCATTGTAAAGGTTAGATGGGACTCAAATCGAGGACCAACTTATACATGGGAAAGAAAAGATAGATTCCGTGAGAAATATCCACATTTATTTTCATAGAACGCACTTGTTAGATTTCTTAAAATCGAATTTCGGGACGAAATTCAGAATGACAAGTGGGTACTGTAGAACCTTGTAAAAATTTCTTGTAATTAAATCGTTAATAAATAAATAATCCTTCGTTATCATTAACTAATTCCCATTTTCTCGGAAAAATTTGAAATTTTTCTTATTATATTATTTTGACAATTTTCACAAAATAATATAATTCACGAAATGACGGAATTAATCCTCGACACGTTACACGAAACCTAAACTTTTCATTTAAACCTAAACATAATACCTAATCCTAATTATATTTCTTAAATATAATTAAATTTCCTAATCACCCTAATTAACCAATCGGACCCTTAATTATTTCTAGCCGACGACACAGTTACTATTCCTAAGCCCAACAAATAAAGCCCAAAATCCAAATTATTAAGTTTTCATCCGATCGACTAGTTCAAGCACCCCCCAAAACGCTTCGTTTAATCTCGTTTCCTACACACGACCCTCCAATATTTTTACACCATCTCGTTAAGCACCTAGCCAAATAAAAGTGTGTCAAATTCCAAGTTCATTGGACGAAGTTTGATACGGTTTTAAGAGGCAAAGTGTTCGATCCTTACACAACTAAACCGATTCACAACTTATTCAAAACTTAACCGTTTTGATTCCTGTTTGATTCTAATGGTTCCTAATAATAATTCTGAGATGATTCTATGTTCAAATGTCGAAGATGATCAAGTATAAACAAGTAGCATGTGATTTGGTAAATCGTATATACAAATATATACTTGGTCGACATACATATGAATCACCACAACATCTTCCATCTTTTGTGCTCTCACAATCCTTTGTAAATCAATATAAATTGCACCTAAGAGTTAGTTCCCTGACATGTAAATAGTACGTGAAGATTTCTTTGAAACTTTCTCACATACGTGTTATATATTCAAGTAATATATAACGTACATGCATGCACTTGCTCTTATTCATTCTCATACTCTTTCACTTAGTTATTTCGTCCTTCAAACTATTTTCACAAGACCAGAAGTCGATTGGTATATTATTTGGAAGCAAGAAAAGGAAATCGGGTTTGATTAATAAGTATAACGTTTGGGTTATACTTTGAAACGTGAAATCCTTGTGTTCCATACTATCACACTCGACTCTCTATCACCTCTAAGGTATTTGTAAGTCTTTTCTACTCATTTCCATTCCATATCACACGTTAAATTATTATCATGCACCATATATAGTTTATGTCGATCGTATATCATTTTGCACTCATATTTCACGTAAATATTATTATTTAGTACACGAATCGTGACTAGCCTCTATCTTGGAAGGCCTAGGAGTCACATAGCACACCAAGTTCACTTTAGTTGTAACGATACAAGCATTTCACGCACCCATTTTAAACCATATCCATCGTATGAATATTTATTATAACACTTAGTAAATATTTGCAAGTTTTCAAAATATATAAACGATTTCAAACATGCCACAAACTACACGTATAACTCAAAATTTCACTTAACAAAGGTACTATATTATTTCACGACTCCATAGACCGCCTAGAAAACTAACACTTTCATTTATACGACTTGTAAAAATAATCATGTTTTGACACCACAATCGACCCATTTTGAATCGACACAAACCGGATTTTCAAATCAAAACTTTAAACAAAAACCTTATATTTGTCGAGTGGGCTCAATCTAAGCCCAATAAGAATTAATGAACCGTAAGCCCACTGGGCCCATATGAAATGTTTTTAGAATCATAAAAATAGCCCAAAGCCAAGCCCAAAACATTTTCCATGCCCTCGCCTCCATAACTCTAAATGGGTCTTAGTTTGGATCGTTCCAAGCCCAGAAGCTAAAAAAATAAGCTTTTAAATAAATAAGCTGTTGAAATTAGCTTATTATTAACTTAATAAGCCTCGGAAAATTTTAGAAAATTTTTATAATTATTTTTACAAATTTGGACTAAAAATGTAACGCGACGACACCTAGAGGGACTAAAAGTGAAAATATTGAAAAGAAAGGACTAAACTTGTAAAAACAGAAACTTAAGGGTAAAAAGTGATAAAAGTTAATATTATAAGCTTAGTATTGATTATTGGACAAAGTAGAGGACTATAGTTGAATTATATATAAAAAGGACTAACGGTGTAACGCAAATATCGTTAGAGTAAAAAATGGTAAAATTGGAAAAGGAGACAAAGACTAAACATAAATTTATTTATCATTCTTATTTATTTTCTATTTCGTCAATTTATTTCATGTTACATCTAAACTTTATTTTATTTATATATGTAGTAATATTTAACGTACCGTTAATAATATATATAACGATATTTAAAAAGTTAATATTTTACTTACGATTAAAAAGGTAAAACTTCGATGGATAATTTAAAAATCATATTTTGTCATATCATGCATATCACAAGATTTTCACTGCACATCACTTATTCGTCATAACGAATATTTAATATTCGTTATTCCTTCGTAATTACCAAATAGTATTTGGTCAAGTTCTCAGATAAATTTATTTATCAGGTTGTGTTTTGAAGCCGTTATCATAAATTCGTCCGACTTTATTTTCTTCATTTTCAGTATCAATCAAGGTGAGTCATAGCCTCACATTTACTTATTTTCAAAACTCCATGAGGGGGATACATGTTATAAACAGATCGCAAGTATTTTTCTGTATGCTTCCTGACTTGATATATGCCTAAGTTAGCTATTGCCAAAAGACCCTTAATCATGAGCCATTAATCACTGTATGTGAACGCGAATATAATGAATAGATCTATTTAAGGTTTGACAGCCTGTCCCATTAATACTTGACGGAATGCCATTATGCATGTGGTTAGTCGTATTAGTCGTGATAATTATATTTGAGTAAAAATAGGAACTGGCAAATCACCTATTACACGAGGGCAAATTTATCATTGATTTGATAAACACCTCCGTTTTTACGGTATTTGTTAACGTTTGCGTGTCATGAGACTTAGAGCAATATATAAACTGCAATATCAATATTTTCAAACTGATTGTATTTTCCAATACAATCTTACTTGTGTATCAAAATGATTATTAAATTCAAACTCTATGATATCACTCAACATTTTTGTTGACTTTTAAGCATGTATCTCAGGTATTTAGCAGGGGAAGCAAGCATGGAACGGGCGGCAAAAACTTCAAAACTTGTCTACTTTATTTCAATAATGGTGTAAAATAAAAGATGCTTGATTTATTTCAAAACATCAAGACTTTTATTATAATACTCTGATAAGGACCTATTGTATTTGAATTTATATAAATAAAATTATGTTTTAAAACGTCTCTTTCGAGTCGTTTTCTATCATTATGACTTCGATCCTCACCGTAACACCCTGATTACTATTCCGCTGCCGCATTTCAAATTAGGGGGTGTTACACATTCTATCTTTATCCCGTATATCACTATGAGTATGTTTGATTTTGAAAATCATATCAACAAAATCACGATTCACGGGCGTTTTCAAAAACTCAATCCATCATCCCTGCAATTGATCATCACATAAGGTAATCATTGTTTTTAATATTCTTATAATGTTACGATGAATATATTAATTGTCTTCTTTCATGAAACTTTGTATCGGTTATGTGACAATCATCAGTCATGTACTTATGATATTTCATATGGCTATGTTATAAAGGTTAGTTTCTCAATCTTTAAAACTCTAAATGACTTTTGAATTGGATTGGATTTTATTATCTTGGTGATTTCATATAAATATTTGTCTTGAAAATGATTAAAAGTTGTTAATATTATTATCCCTACATTAATATATGTTTCAAGAAAGTGTTTGTGATAATGTTTGGCCGAGTTTTGTACATATGTTTTAAGGATGCACACCAAGTGTTTGTTTTAATGTCTGCATGTGTTTTGTATGTGTGTTTTATGTAGGTGGCTTGCATCCTTAAACAACGCCAATGATATTCACGACAATGGCAAATGGACTGTGTTGTTGTTGTCCAAGTGATTGCTTGACTCCTACTTTTTGATTCTTTATCAGTGTACCAAGAATTGTCTTGAATAATATGGAAAACTAATGATGTCTGTTACCCCACAGGATTGTCTTGAATTGTTGAATAATCTCATCCGTAGCAATTCATCCAATCAGTTTCGATTTATTTCATAAATTATATGTACTTGGTAGGTTGAAGTTTTGCATTTATGATGTGAACTTTTAAACATGCCATAGGTTTTGCTGAGGAAGACTATAGGCTTCGACTCATTGGTATCGATATTGAAACTTCGAGGGAACACCAAGTTCAGTCAACAAAAGGTTAGACATCAAACGAATATTTTAGTTCTTTTATCAGCTAACAAACATTTAGCGGAGTCGTATCAATATCACTTGCTGATTATTGGAGGATGAATAACCGGTTAATTTTAATTTTTCCATACAGGAGTTGTGCAAGAAAGATGTAGGCAACATAGCTGACACCCCGATAACAATTAGATCTTTTAAAAGCTAAAGTCGAAATCCTACATCATTAGATCTTTTAAAAGCTGAAAGAAACAGGCTCCAACAACAGGTACGAAAATAAAGATTTAAACATGTTTGTAGTTTCAACAACAAATATATAAACATGTTATTTTCTTTCCATGGTCTGCTTCAGATTGTCAGGTTGTGTTCTGTTTTAACACCGGAAAATATAAGAAGCTGAAGCAGATACCGTAGCGCTAAGTGCTATCAAGTTGCAGGCTTAACAATAGGCCTCTAATGCTTTGGTGGTGACGTACCAACGGCGTGTGAGCTCCTCAAGTGAGCCAACTTGGCATGGTCAAGATCTTTGGCACTAACAACGTGGTAAGGGAAACTGTCGCTTTTTATGATCTATTTTATTTGATCAAATGTTGATATGTATTTTGAGGTTATCTCTAGGAAAATAACTTTGCGGACAAAGAAGTGAGTCAAACCAACAAGAGTATGGATGAAGTTTAGCCACAAGCTCAACCTTCGGCTCATGCTCATGCTTTTGAAGCTTATATCCTTGGATATCTTCTGGACCTGTTGGAGAGCATGAAAATGGTGTCAAGGTCCCACTTTATCCCTCTTTTGTTTTGATTATCATGAGTCGTAAGTTAACCTTGCTGTCTCATCCGGGAGGGTTATTGTTCGCGAATTACATTGAGATGCTGGACTTTTGACTACGGTCTATGATCCTGATTGTGTTTTACATGCAGGGAATTATCTGTTCGGGATTGTGATTCTACCTTTGGGGTATTATAATGAAGCAAAAAAGGCCGGTTTTCGTCACTGATTTTAACCTTCTAAGCATGGTTATCGCTGCAATTATAGGATCTATTGTTTTGTCTGAACAACTGAACTTGGGGAGGTATATCATCATCAGTTTATCATAAACTTAAACCTTTTTTTTGTTTGTCTCTGGCACATATTTATTAACCATACACAAATTTGTATCAGATGCATAAAGAGTTGCCTACTTTAAAAAATACAAAAAATACCCTTAAATTAGGCCGATATATAACTAATAAGGTGAATGTTTGTGCATGGTGAAGTTGTGATTTTTGTTGGGCTATACTTGGTGATAGGGGGCAAAAGCAATGATGTAAATCAAAGGCGAAGGTGATCAGTTTCCATCAGCTAATCAACAAATACCACCAACTAATGAAACGGGTAAGAATGACCCTGATATTCTTTCAATAGCAATACCACCAACTAATGAAATGGTTAAGAAAGCTAATGGGAAATAGTGGCAAAAGAATGTTATTGAGGAAAAAAGCACACAACTTGCTTATTGTTTAAATTTGGGACAGACTAGAAGAATTTATGCGTTCATGGTCAGATACTCACATTCTTGAGGTATGCAAATCTCAATTGCATGCATAGATATCTATTATCTATCTTCTCCATTTTACTTACGACCCATGTTCATATATTTTCTTAAACTGTGAATTTTGTAGGTTGAATTTCAGAGAATCCCCCTCACATATCATCGTTACCAACTGCAATTCAACAGTTTGGTCATTTGGATATACGTAAATTGCAGGAAAGTAATCTATTTTAGCATGATTTATGCGCCTATGATTCTTGATATTAGATTATGTAAGCGTTAGATAATCAGTTTGTATTTGGGCTTCATCTTTGTGCTCATGTATAATAATCACTGTGTATCAATGAGTATATTAAAGGTTGGCTTTATTTGTTGTCGTTCTTCTACTGATACACACTCACTATAATGCACGATTATGAATAAATAACTTACTAGGCACTGTTATGATTACTGAAAAGATCTGTTAATATGTCTATTGTGTTAACTAATATTGCTCCAGACAATATATACCTTTTTCTCATGTGTTTTAATTCTTACTGTAAGTTGCATAATAATAAGTGGTGGTCCTTCCATTGCTTCTCATCACGGATTGTTTTAATTCTTACTGTAAGCCGCATAATAATAATTGGACTCATCATATTGTCAGTGGACACACTCTCAAACATCTATGTGTTGCAATGGTTCTTGTATTCTTGATATGCTTGCAAAGAGGGATATCTTACCTGAGAGGTAAATTTTTTATATTTCAATATCTTCATTGGAATTTAAGATATATCCATTTGTTTCCGTGCGAGTCAATATGTCTACGGTTTATGGGTTTTTTTTTAACTTAGATCATCACTTTTGACTTCGACTTTGCATGAAGCAAATATGACTGAAACTCCACAATAATATATTGTCTAAACGGATATTAATATTTGCTTGATAAGTCATCTTCTCTATGTTTCTCATGTATTTCTATTACAGGGTAAGCTTGCTGCAAACATAGAAAATGCGGACTCCTACAACTATCAAGTTTTGTTTAACAATATAGGAATGAATTGTAGACTTTCATGTGCATCTATTAATATTTTTGTTGCTCTTTAATGCAGGAGTTTGTACCTGAAATTCCATAAAAGAAAATGCGGTTGGGCTCAGTTGGTAGGTCGCGCATAACACGGATCATGTGGCTCTTATTACTATAATATTAAGAGCGGCACTGTAAATTCAATGAAAGTCACTCATTGGCGAGGTGAGTGCAATCTATGTTAACCATTTCTTTATCACACTGGCTGCATTTTTAAAACATATTTGTATTTACATAAAAAATTGCTAAAAGTGTTGTCATTGATGGTTTCTTTTCAGATTCTATAGAAAATTGATACAGTAGCCATTAATCCAATGTTCTGAAAGGCTCAAGGCGCACTAAGGCGCAAAAGGGCTAAAAGAGCCTTGAGTCGAGGCGCAAACCAAGGCGCGGGATTTATAAATACGAGGCGCACTATACATTTAGGTTTTTTATAACATATGTGACAACTTATGCAGCTAAAATAATAAAAAAATATCAATATTCAATGCATAATGCCACTTAATGGTTATTACATCTAACAAAGCTTGCATTTAAACCCAAAATATCAAGCAAACAACATATCAGAATCCATGAACTACCCTAAATCCCTGAATATACATTACAATATATGAGTTTATGACTTATAAAATTTAACAAATTACCATGTATCTCTATCAACTATCAACAGCAAAAAATCTATAGTTGTTTGGTAACACTTAACACTAAAGAAACAACATTTGTATCTATTAATATGCTACTATTCTTAGACATTAGAATACAAAAAATATATATTTCTTTGTTGATTGTGTGTTTTAGTTATTTTCTAAATATTAGGGTTCTTAGATACTTTATAACTTAAAGGGCCCAATGTATATAATATGTAAGCCCAAAAAGTATCTTACTATTAAGAAAAAAAGGCCAAAACCCCGTTACATCTTCTAGGCGCAAAAATCCCCAAGGCGTAAAAGCGCAAAAATCCCTAAAGCGCTGCGATTTTTACGGGATTCATGCATGTCGTGAGCCTCGATCTGAAAAAATCTCAAAGGCTGGAGCCTCATGGGATTTAGGGAGTAGGCGCGCCTTTTAAAACATTGCATTAATCATGTTCTGCATTCATTATTCAACAGAGTAGGATGCAGTGGCTATGTTTGTGTCTCTTTTTTGCTGTTTGTTCCCATTATTCTCAGTCAATCCTTTTAACAATTCTTTCTTTACAAGCCCCATTTTATCTCTTTCTATTCTCTGCTAGATGTGACACCTTTTCTTTTCAGTGAATACATTATAATTAAGAATAGTTTTCTTATACGTAATTAAGTACACATAATAGAAAGAATTAGAAGTAAAGGTGGTTCGGTTTCATTTGTTTAGTTGAAACTTTGCAGTAGTAAAATAAGTTTGAGAGTGAGATATGCTTCGAGTGTCTTGGCCTTATATACTATCAAGTAGACCTGTCATATAACTGTATGTTTAGACTTTTTAGTAATGGTTTTCCGAAGCATGGTGTCTCAATTGATAGATAAACATTTTAATTTCATGAATAATTTATAGTGATATACGAGATGCGACAAAACTCATTTCGAATATTAAAAATATTAGTTGTACTCGGTCAAAATATATATGATACATTCATCTAAACAACTATATAACAATTAAGTTGCAATGTTATGGCCAAATAAACAACCTCCCCATTAGGTTACTTGCATGCCAGGTTTCTTATCTTACTCCCTTTGTATGCATGTACACTTGCATCATATATGTATGATGTAAATCATTAATATGAACCACTGTTTAAGGGTTATAATCTACATATATACTATCTAACCCATAAACAAGCTATTTGCTATTTTGAGACACTTAGTAAATTAAGTTGCAAGTTCTAAAGATTTTTACCCTTCTTAAAAAGTCTTATGTCAAAGTTATGCCTATTAAGTAAATCAGACACTTTAAATAGAATTGAGAGTCAAGTTAAAGCCAAATCCAAGTCATGCTTACCCATGTGATTAGGCTCTATAAGTTGATATCTTGGCTTTTGCATGCTCGAAATACAACTTGGATGAATTTGTGTGTTTAGTTCAGTCAAATGATCTAATGCATCCTTTAGGGTCTTAACCAAACAATATCTACTACATTGTGTTTTGTTACAACTGATTATTTACAGAACACCTTTTTAACTTTTCAAATGTGATTTTGCAGATTATAACACGACCATTATCACGTCCAGCCTTCATAAATATGATTTACGGTGGTCTCATTCTGAATCAATGTATGCTGGAACCGCTTTGTTTGTAAAAAAGTTGTTTTCCACCATGCGGTAACTTAAATTCATATCAATGCGAAGACTAAGGTTTTGTGATTGTTGTGACTCATGAGAATTAACATCATGAGTCAAGAGCAATAAAGAAATGATTGAAAGTTCTATGTTACAAAGACGACAACTATTCAAACTCAACAACAAATTTCGTTTACAAAGAAGTCTTATGTTGTATTTTGGATAGGCAACATTGTTTTGAATATACAACATATTCATTATATTTTTATAAAATGGACAAGTTAGTTTTGTGGCACTTTTGTGTATATGATGTTTTGCGCTTATCAATGTTTATTTTCTTCCTCTTAATATTATCTATATTATTATGAAACGAACCCGCCCATCGGACGGGTTATGAAGCTAGTTCTTATATACATAGTAATAAGGACAATGAAAATGGGAACATAAGGAATATTTTTTTATCTGCGTAACTTAGTCCTACTTTTGGAGAAAAAACGTGAAAGAATTGAACGAAAATGTTTTAAGGGTTATTAAGTTAAAAAAATGCTTTAGTTTTTAGTTCATATTTTTAGTTAACAAGGAAGTAGTAACTTTTTGAAATAGTTGAAAATTTAGAAACATGCTGAATGAAGTTTTGTAGTTTGGTATTATAATTTTGTGTTTGTAAAAAAAAAAAAAAAAAAAAAAAAAAAAAAAAAAAAAAAAAAACCCTTATTGCTCCGCATAGGGGTGTTCATCGATTCGGTTATCGGGTTATTCGGTTTATTCGGTTCGGTTTGTTCGGTTAATTTTTTTTCTGGGTCAAACCGAAAACCGAACCAAACCGAATTCAAATTTGATTCAACTGAACCGAATAACCGAAAACCGAACCCCTATAACCGAAAACTGAACCGAATAACCCGAATTACATAATTTTAATTATTTTTTCATTTAATTATATATATTTTTAGAACAATTTTTTTTTTCAATCTTAAATAATGTTATATTTATACTATAAAAAAGACTTTTAGTGATTATATATATATATATATATATATATATATATATATATATATATATATATATATTCGGTTTTCATTGCCAAACCCATATCCAAACCGATAACCGAGTATTTAGTTCGGTTCGGTTTGGTTTTGACCAATTCGGTTCGGTTACAAATTCGGTTCGGTTCGGTTTCGGTTTTCGGTTATCGTGGAACCCCTACTCTGCATTCTTTTTCTCTGTGAATTTGAGTCCAAAGAGCATGTGGTAAGGTGACTTGAGGTTAAGAGTTAACGCACTGCCACCTCAGCGCCACGTCATCTTTTCCCTTTTAACCTTAACTCTTGACTTTCCACCCCGGTAACATAACTCACCTCCACCCCAAATATTTTCAATTTTAACCCTAATTTTTAACAAACACTTCATTTATTTAAAACATAACACAAATTCTTAAACATATTACAATACGAAATTAAAACATAAATATTACATTACGAAACATATAAAAATTTTTAAAACATAAATATTACAAACATTTAATCATCGTTGTCGGAATCTTCTTCTTCATTCTCATATAGAAAACATCTTACCCAAACATGCTCCATGAGACCTTGTCGGAGTTGATTATGCATATCAACGTCGTGTAGTTCTCTATGTATGCGACGCTGTGAATCACATCTGTCGATCCACCTATCTCGGCAAAACCGTGGTGTCGGATCCACCCACATTCCCGGATACTCACGTAGTGCAAACTTTTGATCTTTTAAGATCATGTTATGCAAAATTATGCAAGTATACATTATTCTTTGTAACTTGACAACTTCCAGTGCATGTGCCGGTTGTCGTAGTATACCCCAACGTCCTTGAAGCACCCCAAAAGCACGTTCGACATCCTTTCGTGCACTTTCTTGCTTCCTTTTAAAATAAGCATATTTCTCGTCAGTGGTTGCCGAGTAAGACTTGACGAAAGTTGACCACCGTGGGTAAATTCCGTCAGCTAAGTAATAACCCCGTTCATAACGATGTCCATTTATCAAATACGGTGCTCTTGGGGCTTCGTTAGCAAGAATGTCGTCGAATAACGGAGAGTTATCTAAAACATTGATATCGTTATTCGCCCCCGCCATTCCAAAAAATGCATGCCAAATCCATAAATCTTGCGAAGCAACAACTTCAAGCATTAAGGTTGGGTATTTTTTAAAACCGCCACCTTATTGCTCTTGCCACGCAACCGGACAATTTTTCCACTCCCAATGCATGCAATCAATGCTACCAAGCATGCCCGGAAAACATGTTAACGCTCATGTTTCTCATAAATAGCCTGAATGTCGGACCATGTCGGTTTCCTTAGAAACTCCGGCATAAACAAGTCAATAACGCACTTGTTAAAATTATCAAGACTGTCACGTCCAGTACGGTCACCATTTGCAAATACTCATCAAATGCATCAGGTGCGTTGCCGTATGCCAATTGGCGTATGGCAGTTGTACACCTCATGAGTGTATTAATACTTTGTCGACCTGTACAATCGGGTCCTTTGTTCATGAATTTGAAATGATCTGGAAGTGGATCGGAATAGTAAGATTGAATACCTTCTACTATTTCTACAAATAGTTTCCGGCTCATACGAAACCTTCTTTGAAATTGCCGGTTCGTATACTTACACCCTTGATAAAAGTAGTCGCGACGCAAACGTTCCTCGGCAACCTCGAACTCACGATGGACACGTGAACGCGTGATGCGTTGTCGAGCTAATTCTGCTGCTGCTGCTTCTTGTTGTACCAAATGTTGATGACATTCGAACGTGGATATCATAAACTCCGTGTCGAGTTCATCATCAATATCGGAGAAACTCCTTTGTTCTTCATTATTTTGATTCGGATCCATTGTGAAAATGAAAGTTTTGGTTGATTTTTTTTATAATAGTAAGGAAGTATATAGGTTGAATTTGAGTTGTGTAAGTGTGAAAATAAAATGTGTATGAGGTGGGTATTTATAGTGGTAAGAAAATAGGTTTGATTATTTATTTATTTTTAGCTATATAGCCGTTTACAAACGGTTAGAAATATAGAGGGGCAAAATGATTTTTTTTATTCCATTCAAAATCTTACCGTTACTACCTTTTTTTTTTTTTTTTACAAAATTCACACTTTAACGCACGTTAAGTGCTTGCCCGAGCACGTTAACGCACCTCTTGCCTTTGGGGGCCGGTAAGGTAACGCACCACGTTAAGGGTGATGCGTTAAGAGTTAACGCAGCTGTGTGGTTACCTTACCGCATGGTCTTAAAGTATAAGCATAAACTTTAGCTAACTGAAAAAGTGAAAATACACTAAAATATAGGCCAATATCAATGAATGTGGGCTACCCAGTCTAGGGCCTTATTTACATATTGGACAAGCTTAAACATTAATGTAACTGGCTGGATATTTAAAGTAGGGAAAAACTATACGACTCCTGACTCCTCTCTATCGCATATTTAACAATGTGCCTGAGCTGCCACCTTCTATTAGAACTATAGAAACTATATAAGCCTCATCTCATTTGAAGCGTCTAGTGGTGTATCGTGTGTGTATATGGATCTATGGATCCTTACGGGCAAATAAAGGCCGCATGACCATTTTGTTTTGGTGTGTTTGGACATGATATATGATGCTCATCAGACTTCAAATTTTCATAATGTCCTTGTATGCCATCAGCTAAAGCCATAATGTTTTGATAACTAACAACATCACTATGATTATACTACACATGCATACACATATATATTGGACTGTTTCAAAAAACAAATATATATTCGAATGACAATTAATAATATGACTATTCATTTGTTACATGACGTGCCAAAACAGATACAGCATAAATGGATAAATAAGATATTATGCGCCAAAATGGTACATACCAAGATGTAAACGAGGGGTAAGATGGACCTCAAGTGGCGTAGCTTTCATGTTAGTCAGTCCAAAGCTCTCACTCATATCGATAGGTTCATCTGACAGCTTTTTAACTAAGAATTGTTGCAGCAAACTAGCCAATGTTATATGCAAAGATTGGAGGGCAAAAGAAACACCAGGGCACATTCTTCTACCACTACCAAACGGCATAAGTTCAAAATGATTTCCTTTGATATCAACATCCTTTTGACTAGTCAAAAATCTTTCAGGTCGAAATTCATAAGGATCTGACCAAACATTAGGATCATGATGTATTTTCCACAGATTTACAAACAATCGAGTGCCTTTTGGGACGTTATAACCAGCCACTACGCAATCCTCCCTTGACTGATGAGGAGCTGAAAGCGGCGCAGGTGGGTATAAACACATTGTTTCTTTTATAATAGCTTGAAGGTAGACTAAGTTCTTGATGTCAGATTCTTCAACTAGTCTATCTCTTCCAACATGCTCATCGATTTCTTCTTGCGCAATTTCTAATGCATTGGGGCTGTTTAGTAACAAAGATATGTTGGACGCTTCTAATGTCTTACATGCCAAAAGAGAATCAAGATGGGTCAAAATAAAGCCTGCATAAAATTACTGGTTTGGGCCGCAGGCCAACAAACCCACTGGACATAAAGATGAAGACAGTTACATTTATATACGGTTTTTTCATTGTAACGTTGTATTTTTAGGGTTGCAACACTTGATGAATCGTTGTGACTTTACATGAAGCAACGTTTCATACCTTATAAATAGATTAGGAATTCTTGTAATTCATTAACCCTATTCGATTATTCATTATCAATATAAAGGGTTCAACCCATCTTCTTCTTTGTCTCTATATTTATACAACTTTGTATGCATGATTACATGATTGTTGTTATGATTATTTCGATCCTGGAATCCTCCCAAACAACCTGTGGAACAAGATAAAGCCCGTGTTAGAGTCACAATTGTCGTGTCCAACCCAGCTGTTAGAAGCGCCTGCAGGATGAAACTTATTACACCAGTTAATCAATAACTAATTCAAATTCGATTCGTATTATCACTTACCAAACAGGATGATTTGATGATTGTATCATGATCAAAACCGGGAAAATCCTCTTCAGCAGCATCTTCAAGAATTGATATCAGGACATCCATGAATACTAATTGGTTTCCGTCTAGCTTTTTCCCCATTTCTTTCTCTTTTTTATGCTCCTTTAACCACTCCTCAAAAAAAGTATCCATTTCTTTTGCCGTAATTTTCATGGCTTTCTCATATCCTCCAATATCCAAACCCTTAAAAATAGGAATAAAATCAGATACCACAAACACACCCAATAACTCAAAGAATCTCCGTGCCACAGCTTGGAACCGAACACCTTCTTCATCATTGGGTGCAAATCTTTTACCTGATATACTCCTCACAACTACGTTCAATATCAAATTCCCAAACCAATGTTTCATCTCCACCTTCACCATTTTCGATTTTTCACTCTCTTCATTCTTTAACCAAGCTTTATACATATCGTTCATGGATGCTTTAAGTTCTGAAACTCTAATATGTCCAAGCATCTCAACTCGTCGGTGAGAAAGTAGCTTGACAGTAATAACCTTGCGAAGTTGCCTCCAATAATCTCCATACTGGGCGAAACCAATCATTCCATAGTTATAGCCCATGATTTGAGATACAACTGTCGTGGGTCGATCTGCAAAGTCTTTGTCGTTTGTGGTAAAGCATAGTTTAGCCATTTCCGAGTCACTTACTATCAAAGCTAAGCGAACACCAAGTTTCATGGTGAAAATGGGCCCATACATGTCAGCCATGGTACTAAAAAGCTTGTGAGGTAACTGTGATCCACCAAGAAGGTGTAGGTGTCCTATTATAGGCCACGCACCCTTTGCTTGAGGCGGCTTTTTGTTGTTACCATTGCTTGATCTCTTTTTGTTAAAATTAACTAATATGAAAGCTAGTATAGTAAATGAAAAGAATATTGACATGATAGCTGGAAGTGAAAGATGGAAATTCATGTTCGAAACAGATTTGAAGACGATGGTCACTTTTTTGTAATTAAACTTGATTGCATAATAAAGCCTGAAAGATGGTTAAATTAACCAAAGTAATGTGTCTACATCGCAAAGTTATCGAAATTTGACTATTCGGATGGTCCTTATTGAGTATTGACAAACTATAGGAGAAAAATATTTTCATTCGAATGAAATGTATCTTTCTTTTTGGAAGCCAATATACAACTAACCACTCTGTCACTTCTTAGCCACTCTAAAAACTGCAATGACTCTTACCATCCAATCCCAACAAACGCATCTATGAAACCTTCTAAATGTCTTATTTATGTGTACTGGACTACCATACTGCTTACGTGGCGCCGGTTTTTAATGTTCTATCTAAGTGTACTTATTTAGTTTTTTAATTACAGTATAATCTAGTTTGTTTCTTTAATAAACTTACCCAAAGACACCCAAATTTCTATTAGATTAAAATCAACTCAACACAAAATTAAAACTAATTAGCTCAATCACAACAACTAGTACATTGATTAAGTAATGATACTATTACAAGAACTAATTTCACTGATCATACATATAACTTGAAACCATAAAAACACAAAAATCAATACTAAACAAATTTAAAACCCAAAAAGATTAACTACAACTAACACTCATTACAACGTATCAATGACACATGATACGTGTAAGATGAAATATAATGGGTAGAAAATAATACTGAATTGGTTATTTATATGTGTGAAAAATAAGTTGCGATTGTTTAATTTGTTATAAAAAGTGTTACTGTGTGCATGTTTAGGTGTTTTAAGTGTGTGGTGGGTTTAGGTGCTTGAAACATTGACTCTGAAATCCATGGAAACAAGGGGTCGGGAATGAGTATGGAAAAAAAAAGGCAGTGTTCGGCAAACACTACCTTATAAGAGGATACTGCGTTTCCATTCTCTGCGATTCAGTCGTACCAAATATCCCCTTAGGGAAAACTCAAAGTTAGAGAGACTGCTTCTATGATTTTTCCGCATTCTCAACATGCATGGGTAGGCCAAATGTTATTGACGATGTGTTTCTCAACACTTATGGCAAGTAGGGTATTTCTTTCTTTCTTTCTTTTTTTGTTTACTTGGCTACAGTACCCTACAAGCTCCCGGGTGAGCCTAGAAAGCTTGGCCGCGGGTAGCAGAAATTAATTCGTTGCTGACTTTGATTATCTTAAAGATAGACAACAAATAGATACAGGAATGAAAACAAGTGCTAGTTCTTATCTAACTTAAAAGCCACTAAGTGTAAACAATCCAATGATATTTATTTTTTATGTTTGTAGTATTATGCAATACATGATTACCACATAAGAATAAATTTTATCTTTATTATATGACACATTCTGTAATGATGGTGTAGGTTTTTTTAGGCATAACACTAATACGTGACTATAATCACATAAAAATATAGTTTATTTTTATTGAAGCATATAATACATTCTCAAGCTGTAATAAAGGTGGTTCTTGTAGGGTCTGTAGGAGATTTGATCATAACTCGTGACGGTACATATTAGAAGATAAACGAGGGGCCAGAAGGACCTCAAGTGGTGTTGCTTTGTTGTTAGTCATTCCTGAGGTTTCAGTCATATCCACTAGTTCATTTGATGGTGTTTTGATGTCAAACTGTTGTAACAAACTAGCAAGTGTTAAACCCAAAGCTTGGAGGGAAAAGAAAGCGGCTGGGCACATTCTTCTACCACTACCAAAAGGAAGCAATTCGAAATGATTTCCCTTAACATCAATGTCCTTGTGACTTGTCAAGAATCTCTCTGGTCGAAATTCGTCAGGATCTGACCAAACATTTGGATCGCGGTGCAATTTCCAAATATTAAGCACTAAACGTGTGCCTTTTGGAACGTTGTAGCCACCCACAATACAGTCTTCCGTAGACTCATGAGGAGCTGAGAGTGGTGCGGCTGGGTATAAACGAAATGTTTCTTTGATGATGGCATCGAGGTAGGCTAAGTTCTTAATGTCTGACTGCTCAACCAACCTGTCTCTTCCAACATGCTCATCCAATTCATCTTGTGCAATTTTTATCGCGAATGGGTTGTTAAGTAGCAGCGATAAAGCCCATGTTAATGTCACTGACATCGTGTCTATGCCTGCTGTTAGAAATTGCTGCATATTCAATGGATTAGTGCCTTTTAGGCAACAACATGCTGAAAAGATGCCAAAAAAAAAAAAATAAATAAAAAAATAAAAAAAAAATAAAATAATAATAATAATAATAATAATAATAATAATAATAATAATAATAATAATAATAATAATAATAATAATAATAATAAATCAGTTACGAAATGATGAGAAATAAGGTAAAGAACTTACTTGGCATGTTGATTTAATGATTGTATCAATGTCAAAATCGGGGAATTTGCCTTCAGAAGCACCTTGAATGATGTTAATGAGCACATCAATGAAGACTTGGTTCCCTTCATGCTCCTGTGACCCTTTCTCTATTTTGTGCTCTTTTAACCATCCCTCAAAGATGTTGTCTAAATCCCTACCCATCTTCTTCATGGATTTACCGTATCCACCCATATCTATAAACTTCAAGTAAGGCATAAAATCAGACACCACAAATGCCCCCAATAAGTTAAAGTATTCCCTTACAACCATTTGAAAATGAATACCTTCTTCATCTTTGGGAGAAAACCTCTTTCCTGAAATAATCCTAACCACAATGTTTAATATCAAAGTCCCAAACCAATGACTCATCTCAACCTTCACCATATCTGAATTAGTTCCACTTTTTCTGTTGTTTACCCAAGCTTCATATATATAGTTGATAGAGGCTTTAAGTTCTGAAACTCTAATGTGACCAAGCAGCTCAACTCGTTGTTGAGAAAGAACCTCAAGCATGATTATCTTGCGAATTTTTCGCCAATAATCACCATACGGAGCAACACCAAACATGGCAGAGTTATAAGCCATGAGTCTTGATGCCTCTAACTTGGGTCGACTTGCAAAGGCCTTGTCGTTTGTAGTAAAACAATCTTTGGCCATTTCTCCGTTACTCACCACCAAAGCTTGATGAACTCCAAGCTTGATGGTGAAAATAGGGCCGTGTTTATCGGCCATGTCACCTAAAACCTTGTGTGGCAGCTGCGGTCCACCTAGAAGGTGAAGGTGTCCTATAATAGGCCATGCGCCTTTTGCTTGGGGAGGTTTTCTATTCGTCTCACTCTTGGCTCTCTTTATACTAATGATATGAATTAGGAAAACTAATACAGCAACGAGAAGTGTTGTTGCTAGAGTTATTGGAAGTGAGTCCATTGCTTCGTTGTTCAAAAGGGACTATATGAATGTATCAAATCTATGTGCATACAATGAGAAATAAAGATTTAGACTTATAGTAGTTATAAAAGATATTTTTTAGCAAAAGGACATTTAGGGACGAGGAATTTTTTGGTGACGACTATTTAGAGGGGCCTATCATTCTCACCTTTTTTTAACATCAGATTATAGTCAAAAGCAAAAATGGACTCTATGTAAATTGGTGACGACAATGTCGTCATCACCAATTTTTTTTCATACACTTTTGGTTATTTAATATTTATCAAAATAGTGAATATCAAGTTTAATGACGATTGTCGTCACCAAATAGTTATGCAAATTTAATTATTTTTTTTGTTAAAAATTCTTTTTAAAAACAATAAATAACTATTTTTAAAATGAATTTTTTTAATATATAAGTTTAGTGACGATTGAGTCGTCACCGAATTTTTATCGTTTTAAAATTACTTTTTCTTTTAAATAATAAAGAACGATTTTTTAAATAAAGTTCTTTGATAAAATTGTGACGACAAAAATTTATTATCCAAATTTAATTATATTTGTTTTATTAAAAATGCTTTTTAAAAATAATAAATAAAGATTTTTAAAGTAATTTTTTTGAAAAATAATAAATAATATAATTTCTTTTAATAAATAAGTTAGTGACGCAAAGTCGTCACCAAATGTTTATCATTTTTTTAAAAAAATTTACAAAGAAGTAAAATCGAGCATAATTCGACGACACTATGTCGTCGGCGAAACCCGCTAAACGACAACAAAAATATTTGACCGAAACTTGAGAACGTTGAATTTTTAGCAATAATTTCCCCGAAGACGTGTCCTTGGTATAATTATAGTCAAATTTGACTTTTTTTCACCAAATGTTATAAATTGAATTTATTTGCAGTGAACTTTCCCCCAAAGTTTTCTTGAGAACCTTTATCTTTCCGGTCAAGAACTTGCATTTTGAGCACTCTGCATTTACATGACTCGGTGTTAAGGTCCTACAAAATAACTTGCAGGTATTGAAGGTCCGACTATCAATGTAAGACATTGAGTCTTATGTGGGTAGGACGTAACCCACTTGAACAACCTCTACCCACAATTGTGAAGTATGTAGTCACTTTTTCTATAATTTAGTTTATGTAAATTATTGGTGACGACATTGTCGTCACAAAGTTGCTATGGCCCACTTGTGTTTAGTCTTTGCGTTGAATACTTGCGGGCCTTTTTTGTTGTCACTAATTACACTGCGCTTTGTCATCACGAAGTTGTTTTGTGACAATGGATTGGTGACGCGAAATATGTGACGACATATCGTCACAAACACACTTGGTGACGACACCTAATGTAAATTGGTGACGAATTAGTCGTCACAAAAAGTGTTTCTATTTGTAGTGCGTGTGTCTCAAATTTAGGTCAAGAGTTTGTGTTAATCAAATGCATAACTCAGGGGTATGTTTTACACGTAGAGAACAAAATAGTCGTTTGAAGGATATTATTATTATTATTATTATTATTATTATTATTATTATTATTATTATTATTGATTTTTTTTGAAAGAAAACAATCTATTAATTAAACCAACAAAAAATGATACAAAAAAAACAACATTCCTCATCTCCAAACAAGATAATTAAAGAAAAGGAACCTGAAAACAAAAGCACAAGTACAAACCAAATCAAACCCAAAAGAGACATTACAAGCGTTTAGTGGGTAGAGGTTGTTCAAGCGTTGCTTGAAGTTAATATGGTATTTCAGTCACATTTCATTGTACTTCATATTTTCTATGATTATTATATTTTATCAGGGAAAAGCCCTTTTACCCAAAATAAATCCAAACCAACCCACAAAAAGAAAAAATATATATATTATACGTCCACGAAAGATTCACATAAAAGTTTTCATAAAATGATGTGTTATTATAATACATCCAATCAAAATAATTATAGAAAAAGCAAGAATTTATTTGATTGGAAAAATTATGTTGACACATCAATGTATGGAAACTTTTGTGTGAATTTTGTGTGGATATAAAAATACTCTCCAAAAAATATCTCCTTATCAACTTGTGAAGCAAAACGAACAATTGAGCTATAATAAGACAGACAACCTAGGGGTAGCACAAAAATCGAAAAATCGAATCGAAACAAAAAATAACCGAAAAAGTCGAACCGAAAAAACCGCCCCATTGACAAACCGATGGTGGCGGTTTTGAATTTTATAAAAACTGAATGTTTGGGGCGGTTTTTGGTTTTATAAGAAAAAAACCAAACCAAAGAAAACCTCCCCGCCCCACCTTCATATATGTTTTTATATAATTTTATCTATATAAGAGATTTGTTATTCAATTATAAAGAATTGAGTAACAACTTTATCTATTAAAAAAACAATAATGTTGTTTATTATCTATACTTTCAAATTTGTTATATTTATGTATATTATATCTTTGTTTTCGAGCAATAGTTTTTTTTTAATGTTTTTACGAGCGAAAAGTGCATTTTATATTTTAGATTCATGTTTCCTTGTTTCATGCTTTTTTTGAAGCTTTGGATTGTTTGATATTATGCTATTATTGATATTTGTTTATTTATTTTTGAAAACTAGGAATCTTAAACTTTATATAAGATTAAAACTTGCTTGCTTTCAAATAAGAAAAAATCGAATAAAAATAGAAACCGAACCGATTCAAGGTCAAAACCTGAAAAACCAAAACCGAAAAAACTGACACCAAACGGTTTGTAGTTTTCAAAAACTAAAATATATGGTTCGGTTTTTGGTTTTACCATAAAACCGCTCCACCCCGTCTTATGCGGACAAACTACACTGTATAATTCATTTGAGGGTGACATATTAAGACCTTTTCAAAAGCTTCTTGGAAGTTGATAGAGATGCCGTTCTTACAGCTAATTTAGGAATTTCTATCTTTATTTTATATTTCTCATTTTTATCATGTGTCTCAATCTAATTCTATGTCTTGTTCCACCATCATTTATTATCTTATGGACCCAGGTACCGTCTCGGAAGTTTGGTCTCGTGCAAAAATTCAAAATAAGTACTCAAAAAATGAAATGTTTATGAAAGGGAGATGATTTGTACATAATTTTTTCTTTGTCATCTATCATTAAATTATATCAGTGATGCACACAGTACAACACTCCTATGCATGATTTAGTGGTAAATGGATAAAAAAATGGTGTACAAATTACCTCTCTTTATGAAATGTTGTTAACCATGTAAAGTCTTTTGGGAAGAAATATTGAGAATAAAATTGATGCCCTCCTAAGAGCGCAATGTGTCTTGGGAGCTATATAGAGCTGTAAACGAACTGAACGTTCAGTGAGCATTTCATGAACCGTTCAGTAAAAAGTTCGTTTATGTTCGTTCATTTATTAAATAAACGAACATGAACAATATTTTACGTTCGTTTAGTTAAATGAACGAACATGAACAAAAGTCTCGTTCGTTCATTTATGTTCGTGAACGTCCGATTAGACGTTCGTTAAATTTCGTTTATGTTTATTTAAATTTCGTTAAATTTCATTTATGTTCGTGAACGTCCGGAGTATCTTTTAATTTTATAATTTTAAAAATTAATTTGTTTAAACAAAGCAACACTTATAAAACAATATATTGTGAAGAATTCAATAAGTTTATGTTTGTTTGTCTATTTTCATTTATGTTCAATCGTTTATGTTCGTTTTGCATTCGTTTAGTGTCTTAATGAACGAACATAAATGAACATGAACAATTCATTTTCTTAATAAACGAACATGAACAAGAAAATTCGTCCGTTTAAGCGTCCGTGTCCGTTTATTTGTCCGGTTAAAATTAAATGAACGAACATGAACAAGGCTCCGTTCGTGTTCGTCCGGTTCGTTTACAGCCCTAGAGCTATAGACTCGTGTTAGAGTAAAAAAAAATGGTGGTATGTGGTAAAATCAAAGTTTGTATAATTATTTGAAGTTTCATCAAAATTTGAAATTTTATAACTCGTTAAATTCTGCAAATCTCAAGTAAAAGGAGCATTTTCTCCAGAAGAAAATTCAAAAATCATTATATATTTTAACAATCCATTTCAAAATCCAGTAACCAAATCTAATATTGTCCCAAATTTGCACGACATAAATTTAAATGAAAATCCAAGAATAAAAGAGGGTTACAATTTATTACCAACTATGTTAATAAGAATAAAAATTGTAAAGGGGTATCTCATATGTTTTACCATCAAATAGCAACGAGCACGCAAATTACACAAATTGACATTCCAACATCAAACAAAAACTACATTATCATAATGGTCCATTTGGCCCTACCATGATAAGTTAAACTCAATAGGAAGGATATCGCCTAGGAGGCTAGGACCAAATGAGTATTATCGTATTAGGAATAAAGATCTTTGGTCACATATGCTGGTGTGTTTTTGTTTTTTAAGATGATGTTTAGGGTAATATAATTGTGTCTACTTCCCATAATAGTCTCTCCTTTATATTATTATTATTATTATTATTATTATTATTATTATTATTATTATTATTATTATTATTATTATTATTATTATTATTATTATTATTCTCTTTCTCTTAGGAAAGCATTTCAAAAAACGTTTTTCTTCTGCTAATTTAAGAGGGTTAATTTAGTTTTCTCGTAACTAGGGTGTATGATTTTACTTGAGGTGATGCCGTCAATTTGATTCCATTGGGTGGCAAAGGCTCTTTGAGGAGCCTTTCTTAGGTTTTGTTTGGCGATTATATGGTGTTTGTCTAGATGTTGTGTTAGTTTTTGGTGTTTGTTAAGGTGTCGAGCTAGTATTTGGTGTTCTCTGTAGGGTGTCGTTTGGTTTTGTTTAAGTAGAACTTCTCTTGTTTTGAGAATAGGTTTTTTAGTTTTGATGTTTTTTATTTGATGCTTTGTAATCGTAGTTTCTCGCTAGTTTTATCAATAATATTTCTTTTCCATTAAAAAATAAATCATCTTTCCTTTGGGCTAACTTTTTGAATTTTTATTTGATTTCTACTTGTTTTGCTCATTTGCTATTTAAATCACTAATATAAACGTGTGTTGATTTTTCTCTTTTTTCTTTATGTATTTTTTTCTATTCGAGCTTGATTGAGGCAAAAGCAGTCAACTAAAGTCAACCACGGATGTGATCAATATAGTCAAACTCCTTAGGCTCAATTCTCCGTGGAAGTACAGGGTTTCCCCGAGTCGTTATGTCCCAGCGAGGTGTGATAGTAATCAAAACGGGTTTGTGATCGGGTGAATTTGAACAGGAAAGGGGTTATAAGGGTTTTGAATGATTACGCTAAGGAAATACGAATGAGAACGATTTAAACAAACTATATTAACAATAACGTGAAACCTAATTAACCTAAAACGTAATCTAAATTTAAAATTAGAGTTTGCTCGTAAATAAGCAGAAAAATAAGCCAAAAGGGCTTAAATAGAAGCTATCACTTTTTTTTATATTTTTGGTTTTTCTTTATTTTACTAACGTAACCTAAATTTAAAAACGTAAAAGTTATTTAAATAAAACGCGAGTGCGCAAAATAAAACGTGAATTTTATGCTACGCTAACCCTACGGACATGAAAATTATATTTTTACGAACCTAATGATAAAAGAAAATTTTAGGAAAAAGAAAATTATTTTTTTGACTTTTTAATTATTTATTATTAATTAACTACTAAATAAACTAAAACTAATTATTAAAAATACTAAATTAAGTTTGAAAATTACAAAACTTTTCCTAAAATTACTTTATAATAATATTAAGCTAAGAAAAATATAAAAGTGGACAAAAGCTTATAAATAAGCTGGGAAATAAGCAGAAAAGCTGAAAAGGCTTTAAATAAGCAAAGAGGAAAAATGGGGGTTAAAAGGAAATGGGAGGGAACCTTGACTGAAAGAAGTCCCAAGGGCAGTTGGATGTGATGTTGTGTTGTGAGTGTGGAGACAAGGGTTCGACCCCTGGTTTTGCACTTTTTGATTTTATTTTTCTTTTTGATATTTTTCTTTTACAAAAACATTTTAACATCAAAAATAAGAAACTTTAATAAACACAACTTTTACAAAACACAAAAATAAGCTAAATGCAGTCTTAATAAGCCAACAGTTAGGCTTATTGGGCTTAAAGGGATTTTGAGGTTTGAAATGCTAACCAAATAAGCTATAAGCTGAGTTTAAAGTGAAAATAAGCTACCATTATACTGAGGCACATGAAAATAAGCTAAAGCAGGCAAGAGATACCCTGAACTAAACTAGAAATAGCAATAAGCACAAATATACTCAATCCAAACCCACAGTCCAAATAGCCCTTACAGGGTACTTTGAGGTACTAAATAAGCAAAATCACAAAAAGCTAATGTCTAAAAAGCTTAAATACCTAAAGTTTAACCATAAGAGACTATCTATGCAAAGTCACAGCTCAATTGGAGCTTCTGTGAGCTTATTCCAGTGCAATCCATACTGGTTAGTTGGGCCAGAACACTGGTATGCAGGACCAAAGGGTAAGTAACAACCCTTAAATAAGCTACAAGATTAGCACCAACTTCTCAAATAACCACACAAACATCAAGATAAGCTGGCAAACACTTGTTGCACCAATTATCAGACATAGTGGAGCTTATATGAGCTTGACACTGAGCTTGTGAAACAAGCTCCATAGACTGGAGCAGGAAATGTGAAGGCCTGAGTGGGGGGGGGGGGGGTTTCTAAGGCTAAAGTTAGCTACTAATGGCTAAGCTTATTCTATAAAAAGCTCAAACATCCTGAGATAAGCTACAAAGGAACTCAAATACCAAAAATCAAGCAATTAGCTTAACTAGGTAAGCAGTTGTGAGCTTATGAACTGAGCTTGTCACACTGACCCATCAGTGTGACTGAGATGGTTGGGTCAAATGGGAGGCCAAAATAAGCTTGTATGACAAGCTTGAGAGTCCAAAAAAAGAGTAGAACAAACAAGTCCACCCAGTGGGCTTTTCAAAAATCCCACATGCTCAGAAATAGCTCAAGTGAAGAACAAGCTATTGGCCAGAGAAAACTGGCTAGTGGCCAAAAAGGGTGGCACAGGGCAACTAGCAGGCCAAGAGGGGGCTGTTTAGGGGCTATCATAAGCAGGTACAAAAAATTATAAAAATATACAAAAAATAGTTTCAGAAAAACAAGCTACCAAATATGCTTCAAACCAAAATTCAGGTCACTAGGATGAGAATTGAGAGCATGAAAATTTCCCCAAGATTTGGATTTCTGAGCTAACAATGCAATTTGACTTTTTCCAATTATGAGCTAAGTTTGACTAACTTGAACTTTGATTCAATCTAGCTTACTAAAAATGAGATGTTTAACTAATATGAGCCTAGATTACATTAAATAAACAAGCATTACACCTAAATCAACTATTAAACTACCTAACATCCTAACAGTGATCTATAAAATGAAAATTAAAGGAAGTTTTGACTATTTATCAAACAAGAGACTGATTTCAAAACTTGACCATATTAAATAAACCTAATGTAACATATATCAACTGAAAACAAAAACCAAACTCCACTCTGAGTACATTGAAACAGTCTTTGCCAAACACCCCCTAATGCACTAACTGTTGGAATTTTATACTACAGCTAACTTATTTGTGTTCTGATTCTTGGACACAAAGGCAAAGGCAAGTCTAAAATCACTTGTAAGGCAGATTCCAAACACAAATAAGCAATCTAAGTAAGCGGAACAATTATAAGCAGTTGAGGCAGTGAAATTATAGTTTCGAACCAAGGGCTATTCTAGAATTGCAATTAGCATAAATGGCACCTAGTATCACTAATGAGCATGAGTAAACACTAATAAGCAGTACATAAGCTGTAAGATAAGCAATACAAAATTAAGCAATGCTACAGTAACAGGGATTTAAGAAAATTTAAACTTTCATTGATCTTGAAAAGATTACATACTGAGATTAATAACTAAATTACTTAATAAAAATTACACTAAAACTGATTTAACACCAATTACCTACTGCCATTACAATGGTTACACCATTTCCTATTTATACTAAAAAAAAGAACTAGGGTTTCTCTTGGTTTCTTGTCCACTTCTGCTTGTGTTTTATTGAACCCACTTTGTGCTTTCTTTGAATGAATCTCAGCCCTAGGATTAACTCAGGATGATCACAGCCCTTGAATGGATTTTTGGCGCCCAAATGGTATAAGGTACTGATAACTTGTGTCAGGGGTTGGGTTTTGTTGTTTAATGGTGGAAAGGTAGTGTAGGATGTGAAGTGTGGGAGATAGGGGTAATGATGGTGTTGGGGTGGCAGGCTAGTTGTGGCAGAGGTGGTTTTGGTAGCAGGGAAGGGTGGTTTTGGAGGGATAAGGTGGGTTTGACCCTGTGTTTGACCAAGGTGGGAGTAATAAACGGGGTAGGGTTTTATATTTGTGGTGTGGGCTTGGGCTTGGTAGGGAGTGGGCTTGGGGTATTAGGGGATCAGGTGGGAGATAATAATACTAGGTCCGGTTTGGTTTGTAGAAGTTTAATCACAAGGACCAATTTTGTAATTTATGGGATTTGAGGGGCCTGAAGTGGCAATTCTCCAAACTTTTTTCAAGGGATCACCCTGTCATAAATTAATAGTACAAGGACCAATTTTTGATAATTTTTTACATTTCAAAACTCCAGGGACCATTTTTGTACTTTTCCAAACTACAGGGACTAAAGGTGTAATTTTCTCAAACTTTTCACCCAAGGACTATATTTGAAATTTTTTTTTGACTTTTAAAAACCTTGGGTTGACTTTTCTTTTATTTTAAACCTTCAGGGACTAGTTTTGACAATTTATGAAACTTGAGGGACTGAAACTGCCAATTATGCAAACTTTATTCGTTTTTCATTTGTTTTTAAACATTTTGCATCTAAAACATATAAAACACACTTTTGGGATAATTTCTGTATTTTGATGCATTTCTGAGTGTTTTTGGACGTTTTGGCAGTTCAGATACGATGAAAATGATAAGTATTTACACACTCATCAATCCCCCACACTAAACTATTGCTAGTCCCTAGCAATCTTTTGAGAAAATTTAATGGATTTGAATCTCTTTACCAAAAGCCATCACTTCTGGAGTAGCCAAATGTATCAGTTCAACTATGGTCCACTTGATAACCATGTGATTTTGAGCAAACCACCAGCTGTCAACGGATTTGATTTATCTTTACCAAAAGCCGTTTGCTTCTGGACTAGCCAACTCTTGATGGAATAGTCAACATCTTGGTGAGCTGATTACCAATTATGGTTTTTCCACTGCCTTTACCACAAGCCATAATCTTGCGGGCTAGCCAATTCTTTCACTTTTTAGGATATGGCGAGTTGAGATACCATACAATTTTGGGCAAATTGTAAGCCGTCAATGGATTTGATATATCTTTACCAAGAGCCGTTTGCTCCTGGATTAGCCAATCCTTTTGTCGTTTAGACATGGCGGACTGATAACCGTAAAAATTTTGAAGCACAAGTGAAAATTTTTTAAAATTTTTGCCAAAAACGGGGGTAATAGATAGTAAAATGTGATAAAATTCGCTAGAATAGCGAAATACCCCCCCCCCCCCCACACACACACTTAGAATGAATATTGTCCTCAATATTCAAAGTCCCGGCTATTATGCCGACTCTTAGAACGTAAAAAGACAACATTACAAGCTAAATGTGGAAACACTATTTTTTTTTCACTTTATTTGTAACCATAGCAGGGGTAACTCCCCCACACTTAGGGTGAAAACCCTAAGTACATGCTACTGTTTTTGTTTACCGAGTCGCTAGCATGACTCGACCCCGAATTCATTTGTCCTTGGGGAAGCATGATGTGGAAGAAGGAGTCTCCATCGGACTTTCATTCAAGATGTTTGACCAAAGTGGGAGTAATAAACGGGGTAGGGTTTTATATTTGTGGTGTGGGCTTGGGCTTGGTAGGGAGTGGGCTTGGGGTATTAGTGGATCAGGTGGGAGATAATAATACTAGGTCCGGTTTGGTTTGTAGAAGTTTAATCACAAGGACCAATTTTGTAATTTATGGGATTTGAGGGGCCTGAAGTGGCAATTCTCCAAACTTTATTGAAGGGATCACCCTGTCATAAATTAATAGTACAAGGACCAATTTTTGATAATTTTTTACATTTCAAAACTCCAGGGACCATTTTTGTACTTTTCCAAACTGCAGGGACTAAAGGTGTAATTTTCTCAAACTTTTCACCCAAGGACTATATTTGAAATTTTTTTTTTGACTTTTAAAAACCTTGGGTTGACTTTTCTTTTATTTTAAACCTTCAGGGACTAGTTTTGACAATTTATGAAACTTGAGGGACTGAAACTGCCAATTATGCAAACTTTATTCGTTTTTCATTTGTTTTTAAACATTTTGCATCTAAAACATATAAAACACACTTTTGGGATAATTTCTGTATTTTGATGCATTTCTGAGTGTTTTTGGACGTTTTGGCAGTTCAGATACGATGAAAATGATAAGTATTTACACACTCATCAATCCCCCACACTAAACTATTGCTAGTCCCTAGCAATCTTTTGAGAAAATTTAATGGATTTGAATCTCTTTACCAAAAGCCATCACTTCTGGAGTAGCCAAATGTATCAGTTCAAGTAAGAACTATGGTCCACTTGATAACCATGTGATTTTGAGCAAACCACCAGCTGTCAACGGATTTGATTTATCTTTACCAAAAGCCGTTTGCTTCTGGACTAGCCAACTCTTGATGGAATAGTCAACATCTTGGTGAGCTGATTACCAATTATGGTTTTTCCACTGCCTTTACCACAAGCCATAATCTTGCGGGCTAGCCAATTCTTTCACTTTTTAGGATATGGCGAGTTGAGATACCATACAATTTTGGGCAAATTGTAAGCCGTCAACGGATTTGATATATCTTTACCAAGAGCCTTTTGCTCCTGGATTAGCCAATCCTTTTGTCGTTTAGACATGGCGGACTGATAACCGTAAAAATTTTGAAGCACAAGTGAAAAATTTTTAAAATTTTTGCCAAAAACGGGGGTAATAGATAGTAAAATGTGATAAAATTTGCTAGAATAGCGAAATACCCCCCCCCCCCACACACACACACTTAGAATGAATATTGTCCTCAATATTCAAAGTCCCGGCTATTATGCCGACTCTTAGAACGTAAAAAGACAACATTACAAGCTAAATGTGGAAACACTATTTTTTTTCACTTTATTTGTAACCATAGCAGGGGTAACTCCCCCACACTTAGGGTGAAAACCCTAAGTACATGCTACTGTTTTTGTTTACCGAGTCGCTAGCTTGACTCGACCCCGAATTCATTTGTCCTTGGGGAAGCATGATGTGGAAGAAGGAATCTCCATCGGACTTTCATTCAAGATGTTTGACCAAAGTGGGAGTAATAAACGGGGTAGGGTTTTATATTTGTGGTGTGGGCTTGGGCTTGGTAGGGAGTGGGCTTGGGGTATTAGTGGATCAGGTGGGAGATAATAATACTAGGTCCGGTTTGGTTTGTAGAAGTTTAATCATAAGGACCAATTTTGTAATTTATGGGATTTGAGGGGCCTGAAGTGGCAATTCTCCAAACCTTATTCAAGGGATCACCCTGTCATAAATTAATAGTACAAGGACCAATTTTTGATAATTTTTTACATTTCAAAACTCCAGGGACCATTTTTGTACTTTTCCAAACTGCAGGGACTAAAGGTGTAATTTTCTCAAACTTTTCAACCAAGGACTATATTTGAAATTTTTTTTTGACTTTTAAAAACCTTGGGTTGACTTTTCTTTTATTTTAAACCTTCAGGGACTAGTTTTGAGAATTTATGAAACTTGAGGGACTGAAACTGCCAATTATGCAAACTTTGTTCGTTTTTCATTTGTTTTTAAACATTTTGCATCTAAAACATATAAAACACACTTTTGGGACAATTTCTGTATTTTGATGCATTTCTGAGTGTTTTTGGACGTTTTGGCAATTCAGATACGATGAAAATGATGAGTATTTACACACTCATCAGAGCTAATCTTACTATGGTAGATATATCTTTTATATAATAAAAGAAAATCTCAAGTAGGGACTTTTTCAATGAAAAAAACTCAACCTTCCTTTATTAAGTAATAATTGAATTAGTTAGACATTTTTTATATATATTTTAGAAGTAAAAAATAGCTAAATATTTCTTGATTTAGCCAAATTTTATAAAAGTTCGTTTTTATATATTCATATTAAAGAAAAACAAAAATACATATGTACTTGATGGTTATTTATCCATAGTTTTGGACCAGAATGTAAAGCAAAACAAAATATAAGCGGAACCCATTAAAAAATCCCTTGACACAAAACATGATTCGATCAAAAAATCAAATTACAAATCACCAACTCGAACCATCGATGCAAGGTATGGCTTCTGTGTTTCATCTTTTGTTTTTATTATTCTTTAAATTTGTAAAGATCAAAGGTGCGTGTTGCTTAGATTTAGGGATTTTTACTTTGTTAATCTAAGTTTTATATGAAACTTTAATGTTTTGGACATGGGATGGGATTAATAGAATAGAAACTTCATTGTATTAATATAATTGTAACTTGGAATTATTACTTTTCATTAAGATTCGCGATTTATAAATTATAATAGATTTTTGCCTTGCTTATGAATTATGATTTCTACTTGGCAATGTGTGCATCATGAAGAAGAAACATATAATGTTACACGATAATTTTGAATTAATGAATTTTAATCTTTGATATCATTGTGCCATGATATGAAGTGCATCTTTTCAAGAAACTTAGAGTTAAAAGTACACATTCTTCTTCATATTCGGTCGTTTGTTGCAGCTCTCAATACCCATGCACTTCGATTATTTTTCACAAGGTTATAACTTCATTCAATATAGCAGCTTACACACAAGAACAATAGTATATAGGCCTGGCACCTTGAGTGGGTGTATACATGAAGATTGGCAGCTGCTTTGGTTGTTTGAGGTAGAACTTGAAGAGATCGAGGTAACTATTTATATTTCTTGGTGTTCCTCCTATAAGAGGTTAGTTCATCTCCTTATTTGGATATTTCAAATTATAGTGTTTGATTCCCTTTCGGTTGTGGCAGGAGTTTATTGATTTGCGCTTACAAGGACTATGCATGATTTTAATCTTGCAACTCACTCATCCTCAAGCACGACTTATGCCTAACTGCCTAAGCCAGATCCTGCTGATAAGGCATGTACTCAATATTAACCTTGGTTTTTTTTAACTCAAATACTGCAACGCCAATCTGACTTTATACAAGCTCATGAGTTCTACATGGTTTTGGTGTCACTGAGTGTAATCTTGCTGCTTAACATTTTCAATTTTGTGATGAACTAAACTAATCTTCCATATTTTTTGTAACGGCTAACAATCTGATCATTTGCTTGGTGACATATGCTTGCAAACTGTTTCGAGAAAAACTTGAAATTTGAGAAATGTGGTGAATGGTGAACATTTTTTACAACTGATTCTATTTATATGTTTATATTTTTCAGGGATTTGGACAGAGACTAGAGGATTGGTTACAGGAATGAAATGTCCAGACGAGTGTGACCGGTATGGTTCTGCATGACGTTTATCATGTAATATAGAGCCCAAAATAGGCGATCACGAAACTGGTGACACTTTATCTCCCATGCAACTAAGGGAAATGTGGATAAGAGGGCCCATGATCATGAAAGATGATGCATCTTCTGGTTTTTAGATTCTAAAAGTTATTCTTGTGATTATTTTATACGTAGTGATTTACTTTTTCAAACATCATTAGTGGTTGTGACATGTGGGTGCTGAATGAACCATCATCTGTGTGAAAATGCCAACCATTTACGTATTATATTTCTCTAAGAATAAAGCCGATTTAGAAAAATTAAAGATATATAAATGCAAACAAAACCATCGTACTTAACACTTTCTGTCTAAAATGGGTCATTTTAGTAAAATTCAGTGTTCTACTCTTTTGTTTCATGTAGCTTTTTTGGGTGGATATGAATGGTTTAATAAGAATGCGATGGAGTACACAATGGTCTAGCTGTTTTAAAAGTCAAATCAGCCTTTCTAAAAAAAGTTCAAATCACGATGGACACAATAAAGAACCTCACATGTGATAGTATATAAGGAATAGCTATGCTAATATCTATCTGATAAGGATTACTATTCTTTAAAAAAATATTACATGAATTATGTTGTTTTATCTGTTCAAAAATGAATTTTGTATGTTGTAGTTGGCTTAGGTTATTGATGATTTGTTTATAACTAGAGAGCATCTTCTGATACACTTAAACTTTTTCCTAGATGGGGGCCATATGCATTTTACACAGGACAATGACCCACCTACATTATACAACCGTAAAACGGAGATGCTATAGGTGAGAATGTGATAAGTATCTAAGCGAATGCAACATATGAACACAATTGGTGCATTTAGTTATTATGTTTGTCTTTTTTCATGTTGCATATCATGTATGCATTGATCTATAAGTTGTAGTTTCATGTAAACAAGAATACGTGTGACGTCTAAAAGTGAAGCTTTTAATTGGATTAAATCCCGCCGCAACAACACAATGTTCCCGCCTCCTGTAGTGGATAGCTTAATGTGAGATGGGCTATGAAATAGGTGAGCATGATGATTTTACTTACCTTTTATTATTGTTTTATACCAGAGTAATATTTTGTGAACATTCTATGAGATACAAAAGTATTGGAGGTGGATGATTACACATGCTTTTACATGGGATCTTTTAGAAGTTGGATACTTGGATGGACCTTAACATGGATTCGTGATGAAATTTTTAAGTTGGCATGACTAAGTTCATATTTGATCTCTTTTGTGTCAAAATGTTCTAACACCTCTATGATCAGGTATGTCTTTCTTTTTCTATAGCGACACCTTTGAGTTATTGCTATATTTTAAAAAGGGTTGCACTAAATGGAAGGATAGGATATTCTTACCTTTAGCAACTATGTTCCAAAATTTGAAAATTTAATGCCTATACTACCTTAGTTATATGCTACACTAAGTGATGAGGCGAAAAATGATCCATTTTTAAGGGGTCATTTAAGCCCGGAATTGAATTTATTTGATCAAATATTGCCCTAAATCGTTCCTTTTGTCATTTTAGGTACTTTTGGAGTGAATTCTGGAAAAAGGAAGCATTTTGGACGTTTTTGGAGCATAAAAGTGAAGAAAACGGCAAAGGCTTAATTTTCCTTGCTGGGAATAGTACCTGACGGCGTCACAAGATTCTACATGACGGCGTCAAGAGTAAAACAAGAGGTAAAGTGGATAGAGTCCGTGACGATCCAGAGAGTTTTTACACTAGGGGCATGACAGCGTCACCATAGGCCGTCATGGTCCCATTACATGTGATGGCCCAGAGAAATTTTGCACTTGACGGCGTCAGATCTGGATCTAGGCAATCCGATATTACTATGGGCGGCGAGTTGACGGCGTCAGATATTTCTTCTTGACGCCGTCACGATAGAAAATCTATATATAGTTTTGTAATTTTCATTCATTAAAAAGAGGACAATTAGAGGGATAACTTGGAGAAACCCTAGCACGATTTTTACAGTTCTTTCAAGGGTTTTTACCATTTGAAACCTTTCATGTTCAATTAAGATAAATATCCTTTCAATTCATTCAATATGTCTATGTGTTGTTTGAATATATCTTACGCTTGTTTTGATTTTAACATGCTAGGCTAGATCTCTTTTGTGTTTGCTTAGATGTAGTGAAACCTAGATGTTGATTATGGGTTGATTGCTTGTTTATAGTTGTTACAGATGAATGATTTCGATGTTAGGCTTAAGAAAACTGGCAGACTTCCATAGGGTAATATGCTTGAACGTTTTAAGAAACATGAACTAATGCGTACTAGGTTTTTATGGTTGTATTTAATGCATGAGCGAATTCTAATAATCCCATGTTAGGATCTTCTTGCAGGCTCGACATAGGAGTGAAGTAGGAGCTTATAGAGTTGGGGAAGTGCGTACGCCACCCCACAAATGGTATTAAGGAATATAACCCATCATCCACGCAATTGTAACAAACTATCAACCTGTAAAAGATATCTAGGGAGTAATAAAATCTAAGTAAACACAATTTTCCCATTATTGTTCACACCACTAGTTTAATTAGTTGTATTTTCATTTTTGTTATTTTATTTTGATTGCATTTTAGTTATTGGGTTAGTTGACTAGCAACTAATTCCGCCCACTCCTTCCAAAACTCGAGATTTTTAATTGCTTTTATAAAATATAAAAATACAAAAAGAATCATCTCTCACCTCTAGACCTAGTTTTTAGGCTTTCTAATCCTAGCGACACTATTTCTGAGTTGAACGATCAATCCCCCGGTACTTTTAACTATACTATACTACAACGATCAGGTACACTGCCTGGTGGGGGTTGTAAAGTTCTCGAGATCCTTTGAGAGGTAAAGCCTAGTGCAATTCCCACGCATCACTAAGAAAATACAATGTTTATATTAAGAATTCAATGCGGAGGAACGTTATATAGCTGATATAATTGAACAAAAAAAGGCTATATAAAAGTTGTATGTTGACATGTTTTACATGTTTAAACAATTCTAATAGATGATGTTTTATTTGTCGTTTACCTCAAGTTTTACCAACATACATGCTACTAAAATTCTCCAAGTTTTACATAATAATTCTTATAAGCAATTGTTGAACACTTATTCCATTATTCTACCCCCATCAATTACAAACGTGGTCTCTCAAACTGATGGCTTATCAGTTCTTATCACAAGTGCAACAGTTAAGATCTTATGATAACATAGTTTATAAATAATTTGCGCAGATGGCCAACAGTTTTATTCGAATACATGCTTATCATATATGTAATTACACCACCGTTTGTAGAAGTACTCTTTTATCAACTCCTCTTATGATCTTTTTACCGGCCACCGCACTTATATTTGTTTAAGCATTTCCACATTTCCATTAAACTATGAACTAATAATGTGTTTCTATCTTTAGCTTTTTTAAGATCATCATAGTGGATTGGGTTTTGGATAGTTACGGGTTTCCACACATTAGTTAAGACCTGAAATGTGTAGTAAATTCCTCTTAAAAGAGCTTGAAACTACCCGAGCTGTATGAGGCAGAAACTCGTCCCACGTACGGTTCTGACCTCATGAACAATGACATAAGTGTAAATGAACCTAAGGAGGACATGGCCTAAAGCTCACTTAAAAATTACAACTGCAATTTATGATACCTTTTACCTTTTGTGTATGGGGGATATGTCAGTTATTCATAGTTTTGCACTTTCACACTTAATATTAGAGGAACCACTTTGACCCATTTACTTAAAAAGTGGTTAGTTTGGGTTGTGTTTATCAAAAACTGTTCGAATATAAAGTTTAGTTAAAACAGGATTGGATACATGGGTCAAATGGGTTTAAAGTCGCCAAAAAGTTTTAAGGATCATGTTCAAACAGAAAAACATCAAACACATCGAACTCGAAGATAAAAAAACAAACACTATGGTTTGTGAACTGTAACAGAATTTTAGTCTCAGGAACATCAATGTAGTTGTTAAGGTTTCAGATTCTTCATATAAAACATGTTAAGAATTTCAATTCATAGATGTAAATAGATTTGTTACAAATTTTTTTCCTAGCTATCACTCTTTATTTCCCCCCCTTTATAATATGTATAAACATTTTTGCCATATAGAAACTTTTAGATGATAAAGAGAATACATATTGAACAGTGGACACAGTACTTCACTAGCAGCCCATTATTTTTTGGTTATGGTAATACTCGGTAAATTATAAAACCCTTTTGTTTCATCGTCTTTCAAACAGATCCTTTATTGACATCACTCTCTTATATATTCATACAGCAATGCAATTGGAATTTTACAAAGGCAAGAGCAATCTGGGAAAAAGTGATGTGTTGACAATGCTCTCGAAATAAAGAGGCGTGGTCAGATTGATATCAATGTGGAAATGGCCTCAAGGACGGAGCCAACCATTGATGAACGAGTTCAACCGCCTATCACTAAACTTCATAATCTTTTAAATTTAACGCATAAAAAACAATGAATGTAGTATTAAATCAAATAATATATTGGCCAATGATTTTCTGTTAATTATACAATGTTTGGTAGTGTTTTCCTTAATTCAAGAATGGATATGATACTTTACCATTTATTCAGAAACGACATAAGTCATCTACTTTAAATAATTATTGTACAACATAAAAATCTGCAATTTTATTTAAACTCAAAGCTATACTAATACGTAAATCTTTTTGATAAAACCCCGTACGTGCACGGGTATTATAACTAGTATACTTATATAGTTTTCTTTTTAGCCCTTTGTTAATAAAATTTTAGTTATTCAATTTTATTAGATAATATATCTCTTATTGCTGGCCCAATTTTGATTTCTTTCCCATTTGTGCGCTAAGTCTTTTTTCTATCTGAACTTATTTTAATAGAGGCACTTTATTTTGCAGTTTGATCTAATAGTAGGAATTAACCTAAGATTAAACAGGAAAACATAAGTCCATGTTTTTTTTCCCATTTTTTTTTCCTTCAGGAAGCCTTTTTTCTTTTTCTTTTTCTTTTTTGTTGTTCATTCAATTCACATTTTTTTAATTCATTTTTCTTTTAGTTCACTTTTATTTTTTAATTCACCTTTTTTTAGTTCACGATTTTTTTTCGCTTTCATACGCTTTTTACTGTTTTCATACATTTTTGTCCGTTTTTGCCCGTTTTCTTATGTTTCGTCAGTTGTCATACATTTTGTTAGTTTTCATACGTTTTCGTCCGTTTTCTTATGCTTTTGCCCATTTTCGCACATTTTCGTCTGTTTTCTTACGTTTTAGTTTGTTTTTATACGTTTTCGTCCATTTTTCATACGTTTCCATCCGTTTTTAGACGTGTTTTTACGCTTTCATACGTTTTTGTCCATTTCATACTAATTCATCTGTTTTCTTGTGTTTTCATCCGTTTTATTGCGTTTTCTTTCGTTTTCGTCTGTTTTTATTCGTTTTCGTCCTATTTTTCATATGTTTTCTTCCTTTTTCATACGTGTTTTTATGCTTTCATATGTTTTCATCCGTTTTCATACATATTCTTCTGTTTTCTTATATTTTCGTCATTTTCATTCGTTTTCATCCTTTTTTTCAATGTTTTTGGCTATTCTCATACGTTTTCATACGTTTCGGAATATCACAAGTGATATTTTGTGATATTCAGAATATCACCCCAGTGATATTCTGAATATCACAAAGGATATTCAAAATATCACAAGTGATTTTCTGAATATCACAAGTGATATTCTGAGTACCACAAATGGTATTCTGTGTTTTTGGCCATTCTCAGACGTTTTCTTACGTTTCAGAATATCACAAGTGATATTCTGAGATATTCAGAATATCACTTGTGATATTCAAAATATCACTTGTGATATTCACAAGTTATAGATATTCAAAAAATCACAAATGATATTCAGAATATTACCAATGATATTCAGAAAATCACAAGTGATATTATGAATATCAATTGTGATATTCAAAAATGTATGAAAACGGATGGAAACGTAAGAAAATGGACGATTACGTATGAAAACGGACGAAAACGTATGAAAGCGTAAAACACATATGAAAATAGACAAAAACACATGAAAATGGACGAGAACATATGAAAACGAACGAAAACATAAGTAAACAGACAATTGTGCTACTCAGAATATCACAATTGATATTCAAAATATCACTTGTGATTTTCTGAATATCACTGGTAATATTCTGAATATCACTTGTGATTTTCTGAATATCTATCACTTGTGATTTTTTGAATATCACAGAATATCACTTACGATATTCAGAATATCATTTGTGATATTAAGAAAATCACAAAATATCACATGTGATATTCAGAAAATCACCTGTGATATTCAGAATATCCCTTGTGATATTCCGAATTTCACTTGGGTGATATTCTGAATATCCCTTGTGATATTTAGAATATCACTTGGGTGATATTCTGAATACCCGTTGTGATATTTAGAATATCACTTGGGTAATATTCTGAATATCACAGAATATCACTTGTGATATTCTGTGATATTCAAAATATCACTTGTGATATTCACAAGTGATAGATATTCAGAAAATCACAAGTGATATTCAGAATATTAACAGTGATATTCAGAAAATCACAAATGATATTCAGAAAATCACAAATGATATTCAGAAAATCACAAGTGATATTTTGAATATCACTTGTCATATTGAGAAACATTAGAATACGGACGAAAACGTAAAAAAATGAGCGAATACGTATGAAAACGTACAAAAACATATGAAAGCGTAAAAACACATATAAAAATAGACAAAAACATATGAAAATTGACGAAAACATATAAAAATGAACGAAACAATAAGTAAACAGACAATTGTGGTAATCAGAATATCACTTGTGATTTTCTTAATATCATTGGTAATATTCTGAATATCACTTGTGATTCTCTGAATATCTATCACTTGTGATTTTTTGAATATCACTGAATATCACTTATGATATTCAGAATATCATTTTAGTACTCAGAATATCACTTGTAATATTCAGAAAATTACAAAATATCACATGTGATATTCAGAAAATCACTTGTGATATTCAGAATATCCCTTGTGATATTCAAAATATCACATAATATCATTTGTGATATTCTACAACATATGAAAATGTCTGAGAATGGCCAAATACATTGAAAAATGGACGAAAACGAATGAAAACGATGAAAATGTAAGAAAATAGAACAGTATGTATGAAAATGGATGAAAACGTATGAAAGCGTAAAAACATGTATGAAAAAGGAAGAAAACGTATGAAAAATAGGACGAAAACGAAAGAAAACGGATGAAAAAGGACGAAAACGAATGAAAACGCAAGAAAACGGATGAATAAGTATGAAACGGACAAAAATGTATGAAAGCGTAAAAACACGTCTAAAAACAGATGAAAATGTATGAAAAATGGACGAAAACGAAAGAAAACGGATGAAAACGTATTAAAACGTCTGAAACGGACGAAAACGTGTACAAACGGACAAAAACATATGAAAACGGACGAAAACTTAAAAAAGTGAGAAAAAACATGAATTTTTAAAACAAAATACACGTGAATTAAGAAAAACGTGATTTTTTTTTTAAAAAAAAAAAGAAAAAAATGAATTAAAAAAATGTTTATTAAAAAAAGCTTGAAAAAAAAGGTGAATAGAAAAGGAGGGACAAAAAAAAGGGATAAAGAAAGGAAAAAAAAAAAGAGCAAAGCGTGAATAAAAAAAAATAGACAACAAGGGAAAAAAAAATAAAAAAGCCATGTGAATAGGGGAAAAAAAATAATAAAAAAGGTAAAAAAGAAGTGAATAAAAAAAAAGAGAAAAAAATAAGAAAAAATATAGACTTAGGTTGCATATTAAATCTTAGGTTAATCTCCACTATTAGATCAAATTAAATGTATGATGTGGAATTGTCCCTTAATATACATTAAAATAAAAGTATGCATTTAAATTTTCCTCTACAAACCAAATACATTGTCTTTTCTGTGAAAAGAAAAATTAACAGTACATTAACATTCGAAAAGCATATTCATACCTACCACATATATCTAGTAGCCGTGCGTTGATTTTGTTGTATGCCAAGACTCGCCGAAAAAGTTCAAATTTTAATGTAATCTCTACCATTAGATCAAATTAAATGTATGGTGTGGATTTTTCCGTTAATATATACATTAAAATAAGAGTATGCATTTGAATTTTCCTTTACAAACCAAATACATTGTCTTTTCTTTGAAAAGAAAAACAGTACATTAACATTCGAAAAGCATATTCGTACCTACCACATATATCTAGTAGCCTTGCGTTGATTTTGTTGTATGCCAAGAATCGCCGAAAAAGTTCAGATTTTAATGTAATTTTTTTTTGAGACATTTTTATTAAAGTGCACCCCTCCAATAAAAAGGTAAAAAAGAAGTGAATAAAAAGACAGAGAAAAAGACAAGAAAAAAAATATAGACTTAGGTTGCATATTAAATCTTAGGTTAATCTCTACTATTAGATCTAATTAAATGTATGGTGTGAATTTGTCCCTTAATATACATTAAAATAAAAGTATGCATTTGAATTTTCCTCTACAAACCAAATACATTGTCTTTTCTATGAAAAGAAAAATTAACAGTACATTAACATTCGAAAAGCATATTCATACCTACCACATATATCTAGTAGCCGTGCGTTGATTTTGTTGTATGCCAAGAATCGCCGAAAAAGTTCAGATTTTAGTGTAAAATTTTTTTTTGAGACCTTTTTATTAAAGTGCACCCCTCCAATAAAAAGGTAAAAAAGAAGTGAATAAAAAGAAAGAGAAAAAGACAAGAAAAAAATATAGACTTAGGTTGCATATTAAATCTTAGGTCAATCTCCACTATTAGATCAAATTAAATATATGGTGCGGATTTGTCCCTTAATATACATTAAAATAAAAGTATGCATTTGAATTTTCCTCTACAAACCAAATACATTGTCTTTTCTGTGAAAAGAAAAATTAACAGTACATTAACATTCGAAAAGCATATTCATACCTACCACATATATCTAGTAGCCGTGCGTTGATTTTGTTGTATGTCAAGACTCGCCGAAAAAGTTCAGATTTTAATGTAATCTTCACCATTAGATCAAATTAAATGTACGGTGTGGATTTTTCCGTTAATATATACATTAAAATAAAAGTATGCATTTGAATTTTCCTCTACAAACCAAATACATTGTCTTTTCTTTGAAAAGAAAAACAGTACATTAACATTCGAAAAGGATATTCATACCTACCACATATATCTAGTAGCCGTGCGTTGATTTTGTTGTATGCCAAGAATCGTCGAAAAAATTCAGATTTTAGTGTAAAAATTTTTTTTGAGACATTTTTATTAAAGTGCACTCCTTCAAAAAATCAAATTGCCCCCACCTTAAAGCCAAAAATGTAAAAACATTAGTTTTTAGTGTTAAAAAAAATGACATTTTTATTAAAGTGCATCACGAATTTTATCAAAATTTTTTTTTTCCCCGCCTTAGAAAATCCTGAGTCCGCCAGTGATGCCATGCATGCAATGTTAAGTTATTACGGAAAATATGTCTAGCAGCCGTGCGTTGATTTTGTTGTATGCCATGCATGCAATGTTAAGTTATTATGGAAACCATTATGAAAGTATTGTTTTCATCATTTTTTAGAATCATATCTCAGATAACAAATATATATTATTTAAACATTTTTGTTTTTTTTTTTAAATAGAGAAATGATTAGGGTGACAAAGATGTGACAAATTTTGTGGCTAAAACTAGGTGTTAGCATTTTGTTGGTTGCAGATAATGTACTCACGACTTCACAAACCAATAAGTAAATGCCATATAATTTTAGTCACAAAATTTATTAAAGATACATTTAGGGAGCTCAATTATATTTCTCTTCTTTAAATGGAGTAATATACAAGAACCGTAATAGGTGATCATGTTTGCATAGCCTTCCATCATGCTGACATATCTTTCAATGGGTTGACGAATGTAAAAAAAATATCTTATCTATGACAAAAGTTTCTGAAAAATGCCACATTTTTCAATGTTCAAACATCTTTAAAAGGAAATCCTTGATATATAATAACACTCGTAACATTGTCTGCATAGTACACAAGTTAAGACATGGAGTTCCATTTCACACTTTCAACAATTGTAACAATATTCTTATTTGTTCTTGTAATAGCTTTCTTGATCTTTAACAAAAAGAGGGTAAACAGATCGAAGCACAACCCACCGCCTGGAGCAAAAGGCGCATGGCCTATAATCGGACACCTTCATCTTCTAGGCGGATCGCGACCACCACAACAAGTTTTAGGTGACTTGGCAGCCAAATATGGGCCTATTTTCACCATCAAGCTTGGTTTACACCAAGCTTTGGTTGTTAGTAGTGGAGAGATAGCTAAAGAGTGCTATACCACAAACGATAAAGTGTTTGCAGGTCGACCCAAATCAAAGGCAGTAGAGATCATGGGCTATAACTATGCCATGTTCGGTCTAGCTCCATATGGAGATTACTGGCGACAAGTGCGCAAGATTATCACACTCGAGGTTCTCTCTCAACGCCGAGTTGAGATGCTAGGACATGTTCGAGAATCAGAGCTTAAAGCGTCCTTGAAAGATATCCACGAGGCTTGGGAAAATAACAAAGAGAGTGAAGATTCGAATATGGTAAAGGTGGATATGAAACAATGGTTTGGGACTTTGGTACTAAACATTGTAGTTAGAGTTATTTCAGGAAAAAGGTTTCCAACCAATGATGAGGAAGGAGTTCATTTTCAAAATGTGATAAGGAAATTTTCCGACTTATTGGGCGCCTTTGTGGCGTCAGATTACATTCCATATATGGATCGTTTCGACTTGGGAGGATATGAGAAAGAAATGAAGTTAACAGGGAAAGAAATGGATAACATCATAGACGGATGGTTACAGGAGCACAAGAGAGAAATAGAGTCAGGTCAACAATTCCAAAGAAACCAAGTCTTCTTGGATGTCTTGATTTCTAGCCTTCAAGGTGCCCCCAAAGAGGATTTCCCCGGTTTTGACCATGATACCGTTATCAAAGCCTCATGTCTGGTAAACTAACGTTTGATCTATATTACTAGTCTTACCATTACTTTTTGTGTGAGTGTAAAATTCTGTGGCTCAGGAATTAAGAAAAAAAAAAAAAAAAAAAACTCTCCCCACCCTCTCTTTGGCGATCTTGGCGACCAACCTAATCCCTAAACCCCTGACCAATCGTTCCTATATCTAATTCCCTACTATCATTCTTTTATCCTGGGATTAAGATTACACGATTCTGGTTTGATTTAGGGTTCTCTCTATCGCAAAAGTTAGGGTTTTATTGAATCGTGTTTCCTTATTGTTTTGCGATTTGGAAACAGATTTATCTTGGTCGGTTCCTGATTTATTATTAATTCAAGACATCATATATCATCAGTGAATCGACATTGGATCTATGGGTTAGTTGTATGTAATGTAACGCTATAAACCCTAGTTTATTCTAGGGTTTTTTTTTTTCGAACTGGTTGTACAGGTGTTATTCCTTGTGATTCTGGTTATATTACTTGTTATTGGGGTCTGTGGTTGTTGCTATGTCGATGAGGGGAGAGGTGAACAACACATTAACACAACAAGTTAATGTGAATTTAAATTCTGATAAAGTGAAGCCGGTTTCACTTGAAGTCTCTGTTAATGAGCCTACTGATGTGATGCGTTCTGGGAATTTGGTTGGTTCGGTTGCTTCCCAAGGTGATGATGTGACGCGTTTGCTTGATGATAAAATCCGCGACATTGAAAGGAAAATTGTAGAAGATAAGCTTGTGTTTGTGGATGATGATGGGGTTCCATTACCTCGGAATGATGGGTTTCCTGACATCGGTACTGATGCTAACGTTGAAGTGTATGCTAATGATACGGTGAATGAACCTCATATGGCGAAGGAGTCTACTAATGAACCTGTAGTTGCTCCTAACGTTGAACAGTTATTGTTAAGTGCGCGTAAGAATTTTGATGCTACTATGAATCAAGTTCAACATGAGATTGCTACTAATACAGGTGGTTTAGATCAGACTTCTAATACAAGTGGTACGGGTGTGAAGTCGGTCTATGCAACTACTGGTCCTAGTACTCCCATGGATGCTACTAGTTGTAATAGAGTGAAGTCGGCCTCTTATGCGGGTGCTACCTCATACGAACCTCAGAAACACGTGTCTAACTTTCGTAGGTTGGAATGTAGCACCAAGAAGGCTAATGTTGACCTTTCTGTCCCGATGAAAGTTGTGGAAGAGGTGAATCTCCGATTTGAGAATACTCTTTATGGGTATTTCCTTGGTCAACGCCTTGCGTTTCCTGTTGTTGATTACTATATACGTAATGCGTGGGCTAAGTTTGGCATACATAAGGTAATGATGAATGCAAAGGGGTTCTTTTTCTTTAAGTTCACTTCTAAGAAAGGTGTTGATGATGTTCTTGAAAATGGACCATGGTTGATTTGGAATGTGCCTATTATTCTTAAACCATGGACATTGAACACCAATTTACTTAAAGAGTATTTGACTAACATCCCGGTGTGGGTTAAATTCCATGATGTTCCCCTTGCTATGTTTTCTGATGATGGTCTTAGTCTCCTTGCTACATTGATTGGTACGCCCAAAAGATTAGATGCTTATACCAGCCAAATGTGCAAGGATTCTTGGGGCCGAAGTAGTTTTGCTAGATGCATGATTGATGTGAAGTCGGATGAGGTGCTTCGGGATAGCATCACTGTTGAGATACCTCTACTTGATGGTTCGGGTTCGACTATTGAGAAGATTCGGGTTGAATACAAGTGGAAACCACCTCGTTGTGATAATTGTAAGATCTTTGGTCATACTCTTGTTGATTGCCCTAAATCTGTCTCACCTACTACTCAACCTACACCGAGTGTTAATGATGGCTTCCAAATGGTCAATAATAAGAAGAAGAGTAATAGGAGTGGTCAATCTGGTCCTAATAAAGGAGGTTTCACTAAGCCTAGTGTGGGAAAGAAGGTACAATATAGACCCAAAGCACCTCCTTCTGAACCCAATAAAATGGATGTCAACAGGAAGAAGAAAGCTGATGTGCCTAGTACTAGTGGAACGAAGATTGTTACATCTAATCAGTTTGATGCACTTATGATGGCTGATACTGATGAGTATGGTATTCCTACAAAGGAAGTGACTTTGGATGTGTCGTCTGGTAGAACTGAGGAAGCTAAACAGGATGAGTCTGTTAAGACTGCTACTACAACACAAGATTCTCTTGTGCGTGATCTAAATGAAAAGGAAAAGGTTGAGACTTCTAAGCCTAGTTCATTTTCTTCTCCATCTACTTCTTCTACTAAGAGGACTAACCCATTTTCTAAAGTGGGAGATGTCGTTGTGTCTGAAAGTATGATGAGGAGGTTGTTAACACGTTTGATGAGTCCGCTAATTTATTTGGTGGGGGTCACGAGCGTGAATATGACTCTGATGGATATGATTACGATGACTATGCGCATCATGTTTATGATCTTCCGGGGAATTTGGATGCTTTTAATGCCATGTACGGCACTAAACTTCAAGGTCTTAGGAAGTAATTTATTTTGTCATTGCCTTTTGTTATCATTTGTCTAGTGGTTTATTTTCCTTTTGGAAAATAGGTACTATCTTGTTATGTAAGCTGTCGCCTATGTAACGGGCTGAGATATGGGACTCACCCATATCCTTTGTACTTAAATATTTTTTGGAGTAATATATTTACCGGGTCTTTTGACCTTTTACCCAAAAAATAGTCTTACCATTACAGTATAAGGAAAGTGTCTATCAGGTATTAGTGACTGAATAAGTGTCACTCTTATACCTTATTGTCAATTACTACTAAAAGATTATAAATGCGTACTCGTATTATATAAAAAAACAGAATATGTTTTTGGTACCTGGACGCGTTTTCTTGGTCAAAATAAGGTGTCACAAAGTTAAAATCTTTCGAAATTTTTGTGTCATTATAGACATGCCGACACCTTTAACCACTGATTATTTATTGACATCAGGTGTCACAAAAGATAATTTCTTGAAATGATTTACTTCATAATTTCCGAAAGTTAAATGTGGAAACCAATACTTTGTTAAGAAATTCAACTCGTATACTGAAAGATAAATAAGCTTTGATTTCAATCTTGCAGGCACTAATAACTGCTGGAATGGACACGACATCTGTAACTTTAACATGGGCGTTATCTTTGTTGCTCAATAATCCAAAAGCAATAAAAACTGTCCAAGAAGAAATTGATGAGCATGTTGGAAGAGATAGACCAGTGGAGGAATCAGACATGAAAAACTTATTCTATCTCGAAGCCGTCATCAAAGAAACATTGCGTTTGTACCCAGCAGGTCCTCTAGCTGTTCCTCATGAGTCTATGGAAGATTGTGTTGTGAGTGGCTACAACGTCCCCAAAGGCACACGTTTGTTAATAAATCTCTGGAAATTGCAACGTGATCCAAATATTTGGCCTGATCCCGACGAGTTCAAGCCAGAACGTTTTATGACAACTGACAAGGATATTGATGTCAAAGGAAAACATTACGAATTGCTCCCATTTGGAAGTGGTAGAAGAATGTGGCCTGGTGTGTTCTTTGCCCTACAGGCTTTGCGTTTAACATTAGCAACTCTGATACAGCAATTTGAGCTAGTAAAACCATCCGATGAACCAATTGATATGAGTGAGAGTTCAGGACTAACTACAAGCAAAGCGACGCCACTTGAAGTCCTTCTTTCCCCTCGTTCATCTCTCAATACGTAAATGTATTTATCTATGTCAGTTTTGAAATTTCTACGTATGTGTCTTATTAGGCAATATTATATTTGGCCCAAGTCAATAGGGTTTCTATGTATTAGGGTGGAGGGTGTCGTGATGGTTTTCCCTCACTACATCAGCTCCACATCAGCTTTTTCTCTCTCTTAAACTTTTTCTTTCAACAATTGCAATACCCTCTTTTTATTACTTTAATTTTTAATAATTTTTTATTATTTAAAAATACCCCTAAAACACAAATACCCATATACAAAAACCAACTTGTTTATAATATGAATACAAATAGTTGAAAAATGATGATAAAACAGTTTATTAGGTGGTAAAGTAGTTTGTAGGGGAGTGATAAAATGATTGATAAGATAGTGACAAATAACATGCAAGTTTTTTAGTGAAATGGTTTATAAAGTAATAGTAATGGTTTTACAAGATAATAGCAAAATTGCCTGTAAAGTGTTTACAAAATGGCGGTCAAAACAGTTTTCAAATGGGTAATACAGTTTATAAGGTGACAACTAAAAGTTGTTGTAGAATAGTTATGAACTATGTGGTAACAAAACAGATTTATATGGTACTTAGCAAACCATTTTATAGGATGTAGGAATCTATAGGGTATTACCCAAATATTTCATATGTTATAAGTAAATTAATTTAGAATAGGGTAGTAATGTACTTTCGTAAAGCGGTTGCAAAGATGGTGGAAAAGTGGGAAGTGAATATACGAGAGTTATAATAACATGGCAGCAACAAAAGATAGAGAATTCATTGGATGGAGACACACTTAACACAATGAGATTAACTCAACCATGATGAGATTGGAATAAGTCGCTATAAGAGTCATTCATAATATGGGTGAATCATGACAACCATAATATATACTCACCACATGTTAGATACAATCACAACACACATGAATATAAGATGGAGAATTTCAGTTTACATAAACCGATATCATATCATAGTATACCCATGCCACATGTCCTAAAATAACTTGTTACGGTTTGTCATACAACAAAATATCACAAGTGTCATTATTATGGCCACACATACCGTGGCTAGGATAATAGAAGCTATTGATAATAATAGTATAGTCTAGGAGTTTCCTGGTGCCCCTCTGAGTGGAAGGCATCATCAGGGTCAAATCCATGTTCACGAAAGGGTGGTGCAAAGTCAGGAATATAAGGGATCGAGTAAGTGAACTGGGGAAGATGGTACTATCATAATGCCGTGCAATTGGCTTATGAGGTCAAAATTAGTAAAAAGTTTATATAAATAATCTTTTATATAACGAAATGGTGATCAAAAGTAAATCAAGTATATATAAATTTCCTCTTTATAAATATGTGTGTATATAAATATCATTTACATAGACAAGTGTGATAGTGTATGTAACAACCGTGATTTTAGCAGGTTAGTTAGACTTATACCCTTGAGTTATCTAACTTTGTTTTGGTGTGGTTTGGGTAGATTTATGGGTATATGTGTGTTATTGTGTGATTAGTATTTGAGTATAACACTAAATCCCTTTGCGTTGTGGTTGTCATGGTGATTTTTAGAAATGTTGGTTTTGGAAAAGTTCATTTTGATCGCCTTTGTGGTGTAGAAATGACTTGTGTATATTTGGTGTTTTGTGGTTTTGCGTAACGAGTCTTCATTCAAATATTTGAGCGTTAGTAAGTTACGGGAATGTTGTTTTTGTGAGAAATGTTTATGGAGTGTGTGAAATTCTATTTTTGGAAACTTTATTTTCAAAATGAATATTTTCCGGTTTGTCGTAAAATTAAGGTTTATCGCTAAAGACGTTAGGTTTTGATATGGGAATACATAAAATATGAAAAGTATGAGGTTTTGAGTGTGATAAATAAATTTAATAAAAAAAATAAAAATAAATATATATATGGGGGGCGGCCGAATATTAGGATAAGGGGGAAAAAAGAAACCAAATTTGATACCAAATACAACTCTAAGCCTTAAGGGTTATCCACTAATAATATAAATACAAGACCAAAACTCCCAAACCTCTTTTTCCTGCAAATTGAAGTCGACCACAAGGAGAAACAAGAAAAAAAATTAGGGTTTATAGTTTTCAAGAAATAATCAAGAATTAAGGTAAAATCCTTAAACCTTATGTGTAATTAATTAATTATTGTAATGATTCATGTAATATTTATTATGATGGAATCTAGTGTTTATATACTTCTGTAAATTAATGAAGTAAAACATGTTAGGATCGTTATTTGTTAATAATATGATAATTGGTTAAGGGAATTGAGTATAAAACACTTTAGATTATGTGTTAGGGTTTGGGCAGAAAACTATGGTTGTAAAGATGTGAGTGTAAATAACAGATGGTGAAGAGTTAGGTCACGAATTTTTGGTGTAAATTAAATTTTAATGAAAGAGTTTTCCAAAATGTCCAGCCACGATTAATTTCAAGGTCGGGAAGTTGGTCTTTTGATTTTTCTTTGTTAAGGTGTCAAAGCTGTCAAACCGGGACAGAATTTGGGTAAAAGTTTGAGGGTGAATTGTGGTTGTAAAAGTGGTATTTTGACTAGCCCTTCTGGAATAGTTAAGTCTTAGGTTATATTAGACTACCACAAAAAGGATTCGCGATAAAAATTTGTGGAAGTATTTTATGGTAATTAAAACTTTTTGGTGTGCGTTCAGATCCGAATTTGAGTAGTTGACAAGTTTGATTTTCTTTTGAGTACTTGTGTATGTTATTGGTCCATGGCGTTCTGGGATTAGCTTGTATGCTTATGAGAGACCATGGTAAATTTTTGGTGTGAGTTTTTGAGCTTTATTTGTCATGATTTCATGTGGGCGAATGTACTAAAAAATTCTGCGTTTTCTGATTTTAAAAGTGCAAGGGATTTAGTGAATGTTAGGTTATGGTCGTGGTTAGTATGGTGTCTAGGAGATCCATGGTGGGTCATATGAGTCTTAGACATCCATCATATGTGTATTACATGGGTTGTAGCTTTTAGCTTGACCTTGTGTAATGTGGATTATTTTTGTGTGTTATAGATTGTGAATTGTTTTTGTGGAAGCTGCGAAGTTTAAGGTGAGTTCATAGTCCCATATTTTTACTTTGTTTTAAACTTGGGATGGGAATGATGTTATTTTTAAATGTTTTGAGTTACTGTGATTATGTGTGATTTAAAAGAGCTTGGACTTATAATGTTATCGTATGTGTGCTATATGTGATGATTATTATGTTGTGATGATTATGTGTTGTGATTATCGGGAATTATCAGGCATGTATTATCAGTGACTCAATTGGGAGGATGCTAATCCTGTTGCTCGCGCATGCGACCTAATTGATGTAAATATCAGACATGCATATCAGAGACTTAATTGGGAGGATGCTTATCCTGTTGCTCGCGCATGCGACCTAATTGATGTCTATATTGGAGCGGGGGACATGTTCTGTCCTATTGGTTGCCTTATGTGTATTGGTTGCCTTTATCATGTGTGATTACATGTTGGCTTATATGATAACTTTAAATTATTTGTCCAGCTATATTTTACGATCATAGTGAATTGGTTGCCTTGTGAGTGTATGTGTGTCTAAACCTATGAATCTCACCAACGTTATGTTGACATTTTAAGCATCATTTTCAGGTGAGCATTCTAAGGCCAAAGTTGAGGGCAACAATTATGCGTGACTTAGTTGCATATGGAGACTTTATTTATGTTTTGGGATTTGACTTTATTTGGATTTGGTTTTGATACATTTATGTTTTCCGTTTGGTACTTTCATATCTATTGAAGATACCTTTTGGATTTTGATTTGGTTATTTATTTTTATCTTGGGGTATTGTTACAACACTGTGTGTTGGTACATTGCTCTATTTATGTGCATGTAGTTGTTCTCTATGTAGACACCAGGTGTTGTGATGATATCCATGAAGTTACACCCGCGCGTTTCCCCCGTGGCGGGGTGTGACAGATTGGTATCAGAGCCTTGGTTATAGACAATTAGGTGGTTTAACCTAGACTATAGCTTAGGAGTCCCTCATATAGTTGCATTTAGGACCTATGTGTAAGTATAATACTTTTACATGTCTATTTTCCTAATTTATGAGTTATTTTATCGAGTTTTTAGACGTCTATCAAACCCTGTACTTAGTATCGTGTGTGTGTCATTTATAGAATGGCACCTCCTGCGCGAAAGACACTTTGTTGGACCACAATAGTCGTTAAGGGATGTAAGAGAGTTGGGAAGACGAAGAGAACCAACAGGAGGATATTGGTCCCCGCTAGCATGGTACCATGTGTGATTGAAGAGAAGCTGACACTCGAGAATGTGAACGGGGAAATGGTGGAGAGGTATGAGACGAAGGTAGCTGATAAAGAAGGTTTCACCACCAAGTACCCGTGTAGGTGTCCTCAGTTTCTAGAAGATAACGGGGTAGTTTGGGCTAGACCCCGAGGGTTGTATGACTTTGTGGATAGGATAGATGAAGAGTTGAGAAATCGTGGAGATGATTTTGCAAGACATGCTCTACCACAGAATCATGGAAATAAGAATGGATGGGTGAGCGAGGAGGAGGAAGTGGATTCGGATTTGGAGTCCACTGTACGTACACCATTTTAGGTCTTAGATAGAACTCGAACTGCGTACGACTTGTTTTCAATGTTATGTTTTTAATGTTTTATTGTTTTGTTGAGTTATTTTGGTGTTGATTGTATGTTGGAATGTGAATTCCTTCGAATTTTGGGATTTATCCCGTGTTTTAATGAGAAGCCTTGGGCGAGTTTAAATATTTTGGTGTGTATATTATGTGTATTATGGGAGTATGATTTGGTTAGTATTGATTGTGTGTTATTTGTTATAAAACGTTACTATTGTTAGGTGTGGCGTTGGAAGTAAGTACACATGTGGAAGGATACATCTAAACTTGTGGGTGGCCAACACAATTATAAATGTATCACGACATATGTAGACTTATAGCCAATGTTACATTGAATCAATGGTGATGTGCTTATGTGTGGTAGAGTTGAGTTTATTTTGTTATGTGATTGAGAGTGTTCCATGTGATGGGAGTTAGATGATTGAGTAGGATTACGGAAGTTGTGAAATCTTGTGAATGGTCTCTAATGGTTCTATTGTCCTGTGTGTTTAGGAAATGGCGCCAAGGAAACCAAGACGACCTATCACTATGTCACCTATGAGTGGAGCTTACCGGACACCGAAGAAGTCCAAGAAGTAGACACCCATTACTGGGGATAGCAACCCTATCTTCCAACAAATGATCAATCAGCAGCTAGAAGCTTTAATGCTTAAACTTGTGACTCAATTGAGTGCGCAGATAGGCAGTGGAGCTCATCCTGATGGCGCTGGAAGTGGAGGAAGTGGGAATAATGGGTGCACTTATAAAGAGTTTATGGCCTGTAAGCCCAAGGATTTTGATGGAAAGGGTGGTGCGATTGCACTCACTCGATGGATAGAGAAAATGGAGTCTGTGATGGATATAAGTGGATGTAGTGAGGGCCAGAAAGTTAAGTATGCGGTTAGTTCTTTGGTTAACAAGGCGTTGACCTGGTGGAACAGGCAACTTCAAGCTAGAGGACGAGTTGCGGCTTTGGGTATGACTTGGGAGGACTTCAAAGCCATAATGGTGGAGGAGTTTTTTCCAACCAACGAAATGTAGAAATTGGAAGAATAGTTATGGAATCACACTATGGTTGGAGCCAATCATATGGGGTACACTGACAAGTTTCATGAGTTAGCTAGGATGGTTCCTCATCTAGTAACTCCCGAATCAAAGTGTATTGAGAGGTATATCCGTGGGTTGGTTCCACAGATTCGCTCGATGGTTAGGGCTACTGAGCCGACAACGCTTCTAAGTGCCCTTCAGAAGGCTGGGGCACTAACAGATGAAGCGGTTAGGAGTGGAACACTTGCAAAGTTAGGAGAGAAGAAGCGAGAGGAGGTTGATATTACTAAGACAACTGGTTTTAGTGGCGACAATAAGAAAGCAAGAAAAGGGAAGGGGTTCGTAGCTACGGATTCTATGATGGCAACAGGTTATATGGGCACAGTTTCTACGGCTATGACTGGTAATAATGAGAAGAGGGGATATGCTGGTAATGCCCCTAGATGTACTAAGTGTAATAGCAATCATCCTGAGAATGTCGTATGTCGTATATGCTTCAGGTGTGGCAAACTTGGACACATTGCTAAGTATTGCCGAACGATGATTACTCAGGCAACTCCAATTAACTCGGTGAGCGTGGGGCCTCAGCATAGGGCGTGCTATGAGTGTGGTAGTACCGATCATCTGCGCAACTGGTGTCCCAAATTTACTGGAATGTTTGGGCAGCCCGGGAATCAACTGGCTATTGAAGGAGGACAAGGACAAGGGTTTAACAGGACTGCAGCTAAGGGAAAGGCGTTTACAATGAATGCAAGCGAGGCGCGCCAAGACCTGAACGTTGTTACTGGTACTTTCTCTCTCAATGTTAATTATGCTACTACTTTATTTGATACAGGGTGCGGATTACTGTTTTGTTACTACCGAATTTGCTAGAATATTGGGTGTTGAGTTTAGTGAACTTAGACCTAGTATTTTGATTGAAATAGCTAGTGGTAGAGAAATAGAAGTTGATAAGGTTATTCGTGAGTGTGTTATCGTGCTAGAAGGTGTTACGTTTAAGATTGACTTAATACCCTTAGGACATGGTAGTTTTGATGTGGTGATAGGGATGGATTGGTTGGCTAGGCATAAGGCTGAAGTAATATGCCATGAGAAGGTGGTTCGAATTCCATTAGAGGATGGTGGTGTGTTACGAGTACACGGAGAAAATGTGGAGAGAAAATCGAAATCCCTCATGAGTGCGAAGGCTAGAGAACTTGGTGAGTGCTTATTCACTTACCTTTTTTGAGCTAAATTAGGACTTATTAATCCAAAAACTAACCAAAATCGCCAAAGAAAACATGTTTTTGTGATTGTGAATGTGCAGGTTCGGATATCTCGTGAAATGACGAAAAACAAACAGAAATCCATAAAAAACGAGCACGAGAGTAGAACGAGTCAAAATGTCAAAGCTGGAAATCAAGCTGAGTTAAAAAAGTCAGAAGAAGTCCTCAGAGTTTGATAAATGAGCATTATTGATCCTTGTGTGGAGTTTGAAGAAAGTGCAAAAGTAGTCCTTATACTTTTCAGAGTTGGCAAGAATAGTCCCTTGATAATATTTTTGAAGAAAGTCAACTCTAGTCTTCCAACTATTCAAGTATGGCAGAAATGACCCTTGCATATTACTTTGGAAGATTGACAAAAATAGCCCTTGATTTTCAGCATAATTACATAATTGGTCCTTGATAGATACTACAAGTATTAATAAAACAAGTCTTGGTCCAATTAATATTTACTAAAGCCCAAGGTTTATATCAAGAGCCCAAAACCAAAAATCTAATCCCATAAGCCCATACCCAGTCCACCCATGGTCAATGTATTATTCACGGGTCAAGGTCAATGTGGTCAAACAAAGTCTTAGTAAACCACACCCACCCTTTTACCCCCAAATAATCAAAAACCCAGAACCCCCCCCCCCCCCCAATTGATATGAACCACAATTACACCACTTGACTCAATCGACTCAAGCCATATCAAATAACCATGATTAACCAATAATTGGGTCTTCTAGAAGCACACCTCACGTGACAGAGCATGTGTCAGAGAGAATATGAGATGCTAAGAGGACACTTGGCAGAAAGAGATGGGTGGGAACGCGTCATACAAGCCTTGGATTCGCCTTCTAGAAGTATGTCATCACATGTCAGAGAGTGTGCATATATTGAGACAGATGGCAGTATATTATTGGTCATGCCACATCAATTTTAATGATCCAAGGGTTGTGGATTGAGAGAAGAAACACACTTTTGATCTAAGGGCTGTGAGATGCTTGGAGAAAGCACAGGTGCACCAGGATCGCCAACCTGGCATTGAACCCCCTACACTCTCACTTCTCCTATAAATAGGACTACTTCTTAGCTCATTGAGTAGTTAGAATTAGTGTAGCGAAGCTCTGCTTAAATTCATTCAAAATGTATTTAGTCTAGCTTATTGTAATTGTACCTCAATTAGTTTTTAATAAAATTTAGTTTTCACTTATTTCTATTAGCTTATTAATCATCTTCAATTACTTTAAGTTTTGATATCTGTTGTTCTTATTCGACTTTTAGTTTCTAAAATAGCTTAATCATTTTCACTTAGTTGACTCATTTTCATCATTTTCAAAAACATAAAAAAAACAGATAATAATAAAAAAATATAAAAAATATATATGATTTCAATTTGGTTAGTTAAGTTTACAAATAAGCTTGTTTAGTTTCTTTACAGTCAATATAAGCTCTGTAGCTTATTGTAGAATTGTTTAGCTCAAGTTTCATTAGTAAACCTAAACAGTCAACATCAGTCAAAGTTTCATGGTTATGGTGAATTCTGGGATTAGAGACAGAATAGAGAGAAACATGGAAGCTCTTTGCCAGTCTAGAGACAGGCTTGCATAGTGAGCCCCCTCTGTTCTAGCTGAGGGGGATTGCTTGGGTAATTTCTGTTTTGAACTTCTTTATTTGTAGTATCTGTTTTTAGATTATGTAATTGCATTAGTGTACTGTTACATTGATTTGATATTGTGATATTGCTGTTTTAGAGCTGTAGTTGAGCTTGATTGATTTTGTGTTCATTTGATTTAGTAGATCTGTGTTGTTAGTCTCATTAGAGTTACTGTTTCAATTTGTGATCTGTGATATTGTTTGCTGTTAAGTCTAGTTGTTTTTGGTTGTTGTCTTTGCATCTGTTAGTGATTAGTGAGTTCAGTAGGTTTGCAGCTTAGAGATTTATAGAGTTAATATTGATTTCACAGTTAAAAATGGAATATAAAGGAGTGTTTGGATCTTAGGGGTACTGTGCTTGATAATTGTTGGATTGGTGATTTAGTTGCATACATAAGTATCATTAGTATAATAGTAGAGTAATAAGTGATAAAAACAGTAGGTTAAAACATATTTAGTCAAAGTTGGTTTGCAAATTAGTAAACTGTTAGAGTGAGTAAAATCAGTTAGATTGATAGTAGTTGTAGTAGTAATCTAGTTAGAAATTGTTTAATCTAGTGTGAATTTAGCTTAACATAACATCTACAAGAAGATTTGATAGATTGAAATTGGAATTGGTCAAAGTAGAGAATTCATTTAATAGTCAACTGTTTCATGTATTAAGTATCTTATAGCAGCTGAACTTGGATCATTTTAGAATAGTATTTGTTATCTTCTGATAGGGCTTTTAAGTTTAGAGACACTCAGTATGGCTGTTTAACATTTGCCCCCATAATTGTGTACTTTTGAGTTTATTTTGTGAGCTTATAGCTTCTGTGCATTGGCTCATTTAGGATAGAGTATCTGTTTGGATTTGAGGCCTGCTAGTGTTTAATTGTACTTGTTCCTGAGCATTGTTTGAGTTTTCTGAGTTCTTTTGTAGTTGTATAAGTGTTGTTGATGATCATTTGCTTATTGTTATAATCTGGTTGTGACTGAACTTATTTAGTGGCTTATTAGATTGCTTATTTCATTACCTAAGTGTTTCTGTGTAATCTTTGTTCATCATTGAGCATTTTTGAGCTTATTAGAGTGTACCACAACTGAATTTCAAGTTTCAATAAGATTTGATCACAAGTGCTTATAAATAAGCACTTGTGATAAGCAGTTTGTTTTTAATAAGCACTTTTTCAGCTTATTTCTGTTTCAAAATTTGTTTCAAAGTTGATTTTATTATTTTTGATTTTCTGGTAATTTTTCAGATTTTTCTAAGGTATTTTGATATTTTTCTTAATTTTTCTTTGATTTTAATCTATTTTAAATACTTTTTAATAAACAAAAACCAATAAAAATTCAGAAAAAGCCATAAAAATCCAAAAATATTTTAGATAATTCTTTTATAATATTTTAGATTTTTCAGAAATTAATTTTTATTTTTCCCTTTTATTTTTCTATTTTCCTTTATTTTTAATTCATTTAAAAATACAAAAATCAAAATAAATTCATAGAAAATATAAGAAAAGTCAAAAAAATAATTTTCTTTTTTTGGAAATTCATTTTATTAGAATAAGATTTTTAGAAAATTGTTTCACGTTTGTAGGAACATTTTTCAATTAAATTTACGTTTTATTTTGAACGTTACGTTTTTAATAATCGCGTTTGCATTTCCGTTTTTACATTTTTAACTTTAGTGCATACTTAGCTTGTACTATTTGCATAGTTTGTGTTAGTTTGTTATAACTTGAATACTTGATTACTATTTTCACTTTCATCACTTTTCAATACACGATTTGCACGAATCAGTATTCTTTGATTCCATTCACCTTCGTACGGATACGACTCGGGTGATCCGTATTTCTTACGGATCTCCTCGATACTATACTACTATATTATATAATTGATTTTGACACAATCAATTTTTGGCACCGTTGCCGGGGAAGGTTGAAGTGAGTTTTTGAATATTCGTTTTGAAAAAAAAAAATCGTGTTTTGATAAGCCTTCCTCTATCTTGTATATATTTCTATAAAAATATAAAAATTGAAAAATCCAAAACACTTGTCCTAAAGTGTTTACAAAAATACAAAAATAAAGTTACAGCCTCGACTCTCCCGTGGAAGGGAGGGCATTGTAAACCAAATAAGCTTCACAACATAAGAAAAACGTGAAATTAGTTGATTATCGGATTACTTCAAATTCTACAACCGATTAAGCGGGAAATACGGAAGCTAAGACATTAAATTGCTAGCTGAAGAGAGAAACACTCTTCTTTCCCGTCCCGTCGCGAGTGGTTTTGAAGGAAACGGTTTCAATTAACGTAACGTTTTATAAAAAAAAAACAAAAGAAATAAAAAGTTTTTGAGATTTGTTTAAATAAAAATAAAAAATAAAAAGATTTTTCTTTTTCTTTTCTTCTTCTTTTTCTTTTTAATTTTTTTTTGGTGTATGCACACCCGCTCTTCTTTTGAGAGTCTTATATCACCTTTGTCAAACCCCGAGAGGGTAATTCGACACACACACCGTGTCCATTTCCCTAACGTTGTGGAAATGGATCCGAATAATCAACACCCTCCGGTGGGTGGAGATGATCACCAACACGTGCCAGCTCCCGATCTCCGAACGATGGAGGAGCTGTGCCAACCCACAATGCATGGTAGAGGTGGCCCGATTGCCCCCTCTAAATATTGAGGCTACGGATTTTGGACTAAAGCATCATATGATACAACAAGTCCAAAATTCATGCCAATTTCACGGATTACCGGGTGACGATGCAAACAAGCATCTCGACAAATTTTTAACCGTCACCCAAAATATGAAACAAAATGGGGTCTCCAATGACGCCCTCCGTCTCTCTCTCTTCCCCTATTCTCTAACGCATCATGCCACCGCTTGGTTTGATTGTCTTCCTAGGAACTCGATCCATACTTTCAATGAAATGGTATCGAAGTTCTTGGCGAAGTATTTTCCACCATCGATGGTGACGAAGTTGAGAAACGATATTAGCAATTTTTGGCAACTTCCCGATGAGTCTTTATTCGAGGCTTGGGAACATTATAAGCTTGCCATTGATCGTTGTCCAAACCATAACATGCTTCTCGTTACGATCATTGATACGTTTTACAATGGTTTAACTCTACGACATCGGGATACGATCAATGCTGCAGCTGGTGGTACTTTCATGAAACGTCGTCTTGAGGATTGTTACGAGCTAATCGAGAATATGACGGCCCATTACAACTATTGGGATTCCTCAGCCGAGAGGAATGAGCCAATAAGATCGACTGCGACTCAAAACTATTCTTCCTCTTATAATCCTGAGTTAGCCGCCATGAATAAAAAACTTGATGATTTGTCTACGGCAATGTTGAGAATGTATCAAATGATTCCGAATCAAGTTAAGAACCCGCAAGTCAATATGGTTAATACCGGTTGTGAGACTTGTGGTGGTCCCCATTCATATCTTGAGTGCCCAGCCTCCGGTGGCTTTACTCAAGAGAATGTGTATGCTGCAAACATGGGTGGCAACGGTTACCCACAACCTCTAGGAGACCGTAATCTCCTCAGCTACCGTTCTGGCAATTATCTTGGACCACCCGATTTTAAGCAACCAAATCAAGTGAATCAAAACAATAATGTGCAAAACCGTAATCATCAATTTAATAACAATCATAATCAAAATCGAGGAAATAATGGTTTTCGAGGACAAAATCAAAGTTTTCACCAAAATCAAAATCGGGGAAATTACAACCAAGGCCCGCCTCAAGGGAATACTTTTCAAAATAATGGGAATTTTCAAAATAATCATGGAACTCAAAATCAGGGTTTTAATCAAAACAACCGATGGCAAAACTTTCAAAATCAAAATCAGAATGTGGTTCAAAATCTGTCGCCCTCGGATGAGATTCTTAAGAAGATTATGAAAAACCAAGAGTTAATGGCTAAGGAAATTCTTGAACTTAACAAGCATTTAAATGATCGACCCCCGGGCTCTGGAACTCTTCCAAGCAACACGATCGCTAACCCGAGGGGCGATGCAAAGGCAATCACAACAAGGAGTGGTGTTTCTTATGATGGACCAATGGCCCCGACTGCCTCTTCTTCTCTTCCTCCTAAGGTAGTCGCCCGTGAACCCGAGGTGACAACGGATACGGAAATTCCTATTAATAATGGAAGGACCGAAGACATCCAACCTCCTGTGGTCCCGATGTCTAAAGGAAAAGAAAAAGTTGTTAATGAAACTGAAAAAGAAATTCCCGTTAAAACGAAGTTGCCTTATCCGTCACGCTTAAACGAACAAAAGCACCGCGAGAAGGATAAAAACCAAATGGAAAAGTTTTATCAGATTTTTCAAGAATTGCACTTTGATATAAGTCTCGCGGATGCTATACTTTTGATGCCTAAATTTGCTTCGATGCTAAAAGGTCTTTTGAATAATAAGGAAAAGTTGTTTGAAATGTCTAAGACCCAAATGAATGAGAATTGCTCAGCGGTTCTTCTCAAAAAGCTACACGAAAAGCTTGAAGACCCTGGCAAGTTTCTTATTCCATGCAATTTTCCGGGTATGGTTCAATGCTTCGCCTTGGCCCATCTTGGTGCTAGCATTAACCTAATGCCATTATCAATTTGGAAAAAGTTGTCTCTTCCTACCTTGACACCGACGCTTATGACCCTCGAGCTTGCCGACCGATCTACGTCTCGACCTATTGGTATAGCCGAGGATATTTTTGTCAATGTTGGGAAATTCAATTTCCCTGCCGATTTTGTGGTTGTTGATTTCGATGCCGATCCACGGGTTCCTCTCATTCTCGGGAGAGGATTCCTACGGACCGGTCGTGCTTTAATTGATGTATACGACGAGGAGATTACCTTAAGAGTTGGAAATGAAGCCGTTACTTTCAATCTCGACCAAACCGCGAGATACTCCTCCGATTACGATGTTTCTTCCATCAACCGAATTGATGTTATCGATGAAGCTACAGAGGATTATTCTCAAGAACTACTTGGTTTTACCGACAATGCTTCGAGTGACAATCCCACTCCTTCTTTTGAACCAATCGTCTCCGATTCTTTCCCTTCCCTCACTCCGTTTTAGGGAAGTGATCTCGCTTGGGAAGAAATCAAAGCTTGTCTTTCGAATGATTCAGTTTCACCGGAAATTGATAATTCTAACTTTGATCCGGAGGGGGACATTTTGTTAATTGAGAAACTTTTAAATGAAAACCCGATTGTTTCTTCCCCTCCGATGGACCTAAAAATGGCAGACGTAAAAGAAGTAAAGCCGTCTATTGAGAATCCTCCGGAGCTCGAGCTCAAGGATTTGCCTCCCCATCTCGAATACGCATACTTGGAAACTAATAATAAATTGCCCGTAATAATTTCAAAAGGCCTTAAAGATGAGGAGAAGACACGACTCTTAGATGTGCTTAAGAAGCATAAAAGTGCTATTGCTTGGCAAATCTCCGACATTAAGGGAATCGACCCTCGATTTTGCACTCATAAGATTCTACTTGAAGATAATCACAAAGCTTCCGTCCAACAACAACAACGGGTTAATCCACAAATCCACGAAGTGATCAAAAAGGAAGTTATTAAACTCCTTGACGCTGGAATGATTTATCCGATCTCGGATAGTTCATGGGTTAGCCCGGTTCATTGTGTTCCAAAGAAGGGCGGAATCACTGTTGTGAAAAATGAAGATAATGAGCTTATACCAACTAGACTTGTGACCGGATGGAGAGTTTGTATCGACTACCGCAAGTTGAGCGACGCAACCCGTAAAGACCATTTCCCGCTCCCTTTTATGGACCAAATGCTTGAACGATTTGCGGCAAATGAGTTTTATTGTTTTCTAGATGGCTTTTCTGGGTACTTTCAAATTTCCATTGATCCCCAGGATCAAGAAAAGACCACTTTTACTTGCCTGTATGGAACGTTTGCCTATCGTAGAATGCCCTTTGGCCTATGTAATGCCCCAGGCACATTTCAGCGGTGCATGATGGCCATTTTCTCAGATATGATTGAAAAAACCATGGAAGTGTTCATGGACGACTTCTCCGTCTATGGAAATTCTTTCGACTCTTGCCTCTCCCATTTAGAGAATATGCTAATTCGGTGTGAAAACACTAATTTGGTTCTAAATTTGGAGAAGTGTCACTTCATGGTTAAAGAGGGCATAGTCCTCGGCCATAAGATCTCCAAATCTGGGATTGAGGTAGATCGTGCAAAAGTTGATGTTATTGCCAAGCTACCTCATCCTACAACCGTCAAAGGAATCAGAAGTTTCCTTGGTCATGCTGGCTTTTACCGACGTTTTATACAAGACTTCTCCAAAATAACCCGGCCTCTGACCCACCTTTTAGAAAAGGATGCTCCGTTTAACATCACAAATGAATGCATCGAAGCATTTAATTTCTTGAAGAAGAAGTTAACAGAGGCACCAATCTTAGTTGCCCCCGATTAGAGCTTACTATTTGAGTTAATGTGCGATGCAAGTGATTATGCCATTGGTGCAGTTCTGGGGAAACGAAAGAATAAGTACTTTCAATCGATACACTATGCAAGTAAGACAATGAACGACGCTCAACATCACTACATAACTTCTGAAAAAGAGATGTTAGCGGTTGTCTATGCTTTTGAGAAACTTAGACCTTATTTGCTCCTTAAGAAATGCATAGTGCATACGGATCATTCAGCCCTAAAATACTTAATGGCACAGCAAGATGCTAAGCCACGCTTAATGCGGTAGGTTCTTCGACTTCAAGAATTTGATATTGGAATTCGAGACAAAAAAGGAGCTGAGAACCTTGCTGCACCTTTCACGACTTGAGAACCCCCATCAAAGTGTTCTCAAGAATAAGGAAATCACCGAAACATTTCCTCTCGAGACACTTGGGAGTGTGACTAAAATTGACCAAAGTACCCCATGGTTCGCCAATTTTGCGAATTACCATGCGGGGAACTTCATTAGGAAAGGGATGTCGTCCCAATAAAAGAAGAAATTCTTTAAAGATGTCCAACATTATTTTTGGGACGACCCCTATTTGTTCAAAGTCTGTGCAGATCAAGTGATCCGGCGGTGTGTTCACGGTACGGAAGCTGTTGAAATTCTTAGGGCATGCCATAGTAGACCCACGGGGGGACATCATGGTGCCAACTTTACCGCAAAGAAAGTGTTTGATTCCGGCTTCTATTGGCCGACGATTTATCGGGATGCCCATGAATTGGTGAAATCATGTGATTCTTGCCAACGTCAAGGGAAAATTTCTCAAAAAGATGAAATGCCACAAAATGCTATTCAAGTTTGTGAAATATTTGACGTTTGGGGCATCGATTTCATGGGGTCATTCCCGTCATCAAGAGGAAATAAGTATATTCTTGTGGTCGTCGATTATTTGTCCAAATGGGTTGAAGCGAAGGTGCTCCCCACCAATGACGCCCGAGTAGTTGTTAAATTCTTGAAAAGTCTCTTTGCCTGATTTGGTGCACCTCGAGCCATCATAAGTGATCGTGGGACCCATTTTTGTAATGATCAATTTGCCAAAGTAATGCTTAAATATGGTGTCACACATCGTCTTTCTACGGCTTATCATCCACAAACTAGTGGTCAAGTGGAGGTGTCTGATGCGTGGGAATTGCACCAGGCTTTACCTCTCGAGGGATCTCGAGAAGCTTACAACCCCTACCAGGCAGTGTACATGATCGTTGTAGTATAGTATAGTGACAAGTACCAGGGGATTGATCGTTCAACTCAGGAATAGTGTCGCTAGGATTAGAAAACCTAAGAACTAGGTCTAGAGGTGAGGGGTGATTCTTTTTGTGTTTTTATATTTTATAAAAGCAAATAAAAATCTCGGGTATTGGAAGAATGGGCGAAATTAGTTGCTAATCAACTAACCCAATAACTACAGATGCAATCAAAATAAAATAACAAAAATGAAAATAAACTAAATTAAGATAGTGGTGTGAGCAATATATGGGAGAATTGTGTTTACTTAAAATTTCACTATTCCCTAGATATCTTTTACAGGTTAATTACTTGTTACAGTTGCGTGGATGACGGGTTATATTCCTTAATACCAATCATGGGGTGGCGTACTTACTTCCCTAATTCTATAAGCTCCTACTTCACTCCTATGTCGAGCCGGCTAAGAAGCTCCTAACATGGGATCACTAGAATTCGCTCATGCATTAAATACAACCATAAAAACCTAGTACACATCGGTTCATGTTTCTTAAGATGTTCAAGCAAGTTACACAATGGAGATCTTCCAGTTTTCTTAAGCCTAACATTGAAATCATTCATCCATTACAACTATAAACAAGCAATCAACCTATAATCAACATCTAGGTTTCATTACATCTAAGCAAACACACAAAAGATCTAGCCTAGCATGTAAAAATCAAGACAAGCATAAGATATATTCAAACAACACATAGACATATTGAATGAATTGAAAGAAAACTTATCTCAATTCAATATGAAGGGTTTCAAGGGGTGAAAACCCTTGAAAATACTGTTACAAACGACCTAGGGTTTATTAGGTTCGGCCCTAGAATTCTCCACACAAGTTCCTCTCTTTTATGAATGAAAAATAGAAAAGTATATATAGATTCTGTGAGGTGACGGCGTCAAGAGGAAAAATCTGACGCCGTCATCTCGCCGCCAATAAAGTTCTCAGACTGCCTAGATCCATAGCTGACGCCGTCATGTGTAATCTTTCTCCAGGCCGTCACCAAAATTACTCTTAACGCCCTACTTCTGATGCCGTCACGTTTTCTCTGGGCCGTCATCCATTTTGCTCTTGATGCCGTCATAAAATTTTTCTTGACACCGTCATCTACTGTTCCCAGCAAGGAAAATTATGTCTTTGCCGTTTTCTTCACTTTTATGCTCCAAAAACGTCCAAAATGCTTCCTTTTCCAGAATTCACTCCCAAAGTACCTAAAATCACAAAGGGAACGATTTAGGGCAATATTCGATCAAATAAATTCCAATTCCGGATTAAATGACCCCCTAAAAACAGTTCATTTTTCGCCTCATCATATACCCTTACACTTGAGATTTGCTTGTCCTGAAGCAAATGCGCTTTTATTCTAATCAAAATACAAGTTAGGGGTCATTTAACACTAATATAAAAGTAATTACAACAAATAATTATTCCACTAAAGACCAAAGATAAGCACGGAGGTCATACAATAGCACCTCACAAATAGTGTCTAGATACTCACATCTCTCGGGTGTAATAAAGTATATATCACAATATGGATATAGAAAACATCTCTCACTACCTGTCATAGCAAAATAGATTACCATAGGTTTGGGAAAGGATCAAACTTCCACCACATGGCGTAAGCACCTAGGATAAACTATCAAAGAGGTCTTTTTAAAGGGTTGTAACGTTAGGTGTAGAGATATGGAATACACGGTTTTGTTGGATTTAGGCAATCTTTACTGGTGGCGAGCTAATTATCTTGGTTAATTACATGTACAATATGGCGTTGCTAAGCTAAGACTAGACTCGACTTAAGCTAATAAATCAAAATTAACAAAAAACATATAATAAACATAGAATGAAACGGGATGGTAGTCCGTATGTTTTTTCTTTTCTCTCTTTTTTTTTCTATTTTTTTCTTTTTCTTGATTTTTTCATTTTTTTTTTTTTTTTTTTTTTTTTTTTTTTTTTTTTTTTTTTGCATACATTTTTACCCTACCATCCAAAATAATACATCATAGGGAATGAACATTCCCCTTACACTTGAATTTTTACATACTTTACAATAAACTAATCTAACAACTCGAATTAAGATAATCAAAACACTGGGAGTACTTTTAAGATTAACACACATATGGGGGTAATAAAATGATGTTCTTCCCCATTACTCCAAAACATTAGTACTTTACCCATGAGTCCCAATCGTCCCAAAATAATATGTACAAGGATATGACTCGACTTAGCAACCATGTAATCAATTAGATAATTAACTAGGGGTTTAAACATATAACAATAATGCACTAAAGATGAGTGCATACACGGAAGGCTAAGGCGATTTGGGTGTACATTTAAGTGGGGTGTAACAAATTCTTCCTTTAAGTAAGATGCTTAAAGTTAAAAATGAAAAGATAGGCTCGGAGGGGTGTACTAGGGGTTTCGTGTACTAAAAATGAGTACAACGCTAAGGTGTAGGAAAAATTTATTGACTTTACTAGCCAAGTAATATGACTTAAATGGTCAAGTAATTATGATACGGGTTTAACACAAGGGTGATCCTAATGCCTCTTATCATGTAGTAAATCCTACTACACGAATGTAGTCTCACTAGCGGTCTCGGGATGCATCACTAACGCAAGTTCTAGAATCTAAATGCTACCGGTACACTCATAAGCACTAATAATGAATGCTTTTCCTATCAAATCTAAAGGCGAACCTCACTTATTTGGGTGGAAATTTTTTCTGAATGATACGGTTTTGTGCTAGTCATACGACTCCTATCCATGAGACGCTTGCTATGGCTAAAGTTTCACTCCTAAATGTTGTAAAAAAATTTTAAATTTGGCGCTAAAATTACACTAACAAGTATTTCTCATAGTTTTATTACACACCTACCATCAAACAAACAAACTCAAGTGAAATTTATCCTATGAGGTATCATCATTTACCCTCCCCTTACACTTTGGATGAACATTGTCCCTAATGTTCAATTAAAAAATGTAAAAGTGAAATAGATAAAAGAATGAAATCAAATACTCTCCTGATTCGCTCGGTATGGATAATATGGTAACCAGGTTAGATCTTCCTCCAAGAAAATGAACAATCAAAGCTTCCCTTCCAGAATATAAATCATCTTCTTGTCATACATAACCTGTTAAACCTTGAGAAAACAAACAAGGCAACCTCGCGTAAAATCGGCGGCAATCTATATATGCTAACAAATCCTAGAAAACAAAGTAAGATATAATGCTTGTGGAATGAATGTTTTCAGATTTCCTGGAGATTATAAAACTAAAGATTTAACAAAAACTTTAGGACTCCGTTAGAAAAACAAAACTGGTAAAATTTCCAGATTTTTACACGTGACGCCGTCAGGAATATCTTCCTGACGCCGTCAGAAGTGACCTGCAGAAATTCTTATGTTAAGTTTCCGGAAAATTTCTGGAAAAACTTTGTCCTACTTCCTGGAAAATCCTGCAAAACATCATTATGACTCGATACAAGCATTTGACTCTAACAATTACAAATATACATGTCCATTTAATATTGTGGAGAATCATGATCGGTTTCGTTTCTTTAAAAACATATTTGGGGTTTCCCCTTACACTTATCTTTTGCAAAATACCTTTGGATGAAGTTAAGACTAAGCTAAACAAGAAAATTAAGTATTTTCACCATTTTAGTTTGAAACATGATCTACCAACGATAAAAATAAAGCATGCATACGGAAGCAAATAACAATCAAACAATTAAAAATCACACAAAACATGGGTTGCCTCCCAAGAAGCGCTTTTCTTTATTTACGAGTCTTGTAGCTAGACTCAAGGTCATGGGTTACTACGTGACCTCATCGTTGGTCTCACCTTCTGATTGTAAATGTTCTTTATAGAGACCAACCACCTTTTTCTCAATTGCTCCTATAATCCTATTGGCAAATTCCTTATCGACTTTATACTTCGGTCCTAGAGTCAAGCAATCTTTGTAGAAAAGACTCTTCTTTTCCCATACATAATCCATGCCCTTTACCTTATCCTCTTCATTGATGTCCTCGAAAGCACCAATGTTATCCATGTCAAATCGGGGCACAAAACGAAATTCTTTCATTCTATTAGGCATCCTATAAGTGATCCTATCGGTGTTACTAGCAAATCGGAGTGTCCCTTCTACCTCATCGTATTCTAACTTGGACTCTTCAACAAACGGTTTACCAAACACAATATTGGATAAGCGACAATCAATAACATTAGCATGATCTTCAACAACCATAAAGTCAGTGATATAGGTAAAATTCCCAACAAAGACATGTAGACTTTTAACTCTCCCGACAAAGTTACAAACTCCACCGGGGTATTTGGGATCTCTTCTAGGTCCAAGTCTTGTTTTCACTATATCATTATAGACACTTGAGGACATAATGTTGATTGGGGATTTAAAATCAATGTAAGCATTGTCGATATGTTTATACCCAATCATACATGGTATCTTAGCATTCTTAGGATCCCCTCTTTTTATCTTAGGTTCGATTTTAGTAAAAGGAGGTCGAGGGTTATCAATAAGATTATTATAGTACGCAATCTCCTCCTTAGTGGGGTATAGATTAAAATAATCATCTAGCTTTGGATCAATTTCCCCTTCTTCAAGTTCTTCAACAACATCCTCAAAATCTTTAGTCCCTAGGTCCTTATTTGAATACAAGGCGATCGCTAGGTCACTAAATGCATGGTAGAGCTCAACCTTAATCAATCTATTAAGCTCTCTAAGTTCCCTAATCTCACTCACAATTTGTTCACGTAACAAAGCCACTTCTCTAGGGGAAAGCGGTGGATTCGCGTTTTCCATAATGGTCAACGGAATAGTAAATGAATTTATTTTACTAACAAAGGCACGAAGAAATAGATAGACTAAAGAAAACCGAAAAATAAAAATAAAATCTTACTAGAAAGGAATCTAGCAAGTAGACCTAATAAAAAAGAAATCCTAACATAGACAATAACTATTCCCTGGGCTGCGGCGCCAAAAACTTGATGCGTGGGAATTGCACCAGGCTTTACCTCTCGAGGGATCTCGAGAAGCTTACAACCCCCACCAGGCAGTGTACCTGATCGTTGTAGTATAGTATAGTGACAAGTACCGGGGGATTGATCGTTCAACTCAGGAATAGTGTCGCTAGGATTAGAAAACCTAAGAACTAGGTCTAGAGGTGAGGGATGATTCTTTTTGTGTTTTTATATTTTATAAAAGCAAATAAAAATCTCGGGTATTGGAAGAATGGGCGGAATTAGTTGCTAATCAACTAACCCAATAACTACAGATGCAATCAAAATAAAATAACAAAAATGAAAATAAACTAAATTAAGATAGTGGTGTGAGCAATATATGGGAGAATTGTGTTTACTTAGATTTCACTTCTCCCTAGATATCTTTTACAGGTTAATTACTTGTTACAGTTGCGTGGATGACGGGTTATATTCCTTAATACCAATCATGGGGTGGCGTACTTACTTCCCCAATTCTATAAGCTCCTACTTCACTCCTATGTCGAGCCGGCTAAGAAACTCCTAACATAGGGTCACTAGAATTCGATCATGCATTAAATACAACCATAAAAACCTAGTACACATCGGTTCATGTTTCGTAAGACGTTCAAGCAAGTTACACAATGGAGATCTGCCAGTTTTCTTAAGCCTAACCTTGAAATCATTCATCCATTACAACTATAAACAAGCAATCAACCTATAATCAACATCTAGGTTTCATTACATCCAAGCAAACACACAAAAGATCTAGCCTAGCATGTTAAAATCAAGACAAGCATAAGATATATTCAAACAACACATAGACATATTGAATGAATTGAAAGAAAATTTATCTCAATTTAACATGAACGGTTTCAAGGGGTGAAAACCCTTGAAAATACAGTTACAAACGACCTAGGGTTTATTAGGTTCGGCCCTAGAATTCTCCACACAAGTTCCTCTCTTTTATGAATGAAAAATAGAAAAGTATATATAGATTCTGTGAGGTGACGGCATCAAGAAGAAAAATCTGACGCCGTCATCTCGCCGCCAATAAAGTTCTCGGACTGCCTAGATCCATAGCTGACGCCGTCATGTGTAATCTTTCTCCAGGCCATCACCAAAATTACTCTTGACGCCCTACTTCTGACGCCGTCACGTTTTCTTTGGGCCGTCATCCATTTTGCTCTTGATGCCGTCATAAAATTCTTCTTGACGCTGTCATCTACTGTTCCCAGCAAGGAAAATTAAGTGATGAGGCGAAAAATGAACCACTTTTAGGGGGTCATTTAAGCCCGGAATTGAATTTATTTGATCAAATATTGCCCTAAATCGTTCCTTTTGTGATTTTAGGTACTTTGGGAGTGAAATCTGGAAAAGGAAGCAATTCGGACGTGTTTGGAGCATAAAAGTGAAGAAAACGCCAAAGTCTTAATTTTCCTTGCTGGGAACAGTAGGTGACGGCGTCAAGAGTAACATCCTGACGGCGTCAAGAGTTAATTCCATGACGACCCAGTACATATTGGACGGCGTCACGAAGTAGGGCGTCAAGAGTAAAGATCATGACGGCCTGGAAATGCTAATACATGACGGCGTCAGAAGTAGATCAATGCAGTCCGAGAAGAGTTTTGGCGGCGAGGTGATGGCGTCACAAGATTGGTCTTGACGCCGTCAGACCCCTTTTCCTATATATAGTTTTCTAATTTTCACAAAAAAAGAGAGAAGTTTTGGAGAAACCCTAAGTACGAACTTGGTGCGAATTTTACAGGTTTTTTAAGGGTTCTAAGCCCTTGATACCTTTCATGTGTAATTGAGATAAGTATTTTTTTAATTCAATCAATATGTCTATGTGTTGGGTGTCTATATCTTGTTCTTCTATTAATTCCATCATGCTAGGCTAGATCTATCTTGTGTTTGCTTGGATCTAATGAAACCTAGATGTTAATTATGTGTCGATTACTTGTTTATAATTGTCTTGGATGAATGAATTTATATGTTAGGCTTAAGAAAACTGGCAGATCTCCAAATGGTAACATGCTTGAACGTCTTAGGAAACATGAACCGATTGCACTAAGGTCTTTATTGGTTGTATTTAATGCATGAGCCACTGTTTATAATCCCTATGGTTGTGCTGGGCATGGTATAGGAGGAGATAAGAGCTCATAGAATTGGGGAGTTATGTGCGATACCCTATGAATGGTATTAAGGAATACAATCCGTCATCCATGCAACTATAACAAGTAATTAACATGTAAAAGATGTCTAGGGAGTAGTGAAATCTAAGTAAACACATTTTCTCCACTTATTGCTCACAACATTAGTATAATTTAGTTTATTTTCATTTCTAGTATTTTATTTTGATTGCATCTTTAGTATTGGGTTAGTTGACTAGCAACTAATTCCGCCCAAATCCTTCAAACCCGAGATTTTTACTTGCTTTCTAAAAAATATAAAAATACAAAAAGAATCATCTCTCACCTTTAGAACTAGTATTTAGGTTTTCTAATCCTAGCGACACTATTCCTAGCTGAACGATCAATCCCCCGGTACTTGTCACTATACTATACTACAACGATCAGGTACACTGCCTGGTGGGGGTTGTAAGCTTCTCGAGATCCCTTGAGAGGTAAAGCCTGGTGCGATTCCCACGTATCAAGTTTTTGGCGCCGCAGCCCGGGGAATAGTTATTGTCTAGGTTAGAATCTATTTTTATTAGGTCTACTTGCTAGATTCCTTTCTAGTAAGATTTTATTTTTATTTTTAGGTTTCCTTTAGTCTATCTTATTTCTTTGTGTTTTTGTTCGTAACTCTTCACCACCTGCCGTCATGGCAAACGACGAATCCTTTAACCTTAGGATCACTAGGAGTCGTAGTTCCACTAGAAACCTTGTCTTGCCTTATGCGGAACCCGAAAGAGAAATGCATAGATTGAGACAATATCACTCAACTTCTGAACCGTCTAGCATTGCTATCGATTTTGATGCACCTCTTTCTGAAGAAAATTCAGAAAATCATGTCACAACCCCTAGCTCTCAACCCAACGACGAGATGAGTACCCCCACAACTCCCATTCCTAAGCGCCTTAAGGACTACTCCTCCCCAACCTCTCGTGGCTTCTCAAACGTCATTGTCTACCCAAACGAACACACCAACGAGGTCTTGCATGCAAACGATGTTTGGCTTGTCCAAAGTTTGTGTAAGTTTTGCGGATTAGATGAGGAAGATCCAATCCAACACATCAAAGACTTCCTGAAAACAGTAGACACCCTCCATACGGATGGGGCTACTAGAGACACGTCCCGATTGCGATTCTTTCCTTTTACCCTATATGAAAAAGCCCAAGAATGGTATGACAAACTCCCTTCTGAATCTATTTTCACATGGGAGCAACTCATATCCAAGTTCTATGAGAAGTTCTTTCCACCTGGAAAAACCTCAGCGTTTAGAGATAGGATCCTTCGTTTCCGAAAAGGGAAGGACGAACCCTTCCATAAATCGTGGATTAGATTCAAAGATTTAATAAGACAAGTTCCCCATCATGGCATTGAGCTTTGGCTCTTGGTCCAAATCTTCTACAATAATATCTCCTCTAACGATCGAAACGGAATTAACCAATCTAGAAAAGGGAGATTGGCCAATCTTAGTGCCAACGAAGGATGGGATAGGATTGAAGAATATGCTCAAGACCAGGATGACACTTGGGATGAACCTGAGTCGACTGTCAGCATTTCTGAAATCACCTCAGATCGGTTGAGAAAAATTCACAAGAGAGTGGAATACCTAACTGGATCGCAATTACTTAAACAACTGTCGAATCCTTACTTAATCTGCGATTACTGTGGGGGCCCGCATGAGGTAGAAGAATGCGGAGGAGCAGCCACAACCGAACATGCATGCTTGTCAGGAGGGGACATTTATGCTGATCCCTCCCTTTTTCCTTTTTACCAAAATGATGATTACACCCTCTAGGGAAATCTGGTAAAGAGAAAAGAAGGGGAGGAAGGCCCTGAATTCGAAATCAGGAGCACTTTTGAAGATGACCTTGGTCACTTCACTCAAGAAAAAGGCTTGCAAATGAAAGGTCTTAATGAGCTTTTTGACGATCAGCAGAATAACATTGGAGAATTTTTCAACAAGCTTAACTCGGCCCTAGATAATCTTGAAATGCCATCAGTAAGCAAAAAAGACCCCATGCTCGCGATAACCACTCGAGCTGGAACAACAACCAAGGACCCACCTTACCCAAGCTCGTCCCCTATAGCCTCCGATCCAAACAAACCTAGCGAGGAGGAGGAGGATGTCGGCGGCAAGACCCCCGACCAACCGCCCTTGACGACCCTTTCCCCATCAACCTTACCTAACCAACCTGTGAGAATCCCGTTTCCATCCCGATTAAGGAACCAGAAAACTGAGAATGACAACAAGAGATTCTTGTCATACCTAAAAGACTCGGTTGTCACCATACCCCTCCTTGATGCTTGCTATCACATGCCAAAGTATAGTGCATACTTTAAAAAACTACTTGCTAACCGGAAGAAACTCGAGGGTCTTGTGACCCTGGGGGAAGAATGCTCAGTGGTGACCCATCGAGGGCTACCAAAAAAAGTAGACGATCTGGGCAGCTTCACCCTGCCTTGCTCCATAGGATCTCTGTCAATCAAGAATGCTCTTGCCGATTTGGGAGCAAGTATCAATCTCATGCCTCACTCTATGTTCCGTAAATTAGGATACTCTGGGTTAAAGTCTACCCGTATGAACATCTAACTAGCCGATAGATCAGTCAAATACCCCGTAGGGATATGCGAGAATGTGCTAGTCAAAGTTGGGAAATTCAAATTCCCGGTCGACTTCGTAATCCTGGATATGGAGGAGGATGACTTGGTACCCATCATCTTAGGGAGACCATTTCTTGCTACCGCTCGTGCAGTCATTGATGTCTATGATGGCAAATTAACCTTACGAGTGGGAACCGATAGCACAACCTTCGACATTAAGGATTCTATGGACCTTTCCCTCGAAGCAGCGAACCGGCTCTATTTCATCGGGGATGTCGATGAACTCACAGATGTCATTGATAGTTGTGTCGATGAACAGATCGATGAAGGCTGGCTACGAGACAAGAGTTTTCTGCCTTTGCTAGAGGTAGAAAAGACGGAGGATGTTAGTGCAGTCTCCTTCTACCCCAGACAAGAGGCAACGGAGCATCTCGAGCTCCGAAAGCCCGAAAACAAGCTCAAACCTTCTATTATCGAACCTCCTGAGTTAGATCTTAAAGAGCTTCCTAACCATTTGGAGTATGCTTTCCTTCAGGGAGAGGACCAACTGCCGGTAATCATAAACTCTTCCTTGGAACATGAACAAAAAGGTAAACTCTTAGAGGTCCTAAAGAAATACAAAGGGGTGCTCGCATGGAGTGTGGCCGACATTAAGGGGATTGACTCAACTTTTTGCACACATAAGATTCTCATGTAAGAAGATTATAAACCTACCGTGTAACCCCAGAGGCGGGTGAACCCTAACATTAAGGAAGTAGTAAAGAAAGAAGTTATCAAACTTCTGGATGCAGGATTGATTTACCCGATCTCGGATAGCCCATGGGTCAGTCCTGTGCAGGTTGTACCTAAGAAGGGTGGAATGACCGTAGTTAAGAATGACAAGGGTGAGATGGTGCCCCAGAGAACAGTCACTGGATGGCGGGTATGCATTGACTATCGAAAGCTCAATGATGCCACGAGGAAAGATCACTTCCCCTTGCCATTCATTGATCAGATGTTAGCGAGATTATCTGGACACGAGTATTACTGCTTCTTGGATGGATTCTCTGGGTATTTTCAGATTCCCATAGCACCTGAGGACCAAGAAAATACCACGTTTACTTGCCCTTATGGAACATTTGCCTACAAAAGGATGCCTTTTGGGCTATGTAATGCCCCCGCCACTTTCCAGCGATGCATGACCGCAATCTTTCACGAACTCATGGAAGACAGCATGGAATTGTTCATGGATGACTTTTCGGTCTTCGGGAACTCCTTCGACCGCTGTCTTGCTAATCTAGAAAAGATGCTTAAACGGTGTGAGGAAACCAACTTGGTGCTAAACTGGGAAAAGTGTCATTTCATGGTAAAAGAAGGGATTGTGTTAGGGCATAAGATCTCTGGGAACGGAATAGAGGTGGACCAAGCTAAAGTTGAAGCTATATCTAAGTTACCATACCCCACGACTGTTAAAGCAATACGCAGCTTCTTGGGGCATGCCGGGTTTTATCGGAGATTCATCAAAGACTTCTCCAAAATTGCTCGGCCAATGACTCAATTACTTGTGAAGGATGCTCCGTTCGATTTTTCCCAAGAATGCAAGGATGCATTCGATCTCCTAAAAAAGGAACTTACACAAGCTCCAATCATGATCACACCCAACTGGGAGTTACCATTTGAAATCATGTGTGAGGCTAGCGACTTCGCTGTTGGGGCTGTACTAGGCCAACGGCGTGACAAGCTTTTCCAACCTATTTACTACGCTAGCAAAACCATGAATCCCGCTCAAAAGAACTACTCCACCACCGAGAAAGAATTATTAGCCGTAGTGTTTGCGTTCGACAAATTCCGACAATATCTTGTCCTTTAAAAAACAGTCGTCTTCATTGATCACTCGGCTCTTCGATATCTTTTTGCAAAGCAGGATGCTAAGCCACGACTAATTCGGTGGATCTTGTTGCTACAAGAATTCGATGTTGAGATTCGTGATAAGAGGGGGGCAGAAAATCTGGCCGCAGATCATCTATCTCGTCTCGAAAACCCCTTGGATAAGCACGATAGAAGTGAGATTAGGGATTCATTTTCTGACGAACAACTCATGTTAATGATTGATTCGGAGCCGTGGTACGCCGATTTTGCTAATTACCTCGCAAGTAGACTTCTTCCTGAACACTTGACTAGGTACGAAAGGAAAAGGTTCTTTTCTCAGCTAAAATACTACTTTTGGGATGAACCATTTTTATTCCGAAGGTGTCCTGACCAAATTATAAGACGCTGTGTTTCGGAAAGTGAGGCAGTAAAGATTATGAGGGAATGTCACTCTGGTCCCTCTGGCGGGCATCATGGGATAAAAACTACCGCCCGAAAGATTTTCGATGCGGGATTCTATTGGCCCATAATTTTCCATGATGTAAAAGAAATGGTGCAGGCATGCGATGCATGTCAACGGGCCGGGAACATCTCACATAAGGATGAAGCACCTCAGAATTTTATACAAGTATGTGAGGTCTTCGATGTTTGGGGAATTGACTTCATGGGACCCTTTCCATCTTCAGGGGGGAACGAATACATTTTAGTCGCCATCGATTATGTTTCAAAATGGGTTGAGGCACAAGCCCTTAGGACCAGTGACACCAGAGTAGTTATTCATTTCCTGAAAAAGCTTTTCGCTAGATTCGGAATTCCTAAAGCTCTCATCAGTGATAGGGGTACCCATTTTTGCAATGCACAAATGGAAAAGGTTATGAAGAGGTATGGAGTATCTCATCGGTTCTCCACCGCCTATCATCCACAAACCAATGGCCAAGTCAAAAACACCAACAGAGCTATTAAAAGAATACTCGAAAAGACGGTTAGTCAAAATAGAAAGGACTGGTCATTTAAACTCGACGAAGCCTTATGGGCATTCCAAACCGCCTACAAAACACCTATTGGAACGACCCCATTTCGCATACTTGTATAAAATGAGGTTATGTATGACAAGAAGATGATTTATATTCTGGAAGGGAAGCTTTGATTGTTCATTTTCTTGGAGGAAGATTTAACCTGGCCACCTTATTATCCATACCGAGCGAATCAGGGGAGTATTTGATTTCATTCTCTTTACTTTTTCACTTTTACATTCTTTACTTGAACATTGGGGACAATGTTCATCTTAAGTGTAAGGGGAGGGTAAAAAGATGATACCTTACATATGCACTTTCGCTTGAGTTTGTTTTGTTTAATGGTAGATGTGTAATAAAACTATGAGAAATACTTGTTAGTGTAATTTTAGCGCCAAATTTAAAATTTTTTACAACATTTAGGAGTGAAACTTTGGCCATAGCAAGCGTCTCATGGATAGGAGATTGTATGACTAGCACATAACCGTATATTCAGAAAAATTTTCCACCCAAATATGTGAGGTTCGCCTTTAGATTTGATAGGAAAAGCATTCATTATTAGTGCTTATGAGTGTACCGGTAGCATTTAGATTCTAGAACTTGTGTTAGTGATGCATCCCGAGACCGCTAGTGAGACTACATTCGTGTGGTAGGATTTACTACATGATAAGAGGCATTAGGATCACCCTTGTGTTAAACCCGTATTATAATTACTTGACCATTTAAATCATATTATTTGGCTAATCAAGTCAACTAATTTTTCCCACACCCTTAGCGTTGTACTCATTTTTAGTACACGAAACCCCTAGTACACCCCTCCGAGCCTATCTTTTCATTTCTAACTTTAAGCATTTTACTTAAAGGAAGAATTTGTTACACCCCACTTAAATGTACACCCAAATCGCCTTAGCCTTCCGTGTATGCGCTCATCTTTAGTGCATTATTGTTATTTGTTATACCCTAAGTTAACTTTCTAATTGATTACATGGTTGCTAAGTCGAGTCATATCCTTGTACATATTGTTTTGGGACGATTGGGACTCATGGGTAAAGTACTTATTTTATGGAGTAATGGGGAAGAACATCAATTATTACCCCCATATGTACGTTAATCTTAAAAGTGCTCCAAGTGTTTTGATTTTCTTAATTCGAGTCATTAGATTAGTTTAATGTAAAGTATGTAAAGATTCAAGTGTAAAGGGAATGTTCATTCCCTATGATGTATTATTTAGGATGGTAGGGTAAGAGTGTATGCAAAAAAAAAAAAATAATAATAATAAAAAAATAAAAAAAAATCGAAAAATCAAGAGAAAAAAAATAGAAAAAGAAAAGAGAAAAAACATACGGACTACCATCCCTTTTTATTCTATGTTTATTTTATGTTTTTGTTATTTTTTCATTTATTAGCTTAAGTCGAGTCTAGTCTTGGCTTAGCAACGCCATATTGTACATGTAATTAACCAAGATTGTTAACTCGCCACCAGTAAAACTTCCTTTATCCAACAAAACCGTGTATTTCATATCCCTACACCTAACGTTACAACCCTTTAAAAGACCTCTTTGATAGTTTATCCTAGGTGCTTACACCATGTGGTGGAGGTTTGATCCTTTCCCAAGCCTATGGTAATCTATTTTGCTATGATAGGTAGTGAGAGATATCTTCCGTTTCCATATTGTAATTTACACTTTATTACACCCGAGAGATGTGAGTATCTAAACACTATTTGTGAGGTGCTAGTGTTTGACCTCCGTGCTTGTCTATTGGTCTTTAGTGGAACGATTATTTGTTGTAATTACTTTTATATTAGTGTTAAATGACCCCTAACTTGTCTTTTGAGTAGAATAAAAGCGCATTTGCTTGAGGACAAGCAAATCTCAAGTGTAAGGGTATATGATGAGGCGAAAAATGAACCACTTTTAGGGGGTCATTTAAGCCCGGAATTGAATTTATTTGATCAAATATTGCCCTAAATCGTTCCTTTTGTGATTTTAGGTACTTTGGGAGTGAAATCTGGAAAAGGAAGCAATTCGGACGTTTTTGGAGCATAAAAGTGAAGAAAACGCCAAAGTCTTAATTTTCCTTGCTGGGAACATAGGTGACAGCATCAAGAGTAACATCCTGACAGCGTCAAGAGTTAATTCCATGACGACCCAGTACATATTGGACGGCGTCACGAAGTAGGGCGTCAAGAGTAAAGATCATGACAGCCTGGAAATGCTAATACATGACGGCGTCAGAAGTAGATCAAGGCAGTCCGAGATGAGTTTTGGCGGCGAGGTGACGGCGTCACAAGATTGGTCTTGACGCCGTCAGACCCCTTTTCCTATATATAGTTTTCTAATTTTCACAAAAAAAGAAAGAAGTTTTGGAGAAACCCTAAGTACGAACTTGGTGCGAATTTTACAGGTTTTTCAAGGGTTCTAAGCCCTTGATACCTTTAATGTGTAATTGAGATAAGTATTCTTTTAATTCAATCAATATGTCTATGTGTTGGTTGTCTATATCTTGTTCTTGTCTTAATTCCATCATGCTAGGCTAGATCTATCTTGTGTTTGCTTGGATCTAATGAAACCTAGATGTTAATTATGTGTCGATTACTTGTTTATAATTGTCTTGGATGAATGAATTTATATGTTAGGCTTAAGAAAACTGGCAGATCTCCAAATGGTAACATGCTTGAACATCTTAGGAAACATGAACCGATTGCACTAAGGTCTTTATTGGTTGTATTTAATGCATGAGCCACTGTTTATAATCCCTATGGTTGTGCTGGGCATGGTATAGGAGGAGATACGAGCTCATAGAATTGGGGAGTTATGTGCGATACTCCATGAATGGTATTAAGGAATACAATCCGTCATCCATGCAACTATAACAAGTAATTAACATGTAAAAGATGTCTAGGGAGTAGTGAAATCTAAGTAAACACATTTTCTCCACTTATTGCTCACAACATTAGTATAATTTAGTTTAATTTCATTTCTAGTATTTTTGTTTTGATTGCATCTTTAGTATTGGGTTAGTTGACTAGCAACTAATTCCGCCCAAATCCTTCAAACCCGAGATTTTTACTTGCTTTCTAAAAAATATAAAAATACAAAAAGAACCATCTCTCACCTTTAGAACTAGTATTTAGGTTTTCTAATCCTAGCGACACTATTCCTAGCTGAACGATCAATCCCCCGGTACTTGTCACTATACTATACTACAACGATCAGGTACACTGCCTGGTGGGGGTTGTAAGCTTCTCGAGATCCCTTGAGAGGTAAAGCCTGGTGCGATTCCCACGTATCATTAAGTCTTTGCCGTTTTCTTCACTTTTATGCTCCAAAAACTTCCAAAATGCTTCCTTTTCCAGAATTCACTCCCAAAGTACCTAAAATCACAAAAGGAACGATTTAGGGCAATATTCGATCAAATAAATTCCAATTCCGGCTTAAATGACCCCCTAAAAACGGTTCATTTTTCGCCTCATCAGTGTCCAATCGTGGCCTTAAAAGGATATTAGAAACGACAGTAGGAGAGCATCGTGCCTCATGGGCCGATAAATTAGACGATGCTTTATGGGCTTTCCGGACCGTTTACAAAACATCCATTGGGTGCACTCCTTATAAGCTGGTTTACGGGAAGGCTTGTCATTTGCCCCTAGAACTTGAGCACAAGGCCTACTGGGCATTAAAACATGCCAATTTTGACTTAAAAACCGCGGGTGATCACTGAAAAGTTAAATTGAATGAGTTAGTCGAACTTCGTGATCAAGCTTACGAGAATTCTTTGATTTATAAAGAGAAAACAAAAAGACTTCATGATGCCAAGATCAAAGACCGCATTTTCAACGTTGGTGATCAAGTGCTTCTTTTTAACTCTCGTTTGAAGATTTTCTCGGGTAAGCTTAAAACCCCGTTGGTCTGGACCATTCACCATAACCCAAGAATTTCCTTATGGTACCATTGAGTTAGCTCAACCCGATGGTCCCAACTTTAAGGTAAATGGTCACCGTTTGAAACATTACTTCGGAGGGGACGTACCAACCATGGTAGTCCCGGATCTCCAAACTTTCCCCAAGGACGATTGAATTCGGGGATCGAGTCAAGCTACGTGACTCGGTAATAAAAAACAAAGCGCTTCGTGGGTGGCAACCCATGCTTATCTAATTTCATCTTCTTATTTTTCTTATTTCTAACGAATAACGTGAGGAGGGGGTGCCTCTTCTACTCTTGTGTTCCGTACTTGTTTGTGAATGTTTGTTTAGGATTGTCCGCGATTTGTGATGACTCTCGTGCTCGTTATCTTCTCTTCACTCGAGTTTCATTCATTGATGCTTTTGGAAATCCTATATCCGTGAATCTTATCGACTAACGTTTTCTTTGGCATAATTAATAAACGGCCCTAGAATTTTGTTAGGATTGCCTTTACCCATAAAACATTGAGGACAATGTTCAATTCTAGTCCAGGGGAGGGTGGATCTTCGATTCGATTTGACCTTGCATTTTTCACCATGTCGTGTACTCTTGCAACTCCGTTTTTCCTAAAAAAATGAAAAAAATTGAAAAAATTGAAAATTTCAAAAAATTTGAAGAAAAATAAATGAAAAAATCATGAAAAATCACAAAAAAATGAGAAAAGTTGAAAAAGTTGTGCAAAAATATAATAAAGTTTTAAATAAGTGTTTTGACACCTTGTTGACTTTCCAGGTGGCGAGAGTAGGAATAAGTATTTTGACTTGACCGGGCGTGTTGAGCCCTAGCTTGTTCCCTTAACCAATGATAATCATATAAGCTTGTGCTAGTCTTGTACACAAGGAGCTATAAAATGCGAATTCTTTCTTAAGAATCTGCAAGTTCTCGTACTTGACTTTATACATGCGCAGCTTAAAAGCTTTCGCTAGTCTTTTACATCAGGAGCTAGAAAACGCGAATTCTTCTTCTAGAATTTACAAGTACTTTATATATGCGTGGCTGATTATCAGCTAAGTATTCACGGGTTTGATTATTTGGAATCTTAAATTGCGAAGAGCGAGAAATGATAGAGTTTATTTAGAAGTTAGATGCTAAACGTGGAGTAGTTGGTTCTCTTTAGAGCTTATGAAAGGTACTTGTGGCGTTTTACTCCCATAAAATACGTCACCAATATATAATAGATGTTCTAGGATAATTAGTGGTATTTAGGTTTGGATAATATTTAGTTCTTTATTTTCTTAAGAGAATCTTTGCTTTAGAAGTTGGGTACATATCAAGGAACATAAAAAATAAGAGCAAAAATAAGAAAAATCAAAAGTCAAAAGTTGATTATGTATGTGGTTGTGGAGCTACCCGATAAGCTTACATTGATGTTGAGAAAAGTAAAGAAAGAAAAATATGAAAAATATGAGAAACTATGAGAAAAGTGAAAAATGAAAAAAGTGAAAGTGAAAGTTGTATGAATAAGAGCTTGAATGTAAATAAGTTGTTGGCGCGTGAGGTGCATGTGGATGATTCTGAATTGGACAATGAGGTGCACATGTAGTACTCCGCAACTTATCTATGATATTGTATGTACCCAAAATTCCTTGATGTGGACCGAATTTCTATTGCAGTGGTTCTTGAGAGAAAATGGAAAACTACTTATCGTTTAAACTTGGTATCACTATCGGACTAAAAAGTATTAAAACGGGAAAATATGAAACAATTCATTTCTCAACAAAAGTAAAATATTGAGATACAAAAACTTAGGACATGGGAGTAAGAAGTTTCCACAAGTAACTATTATGAGTAGTGTTAGCATCTAACTTGTAGATAAGCTGTGATCTCGTTTGTACGCTTAGTTTGGGGGCTTGTGAAAAATCAAGGATGACGATTTTTATCCGTATGGTCACTTTTCTATGAGAAGTGTTTCTACTCGTTGACCCTAAAAATTATTACAAAATAATGGAAGTTCAACAAACCGTCACAAGTATAAAGTATGAAAAGTACAAAAATAGAAGTGAAAGTGAAATAAAGGAAAAATTTTGGAAAACGGAGCGTTTGCGGGAATAAATGATTTTATTACTTCTTTTAAACCTCCTTGCTACTTTACAAAGTCAGTAGGAAGAGTTATGAAATTATTTTTCCTAAAAGCGTGAATTGATCACATTGCGTGAGGACACGACAATACCTTAGTCCGGGGGATTTTGGTGAGTGCTTATTCACTCACCTTTTCTGATCTAAATTAAGACTTATTAATCCAAAAACTAACCAAAATCTCCAAAGAAAACATGTTTTGTGATTGTGAATGTGCAGGAACGGATATCTAGTGAAATGACGAAAAACAAACAGAAATCCAGCAAAAACGAGCACGAGAGTAGAACGAGTCAAAATGTCAAAGCTGGAAATCAAGCTGAGTTTAAAAAGTCAGAAGAAGTCCTTAAAGTTTGATAAATGAGCATTATTGATCCTTGTGTGGAGTTTGAAAAAAGTGCAAAATTGGTCCTTATACTTTTCAGAGTTGGCAAGAATAGTCCCTTGATAATATTTTTTAAGAAAGTCAACTCTAGTCTTCCAACTATTCAAGTATGGCAGAAATGACCCTTGCATATTACTTTGGAAGATTGACAGAAACAGCCCTTGATTTTCAGCATAATTACATAATTGGTCCTTGATAGATACTACAAGTATTAATAAAACAAGTCTTGGTCCAATTAATATTTACTAATGCCCAAGGTTTATATCACAAGCCCAAAACCAAAAATCTAATCCCATAAGCCCATACCTAGTCCACCCATGGTCAAAGTATTATTCACGGGTCAAGGTCAATGTGGTCAAACAAAGTATTAGTAAACCACACCCGCCTTTTTACCCCCAAATAATCAAAAATCCAGAACCCCCCCCCCCCCCAATTGAGATGAACCCTAATTGCACCACTTGACTCAATCGACTCAAGCCATATCAAATAACCATTATTAACCAATAATTGGGTCTTCTAGAAGCACACCTCACGTGACAGAGCATGTGTCATAGAGAATATGAGATGCTAGGAGGACACATGGCAGAAAGAGATGGGTGGAAACGCGTCATACAAGCCTTGGATTCGCCTTCTAGAAGTATGTCATCACATGTCAGAGAGTGTGCATATATTGAGACAGATGGCAGTATATTATTGGTCATGCCACATCAATTTTAGTGATCCAAGGGTTGTGGATTGAGAGAAGAAACACACTTTTGATCTAAGGGCTGTGAGATGCTTGGAGAAAGCACAGGTGCACCAGGATCGCCAACCTGGCATTGAACCCCCTACACTCTCACTTCTCTTATAAATAGGAGTACTTCTTAGCTCATTGAGTAGTTAGAATTAGCGTAGCGAAGCTCTGCTTAAATTCATTCAAAATGTATTTAGTCTAGCTTATTGTAATTGTACCTCAATTAGTTTTTAATAAAATTTAGTTTTCACTCATTTCTATTTTCTTATTAATCATCTTCAATTACTTTAAGTTTTGATATCTGTTGTTCTTATTCGACTTTTAGTTTCTAAAATAGCTTAATCATTTCCACTTAGTTGACTCATTTTCATCATTTTCAAAAACATTAAAAAAAAAACAGATAATAATAAAAAAATATAAAAAAAAAATATATAATTCCAATTTGGTTAGTTAAGTTTACAAATAAGCTTGTTTAGTTTCTTTACAGTCAATATAAGCTTGTTTAGTTTCTTTACAGTCAATATAAGCTCTGTAGCTTATTGTAGAATTGTTTACCTCAAGTTTCATTAGTAAACCTAAACAGTCAACATCAGTCAAAGTTTCATGGTTATGGTGAATTCTGGGATTAGAGACAGAACAGAGAGAAACATGGAAGCTCTTTGCCTGTCTAGAGACAGGCTTGCATAGTGAGCCCCCTCTGTTCTAGCTGAGGGGGATTGCTTGGGTAATTTCTGTTTTGAACTTCTTTATTTGTAGTATCTGTTTTTAGATTATGTAATTGCATTAGTGTACTGTTACATTGATTTGATATTGTGATATTGCTGTTTTAGAGCTGTAGTTGAGCTTGATTGATTTTGTGTTCATTTGATTTAGTAGATCTGTGTTGTTAGTCTCATTAGAGTTACTGTTTCAATTTGTGATCTGTGATATTGTTTGCTGTTAAGTCTAGTTGTTTTTGGTTGTTATCTTTGCATCTGTTAGTGATTAGTGAGTTCAGTAGGTTTGCAGCTTAGAGATTTATAGAGTTAATATTGATTTCACAGTTAAAAATGGAATATAAAGGAGTGTTTGGATCTTAGGGATACTGTGCTTGATAATTGTTGGATTGGTGATTTAGTTGCATACATAGGTATCATTAGTATAATAGTAGAGTAATAAGTGATAAAAATAGTAGGTTAAAACATATTTAGTCAAAGTTGGTTTGCAAATTAGTAAATTGTTAGAGTGAGTAAAATCAGTTAGATTGATAGTAGTTGTAGTAGTAATCTAGTTAGAAATTGTTTAATCTAGTGTGAATTTAGCATAACATAACATCTACAAGAAGATTTGATAGATTGAAATTGGAATTGGTCAAAGTAGAGAATTCATTTAATAGTCAAACGTTTCATGTTTTAAGTATCTTATAGCAGCTGAACTTGGATCATTTTAGAATAGTATTTGTTATCTTCTGATAGGGCTTTTAAGTTTAGAGACACTCAGTATGGCTGTTTAACTTTTGCCCCCATAATTGTGTACGTATGAGTTTATTTTGTGAGCTTATAGCTTCTGTGCATTGGCTCATTTAGGACAGAGTATCTGTTTGGATTTGAGGCCTGCTAGTGTTTAATTGTACTTGTTCCTGAGCATTGTTTGAGTTTTTTGAGTTCTTTTGTAGTTGTATAAGTGTTGTTGATGATCATTTGCTTATTGCCATAATCTGGTTGTGACTGAGCTTATTTAGTGGCTTATTAGATTGCTTATCTCATCACCTAAGTGTTTCTGTGTAATCTCTGTTCATCATTGAGCATTTTTGAGCTTATTAGAGTGTACCACAACTGAATTTCAAGTTTCAACAAGATTTGATCACAAGTGCTTATAAATAAGCACTTGCGATAAGCAGTTTGTCTTTAATAAGCACTTTTTCAGCTTATTTCTGTTTCAAAATTTTTTTCCAAGTTCATTTTATTATTTTTTATTTTCTGGTAATTTTTCATATTTTTCTAAGGTGTTTTGATATTTTTCTTAATTTTTCTTTGATTTTAATCTATTTTAAATACTTTTTAATAAACAAAAACCAATAAAAATTCAGAAAAAGCCATAAAAATCCAAAAATATTTTAGATAATTCTTTTATAATATTTTATATTTTTCAGAAATTAATTTTCATTTTTCCCTTTTATTTTTCTATTTTCCTTTATTTTTAATTCATTTAAAAATACAAAAATCAAAATAAATTCATAGAAAATATAAGAAAAGTCAAAAAAATAATTTTCTTTTTCTGGAAATTCATTTTATTAGAATAAGATTTTTAGAAAATTGTTTCACGTTTGTAGGATCATTTTTCAATTAAATTTACGTTTTATTTTGAACGTTACGTTTTTAATAATCGCGTTTGCATTTCTGTTTTTACATTTTTAACTTTAGTGGATACCTAGCTTGTACTATTTGCATAGTTTGTGTTAGTTTGTTATAACTTGAATACTTGATCACTATTTTCACTTTCATCACTTTTCAATACACGATTTGCAAGAATCAGTATTCTTTGATTCCATTCACCTTCGTACGGATACGACTCGGGTGATCCGTATTTCTTGCGGATCTCCTCGATGCTATACTACTATATTATATAATTGTATTTCTTCCGGATTACCGCCGATACGACAGATGAAGTTTCGTATTGAACTAATTCCTGGAGCGACGCCGGTAGCGAAAGCTCCTTATCGATTAGCACCTACGGAGATGCAGGAGTTGGCTGCGCAGTTGAAAGAGCTCCAAGATAAGGGGTTTATTCGACCTAGTCATTCCCCGTGGGGAGCACCTGTTTTGTTCGTTAAGAAGTAGGATGGTTCGTTTAGAATGTGTATTGATTACAGAGAGTTGAGTAAGTTAATGGTGAAGAATCAGTATCCTCTACCTAGAATTGATGATCTTTTCGACCAGTTACAGGGTGCTAGATTTTTCTCAAAGATAGATCTGCGATCTGGTTATCATCAGTTGAGAGTGCATGAGGAGGATATTTCCATAGACAGCTTTTAAAACTCGTTATGGACACTTTGAGTTTACGGTTATGCCATTTGGGTTGACTATGCCATCTGGATCAATAGCAACATCAGCAGATCCTTTGGGATAAGGACCAGCAGGTGTTTCTCCATCACCAGTATGCTCTTGGACAGATGTATCATCTCTAGGAGAAACCAAATATTGTTTACCAGCAACAAAGATTGTATCTACTGATTTAGTAGCACCAGCAGTGACCTTTTCAGCAGAAACACCACACAAGTCAGTATCGGCAGAATGGGCTCCAACAACATCATCACTTTGTGTATCATTTCTGAGAACAGCAGCAATAGGTTCACTAACAGGCATCCCTGAGTCAGCAGCCAAATTCTGAGTATCAACTGACACTTTTGATTTCTTTCCAATATAAGATCTGGGTTGCCTTCTTTGATACTTGATAGGTTCCTGGGCCTTAAGAGATTGAGCAGTGGTGGGTGCAGGTGGAGGTGGTGGCTGAGCCAAATTCACATCAGCCAAGACATGAAGAGACTCAAATAGCACATCTTCCTGCTCATCTTCTGATTCAATCACCATTTGCCTCTATTTCTTTTGTCCTAGTTGTCTTTCCAAATCTTGAACCTTTGCTGTGAGCACATCTATTTGACTACCCAGATTCACTTTTGTGTCCTTGAGTTCTTTCTCCAAGTCATCAACCTTCTTTACATACCTGTTAAGCAAAAGAGACAAGGAGGTGAGAGTAACAGGACCTTCAGCTCCACCAGCAGGAATATCTGTGGTATTGGGAGCATCATTGGTCCTGACAGGAGAATTATAAAACCCTGCATCTAAATCCTCATATTCCTCAAAAGTAGGTCTCATTGGACTTGGTGTGGCAAGTCTTGTAATCTATGGAGAGTTTATAGGTTGGTCAAAGCCAGAAACCTCAGGTGCCACATGCTCATTAGAAGAATCAACACCAGGTGAGGATGGTGGTGTGGGAGGTCTAGGTGTGGATGATCTAGGAGATGGTGGTGGTTGGGCATCAGCAGCAACTGATGCACTTGCATCAGGAGCAACTGAAGGACCCTCAGCAAAATCCACAAGTGCATTAGCATCAGCAGGTTCTTGGCCACCAGCAGCTGCATTTCCACCAGGCAACATAGCAGGTAGTAAAGGCCTGTGTACCCCATTATATTTTGACTACATAGAAGCAAATAGTTTGCTAGACAACCTCTTAACAGGTACATGTGTGGAGTCATTGGTCTGAATACCTAAAATTATTTGAAGAAACCTAGGATACATTAAAAATTTAAGTTTGGTATCCTTAACATTTTTAACCATTTCATCAAATATATACTTAGAGAAATTAAAAGTTCTACCCAGAGATAAGCACACAATAGCAAGAGCAATATCAGTGGAGAATTGATCCCAACCTCCAGACTTAGAGCTCATACATTGAAGCAGAGTGTGTACCAGAAATCTCCATTTAGGGCATAATTGGTTCTTGTGCCAGACCTTCCCATCTCCACCATATCCAATAGCCTGAAGACCCTCAAGAATCTCTTCCTTAGGTGCCTCATACTCACCACCTTCATCATCAAGCTGTAATTGAGCCCTAACCAAGGACTCTGTAACTACACATTCTTCCCCATCAATAGTAGCCACAATCTCCATTGGTCCCTCTTCAACAGACCTTACTTTGACCGTTGTAGAAACTCCATCATCTGAACTTTGTAGAAACTCCATCAAAGATTCATACACAATGTCAGGGTATTGAGTTATAGCAAAGTGAATCTTTGACCTTTGTAGAAACTCCATCATCTGAACATAATGAGCATCCCCTTTTGCTCTACCCAAGAAAGCTTGTTTGTTGTGATCTCCTTTAAATAGAAGTTCTGCCATTGAATTAAGAGAGAGTGGGTTTTTGGTGCTGAGAGGTTTTGAAATGGTTTTTGAGTTTTTATGGAGAGGGAATCAGTTATTTGTGAGTGGGATTTGCACGTCTAGGTTATTTGAAGCAAATTTCCTAACATGGAATGTAATTGGTAATAATTGTGGAAACAATCATTGACCCATATTTGACTTTAATAAAATCCCAAAATAAAATTGTAAAACTGACTCGTCAGCAGAAACCAAAGTCAATCAGCAGGAATCATATGGTCAATCAGCAGAAACCTATTTAATGTTGACTACCGTCAACCATTCCACTCATCAGCAGCAATGATATGGTCCATCAACAGAAATAATCCATCAGAAGAAACCACACTACAGTAAAAATACTTGCTTGGTCAAACTTTTTAATGACTTGGCTTATAAATAGGATGTAAAAAATCCCTAAATCACAACAATCACAATCCTAATCCCTAATCCACTATTACATTCCACAACCATGAGTTCCAAACCAAATGTCATTGAAATATCATATGATTCCTCTGAATCACTAACATCACCACCACCACCCATTCATCCTCCTACCATCCCTCCAAATCCGATTGAAGAACCACATTGGTTACCCTTTTTCCCACCGGAGGATCAGATGCCCTCATACAATCCAAATGTACCACTTGGTGAATACTTTCCTTCCTATCCTCCAAGTGATGGACCTTCACAACCACCACCACAATCATCATAGGATTCCAATACATGGATTCCTATCCGACCACCTTCCAGAGAACTCGTATCACCATTCCTCTGCAAATCATCAGATGAGGATGAACCACAAAGCAATCCTCCTTCAACTCCTGAGACACCCCAATCATCCCGTCCAAGCACAAGAAAGGGGAAGAAGAAGGTTGCAGAGGTAAAAGGAAAGGGAAAAGGGAAGAAGAAGTAGTAGTGTCTGGAATGGTAGACTTGTGGGTGTGGGGGATGGTAGTTAAGTTAGGTTGTAGTTGTGGTTTGTCAGAGTCTTTGTAACTTCAAATCAGATGTAATAAGAAGTATGATCAATAAAATTGTGTTTCCCTGTGTATCTCATGATCTTTGTTTCCTTCTTCTCTTAATCCATAATCAATCTTCTGATTTGATCAGCAGCAACAACACATAGTTGCAAAACAAACATACAAAACATAAACATACACTCCAAACTAAACAGAAAATGGTTAGTCTTAATAAAATTAAACCTGAAAAACAAAATTAGTAAACATAACCATAATAATATACAGAATTTACAACAACAATCCTCCCCAGAGGCATATGCCTCCCCTTAGGCTTATGCTTCCCCTCAAAACAGCATTTAAGGATTAACCATTCCAATGTGGACAAGTAAGTAGTTAAACCTAGGTCCATCAAAAGTCTTTGTCAATAAATCAGCCACATTATCATCTGTATGAATCTTAAGCACCTGAATTAAATGTTTCTCATTTGCATCCCTGATAAATGGTGCCTAATTTCAATATGTTTAGTTCTTTGATGAAAGACTGGATTCTTAACAATTGAAATGGTACTTTAATTATCAATATAGATTTTAGTGTTCATGAAGTTGAACCCATAATTAAGCATTTGATTTTGAATACAAAGTACCTGGCCACAACAGTTAGCAGCAGCAACATACTCTGCTTCAGTAGATGAGGTAGCCACAATGGTTTGTTTCTTCCACTGCCAAGGAATTGACAACCTCCTGTTGTGGATTTCCTATCCAAATTAGCTCCAGCATAATCACTGTCACTATATGCTTCCAACACAAATGGTTATTCTCTTGGATACTAAAGACCAAACTTAGGTTGACCTTTAAGATACTTGAAAATCTTCTTCACTGCATTCAGATGGGAAGTCAATGGACTGACTTGGTGTCTAGAACAAGCACTGACAGCAAAAGTGATGTCAGGCCTTAAAGCTGTTAAGTACATCAGTGAACCAATCATAGATCTGTAGAGGTGAACATTCACAACTTCATCTGGTTCATTCTGATTCTTAGGCTGTGGAGGTTCATAGGGAGTAGTTGTAGTTCTCAATAGTTCAAAGTCAAACTTCTTTAGGATGTCTCTAACATATTTTTCCTGGTGGATAAAAATCTCTTCAGGTTGTTGCTTCACTTGTAGCCCGAAGAAAAATGTTAGCTCCCCCATTGCACTCATTTGAAACTCACTTTTCATCAGGTTCTCAAATTCTCTGCACCAAGCTTCCTTTGTGGAACCAAAGATGATATCATCCACATAAACTTGGACAAGAATGATATATCTTGAATTCTTCTTGATGAAGAGAGTCTTATCAATAGCTCCTCTTCTATAGCCATGCTCCAAAAGGAATGTGGATAATCTTGCATACCAAGCTCTTAGTGCCTGATGAAGTCTATAGAGTGCTTTGACCACCTTGTACACCTTCTTTGGATTCTGTGGGTCTTCAAAACCTTTGGGCTGAGTGACATAAACTTCCTCTTCAATCTTGCCATAGAGAAAGGTACTCTTCACATCCATCTGATACACCACAAAACCCATGTATGAAGCAATGGCCAGAAATAGCCTAATGGCCTCAACTCTAGCTACAGGTGCAAATACTTCATCATAATCAATCCCTTCTTCTTGTCTAAAGCCCTGAGCAACCAACCTTGCCTTGTTTCTGACCACAATACCCCTAGCATCCCTCTTGCATTTTAGAATCCACTTGGTCCCAATTGCAAACTTTCCTGAGGCAGATCAACAAGTACCCATACATCTTGATTCTTGATCTATTGCATTTCTTCCTGCATAGCCTCTACCCAACTAGGATCACTCAAGGCTTGTGTAATACTGGTTGGTTCAACTTGAGATAGGAAACAAGCAAACAAACAGTGTTGTTGATCTGTATGATTGTCCCTCTTCTAATTAGTGACATAAGTGATAAAAGCACATTAACCAAATTTAGTCTTTTTCATTGTACTCCTTGTTTGAACCATGGCATTGGGATCACCAAGTATATTGGTTTGAGGATGAATGGTATTTATCCTCTTAGTGGGATTAGGGTTAACCTCAATAGAAGTTTCAAGATTGGTCAGAGATGGAGCAAAATCATCATCATAAGAAGCTGATTGGAAATGCCAGCACTTTATCTATGATTGCCAAGGTCTGAGGGCTGGGAAAACTTGTAAAAGGTTCATCTAAGCTTGTGGATGGAACAGTAGAAACAGGTACAACAGTAGAAATACCATCAGTAGTATTGGCATCAGCAACAACAGGGGATCCATCAGCAGAAACCATGTTTCTACTGGCATCAAGAGCAGCTTGTCTCAATAGTGCCTCAGTATCTTTAGCAAACTCAAGACCAAGCCTCTCAGCTTCTTCATTTGTTACATGTTCTTGCTTTTTAAGTCTAGCAAGATCTTCTGCATATGTTGAGTTATCCACATCAGAAGCAACTTTGTCATCAGAGGCTACTTTGTTATCAGAACCTGCAATATGAATAGGGAGAGAAGAAACAACAATTGTGGGTTCATCACATTCTGAATCACTGTCTGAGTCATCTTCCAGGGTACCTGCATTGTTAGTAGGTAACTCTTATGTACCTGCAGATTGGTTAGTTTTAAATCTAGTATACCCCAAATGATCTGTCAAGTAGTCAAGGTCAAAGTACCATTCATGACCTTTTTCCCTGAACATTTTCTTTGTCTTCCAGAAATCTTAGGTTAAGAGTCTCCTCAATCTTCTTAGCAGACAAATTATATACCCTGTAAGCCTTACTATGAGCTGAGTATCCAACTATATACCCTTCAGCAGCTTTTTCTTCAAATTTTCCTAGGTGATCACTTGTATTCAGGATAGTCACATGATATCCAAAAGGCTTAAAGTACTCAATGGTGGGCATCTTCCCAGTCAAAAGCTCATAAGGTGTTTTGTTATGTGGTCTTGTAATCAGCACCCTATTTAGAACATAACAAGCAGTGTTTACTGCTTCAGTCCAAAACATAGTGGGAAGTTTAGAGTCAGCAACCATGGATCTTGCAGCCTCTATCAAGGTTCTATTCTTCCTCTCAGCAACTCCATTTGTTGTGGAGTCCTGGCATTACTATAATCCCTTTTTATACCGTTAGTCCCACATAGTTCAATGAGATTGACATTTTTGAACTTTGTCCCATTGTCACACCTTATCCCTTTTATCTTCTTGTTGAGTTGGTTTTCAATAAGGGCCATAAATTCTTTTAGAGTCTGAAAAGTTTGGTCTTTAGTGCCCAAAAAGAATACCCAACTAAACCTACTATAAGCATCAGTGATCACTAGACAGAAGTACTTATGGTCAATACTTCTGATGCAAGTTGGACCAAATAAATCCATATGTAGCAGCTGTAGAGGTTCTGAGATGGTGCTCACAGCAGTAATGGCTTTGTAAGAAGCCTTGTGTTTCTTTCCTTTATTGCATGCAACACAGTTGTGTTCATTAGTGAAGACCTTGGAAGGAAGTCCATGGACTAGGCCATTCTTAGCAAGTTTGTTGATAACCTTGAAGTTTACATGTGTCATCCTTCTGTGCCATTTTGTAGATTCATCTAAGGATGCTTTGGCCACCAAGCATGCTAGATCACCATCAGATTTTACATCATTCAAGTTAAATGTGTAGAGATTGTGATTTCTTAGAACTCTTAGCAGTACAAGACTCTCATCAGGTATTTTGAAGTCGAGAATCAGACAGTCCTCCTCAGTGAATAGAACAGGAATCTTTTTGTCACAAATTTGTGAAACAGAGAACAAATTAAAGTTTTGTAGCTCCTTCACATAGTAGACATTTTCAAAATCCACATTTGGAGTTCTGATAGTTCTTTTTCCAGTGATCCTCCCAACTCCACTTCCAAATGTCACTGTGCCTCCATTAATAGGCACAAAATCATGCAGCTTCTCTTGATTCCCAGACATGCTTCTAGAGCAACCACTATCAACAACGCCTAAATCTTTACTTTTGAGAGGATGTGCCTACAACAACAAAATATACAACAACATGAGTGCCATAGAGAGACTCAAGTCATGAATAACTTGAGCCTGCCTTGTGGATCATTAGAGTGAAGCCATGTAGATGAGTTAGATCCACCATTGTTCCTAGAACCCCTGCGTACAAATGGTCTATTAAATTTCCAAGAACAATCTGCTGAGGGCTTAACAGCAGAATCCCAATATGCCCCTCCCATAAACATTGGGTCATAATAACCAGGCCAATAACCATTTTGAAAGTAATTATTGTTATATCTAAAAAATGGTCTAGCTACATGTCTGTTCCTACCAGAAGGAAAAGACCTACCAGCAGAAACAGACCCACCAGCAGGAACTGACCTATCAGCAGAATCTGAGTTGGTTCTGCTGATGGTGTGGGTTGCCTGTGGAACATATGAGGGTTTGGCATGAACATTGTTTTACTTTGGTCTAGGTCTATTATGGTCAGCAGAAGCACCCTTCCTTCTTTCATAAAAATCACAATCCTTAATCAAATGCAATTTACTACCACAAACAAAACATTTCTTCTTTCTAGAAGATTTATTCAAACCAAAAGATGTCTTATCAACCACAGAATTATTCAAACAAACACTAGAAATAGAATTGTTTTGTAATGACTGAAAGGAATTGTTTTTCAAAGAAGTAAATGATAAGTCTTCAAGAGAAGTTGTCTTTGAAGTAATATCATCAACAGCAACTCTAGAGTCAGCAGACTTGAAAGAAGACTTTGGTGAGGACTTGGGTGAATCTGACTTTACCTTGGAATCACAACTGGCATAACTAGAGGTAGTGGTCTCTGAGGTCTTGTGTCACACCCCCAGAAATCGGGTCCAGCGGAAGCATACAAGCAGCTGGGGTGTAACTCAATTGGTATTACAACACAGGTTCAAAACGGGTTTTCACTTGAATCATTTAGAATAAAATAACTAAATCAAAATGTTGAATTTACATTTTTAAAAGTAGTGCGGAAGTAGGCCTTTAAAATAGTTTAAAACGGTCCCCATAAGAATATCAGAGTCTTCCATGACCATGCCATGCCCTGCCAAAACCTCCAGTAGCGTGCCATTGCTTAAAACCTGAAAATACATGCTAAAACGTCAGCATAAAGCTGGTGAGTTCATAGTGTTTAGTAAACTAGTATTTCCCGTAAACAAGTATTTCCAGTAATCAAGTATTTTCGGTAAACAAGTATTTCCAGTAATCAAGTATTTTCGGTAAACAAGTATTTTCCAGAAATCAAGTATTTCCCAGCAAAGGCATCGTAAATCCACTCAGTTACAAGTCCCGCCATAAGAGTCTTGTAACCTGTGTGTTTACAACCCACTGCCAAAAGTAATATGTTTAAGTAAACAAGTCATTTGCGGAACACGAGATTTTCATTAGCAAGACAATATAACAAATACCATGTCACAGCTAAAAATAAGGTATACAGTGCCTAAAGCTCATGACCCCGAAGCTCGACGTAATCGTATGCAATCAAGCATAAAATGCCCCAAGTAAGTGTTTGCCAGACACTCGGAAGTAATCCGAATGATATGCGTCCGTTTAACAGGTTGGCGCGACCAACTCGGACGGGGTGTCAACCCAAATAGATCTATCCACAGCATTCGCGCTCACACGCATGTAATTAACGGTTCATGATAAAGGGGACTTCAGTGGCAGTAATAGGTAACTCAGGCAAAGTAACAGTTTTGTATTTATATCCGCAAAAGCAAGAACTTGTTTTCATAAGAAAGTAATCAAGGATGGAATAAGTAATTCATAATGTATTCAAGTAATAAATCAAGTATTTCAACCATCCAGTAATGTTTGAGAAAACGAATCGCGTTCAAGTAAAACAAGCATTGAATTTAAATAGTAAGGAGCATGTATCTTCCCCCAAAACAGTTGTAAAACAAGTAAAAGTAGGGGTTATGAACTCACCTGGTGCAATAGCTACGATGACAACAATGAATACACGAAATGAGGCACGATCTCTAATCGCAACCTAATAGGAATGATATGATCTAATGTAAGAAATGAAATAATGCTACACATGCAAATACGTATGTTATCGATACCACTCATTAGTTTTGAAAATAACGTTTATCGTCGACAAATACGTTTTTGACGTCTCGTTAGGTTAATAACCACTTTTCATGTAAATATGTTGAAACGGTACTCCACGATCCTTGTTTGGTGATCTATCGGCAAATATAAGGTTTTCGTCGCAAAAATAACCTTTTTATTACTTGAAAATATGCCCAAAATGGCCTCGCAAAACAAGTCGCGAAGTGTTGTACGTTAGGGGTTAATGGTCAAGCTCGGCGTTTTTGAAAACCTTGTAACAATATCTTGAAGTCGTGTTATTTAACTTTTGGCTATACGGGTCTTGATCAATGAGAGAATCGACTCTTATTGTTGCTATTTGAAAATATTATGTTCAACACTTAGAAAAATTTCATTATAGCAAAAGCTGTCAAAATATATAGTTTATCGGGTATATAGATGAGGTCGTAGTTTATTCGTTATAAGTCTATTCGACGAACGGCCAATTGATTTGAAAAGTAGGCGAGGAGTACTTGATTTTACTTAACTACGGCTCGGACTCAAACTAATCCGATCATAAAGAAAAACAGCCGTGAAAGTGGTGTCTCGCAAAGACAGTTTTGCGGCAAAAATGGTAATACAAAAGCTGATGGAAAAGTATATGTATCGTCGGATTTCAAACACTTGTATCTTTTTCGTTATAAGCCCGTTTTCTATGTTCTTTATATCCCCGCGAAGGTAATCAAGTATACTAATATATTTTTGATAAGTCGGGATGGCTAGATCAAGTTTTAGGCCTCGAAACAGCCCATGAAAATCGTGGGACAGCAAGGTATTTTTCAGAAAATAGTTTTCGTCGTTAAAATTGAAAATATCATAACTTCTTCGTCGTAACTCGGATTTTATCCCCGTTTTCGCCCACGGCTTCGTTTCGGAATGTATTTTCTAAATCTTTGGTCCAAAGTTACCCAAAACCCACTGATCTTTCCAGATTTTACGTTTTTGGACAGAAACTTTATATAGTTTATAAAAATCAATTTTTCTAGTTCAAGACTTGTTTAGAACTTACCCAAACTATCTCAAATCAACTCCACAAGTACCCAATCCTACCATACACCTTCTTAGGGTGTCATGGGGTCCTAAACATCACCAATCTTAGTGGATCTAAGGAGATTACTAGTAAAAATTATAGATCTATGTTTATAAACCAAAAATAAACAATAAGTGGTATGGATCATAGTAGATTTGCATGTTTTACAAATATATCTTGAAAATACATAAAAATATAAAGTAAATGAAAGTATGAAAAGATCAAAAGTAGTCTTGAAGCTTACTTGAATATTTGAGGTGATTTGAAGATGATTATATTAAGAAACATAGGGTTTTTACCACAAAACCCCAACTAGATCATGATTAGGACTTGATAAACACTTGATCTTGTAAAAATAATGGATCTTCTTGGTGTTTCTTTGTGGTGGCCGAATATGTGAAGAGAGGAGAGGAAGAGATGAGATTTTTGTTGGTAAAGTATATGATAGAAATGAGAAAAATGCAAAGAATATGTGTATATATATTTTGTCAAGGGAACAAGATCCATAATTTGGGGGAAATGAGGAGGGGGAGGCGTGGGTTGGTGATGGTTGTAAGTAAATTTGACTTTAGGTGTATTATCGCTAGATAGTATGTAGTTTAGGTGTTACCGGGTACCGAGTTAACTAAAAATAAATCATGACGCGATGAAATAAAATATGACGAAGTTGTAAAAGTTGTAAAATATTATTCCTGATGATAATCGGGTGTTAAAATAATTATCGGGTTGAAATAACGCAAACCGACGGAGTTATAAGCTCCGACCGTGAAATATAGTAATTGATTTCAAAACACCGGGTAAATTAATAATATAATTTTTATATTATTATAATAAGTGTGAAAATATGTTAGGATCATAGACGGGAGTATTGGGTATACTTTAGTAGTAAAAACCGAGTGGTAACGTTAATTACAAATTAAGCATACGTATATAGAAATAATGCATATCCGTGTAGGGCCTAAAGTACTGATGATGTGTAGACTATTCCAGTCTATATGAAGTGTCATTAATGAATGAAGCATGAATTTGCAGCGAAACCACATTGGTTACGCGAATTTAAAGACTCGTAAACTCAGTTTACGATGAAATGAACGGTAATCGTGAATAGTGATTTCCTTCCGGAAATGAATAGTGTCACATGAATAGTAAAATTTTTTTTGAACGTTTCTCGGAATCACAAACTGACTCCGAAAACGATGAATAGTAAAATGATGAATAGTGACCGGTGAATAGTAACCGGTGAATAGTAACTGATGAATAGTGAATAGGAGAAATGTCCCGAAAATGCGGGTTGTTACAGTCTCACCCCCTTAAAAGGAACTTCGTCCCGAAGTTCAGTTTGTGTTGGCCTCTGGAGTTGTATTGGTGAAAAGATGATGATTCTTATCGTGTAAGCTATTGAGCTCTAACAAGGTTCAAGTCTGACGGCCACCAGGCCTACTCTGTCAGAAATGTTGAATGGTCCAGTGTATATCGGGTTCATGAATGCTTACTGGACTAGAGAGTTGGGCTTTTCAAAATTTTGATCCGTCAATGGATGTGGGCACTACAACCATAGAGTGTTTCAAATGGTGTAGTCTCTACGCTCGCGTGATAACTATGGTTGCAACTGAATTTGGTTTATGGTAAATGGTTAATCCAACCATTTCTAGTGTCAATCACACCCGATTTGGGCATATCTCCCTATGTTTGAATCAATCTCAAATTCTGACCATTGGTCTACAAATGATAGGTGGTGTGGTTCCAAAGAGATCTTAATGAAATCGCTAGGAGTTGAGGTGAATCAAATTCCTTTATTAGGAATAATTGGAATGGGTATCATGAATCTTGTTTTGAAAGACTTATAGAGTTAAATCCGTAAAAGGGTGTTGTTGAAAATAATAGATTAGGATAAAGTTGTGATCCTCCGCAGGATGTCAGGAATTGAGTCTTTCTCCACCTACGGTGCTTAGTCTCCGTTACTAAGATTTTCCCCAAGTTATAGGGCATCAACTCACAAACTCCTAAAGGTATAAGTGAGGTAATATAGTGATTGATTTTCAAAGTTTGTTTTGAGATTGTGTTCTGTTCATAAACCCTTCCCGAATAAATGAATTTACAAGTTTAAGCAAACGGCTTTTTAGGTAACATCCTTCTTGATGTTTCAAAATTTAGTAGTTATGCAATATAGGAAAATTTTCAACATAAGGTGGATAATATGGTTTACCAAAGATCGATGTTTAAAGTTTTGTAACATTCAATAGTTTTGTAAAAGATTTAGCCGAAAGGAATTTGCTTTGTCAAAATAAGTGCATCAGAAAAGTATTTCTTACAAGATATATGTTTTGTATAACGGTAGTTTGGAGAAAATCCATTTAAAATGAAAGTATTAAGAGGATAAAATAGCCAGGTATTGTATGTATGCACAAATGCATAGGTGTCTAACATGTTTGAATAAAGGCTATTGGTGAGGTAGTGTTCAATTTATAGTCTTGGCTAAGAGGTTGGATTTATCTCTATGCTGTTGCTTAGTGAGCACTCGTATCGAAATGAATCTTGTAATTCAGTCAAACCAATACTTTCTAGATGGTAGAATTTTTGGTGATCAGGCCAGTGATAGTGGTTCGAATGGTTTTGTGATATCTTGAGATTTCTGTTGAGTTTTGAATGATTTTAAGGTACCGAGGGATCATCCTCATAGAAGGTATGGAAAGTCTTTCCTAGGGAGGTCATTGATAATATCCACTTATCAATATAGGGAGTAGTGAGGGATGAGTGACATCGGAATCTATAGAGTGTTAGCTAATTCTTTGTATATATGGGGGTGGGGAAAAGAAATGATAGTGATGGTGAGAAGGGAAGAGACTGTGACAACTGCAACAAAATGAGATTGTGACAAAAGAAAATACAGTGATATGAGTGTATTGTGCATAAATATGAAAGTTCATGAAATAAAATGACTAGCTGACATGCTTTCAAATCGGTGGTTTACGAAGTGATGAAAAGTATGAAGGTTCCAATAACGAGAGTATACACACACATGAATGAAACATTTGGAAATGAGTTGAGAATTCAATCCAGACATAATCTTATTATAACCATTCTCAGTGTTGCAAAATTCACTTCTGAGTCAGACATAGGTGGTCAGCCTATATCTCACTATCCCGGGTCGAATATAGATGACCAGTCTATATTCCACCGAGGTTCCATGAATTTTAAAATACTCAGCTCAGTTATACTAATACCATGTCCTTCACAAGTACCAAGACATTCTGAAAGACAAAAGCAGGTGACCAAACTCGAGGTCAAATGATGAAACTATGCAAGGAAAAAAAAAAACATAACGCGGTGAAATATATGATACATGAACATGCTTATATGAAAGATAGTTATAGTAATCAACTATGATAAATGAATATAGTATATCAGATAATGAGACACAAACCTCATCACCTAAGTCAGCAACAAACTACAAATGAGGCATCATCTTGGCAGGCAGGCACGTGACGGTCATAGGGTTAAGTTTTCGTAAAAGTAGCTATAGTCTAGGTTTTAAAAACACTTAGTTCGCTATAGCCAAAGCTCTGATACCAATCTGTCACACCCCCAGAAATCGGGTCCAGCGGAAGCATACAAGCAGCTGGGGTGTAACTCAATTGGTATTACAACACAGGTTCAAAACGGGTTTTCACTTGAATCATTTAGAATAAAATAACTAAATCAAAATGTTGAATTTACATTTTTAAAAGTAGTGCGGAAGTAGGCCTTTAAAATAGTTTAAAACGGTCCCCATAAGAATATCAGAGTCTTCCATGACCATGCCATGCCCTGCCAAAACCTCCAGTAGCGTGCCATTGCTTAAAACCTGAAAATACATGCTAAAACGTCAGCATAAAGCTGGTGAGTTCATAGTGTTTAGTAAACTAGTATTTCCCGTAAACAAGTATTTCCAGTAATCAAGTATTTTCGGTAAACAAGTATTTCCAGTAATCAAGTATTTTCGGTAAACAAGTATTTTCCAGAAATCAAGTATTTCCCAGCAAAGGCATCGTAAATCCACTCAGTTACAAGTCCCGCCATAAGAGTCTTGTAACCTGTGTGTTTACAACCCACTGCCAAAAGTAATATGTTTAAGTAAACAAGTCATTTGCGGAACACGAGATTTTCATTAGCAAGACAATATAACAAATACCATGTCACAGCTAAAAATAAGGTATACAGTGCCTAAAGCTCATGACCCCGAAGCTCGACGTAATCGTATGCAATCAAGCATAAAATGCCCCAAGTAAGTGTTTGCCAGACACTCGGAAGTAATCCGAATGATATGCGTCCGTTTAACAGGTTGGCGCGACCAACTCGGACGGGGTGTCAACCCAAATAGATCTATCCACAGCATTCGCGCTCACACGCATGTAATTAACGGTTCATGATAAAGGGGACTTCAGTGGCAGTAATAGGTAACTCAGGCAAAGTAACAGTTTTGTATTTATATCCGCAAAAGCAAGAACTTGTTTTCATAAGAAAGTAATCAAGGATGGAATAAGTAATTCATAATGTATTCAAGTAATAAATCAAGTATTTCAACCATCCAGTAATGTTTGAGAAAACGAATCGCGTTCAAGTAAAACAAGCATTGAATTTAAATAGTAAGGAGCATGTATCTTCCCCCAAAACAGTTGTAAAACAAGTAAAAGTAGGGGTTATGAACTCACCTGGTGCAATAGCTACGATGACAACAATGAATACACGAAATGAGGCACGATCTCTAATCGCAACCTAATAGGAATGATATGATCTAATGTAAGAAATGAAATAATGCTACACATGCAAATACGTATGTTATCGATACCACTCATTAGTTTTGAAAATAACGTTTATCGTCGACAAATACGTTTTTGACGTCTCGTTAGGTTAATAACCACTTTTCATGTAAATATGTTGAAACGGTACTCCACGATCCTTGTTTGGTGATCTATCGGCAAATATAAGGTTTTCGTCGCAAAAATAACCTTTTTATTACTTGAAAATATGCCCAAAATGGCCTCGCAAAACAAGTCGCGAAGTGTTGTACGTTAGGGGTTAATGGTCAAGCTCGGCGTTTTTGAAAACCTTGTAACAATATCTTGAAGTCGTGTTATTTAACTTTTGGCTATACGGGTCTTGATCAATGAGAGAATCGACTCTTATTGTTGCTATTTGAAAATATTATGTTCAACACTTAGAAAAATTTCATTATAGCAAAAGCTGTCAAAATATATAGTTTATCGGGTATATAGATGAGGTCGTAGTTTATTCGTTATAAGTCTATTCGACGAACGGCCAATTGATTTGAAAAGTAGGCGAGGAGTACTTGATTTTACTTAACTACGGCTCGGACTCAAACTAATCCGATCATAAAGAAAAACAGCCGTGAAAGTGGTGTCTCGCAAAGACAGTTTTGCGGCAAAAATGGTAATACAAAAGCTGATGGAAAAGTATATGTATCGTCGGATTTCAAACACTTGTATCTTTTTCGTTATAAGCCCGTTTTCTATGTTCTTTATATCCCCGCGAAGGTAATCAAGTATACTAATATATTTTTGATAAGTCGGGATGGCTAGATCAAGTTTTAGGCCTCGAAACAGCCCATGAAAATCGTGGGACAGCAAGGTATTTTTCAGAAAATAGTTTTCGTCGTTAAAATTGAAAATATCATAACTTCTTCGTCGTAACTCGGATTTTATCCCCGTTTTCGCCCACGGCTTCGTTTCGGAATGTATTTTCTAAATCTTTGGTCCAAAGTTACCCAAAACCCACTGATCTTTCCAGATTTTACGTTTTTGGACAGAAACTTTATATAGTTTATAAAAATCAATTTTTCTAGTTCAAGACTTGTTTAGAACTTACCCAAACTATCTCAAATCAACTCCACAAGTACCCAATCCTACCATACACCTTCTTAGGGTGTCATGGGGTCCTAAACATCACCAATCTTAGTGGATCTAAGGAGATTACTAGTAAAAATTATAGATCTATGTTTATAAACCAAAAATAAACAATAAGTGGTATGGATCATAGTAGATTTGCATGTTTTACAAATATATCTTGAAAATACATAAAAATATAAAGTAAATGAAAGTATGAAAAGATCAAAAGTAGTCTTGAAGCTTACTTGAATATTTGAGGTGATTTGAAGATGATTATATTAAGAAACATAGGGTTTTTACCACAAAACCCCAACTAGATCATGATTAGGACTTGATAAACACTTGATCTTGTAAAAATAATGGATCTTCTTGGTGTTTCTTTGTGGTGGCCGAATATGTGAAGAGAGGAGAGGAAGAGATGAGATTTTTGTTGGTAAAGTATATGATAGAAATGAGAAAAATGCAAAGAATATGTGTATATATATTTTGTCAAGGGAACAAGATCCATAATTTGGGGGAAATGAGGAGGGGGAGGCGTGGGTTGGTGATGGTTGTAAGTAAATTTGACTTTAGGTGTATTATCGCTAGATAGTATGTAGTTTAGGTGTTACCGGGTACCGAGTTAACTAAAAATAAATCATGACGCGATGAAATAAAATATGACGAAGTTGTAAAAGTTGTAAAATATTATTCCTGATGATAATCGGGTGTTAAAATAATTATCGGGTTGAAATAACGCAAACCGACGGAGTTATAAGCTCCGACCGTGAAATATAGTAATTGATTTCAAAACACCGGGTAAATTAATAATATAATTTTTATATTATTATAATAAGTGTGAAAATATGTTAGGATCATAGACGGGAGTATTGGGTATACTTTAGTAGTAAAAACCGAGTGGTAACGTTAATTACAAATTAAGCATACGTATATAGAAATAATGCATATCCGTGTAGGGCCTAAAGTACTGATGATGTGTAGACTATTCCAGTCTATATGAAGTGTCATTAATGAATGAAGCATGAATTTGCAGCGAAACCACATTGGTTACGCGAATTTAAAGACTCGTAAACTCAGTTTACGATGAAATGAACGGTAATCGTGAATAGTGATTTCCTTCCGGAAATGAATAGTGTCACATGAATAGTAAAATTTTTTTTGAACGTTTCTCGGAATCACAAACTGACTCCGAAAACGATGAATAGTAAAATGATGAATAGTGACCGGTGAATAGTAACCGGTGAATAGTAACTGATGAATAGTGAATAGGAGAAATGTCCCGAAAATGCGGGTTGTTACATCTTGTCACTGAAAAAACAAGAGACACATTCATTAGAATCATTGCTAGAGACATAGCTAGAGTCAGGGGAGTCAATAGACCTATTGCCAGTTTGCATTTGTGATTCAACTAAGTCCAAATGGTGTGAGGTGGGCTTAAAGGTTCCTGAGATAGTGGGAGAGACAATATGCATCTCTCCCTCTTTTACAAACTTTACAGGGGTTTGAGGTTGCAAGGGTGGTTCAGGGTCTAAAACATTATAGTCATCAGGGTCATAGACCTCATCAGGCCCTACATATTTACCATACCCTAGTGCTCTTCTATACTTAATGGACTGACAACTATCAATTATTCTATCTAGGTGTTTAGCTCCCTGTTGCCATTTCTTACGTCCTGCAACTTCGTTATCAAACTTAACCTTCAACTCTTGTAATTCTAATTCAACTTTAGCCTTTTCTTTTTCATAAAATTTTAACTCATCACTAGTCATCTCTAAATCTCTTTTTAACACTCTAATTTCTCATCATAAGCCAATTGATTTTGTTGAAACCAAACCTTTTGTTGCTCTAATGTTTTAACAGCTTCTTTATAAGCTTGAGCCTGAATAAAACAGTCTTTATATTTTGGTTCCAAATCATCATAAGATTCTTTAAGTGCATTATATTTTCTATCACAACCAAAAACACATTCTGATACCTGAGGAGAGATGCCCATGAAGGCAAATTCTTCATCACAACTAGCCAGGCAAGAAAATTGCTGAGAAGTACTACTTGCAGCATCTTCAGTATCATGCTCCTTCCAATCAATGCAAGCATCCACAGCTGTTATCAAGGCCTTTGAACTGCTAGGTTCCACTTCCTTCTTGTATGTTGAATACCTTGTGCTGACTTCAATCTTCTTTGCATTGCACTCTCTTGAAAAATGGCCTATCTCACCACATAAGTAGCACTTGACTTTTCTCCTGTCAAATCTAGCTGGATCTCTACCTCTAAAGTCGAGCTTTCTCCCAGATTTCTTCTCAAACCTTCTGACCTTGACAGTAAGCATAGCCATTTGCCACTTCAAATCCATCTCTTCCAAATCTAGTATGTCAATCTGCTCAAAATCTTCATAAGCCAGTTGCTGCTTTTGTTCATAATCAGCAACAAACGAATGAAGTACATCTTCTACCACACTACCAGACTGTGGATGATTCTTTGGACCAGTAGATGTGTAAGATAATGTTGTGGAGGAAGAACTTGGACTAGTAGCATGTGTCATCCTGTTTGAGGTAGTGCTTACAAAGGCTAAGTGTGCTGGAGTTGTTGTATAAGTCGAGTGCCCCTTGATATCAAGCTCCAGGCTTCTAAGCATGTTATACAAATCATCAAAAGAGAGATAGTCCATGCCACCTTTGGTTTTTAGTGAAATACTGACCTGAGACCAAGAAGGAGGTAAAGCCCTTAGAAACTTGGAATTGCATTCCTCATTGTCTGGCTTGGATTGAAGCTGATGCAGATGACTTAAAATCTTCTGGAATTTATCATAGCCCTTGTGTATGCCTTCCTCCTCTGATATCCTGAACTCCTGAAACTCCTGCTTAAGCATGGACTTTCTCATTCTCTTAGATTCCTCATTGCCCCCGAACCTTGCTTTAATGGCCATCCAGATGTCTTTGGGATCATTAAGAAAGTGAAAGTCTCCCATATGATCATCTGGGATGGCTTGAAGCAAGATGGTTCTAGCTTTTTTTTCTCTTTGTACAGCAATGATTTCTTCAGCAGTAGAAGGAGGATAGTGGTAATATTACCATCAGAGTCTAATACTATCTTCTTTGGACTATTTCCTTTCAAGATCACTTTCCAGAGATTGAAGTCAATACTAGCAATCCAATTATGCATCTTCATCGCCCATATCTCATACTCATCTTTCTTGAGATATGGAAACTTTGCATTACTGTTGGAAAAAGCAAACTGCTGAAGTTATTGTGTGAGGGTGTTGTTGTTGTTCTGAGTGACCTCTGAAGAGTCTGTATCTCCCATGTTTTTTTTAATGAAAAGGTGTTGAAGTTAAGTTTGATTACAGAGATTCTCCTGTGGCTTTGATACCACTTGTAGGATCTACTCCTTGATAGATCTTGAGCCTACGGATCGATAGCTTGCTAATGTAATCAATAGCATAACTATATGGAAAATCTCTGTATGCTTGTATCTATGCGGAATATAAACACAAACACAATATACTAAAACACTTGACCCTCTATGGATCATTTTATTAATCATTAAGAATGTTTTTTAATACGTACATAATACATTGACCATGGGTTCCTTTTATACTACAAGAAACCCTAACCCCTCTATCAAGAAACAAGTAATCATTAAACTATAAAAGATATTCTACATATCTTATCCGAAAATAAACAAACTCTATCCTACGGATTAACTATATCCGCAGAATCTCCATCATCAGCAGAATCCATATATGCTTCAGCAGAATCCTGTCAGCAGTATCAATCAGCAGAATATATATGCTGACTTCAATAATTCCTAACAAAAGTACTAATTGAAAGATATTAAAGTATCCCAATCAAAATCAAACATATTCAAATCCAAACATAAAGATAAAATTGTTCTCAATTGAAACTAAGTCTCGTTTAGTCGCTTCTTTCAACCTTAGCCTTAGAATGCTCACCTGAAAATGATGCTTACAAACGTCAACATAATGTTGGTGAGATTCATAGGTTTAAGACACACAATATCACACAAGGCAACCAGTTCGCTGTGATTATAAAACATAGCATGACAGTAAGACTAGTTATTATACAATCTAGCACGCAATCTCCATAAATCAACCAATAATACATCATAAGGCAACAATAGAGACAGAACGCGCCCACGATCCACATAAACAATAATGGGTAATCGAACCCTCTAATCAGACTAAACAGAATAATAGTGGGTAAGGCTACTATCCTCCAATTAGATTGCTTAAATGAATAATGGAAACATAGCTACCCTCCAATTGAACCACACAGAATAACCACACAATAATATCATAGCATGCATACACATATAATAACACTTACCAGTCCATGCATTTATAAACCACATAATCACAGTAACTTAAAAGTATTTCAACACAAGCATCATTCCCATCCCAAGTTTAAAACAATGTAAAAGTGAGATTATGAACTCACCTCAATCCTTGCAACTTCTACATAAAGAATCACAAATCTATACAACAAAATAAACCCACATTACACGCGACCAAGCTAAAAGCTATAGTCCATGTAACACACATATGATGGATGTATAAAGGTCATATAAACTACTATGGTTCACCTAGACTCCATACCGAACACTACCAATCACTTACACCTAGCTAAATCCCATTGCACAAATTATATCAGAAAACGCAGAAATTTGGGGTACATTTACCCACATAAAATCACAATAAGATAAGCTCCACAGCTCACACCAAAAATTCAACATGGTTTCTTATGAACATACAAGCTATTCCCAGAAGGCATGTTCTAAAAACACACACAAGTACTCTTAATAAAATCAAACTTGAAAACTATCCAGATTAACGCACACCAAAATCTTTTGACCTAAGAATCAAATTTTTACAACTTTTTAACGTCCCTCCTTCACGTGGAAGTCAAAGGGAATGTAGAACTCAACTCTATCAGAAGGGCTAACCCTAATTCCACTTTGTAATCCACTTTTAACCTCAATACTTTTACCCTAAATCTGTCCCGGTTTAACAGCTTTGACACATTTTCTCGCAAAAATCATTACACTACCTTCCGGACCTCGAAATCGATCGTGGCTGGACTTTTTAGAAATCTCTTTCACTGAACTACAATTTAGACTCAAAATTCATGATCTAACTCATCATCATCTATTAAATAACTTCATATCTTTACAGCCTTACAAATCTGTCAAAACCCTAACTCAATAACTAACATGTTTTACACTCAAATCTCTTCACCAATCATCATAATATAATTAATATTTGACCGCAACATGTTATTTATTATAAATTTACAAAAGTAAACATAAACCCTAATCCATCATATTCTTGTTACATGAATTATAATAATTAATTGAACACATGTATTAAAAATTATACCTTGATCTTTGATTTTTGCTTCACTAGAAAAACCCTAACTTTTCTCTTCTCTTTTATCCTTTAGTCGACCGTATATTGCAAAAGAGGGGGTAGGAGGGTTTCGATTTTGCATTTATAATAATTATGGATAACCCTAATGCTTAAGAATTGTATTTGGAATAAAATTTGGTTTCCTTTTCCCTTTGTTTATCCCTAATCGGCCGCCCCCTATCCCATATATATATATATATATATATATATATATATATATATATATATATATATATATATATATATATATATATATATATATATATATATATATATATATATATATATATATATATATTTTATTTATTTTTATTAAATTTAATTATTACACTCAAAACTTTATATTTTGATATTTTATAACAACCCATAACGATATCTAACGTCTTACGCGTTAACCCTTCGTTTTTACAACGACTCGGAAAATAATCATTTTCAAAATAAAGTTTCCAAAAATAGAATCTCACACAAATATAAATATAACTCACAAATCCGAACTCTACTTAACTTACTAACGCTCAAATGCTTGAATGAAGACTTGTTACACAAAACCTCAAAACACCAAAACCACACAAGTCATTTCCACACCACTAAGGCGACCAAAATGAACTTATCTCAATATCAACATTACTCACTCACAATAATAACACTATGCAAAGGGATTTAGTGCTAAAACTCACCTATACCATAACACATAATTCACACCAAGTAAAAGTTAAATAGGTCGAGACTATTAGTCAAACTAACCTGCTAAAATCATGGTTGTTACACTTAAACCTCAAGAAAAATGATGATTATGATGAAGTTGATGATTTTTAAAACAAAAGGATCAAGAACAAGTATCAAGGCTCAAATTTTTAAGCTAGATGATCAATAACTTATGAAATTTAATGGATTTTGGTGTATGGATTGCTTATGATTTCGGTTTTTAGAGAGAAAAATGGATGAGATGGTATATTTTTAGTTAATGAGATCTAACATGCATGTCTTTTGGGAAGTTTGCAAGAAAATGCAACACATTGAAGACAAGTATCTTCATATATTGTAAAAAGATGACAACTAAGTGATGACACTAATACAAACTATATGACTCACCAAAATGGTGTGGTTATCCACCGTTTTCGTGGGTTTTGAGATAGTGGGGGGTTTTGGTGTTCATTGTGTGCATTAATATTGTTTAGTGGGTATAGTTTGGTCTCCGGTAATTGTAAACGTGATGTTTTTATAACGTGAAACTTAAAACCGGGTAATATAAAAATACCAAACTTACAAGAATATTAAAACTTGACATCAAAACCTATTTTGATATTTTAGGTGATCCTTGAGCTTGTTGGGTGATTACTTGATGTTTAAAAATTGAAACTGTAGACTGAAAAGCGCAAAACGCAAAATATGTAAAGTTTAAATAAAAATGGAAAAGTAAAAATAGAATATTTAAAAACATGATTGTGATATGTTGACATAAATTAATGCCTAAAAACATTATTAACATGTTATCAATATCTCTATGTTTTGATTATCACAAAATATAAACTCATAGAACTAAAACTTGTGACATAAACAAGTATTTAGTGATTAATATTTCTCTTTACATCCAAATCACTTAAGGTATGAATAAACAAAGTGTTTAGTGCAATTTATGATCAAAGGGGTATTTAATTAACTAATGCAAAGTTTATTTAATTATATAAACATATTATATATTTTTGAAAAACACTTTTGGTAATAAAGAAAAATGTTTTATTCATACTAAATATATGAATTCAAATTTTTAACCAAAAACAGTTAGTTTTTCACCAAATAAACTTTCCCCACTAAAAGACGAAGAATCTGGCCGTTTCAGCTGGGCGGCCCCCTTAATTATAAAGGGCGGTCCCCTTAATTTTAAGGGGGCCGGCCATGATTTAAGGGGACCGGCCACGCTCCTCTGTCAGATTCTTTTGCCTATAAATACCACCTTAAACCTGGATTTTTTCCTCACCTTTTGCACTCCTAAACTTTCTGTTCTAGATCCCCATTTCTATTCTCTAAATCCTTTGATCATAAATACATAATCCTTTGTCTCAAAGTGATTCTTACATCATCCTCTCAAGTGCAAGAGAAGAATACTTCTATCCTCCAAGACAAGAAGTATTACAACTTGTTGTGACCTCCACATCCAAGTTGTTGGTGCATCATCAAGAATATTTACATATATCTTTGTGTAGTGTGTTGTGAATATTTGATTGTAGATAGTTGTGTTAGGAATATAGATTGTGTGATTGGCTAGTAGATTGTAGTGAAGATAATTGGTGTGTAGAAGATAGGTGTGAACTAGATTGTAGTAAAGATAGTTGGTGTGAAGTAGTTGTGAAGATAGGTGTGTAGTAGATTGGTGTGAAGTAGTTGTGAAGATAGGTGTGTAGTAGATTGGTGTGAAGTAGTTGTGAAGAAGGTGTGATTTCGTTGTGACGAAGCTTTGGTGTGTAAGTGGTGTGTATATTGGTGTGTAAGGTTTCTCCGCCATAAGGAGCTTGTTGACATAGTGAAGAAAACTCTCGAGTAGGTGACTCGAGGAGTGGAGTAGGGCAAGGAAGGTGTCCTTGTAGCCGAACCACTATAAATCCTTTGTCTCGCGGTTAGATCTTTCCATATCTTACTTATTATCTTGCTTATATCGTTATTACATTTGTAGACGTAGACGTATATATATATAGTTGCTCATATAGTGCTAGTATTGATTTTACTTAAAGATCAAACGAAAGTTTCATTCACAAAACAAAGTTTTTACAATCAAACTAAAAAGGTTACATACATATAATTGATCATTTCGATCAAGTATAGTTTTTATACAAAATATAACTAAGGATTATAAAATAAACGATTACGTACTTATCTCTCGTATATAGCTATAATTGTTTATATTATGCATGTGTTGATTTCACATACTTAGCTTACATTATTATTATTGTTCATACTTAGATATACTTGTTCATATTGTTCAAGATTTGAGTTCACATAAGATTGAATCAAAGTTTTAAAAGCAAACAAGGTTTTAAAACTAAACTAAGTTTTCATAATAAAATTAAAAAGACGTAAAACTATTCAACCCCCCCCCCCCCTTCTAGTTTTCCACAATTGGTACCAGAGCCACGTCTAGCAAGATTTTTAAAATATATTGTATTTTAAAACTTGTAACGATCTATGGAATCTGAAAAATATTTAGAAGGGCAATCTATGCAAAGACCACCACTATTTGAAAGTGATGGATTTTTATATTGAAAAAATCGATTCGAAACTTATATGAAATCAAAGGATCTAGATCTTTGGCATGTTATTACCTTTGGTGATTTTCCTCCTATTCAATATAATTTTGAAACTAAAAAGGATGAAATTGTATCTTTTGAAAAACAAAATGATGATTTGAAAAAGAAACTATCAAAAAATAATGAGGCTAAAATGGTTATTTATAATGCGTTACCACGCAAAGAATATGAAAGAATTTTTATGTGTAAAACCGCAAAAGAGATTTGGGATTCTTTACTAATCACTCACCAAGGTAATAGTCAAGTTAAAGATAACAAAATAGATCTTCTTGTTCAACAATATGAACAATTTACGATTCCGGAGGAGGAATCAATAGATAATGCTTTTGCTAGATTTAACACTATTATCACAAGTTTAAAAGCACTTGATGAGAATTTTTCTAGTAAGAATTTTGTTAGGAAATTTCTTAGGGCTCTTCATCCAAAATGGCGAGCTAAAGTTACGGCGATTGAAGAATCGAAGAACTTGTCAACTCTTCAACTTGATGAGTTGATCGGCAACCTGAAAGTCTACGAAGCAATAATAAAGAAAGACTCCGAGATGGTCAATGGAAAAAGAGAGCAAAGCAAGTCAATTGCGTTGAAAGCTAGGAAGGAATCTAGTAACGAGGATAGCTCAACCTCCGAAAGTGATGACGAAGAATATGCGACGGCCGTAAGAGACTTCAAGAAATTCCTCAAATGGCGAGGAAGATTGGTTAGACAACCGTATGATGAAAGGAAAGCAAACCAAAGAAATAAAGATGACAAAAATGGCAAAAGTGATAGGAAGTGTTTCAAATGTGGTGATCCAAATCATCTCATCGGAAAATGCCTAATGATGTCAAGAAATCAAAATCAAAAGGCGTTTGTTGGAGGAGCTTGGAATGATAGCGATGACGATGAGAAAGAAATCACAAATGAGGAGAAATGTCTTATGGCTAAGACATCAAGCGAGGTACGTTCCGAAACCAAATACTTTAGTGACGAAAATTTATCATTAGACGAAAAAGACCTAGATAGTGAATATAATAGGTTACGCAAATTAGGTCAAAAAGTTATAGCTAAAAATAAGTCACTAAAACATATTAACAATCTATTAGAAAATGAAGTACTCGAATTAAAAATTAGACTACAACATTTGGAAAAAGGAAAAGAAGTTCTTATAGAATGTAAAACATGCATAGAGGTTAAAAATGAAAACGAAAAACTTAAAGATGAAATTTTCAAACTTGACAAGTTTAAAAATAGTAGTAACCCACTTAAGAAAATAATAAGTGTTCAAGAAACTTCGGGAGACAAAACCGGTCTAGGATTAACCTCAACTAATGTTTCAACTAGTGAAAATAAAAATATAAAGTTTGAATGTGAATCTAGTAAACAAAAACCATTAGAGTCAAAACCTAAGTATATACTTAGAGAAGATAGAAAAATACCTATTGCAAGTGATGTGGAAGTAAAAAGTTTTTATAAACCATCATTAAAAGTCAAAACCGGATTTTCTAAACCTAAATTAAGATCTAAAACTCCACCACCAAGAAAACCTAACAATCATCATCCAAGATCTAAAACACCTCAACCTAGAAGAAATCAAAATAGACAAAATTACAATAACACTAGAAATCAAATGTGGAATTATCTACCAAGTTACAATCCTTGGGAAATATTACCACCATACATGCATCCTAGCCAAATGTTAAATATGTTTGGACCAAACAACTTTGGACCAATGAGACAATGGGGACCAAGTGGCTAAGTTGTCAATCTTGGAAGAAGTTGGAATATCATCTACTAATGACTTCTATAAGTCAACATGGTCACTTGAAGTGCTTGAAGATATTCCATTGAAGACTAAAAGGTACACGTTTCTTTTAAGTTCATCACTATAATTTGCATGCTTAGATAAATGATTAGTTAGATTAATGCTTAGTACATAATTGCTTATATTCTTATAACCTAGAAACATCATTGGTTGACTTTCCTAGGAATAAGATAAAATTGTTCATTGCCAAACAAAATAGAAAATGGAAATCTTCTATATCCACTATTAGGAAACTCATGGTGATGAAGTGAAATGAGTTAAGTGGATAAATCGTTAATATAGAAGTAGGATTAGATTCCTCGCGTAAGAAAACTATGGATGAAACAAGCTCTTGTAGACTATGGCATTAAGTCAGATAAGCGTGCGAAATCAAAGGAACTATAGATGTTAGGTTATACCCCATTCAACACTCTCGCATCCTACATATTAATTTTCGTCATCACTTCCTTTAGGATCATAGGATATGTAGAAACGATAGCATGAGATAATAGTAGGCTTAACCAATCCTCTTGAGCATGAGATCTATAACAAACATCTTTTAAAATATATGATTAATGATATTTGTTGTCAAAAATCTAATATCTTTAAAAATATGCAAAAACCTCACATTTTGGAAAATAGTTTTTCAAATAACTATCCCACTTTTAAATAAGATGTTTTCACAATAAATATCCACAATTTTGTTTTGATCAAAACCAAAGATTGAGAAATTTTTATTTACCTTTCATTAACACATTTTGAAGTAAAACCGAATCTATTTTATTCAATTAACTCTCATATCTACATGAAAACCTACTTTCAAACATTGTTGAATAATGCTAAAAACGTCTCTTTAAATCATGCATGGTGATCTCATATTTGTCATCTATATTTATATAAATGACACTTATAAGTGAACTAAATCAAATCAAGAGGGCCATGGTTTATCTATTAAGACTTCGTTTGTAACAAGTCTAGAAACCCATGCTATCATAATACACATTAGGATTAATCCTCCTAGTTATGTAGTTATGAAATACTTGATGTTGCTTATTGTTTCCTAGCACTTATATTTTGCTTGCTAGATGAGTATGTTTGCATGCTAGATGAAATTGCTTGATTACTTAATCTCTTTGGTTAACATGCTTTAGCTACATAATTGCCTACATAATTAGTCTATGTTTAATTGCCTCAAAGAGTTGGACTTGTTTGAAACCAAAAACACAACCTTTCTGCAATGCACTACCAAAAACCCTTTTCTGGCAATCTGGGAATCACCAGATGGGCGGCCCCCTTAAATCATAAGGCGGCCCCCTTAATTATTAAGGGGACCGGCCTCCAATTAAGGGGACCGGCCATCTGATGGTCGAATGTGTTGTTTCCCTTTTCTATTTTTTAGCCCATTTCATCCTACACTTCCCAAAATTCACAAACCTATTCTATCCTAAACCTTCCATCAAAGTTTATCCATCCTTGATCCCACCAATCCTACATTATAAACACTCTCATTCCTCTCAATCTCCACTCATCTCATCATTTCCTCTCCCATTAAACCAAAACCACCAAGAAACTTGTTTGGAGAAGAAAGCCTAACTTCCTTTAAAAATCCGTCAAACCAAATGACGTTGTCAAACATTCAACACCAAATTCCACCTATGTTTTCAAACATTACTTACCTAACACCTCACTCTCCTTCTCACGAACATTACATATCAAAAACCTTTACTCACCCATATTCTTCTCCATTACACTCAAACCTCATAATCTTTTCACAACTCAAGCGATGTTGTTCATAATCAACCAACACCTAAACCTCACTCTCACACAAATGATCCATTTAACAACAAATCATCCATTCGTGCTTCGACTAATGTTCCTTCTTATGATGAGCATGCACAATCCCAAAACAATAATCCCAACCTCATTACCAACACTTTACATGTTGCTCATTCAACAAAAACACCATCCACTCATGAAGAATGTCTTCCACCCATATCATGTTTTCATGATTACCCAAGCTCAAACATGTCTCCACCACCAAGAGTATCACCACCACATCCTACAACTTCACATGCCATTCCTATGTTGCATGTTCAAACCCTCACCCAAGACAATTATCATGCTCCACCACCATCACCTTCCTCCGAACACTTGAAGTTCGTTGAGGCGCTAAAAGAAGCCCATGAGCTTAGTGCTCTTTTAGTCTTACATCTTGCTCAACGCAATTTGGATCCACCTTCATCTAGATCACCCTCATCACCACACAACATAAATCAACTTGAGAAGCATGTCAACAATTAACCTTGTTGCATCTTTCTCCTAAAAACGATTGCATTCAATGAACACTTCACTTGGATTGAATATCTTCTCACTAGATCACATCCAATACCCTCACTTGAACAACATCCAAAACCTCAATCAACCTCTTCCGCTACAAACTCTCCACCACCAAACTATCCAACATTCATGACCCGAACATATACCTCCATTAATCCAACAACCTCCATTAATCCAACAATCTTACCCTAACTCAACCATCCTCATTCCAAACACTCCATCATCAACCATCTAAGCATACCATATGCTTATGATGTTCACTTTCAAATACGAATCAACCAACCTTTGGTTGCAAGCAAGTCCAAGTGCTCTCTTAGGCAATATAGGACTATGTCTTTTCCTTTGTGTTATTTTTATCAATATGCTTCAAGCATATTGAGTGTTGTAATGCTTTTCATTTCTATAATGCTTGAATGAATCTTTGTTTAGTTGCATAATTGTTGCCTTGCATATATGTGTATCTTGCTCTCTTAAAATATTTTTGTAGCAAAGATCTCCATAGCTCGTTCCCTTGGTGCTCTCAAATGAGGGGGAGCATACATCAAGGGGGAGCATTCTACCCGTTTAAACTTCCCTCGCGAAGCTTACTCGGCTGAACCTTTTTGATTTTACAAAAAGGGGGAGAAGAGAAATGTAAACTCTATAATACTTGTCTAAAAACAAGTTTTAGATATATTGAGTTTAAGGTTTTGTAATAATCAAAAAGGGGGAGATTGTTGACATAAATTAATGCCTAAAAACATTATTAACATGTTATCAATATCTCTATGTTTTGATTATCACAAAATATAAACTCATAGAACTAAAACTTGTGACATAAACAAGTATTTAGTGATTAATATTTCTCTTTACATCCAAATCACTTAAGGTATGAATAAACAAAGTGTTTAGTGCAATTTATGATCAAAGGGGTATTTAATTAACTAATGCAAAGTTTATTTAATTATATAAACATATTATATATTTTTGAAAAACACTTTTGGTAATAAAGAAAAATGTTTTATTCATACTAAATATATGAATTCAAATTTTTAACCAAAAACAGTTAGTTTTTCACCAAATAAACTTTCCCCACTAAAAGACAAAGAATCTGGCCGTTTCAGCTGGGCGGCCCCCTTAATTATAAAGGGTGGTCCCCTTAATTTTAAGGGGGCCGGCCATGATTTAAGGGGACCGGCCACGCTCCTCTGTCAGATTCTTTTGCCTATAAATACCACCTTAAACCTGGATTTTTTCCTCACCTTTTGCACTCCTAAACTTTCTGTTCTAGATCCCCATTTCTATTCTCTAAATCCTTTGATCATAAATACATAATCCTTTGTCTCAAAGTGATTCTTACATCATCCTCTCAAGTGCAAGAGAAGAATACTTCTATCCTCCAAGACAAGAAGTATTACAACTTGTTGTGACCTCCACATCCAAGTTGTTGGTGCATCATCAAGAATATTTACATATATCTTTGTGTAGTGTGTTGTGAATATTTGATTGTAGATAGTTGTGTTAGGAATATAGATTGTGTGATTGGCTAGTAGATTGTAGTGAAGATAATTGGTGTGTAGAAGATAGGTGTGAACTAGATTGTAGTAAAGATAGTTGGTGTGAAGTAGTTGTGAAGATAGGTGTGTAGTAGATTGGTGTGAAGTAGTTGTGAAGATAGGTGTGTAGTAGATTGGTGTGAAGTAGTTGTGAAGAAGGTGTGATTTCGTTGTGACGAAGCTTTGGTGTGTAAGTGGTGTGTATATTGGTGTGTAAGGTTTCTCCGCCATAAGGAGCTTGTTGACATAGTGAAGAAAACTCTCGAGTAGGTGACTCGAGGAGTGGAGTAGGGCAAGGAAGGTGTCCTTGTAGCCGAACCACTATAAATCCTTTGTCTCGCGGTTAGATCTTTCCATATCTTACTTATTATCTTGCTTATATCGTTATTACATTTGTAGACGTAGACGTATATATATATATAGTTGCTCATATAGTGCTAGTATTGATTTTACTTAAAGATCAAACGAAAGTTTCATTCACAAAACAAAGTTTTTACAATCAAACTAAAAAGGTTACATACATATAATTGATCATTTCGATCAAGTATAGTTTTTATACAAAATATAACTAAGGATTATAAAATAAACGATTACGTACTTATCTCTCGTATATAGCTATAATTGTTTATATTATGCATGTGTTGATTTCACATACTTAGCTTACATTATTATTATTGTTCATACTTAGATATACTTGTTCATATTGTTCAAGATTTGAGTTCATATAAGATTGAATCAAAGTTTTAAAAGCAAACAAGGTTTTAAAACTAAACTAAGTTTTCATAATAAAATTAAAAAGACGTAAAACTATTCAACCCCCCTTCTAGTTTTCCACATGATAAACTAAAATGCATATAAATATATATACTGAGGATCGTCAGGTGTCGGTTTGAGTTAAATTTACTTTTAACGTTGTAGACGGAATAACTTATCTAGTTATCTGCAAGAGTGAATTTACTTAAAATAAAAATAATAAGTAAATTAAATAGTTAAATAATGACCTCAAAATTGTGAATTGTTACAATATGGAAAGATATTAGATAATTATTTTACACGAAATAACCACATTTTTACAGCCATGGTCTCTTCCTATAGTTTATAGAAAAGTTGAGATTTTGCAAGATTCTAGAGGTGATTGAGACAATACATAGATGGGCACAACTTTTTAACCATATTCCATGGATTGTAGACAACACATAGGAATTATGTGACCTGTTGTCATTTCCAGTTCAAGCATTGACTAATTTGAATTTCAAAAATACTTTAAAGTTCTAAAATTTGTATATAAAAAAGAAGAAGATAAACTGAAAAAGTTAAAAATGCTTATTAAACCACAAACAGAGAGTGACACTTAAATTGTCCATTGAACCTATGTGTCTTATAAGAAAAGGGAAATGATTTGCACACTTACTTTTTTTATTGGACACTCCACTTTATGCATTTGATACTTGTACAATATTTACAGTATGCTTTAACTGTTTGTACCGTTGAGTGTCCCAATCAAAACTATGAGTGCCCCAATCATCTCCCATAAGAAAAAGCAAGAACAAATTAATCACATGTGATTTTACCACATATTATTTTTTAAGGTGAATCACATGTTGTTTATACACGAATCGCATGTAACTTACACAGGAATCACATGTGATTTGCATGCAATTTATACTTGATTTGATAACATGTTTCTTGCAAATCACATGTTGTGTTTTTTTGGACAATTTATAAGAAAGTTAAGTACTCTCTTATGTCCTACATTCAAACATAATACAAATACTAAAAATAAGCATTCAGTAAAAAGTTATGTATTTAAGTAAATGAGAATTTCATATATTCACTTCACAACATGTATAAAGCATTGCATAAAAAGAAAATGAAAAATAAATCCAAATCAAAATTTATTTTTGGATGAATCACATGTGATTTTGTCATGAAAATTGTATAAGTTATTGACATGAAAAGCATGTGATTTTGAGATGAATCACATGTGATTTTGACATGAATCACATATGACTTTCACATGAATCACATGTAATTTTGATATAAAAATCGTATGAGTTTTTGACAAGAATCACATGTGATTATGAAATGAATCACATGTGATTTGAGATGAATCACAAGTGATATTATTTAGTGTAATACCAAGTTTGCTACAACATCAAACAAAAAAGTATTGAAGTAAAATTTCATATATTCGAACTAAAATCCATATAACACTTTGCGGAAGTTCAAAAGAAAATTTAAAAAACTAAATATTAAAAAAAGTAGGAAATTCAAGAAGTATTAGCCATTTTGTTTAGCCATTTTCAATGGTTTTTGCAATGAATTTTGGATTTAACAAACATGTGGATTTGGTGTACTCGTTAGTCTGCACCCCGCAGCATCCACATTTCTTTCTCGGCTTAGCTCTAGCTTGAAGTGCTATTTCTCTTCCATTCATTCCATGCGATCCTAATTTATACCACTTTTGTTCACAACCCTACACTAGTACAAAAAGTTATATTGGTCATGCATGGTCGATTTTGAAATGTCACACTGTAACATTTATACGTGACTAAATGTACCAGAATAAAATAAATAGCCACACTTGATCCAACTTGTGTGACCATTTCGGAATTCTATTGTCACACATTTGAATATTTATGTGACTAGAGGTAACTGGAAAAAAAAATTGGATTATTTAGTCACTTTTAATTCGGGACGTGTGACAGTTACAAATGAGCTCGAAACATTAGTCACACTATAGATATACATATGTGAAAAATATATGTCACACAATTTAAAAGTGTGACCAAAATAGATATATGGTCACATGAGGTAATTGTGTATGTAGCTAAATTATATAGTCATGTTTGTCACACATTATTTAAACGTGACTGCTAATCTTTGCTGAATATTTAGCCACATATGAATGTGAAATGTGTGACAACTGAAAAGTAAGTTTGAAGCGTTAGTCACGATATGCATTTAAAAGTGACAAATATATGTCACACACTTGAAGAGTGTGACCAAATGTCATATATGGTCACATTAAACCATAAACATACATGATTAAGTGTAACCAAAATTTGATACATATGGTCACGTAAGTTAATATGCGTGTCTAAAGTCTAGTGTGTGTTTGCTTGCCACAACCTAATGTGTATAGTCACATTTAATTGTAGCACGATCATGTGACTATAGGCTTTACAATAGTCACACCATATCACAAATGTGTATCTAAATCATGATTATCGCCACGTTATAAGGGTATTATATGTGACCAATACATTCAAAATAGTCACATTGTGAATTTCATGTGACTATTATTTATAGCAAAATGTGAACTCGGTTATCATTAACCTTGATATTAGTCACATTGAGTTACACAAACAAGAGTTGTAATAGCAGTTGTAACTATTGTAATAGCAGTAGTAACTATTGTAATAGCAGTAGTAACTTTTGTACAAACAACAGAGTTGTAATCTCACAAAAGGTGAATTATATAGTACTTACCAAAAGGTTTTTTACAACATAATGAAAACAGAGAAGCTAAAGTGCGTACCCCTGCTACCTCCAAACACCTAATTATCAGCTTGTTTTTTTCACAGCATACAATGCTCTCTTATACTGAGCATGAATTCTTTCAATGAGATCTTTAACTACCTCTCTACATTCTTCACATATGATCTTTGTAGATGTCATCACAGCAAGTAAACTAGCAGGCAAAGGATATTCTTTTTCTGCAAGCATAAAAACATCAATTCCACCTTGTGTTGATAAGTGATTTACATTGCAGCTATCATAAAACTTCCATGAAGTTGAGAAATGATGGCATGGGAAGTTCCAATAGATATCAGCTGGATCAGGTTTATATAACCTATGTAATTCAACCCACAAATCTTGCTCTTTTGCATCTAGCTTCTTGACTGTTTTGATTCTTACTTGAACCAACTCCCATAATCTGTCTAAGTCTACTCTGTCAATTGTTCTTATCAAATCCTCAAACCTTTTGTACACTGCTGATCCTCCACCAGCCCTGATTATCTTCCAAGCCTTTCCAAATTTATCTCGGTAAATCTCCCAGCCCATGATTGGATGTCTAGCTTGAATAGGGTCAACATATAATGTTTCAGGAACAATTACCATCATCTGATCATGAGAAGAGCTGTCTTCTTTTCTTTGTGAATCATTCTTCTTCTCAGCAGGTTTGTCTTCAATGATCTTTTGTTTCTTTGATGGTGTTTCTTCTGTACCCATGGTGATAAAGTTTTCAACATATTTCTTGAGTCGGTACTATAGACTTTCAATTTGTTCATATGTCATTCCCCTGAGGTTAGAAGCTTTATACTCACCTTGATGCTGTATGTATATCTTCATTTCACTGATGAGCTGAGACCATGTGGGATTTCTTTTCTTCTTCTGAGTTTGACGTTGATTCATTGACTTAATTAGGTCCTTCAAAACTAATTCTTCATATCTTTTCTTTATCAAATCAGCAAGTCTTTGTACTTTGTCTTCCCCATTTACAGTCTCATCTGTGTAAAGTTCTTTAATTCTTGCCTGTAGAACTTCATCCGCATCAATAAAAGCTTGCATTTACTCTCCATGAGCTCTTTTTTTCTCCTCTTCTTCAAGTCTGAATTTTACTTGCTCATCTGTTTCAAATTCAGACACTTTATCTCTCCTATTCTCATCCATAAAGTTAGCTATTTCAGCTTCATCAACTATCTTTGCAACCTCTTCATCTGTAGCAACTTCAACAGTAGAAACTTGATTTGTTGTAGCAGCAGAAACATCTTGTTGTACCACCTTAGCCATTTCTTCAACATTACTATTAGTAGCAATTTCTCCCAAACTAGTATTAGTTTCCACTACCTTCTCTTTATTTACATCTTCCAAAACCGCCTCATAACCCCCCTTGTCAGCAACTAAATAATCATCATCCACATTATCATCACTATCAATCCCAATATCCATATCCACATGCATATCTGCACAAGCACCTTCAGCATTTGTTGTTTCCTCCCCTGAGACTCTACTTTCATTCGTCACCTGTTTGGGAGCATCCTCCAAACTAGTAGCCTTAGAAGAACTCACCCTGTGTGTTGTGCCCACCTTCTTCAACCTTTTGGACTGAGCTTTTCTTGACCTCTTTCGACCTTCCAAATATCGAACACTCAGCTTCAACCTTTTGATCTTTGCACCATTTTTTGTTAAGCGCTTTTGGAGGCCAAGAATATCCTCTTCTAACTGGGTACAACAGGTCTTCAGATCCTGTATAAGTTTCATTCTATTCTCACCAGAATCCATCAATTCATTTGTTTCAGAACTACTTGGATGTGTTACCTTCCTTGAGAGGTGAATCAACGGGTGTATACTCACTCTCATGTATGTTACCACTGGCCTGCTCCACACCCATGACATCCTCACCCTTTTTTTGTGGAAGGTTCACCATATATGGAAAAAGCGGTGTAACCTTTCCTGAAAAATCCTTGCCATTATTTTTCAGATTTGAAAATACTTTCTTTTGTAGTGAGGGGGCAGCATAAGTTCCTTTATGTCTTTTAAAGGTAGTCAACTATTTTTGAATAATAAGTTGCAAAAACCTTGGATATAATAAAGAAGTACCATCATCAGCCAAGGTCTTGATCATACCCTCCAAAATTATTTTTGAAAAATTGAAATGTTTTCCTTTAGCAAGGCATATCACTGCTGATGCCATGGTGGTACCAAACTCATTCCAACCTGTTGTTTTAGGACTCAAACAATGTAAGAGAGTATGAATCAAGAATTTCCACTGAGATGAGAAGAGACCTTTGTAAAATTTTAATCTATCATTCTTCTTCTCATACCCCATTTTTTTCAAACCTTTGAGAATGGCGGCATTTTCAAGACACACAATCACTTCATTATCTGGTAGGTTAAGATATTCCCTAATAGATGCCTCAGTTATGAGTATATGTTGGCCATCTACCTTAGCCTTAATCTGTTTTTCTCCATTAAAATTTATGACCTTAGCAGTAGCCCAAAACTGCTTAATAAAAGAAATGCATATAGGAGGATTCACAGTTAATGCATACCTAATAGGGGTAGCATTCAAGAAATTGATTATCTGTGTGAATCCTTCAGAACCATCTGGTTTCTTCAAAAAAGCGACCATGTTGTGTCTGTCAACAAATGTGCGTTTTGATTCAATTGGCAACACCATCTTGAATTAGGGTTTTGTGATTTGGGGATTTTGAAAATGATTGATAAAAGATGTTAGTGTTTGTGATTATAGAGAAATTATGTGTGCGTGAAACTGAATTATCGATTTGATTGGGGATTTAAACCGTTAAGCGTAAATGTTACCAATCCACCCCTGTACTCTCAGTTCTAGCAGTACAAACCCACCTGAAATAACATTTTCTTAGCAGCAGAATTTTATTTTTTATTTATTTATTTTTTTTAGTGCAAAGGGTGAATCATTATATTAATAACAACAAGTAATGAGAAAATTGAGCATTGACAAAATTACTGGAATTAAGATTAAACATTTTTCATTAAAACTTGAAATAAAAAATTACAAAATAATGTACAAAACCAGCTGCAGTAACATTTTCTTAGCAGCAGAATCTTTTTTAGTGCAAAGGGTGAATCATTATATTAATATCAACAAGTAATGAGAAAATTGAGCAATGACAAAAGTACTGGAATTAAGATTAAACATTTTCCATTAAAACTTGAAATGAAAAATTACAAAATAATGTACAAAACCAGCTGCAGTAACGTTTTCTTAGCAGCAGAATCTTTTTATACTACAAAGGGTGAATCATTATATTAATATCAACGAGAAAATTGAGCAATGACAAAAGTACTAGAATTAAGATTAAACATTTTCTATTAAAACTTGAAATGAAAAATTACAAAATACTGGAAATAAAAGTTACACATTCTAAAACTCTACTAATCTAATTTTGGAGATTTCTCCGGGTCAAATGCCACATGTGCATCTTCGTAATTCAATCCGTGAAACTCCACATCAGACAAATCATCATCATCCAATGTCTTGTATGCCTTGGGATGTTGTTTGAGAGATTGTTTTTTTGTTGCTTTGTACTCCTTTTCATCCTCAGCATGTTGTTTGATAGATTGTGTTTTTCCTTGTTTCTTTCTTTCAGCAGCCAACCAATTGTACCACGTATTTCCATCCAATTTAAATTTTTTTACACTTTTTGCCGCTTTCTTTTTTGAAGCAGACCTGCTTGAACCTTCTCCTTCAACCCATTGTGCTGATCTGTTGTTTGTAGACATTGTTTATGAATACTTCCTGCAGGTTTTTGTTTAGAGATTTGATAAACTAGGATTTGTGATTTGAGATACACATGGAAACGAGTATAAAAAGGGGATATGGGAAAACCAAAATACCTATGTTTAATGCAGGAAAGGATTGATGTTTCCCACAGGCGGCTTGAACCTTTTCAACATCTTCGGGCCAATCATGATCCATTGGGACGAGCGTTTGCCAGGGATCAATGCTTATATATAACTCTTGACAGAACTATATACATATTAGTCGCCAACAAAGACTAGTCACAATGGAACATGATTGACTTGAAGAAATCTGCAAAATTTCATGATTGACCTGATCCAAATATCCCTTTGGAAAGTAGTCTGACCATGGATTTGCTGCAAAAAAATTAAAAAATATATTAAAATTTTAAAAAATATAGTGTAAATGAAATAAAAGATAATGGCCACATTACCTGGTGGATGGTTTGTTTTAGATCATAAAAAATAATGGAATGCAGTAAACCAACATACGTAACCCTTCTAACTTCCCACTACTGCTCCTTTTATCGTATCAACTCCCTTTGAGCAAAGGACTGCACCAGCCGCATTGCTAGATTGTTGAAAAAACAAAAGAAACAGTATGGGGATTTAGAATGGAAAGGTATGTTGAAATTCCAGACTCAGAGTGATACAAACAATCTACAAATGTTGAGTAAAGAATAGAGTCTAAGTAACATCACTCATCTTGAATGCGATAATAAAGGAGTGTGGTCTGTCATGCACAATACACACTATATCATTATGGCATTGAAGACGTCTCAATGATCAGGCCATATCTATCTAACGATGTAGATGGGTTCCATCGCTTTAATTGGACCCCGTTTTCTAACGATGTTTAATCTTGATTATTGAAAGAACCATTAAACATCGTTAGAAAATGGGGTCCAATTAAAGCGATGGAACCCATCTACATCGTTAGATAGATCTGCCCTGATAATTGAGCTTTAAGTTATTAGCAACCAAATTCTTACTATCATTTATATTGCTCACTTAAATGTGACGAACATACATATGAGTTATGTAGGTCCTACGACATTAGAAAGCTAATCATGAATCAATGAAATCATATTAAATTTATATCAACAATGCAATGAAAATATTTTCATTGTAACTAAATACATGAAAAAACTGTTTAAGTTCTTGATATGTTTATTGTACTTCAACCTATTCCTAAGATAAAATAAACTAATCCAAGCAAACCTTAATATCTCTTTTGCTCTAATTATTCGCAAAAACAACACAGCATGTTCTTCCTTATTCTATCAATACAAATTATACTTAATAATTATTTCTTTATTTTGACAAAGAGCAAAGATGAATCAATAATGGATGGACAACACTAGAACAAGTTTATGTTCATACTTGAAAGTGGTGTCTGTCCACCCATCACTGATACTTCTTCCATCTTTGATACTTGGATGTTTTAGCCTAAATATTCGCACACACATTCGCCACTTTTCTTCCTTATTCTCTCAATACAAATGCAACATAATTCTTATATCAGATAGTCAACCTAATCCTAAGATAAAATAAGCTAATTCAAGCAAACCTTAATATCTCTTTTGCTCTTTATTCACAAAAACAACACAGCATGTTCTTCCTTATTCTATCAACACAAATGCAATGCAATTCTTATAACAGATAATCAACCTAAGCCTAAGAATAAATAGCTCTAAGGGGGTATTTGGATAATATTCATTTGTGATCTTATCAGCTTTTTGAGATTTGAGATCAAAACCCTAGATCCGAGTGAGTTGTAACTGTGAGTGTGAGAGAGAAATAGAGGATTATGGAAATGTGTGAAGTGTGTTTGATAAGTTTGTATATATATATATATATATATATATATATATATATATATATATATATATATATATATATATATTACTGTAGAAGTGTAAATGAAGTGTGTTTGATACTCTTGCTAGGGGTGTTCACGGGGCGGTTCGGTTCGGTTCGGTTCAGTTAGTTGGAAAATTTTAACTATCCATCGCGGGGCGGGTAATTTATTTATATTATATACGGTTCGGTTCGGTTAACCATGGATATCTAAAAGTAAAAACCGAAACAGAATGCCCAGTTTGTCAGTTTCTCAGGTTTTTTGAACACCCCTAATGCTTAGTAGGGGGTTATAGGGGGTGAAGAATGGGAAAGATAGTGAAAAAATATGCTTGGCAAAGAATAATGCAATAAACCATTACCCAATAGTGGGTAATGGATCATTACCCAATAAATTGGGGGGATTGATCTTCTTTACATTTCCCTTTTCCCAAGTTTTAACTCAATTATTTTCAAATTCAACCCTCAACTAAAACTAATATTTCATTTAATAACTAATAAAACACAACTTAATTATATTAATACTTAAAATTTAAACATATTAAACAAGCTACAACAAACTACAGCAAACATCAAACATAAAATACGATGCGTTTTCAGGTGATGTGTTGTGAGACATTCTATTGGAAGAACAAAAGAGAATTCTTTGATGATTGTGGGTGTGAATTGTGTGTGTATTCAGCATAACCCCAATAGGTATTTATAGAATGCTTTGTGGAAGTATCCCGCCCTCTATTTGAATTCAAAATTTAAAATTACCCCGCCCTCTGTTTTGAATTCAAAATTTCAAATTATCCCGCCCTCTGTTTTGAATTCAAAATTTCAAATTACCCGGCGTGTTAACGCACCATTAACGCGACCATACACAACAATCACGTACGAATAACGCACGTTAAAAGCCAAATAACGCACATGCGTTACTAATGTAACTGCTCTAAAAGCCACTACAACCTAATACACATGACCCATGACCCATAATGCATGTTAATTACCAATTGTCAACAGGCATGGATGTGTCGTAACATGACACTCTAAGCAACTATATATCCACCCAATGCATATGACCCATATGATCGATGTCGATCAAATACCCATTAATTAATGAATGTGACCAGTGATAACCTAATGCACATGACCCATGACCCATGTGAATTAGCCATTATCATCGGTCTTGCATGGTTTCCATTACACTAAAAGCCACTATAACCCAATCCACATGACCCATGACCCATAATGCATGTTAATTACCAATTGTCAACAGGCATGGATGTGTCGTAACATGACACTCTAAGCAACTATATATCCATCCAATGCATATGACCCATATGATCGATGTCGATCAAATACCCATTAATTAATGAATGTGACCAGTGATAACCTAATGCACATGACCCATGACCTATGTGAATTAGCCATTATCATCGGTCTTGCATGGTTTCCATTACACTAAAAGCCACTATAACCTAATGCACATGACCCATGACCCATAATGCATGTTAATTACCAATTGTCAACAGTCATGGATGTGTCGTAACATGACACTCTAAGCAACTATCCACCCAATGCATATGACCCATATGATCGATGTCAAATACCCATTAATTAATCAATGTCACCATTGATAACCTAATGCACATAACCCATGACCCATGTGAATTAGCCATTATCACTGGTCATGCACGGGTTGCACCGGCTTGGTAGGTGGATACCATTTGTCACAGACACTAAGAAGCAAGTATATCCAGGGACCTCCCGATCATATGTTATCCGGGATCGAGAAAGTTTGAACTCGGATTGAGCTTGACTCGAAAAAGTCGATTTATCTGTAAAGATGTGTTTTATTACAAAAATTAAATTTGAAATATAACCTAAGAATTGAATTTGGTTCGACTTCAACTCGAAAAGCTTGATACATTCATAAATAAGTATTTACACTTAGTACACTTACATATTAAAAAAAAAAAAAAAAAAAAAAAAAACATATATTTTATATCACTTACAATCTCGAGAACTCAACAATAACTCAAGTCGAACTTATATAAGGTTGAGCTCAACTCATTAAACATTTCGAGCTCATTTGATAGGCTTTCAATCTCAAAATTTTAAATATAGTGCTCTAATGATCCCGCCCCTAAATTTTCCACAAAATTTCAATCTCCCGCTCCGCTCATATGGCGCCCATTTTTCACCAAAAATCAAAACATTAACACTACTAGATCTATCTTCTCTCTATTCATCTCTTCTCCTTCTCTCTAGAACCGACTCACACCACCGTCACACTTCACCGCCTTATCTCGCCGTGGTTCCACCAACCATCACTCCTCCACGTCATCACCGTCATCAAGACAAGGGAACTGTATGGGAAACTTTGTTTGCTTCGGTTGTTTGGTTCGAGATAACCACCAGCATCACAGTCGAGCCACCATCACCCTCATCTCACCTATCCTACTCTGTTCATGGGTATGCTCAAACACATATTTAATTTATATTTTCTTAATTGTGTAATCGAATATAAAACGATTTAAATTGATTTACGTGGATTAAGCTAGCCTAAAACATGTTTTTGATTATAAATTCGTGTGGTGGTAATCGTTGCAGGTAGACATATTAAGACGAAATAGTTTTCCTGTTTATTGGAATGGAGACAATCGACGTGTTCTAAGAGGCCACTTTTTTGCTCGTAAAGGGAGTCTTGATTGGTTTCCACTCCGGGAGGATGTTGCTGAACAATTGGAGTTTGCTTATCGTAGTTGCATAAGTTATCTATCAAAAGATTAACATAACATCTGTTATATAGGAAATTAACTCAAATATGGTTGCTTTTTGTCAAACTGTTTCATTTGTACCAAATGTTAGTGATTTGCTTGCTTGGTAATGTGTTTGACATTTTTTCGTTCCACGTTTGGCACTACATAAAATTGCAACCAATTGTATATTATTTGTTGCCCGATTCGATATGCAACCCGTATGTTTGTTTTTGAGGCTAAACTTATATTTGGGACATCTAATGTTGTCGTCTTTTATGTTAGCATTAATCACGTTACTTGTTTCTTGTAGGGGCTACATGCTATTTTCACGGGTGAGGATGATACATGGGATGCCCGGCTAAAAATTCCCTCAGATGGATTTTCTGACGCACTTCATTTTCGAGGCGTGGGTATGCTCCATCTCAGTCACCAAAGCCAACCCATGTATATTTTTACAGTTTCATGGTTGGCAGATGTTATATTATGCAGCGTTATTAGTGCCTTAGTTTCTTACATTTCCCATATTTTTTTTGCAGAAAGAAACTGGAAATAGACTCAGATGTAAGCCACTTTTTATGTTGTTAACAATTTCATTTTCTAATGATAACACCATTGTATTTCCTAATTTATATTGCAGGTGACCACTCCAATGGCCATTGAAACTTTGGAAAATGTACCAGTAATGGAAACAGTGGTAAGTAATAAAACATCCACCTTTGATTTTTTTAGTTTTACGTACATGACTAATGTACCGTGTTTTATATATACGTATAGGAACCTGTTAAAACTATCGGACATACGAAAACGCTTAAGCCACGACAAATCGGTTCTACAGGTTACACCACCAACTATGATACCAAATATTAGTGAACAAAATACAGGACTAAAATTAGTACCAACGAAGCGAAAACATTTGGTCTCTAGTAAAACCTTGCAAAAGCAAGCTAAGGCGGCGAAGAGTCAACAGGTTTTAACTTATGATAGTTGAGAATTTGATTATATACGACATTACAATTATATATATATTTGCTTCATTTATATACATTCTGTTATATATATATATACTAGCAGTAGTAACTCTGCACCAGCAGTACTAACGTGGTACTAGTATTAACTCTCCTATCATGTTTGTGCAGATAGTTGAACCAGTGGCTCATCTAGTTCTGTTATGTTGTGAGCTTTGACATGTTCTAGTCCTGCTCTCATCCTGATGTGTTGATATGCAGTAGCCTACATTTTCAAGGCTTTTATATCCAGATGATGAGATTAGATCAATGAGACAAAAACTTGTAAGTTTAACTGCAAATTTTATTAGTATGTTCATTGTTTTGGATTAAAAGTCTTCTTGATGTTGTTTGAATTACTACTGATCATGTTTGTGTTAATATTGCTTAGATGGATTTAGTGCAGCTCATAAACTTCAAAGAAAATGTGGCCAAGTATTTACTACTGCTAGTACAAAAGTTACTACTGCTAGCTAAAGTTGGTACTGCTCATAGATTAAGACCGCTCGAAGTTGCTACTTGCTTATGGAAAAGATTATAGATACTTAAAAAGAAACTATTGTAAGCCGACTAGGACTACTTGGTGTATAAAAGGATGTCCAATTTTACATTTTGTTCAGTTATATATTCCAATTTTATTGTATTTGAATTTGTTTTGATATATATTTGAATTGTTTTGATATATATTGATTTTTTAAATGTGACTAAAAGATGCATATAGTCACACTTATTAACACTTTTGGTCACTGTTTGCTTTAGTCGTTGTGTGACTAAATATTACTGAAGGCCACACAAACATAAAATTCACGTGGCCATTGGATGATCTATAGTCACACAAAATACACATTTCTTCACTTTAAACAGCATATGGTCACACTTATTTACACTTTTGGCCACTGTTTGATTAATGGTATGTGACTAAATACCCAAAACAAACATGCTTTGTGTGACTAAATATTACAAAATGCCACACAAACATAAAATTCATGTCGCCATTGGATGATCAATAGTCACACAAAATACACATATCTCCACTTTAAACAGTATATGGTCACACTTATTTACACTTTTGGCCACTGTTTGATTAATGGTATGTGACTAAATACCCAAAACAAACATGCTTTGTGTGACTAAATATTACAAAAGGCCACACAAACATAAAATTCACGTGGCCATTGGATGATCAATAGTCACACAAAATACACATTTCTTCACTTTAAACAGCATATGGTCACACTTATTCACACTTTTGGCCACTGTTTGATTAATGGTATGTGACTAAATACCCAAAACAAACATGATTTGTGTGACTAAATATTACACAAGGCCACACAAACATAAAATTCACGTGGCCATTGGATGATCAATAGTCACACAAAATACACATTTCTTCACTTTAAACAGCATATGGTCACACTTATTCACACTTTTGGCCACTTTGTGTTAAATTGTATGTGACTAACTCCAAAAAAATAACACCCATTGTGTGACTAAATCATCACAAACGTCACATTTATTGTATATTCATGTGGCCATTGGATTATCAATAGTCACACAAAATACACATTTACTTGAATATATCATCTCAAATGTCACATATATTATATATTTATGTGGCCAAAGGACGAACAATAGTCACTCTCAAAAAACATTCGTGTGACTATAAGGTGTTTACGGTCACTGATAATGACTAATCCAACAAAACTTGTGCCTAATTTGTCACACATATTCGGGGTTTTGGTCACTCTTTTTCGATGGAAAAGGCCACAAACTCAACAATGTGACCATATGCCACCTACGGTGGCGGGACTTTTAGTGACACACAACGAAAAAAACGTGTGTGACTATAGGCATATCGTCACACATTTTTGGCGTGACCAATACAAACTTTTGTACCAGTGCTAGATGGATTTTTTACCCAAGTATCTTTAGGTTTCTCAATTGCATAAATATCCTCAATAACATATATGAAAATTTTTAATTTTCAACGACGTGTTGTCTTCTTCGGACGGAAGAAAATGTGTGCAAGTACATTCCACTGATCCGTCTTCAAGAGAATGCAGAAGTGCAAAACCTTATCATAGAACAAAAAAGAAAAGAAAAAATAATAATATTTATGCCGGAATCACATATAATTTATACACAAAATCACATGTGATTGTTTTAAAATTACAAGTAAATTACCTATTCTGCTACATTTTCACATTCTTTGAGTTGAATTTTAAGGTCTTCAACAAAGTAACCATTTGTCACTAAGGCCATATGAACTACCTGTTACAGAATCACATGTGATTTTGCTTCAAAATCACATGTTATTATCGCTACCTATTCTGTTACTTTTTCACATTATTTGAGTTGAATTTTAAGCACCTAAACTGAGTAACCATTGTCACTAAGGCCATATGAATTACTTGTTACAGAATCACATGTGATTTTGCTTCAAAATCACATGTGATTTTCCTTTAGAATCACATGTGATTTTGCTTTAAAATCACATGTTATTATCTCAAATGCATTTCATCAAACACATGTCAGAATCACATGTGATTTTGCTTTAAAATCACATATTATTATCTCAAACGCATTTCATCAAACACATGTTGTGCATATGGCTCATCAACAACTTCATCCATGACCTGGATTTCAGAATCCACCACACGATTTTCAGCCTTCAAAACTTAAACAAAGAGTAAATCACACGTGATATACATTTTACGATAACCAAAAAAAATACCTATAATTTTTTGTACATCATCTTCTAGATCTGCAATTTCTGCTTCATCGTCTTCTAGTTTAAATGTTCAATAGCCTCTATTTTTTTCAAGTTTGTTCAATTAACTGATTATAAAAAATTTTAGATCAACAATGTACAACGGATTGACGACGGACGTTGGATCGACGGTGGATGACGGCGACCGATCGATGGCGGACGACGGCGGCGGATCGATGGGAGATCAACGGTGATATGGAAGATCGGCGGTTTACAGTGGTTTGTTTGTGTTTCAGTTGTTTCTGTGTGTGTGTTTATTTGGTTTATGTGTTTTGTAAAGAAAGAATTTTTTTTATAAAATGATGATGAATTTGATCATTTGTGTTTTTACATTGGACAAATTTACCTTGTTGTGTGATTGGATGTTTTGATCACAACCGTTGGATCAAAATGAAATACATGGCCATGATCGGCTCTTTTATTCTTTAAAGAAAATGGGTTCTGCAAGTATCTCACCTCTCATATATAGTTCTTTTTATAGCCTTTTGTGTTAGAATTTAATAACCAAAGTCCACGTATTGCGGAAGCAAGGATCAAGTATAACACGTAAAGAATTAACCAAAACATAATAGGAACTTACCGTGGTGATTCTAGCCTAAACAAGAATCAAATAAGCAAATCTTGAACTTGTGTAAATTAGATCAATGATAAACCCCTTACCATTTTGTTTATCGATCTCTTTATAATAACTATAGTGAGTTATTACGTAATTCTTGTACACACAAACTATAACGAATAAAAGAGATTGCAAGATCTAAATTAAAACACTTGTTTTTGTAAAACAAAAAATCGATCCAAACCCTTTAGGGTGTAAGGTCAATCGGCTTTGAACAAGAAAACGAAGAAGAAAACTTTTAGGGTTATGTGAATGCACAAAAGGTGAGAAACAAATAACTCTTGTATTTGTATATATAGCCTTGTAAACTTGTTCTCCAAGTTTGAGTTGGATTGGGTTTCCCCAACCCTTGGGTCGACCGGCCATACAACCCCATAGGGTCCTTCCGGATCCTTCTTGCTACATATTACATTCTTAGTCCTTTAACTTATTTATTTAACAATAGTTAGTCCATACGGTTAACAACTAACGACCGTTAAGTCCCTCAAGTGTTTAAATAATTATATATACCCAACATTTAATATAATTATACTTTTATTCTTGTTTGTAATGTATGCAATCCCGAAGTCTCGAGTTCGATATTAGAAATTTACATATCAGTATTTATCCACACATTTAACATTTTATTAATAAAAATTTGAGTTATTCAATTTTATTAGATAATGAGTAAATTACACCATTCGTCCTTGTGGTTTGCGTTGACCGCAGCTGTTCGTCCTTTGACCAAAAAAACTACACCGTTAATCCTTAACGGGCATACGTTAGGCGCCATTAGTCCCTCCATCACTAACGCTCGTTAAGTGTTGTTACATTTTAAGTCCCATGAGGGTATACTGACCACAAGGACGAACGGTGCAATTTTTTTTTTCTTTTTTTTTTCTTTTATTTTTAATATGTTAGTAAGTTCCGTTTTCGTCTATTTTTTTACGTTTTCATCCGTTTTTTTTCGTTTTCGTCTGTTTTTTTATGTTTTCGTCCGTTTTTTTACGTTTTTCTCCGTTTTTTTTCGTTTTCCTTTGTTTTTTTACATTTTCGTCCGTTTTTTTTACGTTTTCGTCTGTTTTTTTACGTTTTCCTCTGTTTTTTTACGTTTTCGTCCATTTTTTACGTTTTCGTCCGTTTTTTTTTTGTTTTCGTCTGTTTTTTTACGTTCTCCTCAGTTTTTTTACGTTTTCGTCCGTTTTTTTCGTTTTCGTCTGTTTTTTTACGTTTTCGCCCGATTTTTTACGTTTTCCTCTGTTTTATTTATGTTTTCGTCCTTTTTTTACGTTTTCGTATGTTTTTTTCGTTTTCGTCTGTTTTTTTACATTTTCGCCCGTTTTTTTACGTTTTCCTCTGTTTTTTTATGTTTTTGTCCTTTTTTTACGTTTTCGTCTGTTTTTTTACGTTTTCCTCTGTTTTTTTACGTTTTTGTCATTTTTTTTACGTTTTCGTCTGTTTTTTTCGTTTTCGTCTGTTTTTTTTACGTTTTCCTCTTTTTTTTACGTTTTCGTCCCCTTTTTTACGTTTTCGTTTGTTTTTGTCTGTTTTTTTTACGTTTTCGTTCGTTTTTTTTACGTTTACATTTGTTTTTTTACGTTTTCGTCTGTTTTTTTACGTTTTCATCTGTTTTTTTACGTTTTTGTCCTTTTTTTACGTTTACGTCTGTTTTTTTACGTTTTCTTCTCTTTTTTTACGTTTTTGTCATTTTTTTTACGTTTTCGTCCGTTTTTTTCGTTTTCGTCTGTTTTTTTACGTTTTCCTCTTTTTTTTTACGTTTTCGTCCCTTTTTTTTACGTTTTTGTCTCCTTTTTTACGTTTTCGTTTGTTTTTGTCTGTTTTTTTACGTTTTCGTCCCTTTTTTTTTTACGTTTTCATCTGTTTTTTTTACGTTTTCGTCTGTTTTTTTTACGTTTTCATCTGTTTTTTTACGTTTTCGTCCATTTTTTTCGTTTTGTATGTTTTTTTACATACGAAACGAAAAAAAATGGACGAAAACGTAAAAAAACAGATGAAAACGTAAAAAAACAGACGAAAATGAAAAAAGCAGACGAAAACGTAAAAAAAACAGATGAAAACAAAAAAAACGTAAAAAAACGGGCGAAAACGTACAAAAAACGGACGAAAACGTAAGAAAATGGACGAAAACGTAAAAAAACAGACGAAAACGTAAAAAAAACAGACGAAAACGAAAAAAAAACGGACGAAAAAGTAAAAGAAGGGACAAAAACGTAAAAAAATGGACGAAAACGTAAAATAACAGAGGAAAACGTAAAAAAAAACGGGCGAAAACGTAAAAAAACAGACGAAAACGAAAAAAACGGACGAAAACATAAAAAAACAGAGGAAAACTTAAAAAAACGGACGAAAACGTAAAAAAAAACGGACGAAAACCTAAAAAACAGAGGAAAACGTAAAAAAAATGAGAAAAACGTAAAAAAATGGACGAAAACATAAAAAAACAGACGAAAACGAAAAAAAACGGATGAAAATGTAAAAAAACAGACGAAAACAAAAAAAAACGAACGAAAACGGAACTTACTAACATATTAAAAATAAAAGAAAAAAAAAAGGAAAAAAAAATTGCACCGTTCGTCCTTGTGGTCAGTATACCCTCATGGGACTTAAAATGTAACAACACTTAACGAGCGTTAGTGATGGAGGGACTAATGGCGCCTAACGTATGCCCATTAAGGATTAACGGTGCAGTTTTTTTGGTCAAAAGACGAACGGCTGCGGTCAACGCAAACCACAAGGACGAATGGTGTAATTTACTCTTAGATAATATATCTCTTGTTGGTGGCCCAACTTGGAATTCTTTGGGGGTGGGGGGAACATTCACATTCCGAAAACCATATTCACACCACATATATCTTTTTTTTTACAATGCCACATATATCTAGTAGCCGTGCTTTGATTTTGTTGTATGCCGTGCAATGTGAAATTATTACGGAAACCATTATGAATGTATTATGTCCATCATTTTTAGAATCATATCTCAGCGATAACAAATATATATTATTTTAAACAATTATTGTTCTCTTTTTTTATATGGAGTAATATACAAGAACCAAGTTTAAAAAAAAAAAAAAAAAAAAAAAAAAAAAGGGTAATAGGTGGATTATGTTTGCATAGCCTTCCATCATGCTGACATATCTTTCGATGGGGTGACGAATGTAATAAAATATCTTATCTATGTCAAAAGTTTCTGAAAAGAGGAGTGCTAGACTCACTCACATTTTACAAAATTTCTCCCACACAATGAGGTGGAATGCATCTTAGCCACCCAATGCTCTCACTTGGTCAATTAATGCTCTCACATGAGTGGCTAAGATGTATGCCACCTCATTGTGTGGGAGAAATTTTGTAAAATGTGAGTGAGTCTAGCACTCCTCTTCTGAAAAATGCCACATTTTCAATGTTCAAACATCTTTAAAAGCAAATCCTTGATATATAATAGATTTAATAACACTCGTAACATTGTTTGCGTAGTACACAAGTTAAGACATGTAGTTCCATCTCACACTTTCAACAATTGTAACAACATTATTATTTGTTCTTGTAATAGCTTTCTTGATCTTTAACAAAAAGAGGGTAAACAGTGTTAGAATATTAATACCATGACAATCATAAAATAGGTAAACACATATGCGGAAGCGTAGGAACATCTATAACACATAAGAGATTAACATAAATTAAATAGGAACGTACCGTGTTGATTCTAGCCCGAACAAGAATCAAAAGCAATTGTCTTTAACAATATGAAGAACCCTAATTAGGGTTTATATGGATCAATGATTAACCCCTTACCGTTTTGTTAATCGATCCCTTGATAATTACTAAAGTAAGTAATTACCTCGTTCTTGTACACACAAACTACCAACGAATAAAGGTTTGTTGCAAGTAAACAAAACACTTAAATTTGGATTGAACCAAAATCGACCCAATCCCTTAAGTGGGGGGTTGAACCGATCGGCCAAGGAAAACAAAAGAAGGAAACAAAGTTTTAGGGTTAGAGTGTGTGCACAAAAGATGTGAAAGTCTAACCCTTGGCCTTGTATATATACTAGAGAATACTTGGAGGACAAGACAAACATGGGTTGGGCTTGCCCCTCCCTTGTTCGACCGGCCTAGCACATCCCTAAGGGATTCTAGATCCTTCTTGACTCCTAAGTTACACTCTAGTCCATACCTTTCGTCCCTAACGATAGTTAGTCCATACGATTAATAACTAACGACCGTTTAGTCCATTAAGTGTTATAAATATATATATACGATACGTTTAACATATATATATTTATTATTCATTATTCTTGTTTGTAAAGTGTGCAATCCCGAGGTCTCGGGTTCGATACTAGACATTTACATATTAATATATATCCATATATTTAACAGCTCCCACTTGGATATCTATTAATAGTAAAATGACATTGGTTAGCGTCTTGCAACACTCCAATGCCCCTAGTTCAATCCGAGCTAGGTTTTCTGAAAAAAAACTTTTAATGATTCATCATTATAATTATCCTTTTGTTTCTAATACCACATTAATAAAGATGTGAGATTCTTTATTAAATTTCTGTTTCTCGTCTCTTTATGATTTAACAAAATTACCAAAACATCTGAACGTATTCCAGATAGACTTTGGGCGTGGCCACGCAAACATTTTGTCAACCCTACGAGGGGCCCAGCAGTATTAAACTTCTGAACAAATCAGAAGGAACAAATTCTCTCTTGACTACAAGAATAACCCATGAACTTTGCAACACTTCTGAAAACAACCCTTATGACTCCCTGTTAAGGTGAGCGGTAGATTGCTTCACAAAAATGCACTACATCCATGACACTTATCTGGTATCTCAAGTCTGAGGATAACTTTAAACATGATTCTCACATTAAATATTAAATCATATTATTGGGATAAGTCCAATATTCAATTCATCGAATATCATGTGAAATTGGTATGTCAACGCATCAATATACTTTCAAGTATATTCTTAACCAATACTCAGATTTGTCTTAGTTTAATGATATTCCCATATCATTAATCGACAATGGACAATTTAGAACAACATAAGTTATTCACGGATTTAAACATGCAAATATAGGACACAATTTATTATTAATGAAAACAAACATACTAAGTACTTTAATTCATTATAAATAATAATTGCTTAATGTCCTTTATCCAAACACTTAAATAGATCAATGCATGATAATTCTAGTTAATGAATCTTATCTCAAGTAATAACTTGAAGACAATTATGCCTCAAGCAATGACAATCATTCTTGTTGACAAGGCATTATTTCAACTAACTTTGATCTATCCGAATTTTGAGAATACTTAATTCAAGAATTCAATAAGTAAAATTCTTGTATGTGTTCATCCAACTTTCTTGATATAGCCACATAATATTCATAAATGGTGTGACATCCTCAATCACTAATTTATGATAATTAAACTTCCAAACCTTTTAAAGTTTAAAGTATTCTAATTCTTTAATGTATAATGCAACTATGCTCTTAGTAAGCACAACTAGTTCTCATGGCCATTAACAAGGATAAAATCCTACCATGACTAATTATTGAGTGTCATCTCAATTAAACCAGCATCATTGTATATTAAACACAATATGCTCTTAAAATTTCCGTAAACTTAATATCCATTGTGTAATGTTTAGGAGCTATTCCAATTTGAGGATCATTATTCTAATTTCAAACATTTTCCATTAGAATATCTATTACACAAGTTATATACTAACTTTTAATTGGATATCAAATATTGTCAAATCATTTAAGCACTTAAGCATGATACAACAATAATATAATGCACATGAAAATCATTCAGTCAAACTTAGATTTTATTCATGTTTGATCTTTACAAATATGTATATCCATTTAGTCATCCTAAATAATATATCATATTCTATTTAGAAGTTATTTACCGCACTTGTTTATTTAATAATAAACTTTTGTTTCAAGGTTGTATGTTATATTTCCTAAATCTTTCAAGTAACGTTTCATTCCAAATTAAATCTAACCTTTACTTATATGGAATGTTACTCTTATATGTTATACAACATATATGATTTAGTAAATCAAACATAATACTCCCACTAGCTTTCAGGAATACTTAGAAATTACCTTATTTTAATTATAAACCTAAACATAGATTTAATAATTTATCATAAGAATAATCTCCTAGATGCATGCATTTATCCATTCATGGATTATTGCATTTTGTATACTTCTAAAGATTTATTTGAATTCATAAACACCTTTTGATTACTTATCGTCCTCGCTCAAGTAATCATTCAAGAAAGAGTTTTTGACATTCCATTGTCAAATTTCACATTCATGTAAATATGACAATTACCATCTTTATATCTTTAATGTACTTAAGAAAGAGTATTCAATCATAGTTAATTGCTTAAGTATAATTAATAATCTTGTCATAAGATATTCATTAAGATATGTGTACAATTTTGTCCATATGATTATTTCACAAAGATTTAAACCACTAGGGTTACATTATCTTTGAATAAACTCATCTCCATTCTCTAACCATTAAGAATTAAGATAAACCAAATTTTAAATTTGAATATCTTTATGAACAGCATCTATAATATTCATATTATGAGTAATTTACCCAATTCATTATTTTGGTAATACTACATCATATAATCGTCAGCATATTAATTAAATATCTGAGATATCCAAGTGGATCTATGAATGAGAATTCCATCATCTTGAGATTTATCATTTACATGTTAAGCCTCATCATGATTTTAACTAGTGTGGTTTTAGAAGATTATGTATCTTGTAATTCTATCTTTTCAAGATAAAATTCTCCCACTTGCCTTTAGCAATATAGAGACTGTCTATAACTACTTAGCAATTGGAGCAACAATCCAGCGTTCTCTTTTAGGACATTACAAATACATATTGATAGTTCTTTGTTAATAACCTTCATATAAGTAGCTTAACAAATTCAGAACTTCAATTTAAGACTTAACGTGATTCATCACATTTCATAATTCAATAACATCTTATTAATCTTCTAGGAGTCTAATTGAGTATATTCAAGCCATACTCAATTTCTAACCTTGATAACTTTTAGAAGAAAAGAAATCATAGTTATCTTTAATCAAACAATCTAACAAGAGTTTGATTCCCTAACTGAACATACTATCCATATGTGGTACTTCAATTAGAATTAATATTGTAAGAAGATCTAACAATATATATAAGATAACCATATTCCTGTTGGCATACTTATTTACCAACTAAGTCAACTTAATGGTATAATAGTATTTCCAAACCAATTGCATGCATTATAACACATGTACTTTTGACCAAGTCACTTCATGTTTATGTCTTATAAAAACATAAACTTGTTATAATCTCACTATACGTTATTAATCATTGATTAACTCAATGACTTCTTGTATATGTCTTAATTAAAAGACCATAACAAGCTAACGTCTTACTTAATTATAAGTCTTGTAATACTTAGAAGACTTTATGTTTATAAATATACAATAATGTATAAACATGTATAATTAAAGTAATCATGAACACCATCATTTGGTTTCATTAATATTTTCAAGTTAACATACTACTTCATTTTTTTTATGTCATTCTAAGAATACATAATTATTGAAGTAGTCTTATATTACTTCATGCATTTATGTCATTCTAATAATACATAAATGTTAAAATTGAAGTAGTATCGTTATTGACACATGTTCTAATAGATGTCTAATTTAGAAACTGTAAATTATCCATGTTGGTCTCACGCATACATGGAAATTCACCTTGTTGTTAATATTTAGCCTGCGTCTCACGTTTACTAAATTTCAACACCAAGTGTTTCTAAGATTAGATGTATTAATCTAATTAGAATTATAATCTCTTACTTGCAGTTAAGAGAATCCTTTAAATCATATTCTTATGTGTTGTACTTTGCACATAATGAAGATTTCTCCCACTTGTGCATGGTACAACACCATGTACCACATACACAACACGCACGCGTTTGTTAATGTGAACAATATGATTTGTGTCATAACATAGTAGATATAGAGTTTACTCAATCAATCAAGGAAACATACATGACTATCCTTGAAAATATTAGTGTCTATATTTGGAAAGTAATTACCTTGAGATATTCAAAAGATAATCTAAGTTACAATCAAGACAATAAGTCTTGTAACTCCCACTGAATTAGAGAACATAATAATAGTCCCTTATTCATTCATAAGAACACAATACTCCCACTAAATTTGACAACATTGTAAATGTTTCATTAATTAGTGAAAGAAATAGTGTACTATTTACTTTCCTACATCTTTTAAGAAAACCCATTCAAACAATTATATAGGTTATAAAAGGATGTAATCTAATACATAAATGTGATTCATCACATTCCAAATTATTAACTTGAAAAAGCTGGGCATGCAATTTCTTCCTTTATAGATTTACCATTCCAACAATTGTATGTAGTATCTGTAAATGGTCAAATCAAAACAACTAGATAAAATAATCTAATTCGTCTTTTACCATTATGCAGTAATCTGTCTAGCTTCTAATTTAATAACTCATAAGGTACATATACTCTTACTATTAAAGTTTGCTATGAGTTATGTATTTAGAATTTAGACAATTCTAATCATCCTATTATACCTTTCTCATTCATGAAAAGAAATAGGATTTTAGTCTCACACTTCTCCTAATGGAAAGAAGACTAGATTTATTCTTTTAGTAAAATTGACTCTAACCAAAAACCCTAACGGGTGTAGATCAATTAAAAGAATAACTTACGTTTACGGTTTTGAGTTGCATTAATACATTTAAAGAATTTACAAAATTCCATTTTAGTATTTTCGATAATTTATATTTCCAAGAAAATATAATACCCAAAGTTATATTCATATAACCAACTAATTTCTTGAAAATCTAGGATCCAACTTTACATAGATTCCACCACATCAGTTGATCTGCTAGTTGTGAAAGTATAAAAGATGGTAATCTGTCGAACAATAATTGGCAAACACTTTTCCAATTCCTAGATCATTATGGGATTTACATCAAATTGATTCATCAATTTGTCATGTAAGCATGTTTCATCCCATCTCATGCCTTAAGCTCTAGGTCTCACGCATCAACTTAATTAAGTCGTCTAACTTAGAAACTGCAAATTCTCCATGTGTGGTCTCACGCACACTCGAAAATTTACCTTGTCATTAAAATTTAGCCTGCGTCTCACGTTTACTAAATAATAACTTCAAGTGTTTCTTATAGTTAGATGGCATGTAACTTAAATTTTTAAGGGTATTTAGTTTGATGTAAAAATCAAAACATGTACAAAGATGCATGCACTCATCTTTATAACATAAGTTTTCATAAAACTTTTTATATCCAATTCGTGAAATTAATACACAAAGTTTTACTTGAGGTTTATGCCAAAACCCTAAGATGACTTTCTACAATCATGATTTTAAAAGTAATTCGTTTAAGACATATTCAAGATTGTGATAACCAAGGCAGACTCTAAGGCTCTTTTCTAAGCCTTCAAATCACGGTTATGAATATCATCTTAAAAGACTTAATTTTAAAAGCATACTTGTATAAAACATCAATCAAGCAAAAGTTTATGGATTCAATCTCAAAATAGTAATAAAGTTTGAATTTTGCTAGTCTCGCCTGGGAGCTGATTACCGTGCGAATCGGACCACGATTGGCAATAAGACCTTGCAAGATTCTTACTTTATCACATTAGGGTTTCACCATTATTAGTCCGTATTATTTTCTTTATGGAAAAATAACCCTTTTATTGCTTACAATCGTGTCCAACAATCAAACAATAAAACAAGTAATAAAGACAAATAAAACAACTAATAACATAACAATTATAAAGGTGAAACAATTAGCCACATGCAAACCTTGTTAAAAAGATCCTAATAAAATCAATTCTAGGTATAATATGTATATAATTAACTAGGGCCTTCACCTCTTAATGGAAGTGAGCCACATACATTGACAAGTCAATTGCGTAGGCCAAAGCTAATCACATACCACATAGCACATAATTGATTTTAATGATTATGGGGTCTTCCCCAATATAAGATCTATCTAAACATGTGAAAAGCTTAACAATTAATAAACAATTAATAACCCATGACTAACATGCATGTTTCGTCACGGATCAAAGCATAACAATTACCAATTAGGTCAAGGATACGCCCAAATAACACATAAACATGTAGGCAACCTAGGGTTTCTAATCCAATTAATTAATAAAACCACAAACCCTAATTAGGGTTCATGGAATAAATCGAACCCCCCCCCCTAAATTAGGGTTAGGGTAAAAAAAACAAAACCCTAGATCCAAAACATGTATCTAAAACAATCAAAATTCGTTTTTTATGTGTTTTATGTAATCAATTACATGTTATAGCAAGCTCGTGATACCACTGTTAGAATATTAATACCATGACAATCATAAAATAGGTAAACACATATGCGGAAGCGTAGGAACATCTATAACACATAAGAGATTAACATAAATTAAATAGGAACGTACCGTGTTGATTCTAGCCCGAACAAGAATCAAAAGCAATTGTCTTTAACAATATGAAGAACCCTAATTAGGGTTTATATGGATCAATGATTAACCCCTTACCGTTTTGTTAATCGATCCCTTGATAATTACTAAAGTAAGTAATTACCTCGTTCTTGTACACACAAACTACCAACGAATAAAGGTTTGTTGCAAGTAAACAAAACACTTAAATTTGGATTGAACCAAAATCGACCCAATCCCTTAAGTGGGGGGTTGAACCGATCGGCCAAGGAAAACAAAAGAAGGAAACAAAGTTTTAGGGTTAGAGTGTGTGCACAAAAGATGTGAAAGTCTAACCCTTGGCCTTGTATATATACTAGAGAATACTTGGAGGACAAGACAAACATGGGTTGGGCTTGCCCCTCCCTTGTTCGACCGGCCTAGCACATCCCTAAGGGATTCTAGATCCTTCTTGACTCCTAAGTTACACTCTAGTCCATACCTTTCGTCCCTAACGATAGTTAGTCCATACGATTAATAACTAACGACCGTTTAGTCCATTAAGTGTTATAAATATATATATACGATACGTTTAACATATATATATTTATTATTCATTATTCTTGTTTGTAAAGTGTGCAATCCCGAGGTCTCGGGTTCGATACTAGACATTTACATATTAATATATATCCATATATTTAACAAACAGATCGAAGCACAACCCACCGCCTGGAGCAAAAGGCGCATGGCCTATAATCGGACACCTTCATCTTCTAGGCGGATCTCGACCACCTCAACAAGTTTTAGGTGACTTGGCAGACAAATATGGGCCTGTTTTCACCATCAAGCTTGGTTTCCACCAAGCTTTGGTTGTTAGTAGTGGAGAGATAGCAAAAGAGTGCTATACCACAAATGATAAAGTGTTTGCAGGTCGACCCAAATCAAAGGCAGTAGAGATCATGGGCTACAACTATGCCATGTTCGGTCTAGCTCCATATGGAGATTACTGGCGACAAGTGCGCAAGATTATCACACTCGAGGTTCTCTCTCAACGCCGAGTTGAGATGCTAGGAAATGTTCGAGAATCAGAGCTTAAAGCGTCCTTGAAAGATATCCACGAGGCTTGGGAAAATAATAAAGAGAGTGAAGGTTCGAATATGGTAAAGGTGGATATGAAACAATGGTTTGGGACTTTGGTACTAAACATTGTAGTTAGAGTTATTTCAGGAAAAAGGTTTCCAACCAATGATGAAGAGGGTGTTCATTTTCAAAATGTGATAAGGAAATTTTTCGAGTTATTGGGCGCATTTGTGGCGTCAGATTACATTCCATATATGGATCGTTTCGACTTGGGAGGATATGAGAAAGAAATGAAGTTAGTAGGGAAAGAAATGGATAACATCATGGACGGATGGTTACAGGAGCACAAGAGAGAAATAGAGTCGGGCCAACAACTTGAAAGAAACCAAGTCTTCATGGATGTCTTGATTTCTAGCCTTCAAGGTGCCCCCAAAGAGGATTTCCCCGGTTATGACCATGATACAGTTATCAAAGCCTCATGTCTGGTAAACTAAAGTTTGATCTATATTACTACTATTACCATTACAGATTTACAGTATAAGGAAAGTGTCTATTAGGTGTTAGTGACAGAAAGGTGTCACTAATTATACCTCATTGTCAATTACTAAAAGATTGTAAATGCGTACTCGTATTATTTAGTAGATATATTTTTGGTTCCTGGACTTCGTGGTCAAAATAAGGTGTCACAAAAGTTAAAATCTTTCCAAACTTTGCCGACACCTTTAACCACTGAATCACTGATTATTGATTGATATCAGGTGTCACAAAAAATAATTTCTTGAAATGATTTACTTCATAATTTCCGAAAGTTAAATGTGGAAACCAATACTTTGTTAAGAAAGTCAACGCTTATACTGAAAGATAAACAAGCTTTGATTTCAATCTTGCAGGCACTAGTAAGTGCTGGATTGGACACGACATCTGTAACTTTAACATGGGCGTTATCTTTGTTGCTCAATAATCCAAAAGCATTAAAAACTGTCCAAGAAGAAATTGATGAGCATGTTGGAAGAGATAGACCAGTGGAGGAATCAGACATGAAAAACTTATTCTATCTCGAAGCCGTCATCAAAGAAACATTGCGTTTGTACCCTGCAGGTCCTCTAGCTGTTCCTCACGAGTCCATGGAAGATTGTGTTGTGAGTGGCTACCACGTCCCCAAAGGCACACGTTTGTTAATAAATCTCTGGAAATTGCAACGTGATCCAAATATTTGGCCTGATCCCGACGAGTTCAAGCCAGAACGATTTATGACAACTGACAAGGATATTGATGTCAAAGGAAAACATTACGAATTGCTCCCATTTGGAAGTGGTAGAAGAATGTGCCCTGGTGTGTTCTTTGCCCTACAGGCTTTGCGTTTAACATTAGCAACTCTGATACAGCAGTTTGAGCTGATAAAACCATCCGATGAACCAATTGATATGAGTGAGAGCTCGGGACTAACTACATGCAAAGCGACGCCACTTGAAGTCCTTCTTTCCCCTCGTTCATCTCTCAATACGTAAATGTATTTATCTATATCAGTTTTGAAATTTCTACATATGTGTGACTTATTAGGCAATATTATATTTGGCCCAAGTCAATAGGGTTTCTATGTATTAGAGTGGAGGGTTTCGTGATGGTTTTCCCTCGCCACATCAGCTTCACATCAGCTTTTTCTCTCCCTTAAACTTTTTCCTTCAACAATTGCAACACCCTCTTTTTATTACTTTAATTTTTAATAATTTTTTATTAGTTAAATATACCTTTAAAACATAAATACCCATATACAAAAACCAACCGGTTTATAATATGAATACAAATAGTTGAAAAATGATGATAAAGCGGTTTATTAGGTGGTAAAGTAGTTTGTAGAAGAGTGATAAAATGATTGATAAGATAGTGACAAATAACATATAAATTTTTTAGTGAAATGGTTTATAAAGTGATAGTAATGGTTTCACAAGATAATAGCAAATTTGCCTGTAAGGTGTTTACAAAAAGGCGGTCAAAACAGTTTTCAAATGGGTAATACAGTTAATAAGGTGACAACTAAAAGTTGTTGTAAAATAGTTATGAACTAGGTGGTAACAAAACAGATTTATATGGTACTTAGCAAACCATTTTATAGGATGTAGGAATCTATAGGGTATTACCCAAATATTTCATATGTTATAAGTAAATTAATTTAGAATAGGGTAGTAATGTATTTTCGTAAAGCGATTGCAAAGATGGTGGAGAAGTGGGTAGTGAATAGACGAGAGTTATAATAACATGGCAGCAACAAAAGATATAGAATTTATTGGATGGAGACGCACTTAACACAACGAGATTAACTTAACCATGATGAGATTAGAATAAATCACGATAAGAGTCAATCATAATATGGGTGACTCATGACAACCATAATATATAATCACCACATGTGTAGAAACAATCACAATACACATGAATATAAGATGGAAAAATTCGGTTTACATAAACCGATATCATATCATAGTATAACTATGTCACATGTCCTAAAATAACTTGTTACGGTTTGTCATACAACAAAATATCACAAGTGTCATTATTATGGCCACACATCCCATGGCTAGGATAATAGAAGCTACTGATGATAATAGTATAGTCTAGGAGTTTCCTGGTGCCCCTCTGGGTGGAAGGCATCATCAGGGTCAAATCCATGTTCACGAAAGGGTGGTGCAAGGTCGGGGATATCTGGTAAGGGATCGAGTAAGTGAACTGGGGAAGATGGTACTATCATAATGCCCTGCAATTGGCTTATGAGGTCAAAATTAGTAAACAGTTAATATAAATAATCTTTTATATAACGAAATGGTGATCGAAAGTAAATCAAGTATATATAAATTTCCTCTTTATAAATACGTGTGTATATAAATATCATTTATATAGGCAAGTGTGATAGTGTAAAGAATAAGTGTTCATGAAGTGTAAGCGCATGGAGAGTGTAAGGCAATGCAAAGTAAAGTGGTTAAAGTATAAGGAGCGGTTATAGTCTAGCTCAAAAAAATGCAACCTGGTTCCCTATAACCATGGCTCTTTTACCAATCTGTAACACCTCCAAAATATCGCAGCAGAATGTAATATCATTGGGGTGCTACTTATTAGTACAACAATCATAAACATAGAAAATGACTCTAAATAAGACATTTTTAAAAGTTTATCATTCGATCAAAATAAAATCAGAGTTACAAGAGGTCCAAAGTAGTTTTAGGGTACAAGACACATAGGGCTGTAAACGAACCGGAAAAACGCGAACAGAGCCTTGTTCATGCCCGTTAGTTTATTTTTAACCGGACAAATAAATGAACACGAACGCTTAAACGGATGAATTTTTTTGTTCATGTTCGTTTATTAAGAAAATGAGTTGTTCATGTTCATTCATTAAAACACTAAACGAATGCTAAACAATCGAACATAAATGAACATAGACAAACAAACATAAGCTTTGTAAAATTATATACAATATATTGTTTTATAAGTGTAGTTTGTTTAAACAAAACAATTTTAGTTATACAACTAAAAGATAAGATATACGAACATAAATAAATAAACATAAACGAATGCATAATCGAACGTTCACGAACATAAATAAACGAACGTGACTCTTGTTCATGTTCGTTCGTTAAACTAAATGAACGCAAAATATTGTTCATATTCGTTCATTTAATAAATAAATGAACATAAACGAACTTTTTACCGAATGGTTCATGAAACGTTCACTGAACGTTTAGTTCGTTTACAGCCCTAAAGACACATAAACATAAAGTTTATAAAGGTTTATCGAATGATATTATTATGCAAGCCATCAGAATATTCTCCGTGCGACTTCATGCTAGCCAAATACCTTAGAAACCTGAGATAAAACATGTTAAAAGTCAACACAAAGGTTGAGTGAAATTCATAGGTTTATATGTATAAAGAATGGATCACAAGATTTCAAGTTTATGAGACAATTGATAAAGTAGTTATTATTTCACTAAGCTCATGACACGCAAAACGTTAACAGTGGGTATCATAGAAATGATAATAATAATAATGCCCGGGCAGGTAATTTGTCATTTACCTAGTTACTCAAATATAGTGCATTTGTGGCATCTTAACTGACCACACAAACGGGATTAGTCAATCCCAATACGCCTATTCACAATATTCGCGTTCACTCGCAAGTGATTAATGGTTTATGATATGTGGGACTTATTTGGCAATAGCGGTACTTAGGCAATAATACATTTAGATAAGCATACAGTTCAAAGTACTTGTATCCAAATTGTAAAATAACATGTATCTCCCCCAATGGGTTTATAAGTAGTTAAAGAGTTAAAGTGAGGCTATGAACTCACCGTAAGTAACAGTGAACAACAAGATGTAATAAAGTGATGAAATGAACCGAGAAGTCCTACAAGCAACCTAGACATAACATGTTGCGTCTTAGGATTTTAAGATAGTATATTGTAAGGCATCAAGTATCATATCATTATTATACAAAATTATGCAATTGTACATAGTGGTTTATAAAGTGACAGAGACTAAAATTGACAGGTTAGAAAGGTGTTACGAGCCCTAAAGTATATCTTGTCCTAAGTTCGAGTTAATATTATATTTATAGTCCAACAATTCTATTGTGTTGATATGTGGTTGTAGTGTCCAAAAATAAGTTATTGGGTTTACTCCCGAAATGGGTCCTACCACTTCGGGTAAGTATAAAATTTATCAAGTGTTTAATATAATTATAGTTTACCAAATTTTATTTTTATAAAAATGGTTATATCAATATTATTATCATTTTATAATGTTTAAAGATATTATAAAATAAATTTGTCCATTTTTAAGTAAATTTGATCATTTGTAAAGTTTTGTAGATTAGGTACGGGTTTTGAATAAAAGTGGATATTCGTCACTAAAAAATTAGTTTTTCCTAAACCGTAAGGAGTTATATTACAAATTTTATATTCTTGGAAAGATATTTAAGTGTATTAATCAGATTTGTAGGTCTTATAGCTCTAAAAATTTATATAACTTAAGTGAGATTACCATTATTTCACCCTAATTAATATGTCATGTTTGATCGGGACAGCACCTAACAGTCCCACCATTTTTGCGATAAGTAGAGTTTCGTAACTCTTTTTAATGCGGGGTTTTCGGCTAAGTTCAAGTTAAAGTGTTACCTACATTTCATAAAACTGGACCAAGTCTCATAAATGATTAGATCTATGAGCTTTTTATGTTTAGAATCGGGTGTGTGTTTTCCGACTAGTTTTACCGTTTATTTTCTAGTAAATTCATCGGGCATCGTCTCACAATCAACCACCCAAAAAATCGAAGCTAAAAGATAGATCTACAGGTCTATATTTTTACCTAAGTCTCAAAGTGTACTGATTTGTGTAGAAAATTATGAGAACCATCCCTGGTCCAAAAGTGTCTTTGCAAACTTAGTCCCAATCATAGTTTTTGGTAATTTAGGCTATGTACAATTCATAAATTATTATAACAAGCATATGAAACATGAAAAATACAAGAAATGAAATAGAGATCAGTAGGTAAATGGAAAATATGGTGTGGTTTCTTACAAGGATGGAATGGGAACACAAGAAAATCAAGATCAAGAATCACTAGATCCTAAATCACCACAACAACCCAAGCTTCCAATCTAGATTTTAACCACCCAATATGATTTTATAACCCTTGCAAGAACTTTTATAATCCCCTTTATTTCAGCCCTTAATGTCACACCTCGCCAAGGCGGAAACGCGAGTGTAACTTCATGGATATCATCACAACACATGGTGTCTATATAGAGAATTACTACATGCAAACAAATAGAGCAATGTACAGATACAAAGTGTCGTAACAATACCCCAATAAATAAACCAAAAACAATATCCCAAAAAGGTATCTTTAATAGAATGTAAAGTACTGATTGAAAGACATTAAAGTATCCTAATCAAAATCAAATATATTCAAATCCAAACATAAAGATAAATTGTTCTCAAAGGCAACTAAGGCTCGTCTAGTCGCTTCTCTCAACCTTAGCGTTAGAATGCTCACCTGAAAATGATGCTTACAAACGTCAACATAATGTTGGTGAGATTCATAGGTTTAAGACACAATATCACACAAGGCAACCAGTTCGGTGTGATTATAAAACATAGCATGACAACAAGACTATTTATTATACAATCTAGCATGCAATCTCCATAAATCAACCAACAACGCATCATAAGGCAACAATAGGGACAGAACGCGCCCACGATCCACATAAACAATAATGGGTAATCGAACCCTCTTATCAGACCACACAGAATAATAATGGGTAAGGCTACTATCCTCCAATTAGATTGCTCAAATGAATAATGGAAACATAGCTACCCTCCAATTGAACCACACAGAATAACCACACAATAATATCATAGCATGCATACACATATAATAACACTTACTAGTCCATGCATTTATAAACCCCATAATCACAGTAACTTAAAAGTATTTCAACACAAGCATCATTCCCATCCAAAGTTTAAAATAATGTAAAAGTGAGACTATGAACTCACCTCAGTCTTTGCAGCTTCCAAATAAACAATCACAAATCTATACAACAAAATAAATCCACATCACACGCGACCAAGCTAAATGTTATGACCAAGAAACACCTTCCGGAGGTCGCGGTTGATCGAAATACATCATGTTTCTAAAGAGAGAAAGTAGAGAGAGAAAGGTGGAGAAACTATGTGTTTTATTGAAATGATAAATGAAATGGAGCTTACACACTTTCCCACACCCCTCATGGAGAGTCATGAGGGGTATTTATAGGCTCCTAACATTACTAGTTTGCCTATATTACAATAATAGTCCCTAAAGTACTATTTGTATGATATCTAGTCCATTTCTTTATGTGTGACGTTATCTTTTATAAAATAGCAAGGCTAACAATCTCCCTCCAAGATATCGTCACACATGAATGGATACAATGAGACCAATAAACACATAAACATGTAAATTACAACAATAGTAAACTATGTTGACGTTGTTGAAGCGCAGAGTCTCTGTAGTCTAGATACTAAGGCAGACTTGAAGTTCTCTCTTCCGACGATCTCGGCGTATGATCTTTGACACTGACGGCAAAGGTCTTTGTAGCTCTGAACTTCAACTGTAATGGTCTAGTTAGGTTATTACTCCCTCCTAACTAGTGAGCCTTTATTCTTTTTCTTCTGCTCCCTCCTGAACTGACAACTCTCTTCTCATCTCGCAGTGGATAAGGTAGATACTAATGAGTTTGCACCGTGGTTGTCGTTCTGGGAGCATCATAGCATAACTCACATAGTATTGCACAGAAGGTTGGTAATACGCTCCGATGTACACATCATTAGTACTTCTTCGGTTCTAGTGTAAGCACAATTCCCTCGAACAACCAACGTACTAGAGATGAAACACTACTTCTTTTGGCATGTTCTTCTCCCTCCTGATGGTTGCGATGTATCGAAATCATCATACTATTGTGTGTACATGCCAAAATTACCCGTACTTTACACTTCTGATGCAGTATAGATAGACCATGAAAGCATAATTTGTGAGAATATGCTGATAGGATATGACTCTCTTTATTCTACAATCTCTTCTCTGCTCTTCAACCTTTAAGCGACCTCTTCAAATTCCAACCAGCTAGTAAATGACCAATGAGTATAGAAACAACCCAATATAACAAATCTGACAATAAAGTAAACATCTCGTAGATATGTTACTTAATCTTGTACTATGGTGTGACTAAGAACGGTGTAGAGAGTTCGTACACCATCGAATCTCTGAGTACTCTATACTCTTCAACCAACCAACCATCAAGTATAAGACGTACATCACCTCTTGATTATCCACATCTTTGTGTGACACTGAGCACTACAACGTAACTTCTTTAAGTGATAGTTAACTAGGTCTTCGTCCGTCCACCCTTTGACCTATGATAACTAGATAACCAAGTCTTCGTCATCTTTAACATATGCCCAAACAAGTATCTTCGAAGGTCATGCATCCATCCTCCCCTAGACTTTGAGATAAATAAGTACACATGCCCTTGAAATGTACTTTAAACCCAGAAAAGTGATAAAGAATTATCCCCATAATCACAAAAATACAATACTAGCCGTTGTTATTTGAGTGTGAATCTTGTTTAGGATCGTTTAAGCAATTCGTGGTGTGTTTTGAGGTGATTTGAGATATATTGGTGTTGATGATAATGAAACAAGGAAATGAATCATGATCTATAAAATTGATTTACCAATAATCTCATGTGTTTAGGTAAGGTGAAAGTTAGGGTTTAGGGTATATAGACATTAGGTTATTCGATGAGGCAAGGGTTTTGTTTATGTAATAATCCTTTGATATGTCCTTGCTCAAAATCCCATCTCGTTACTCGATATCCTAAGTCAATTTCGGCAGAGTTTCGTTTAGATTAGTCCAAAAGAAATCCTTATTCGATAAACGATAAGGTTGGACCAGCCTAACTCGGCAAACTATATGAAGCATACTCAACTCATGAAACCATTGCACGAAAAATACCCTAACTCGGTTATATGGCCCAAACTCGGTAATTAACATCTAACTCTGTAAAGCTGTCCATACTCGGTATCCAAACTCGGTAGCATTGAAACTCATGACCCTAACTCACAAACTTTTCAAACTCGGTACCCTAACTCTATAAAATCTTTCAAACTCGGTACCCTAACTCTATAAACCTTTCAAACTCGGTACCCAAACTCTATAAACCTTTCAAACTCGGTACCCAAACTCTATATAATCTTTCAAACTCGGTACCCTAACTCTATAAACCTTTCAAACTCGGTACCCAAACTCTATAAACCTTTCAAACTCGGTACCCAAACTTTATATAATCTTTCAAACTCGGTACCCAAACTCGGTATACCACGCCAAACTCGATAAAAATTTTTCTAACTCGAAAAATTTATTCTAACTAGACAAAATCAAATCCAAACTCGATAATCTCCCGATGAACAATACCAGATCCGATTATTTTCAACCAAAAACGCGATTTTTCACCCAAAAACACGATTTTTCACCACAAAACACCGCGATTCGCCCCCGGTTAGCTCTGATACCACTTGTTATGACCATGAAACACCTTCCGGAGGTCGCGGTTGATCGAAATACATCATGTTTCTAGAGAGAGAAAGTAGAGAGAGAAAGGTGGAGAAACTATGTGTTTTATTGAAATGATAAATGAAATGGAGCTTACACACTTTCCCACACCCCTCATGGAGAGTCATGAGGGGTATTTATAGGCTCCTAACATTACTAGTTTGCCTATATTACAATAATACTCCCTAAAGTACTATTTGTATGATATCTAGTCCATTTCTTTATGTGTGACGTTATCTTTTATAAAATAGCAAGGCTAACACTAAAAGCTATAGTCCATGTAACAAAAATATGATGGATGTATAAAGGTCATATAAACCACTATGGTTCACCTAGACTCCATACCAAAAACTACCAATCACTTACACTCACTAAATCCCTTGCACAAATTATATCAGAAAACGCAAAAATTTGGGGTACATTTACCCACATAAAATCACAGTAAGATAAGCTCCACAACTCATACCAAAAATCCACCATGGTCTCTTATGAACATACAAGCTATTCCCAGAAGGCATGTTCTAAAAACACAGACAAGTGCTCTTAATAAAATCAAACTTGAAAACTATCCAGATTCAGATCTGAACACATACCAAAATGTTTTGACCTAAGAATCATATTTGTACAACTTTTTAACGTCCCTCGTTCGCGTGGAAGTCAAAGGGAATGTAGAACTCAACTCTATCAGAAGGGCTAACCCTAATTCCACTTTCTAATCCACTTTTAACCTCAATACTTTTACCCTAAATCTGTCCCGGTTTAACAGCTTTGACACATTTTCTCGCAAAAATAATTACACTACCTTCTGGACCTCAAAATCGATCGTGGCTGGACTTTTTAAAAAGGTCTTTCACTGAACTATAATTTAGACTCAAAATTCATGATCTAACTCATTACCATATATTAAATAACTTCCTATCTTTACAGGCTTACAAATCTGTCAAAACCTTAACTCAATAACTACCATGTTTTACACTCAAATCTCTTCACCAATCATCATAATATAATTAATATTTTATCCCAACATGTTATTTATCATAAATTTACAGAAGTAAACATAAACCTTAATCCATCATATTCTTGTTACATGAATTATAATAATTAATTGAACACATGTATTAAAAATTATACCTTGATCCTTGATTTTTGCTTCACTAGAAAAACCCTAACTTTTCTCTTCTCTTTTATCTTTTGGTCGACCATATATTGCAAAAGAGGGTGTAGGAGGATTTTGATTTTGTATTTATAATAATTATGGATAACCCTAATGCTTAATGTAACACCCCCAAATTTAAGTTTGTCGTAGCGGAAAATTAATTTGCGTGTTACGGGGAGGATCGAAGTTTTAATCTCATAAAACGGCTTAAAAGAAACGTTTTGAAAGTTATTTGTCATTCAAATAATATTTTTGATAAAAATATAAACCATTTGATTTAAAATCTTATTAAAAGATATAAAGGCTTGTAAAAATGACAAATTTGATTTTTACACCATTTTAATTTATCAGAGTAATAAATGCTCATTCCGTGTCTTGACCTGCTCCGTTAAATTACCTGAGATACACATGCTTAAAAGTGTCAACACAAAGGTTGGTGAGTTCATAGAGTTTTATGGAAAACCCTTTATTTTATTAGATTTCAGGAATATTTGGTATTGATAAAATACAAACATTAATAAAACAAGTATTGAGCATATTGACTATAATCACAAATAAATCATATAAGTTTTCAATCATATTCAAATAAGGAATCAATAATCCTAACATGAGCTGGAAAATCATGATGCTAATTTAATCAGATATACAATTCACGTATGGTCAAATTCCTATACAGCTGTATCTAAATATATGTTGAAAACATACATTTCCTTTATAGATATTGCCCCAAGCCTCATGACACACAAGCTTAACCAAAAGAGGTGTTTTATCAAATCAATGATAAATTTTGCCCTCTAATAATAAATGATTTGCCAATTCTTATTTGTCTACGAATATAGTGTATCAAGACTAATACGACTAACCAATTGCAATTGGCATTCCGTCAACTATTAGTGGGACAGGATGTCAATCCTTAACAGGTTTCGAATCTGTTCACTATATTCGCGCCCACTTTACATGTGATTAATGGCTCATGATTGAGGGACTTTATGGCGATAAGGTAACTTAGGCAATATCAAGGTAATAATGGGATCATTCAGCATAACATCATGTAATCAAGTATCATACCACAGTAATCAGTTTGAGAATATTATTATTTGAGTATCAGTAATTCAGTTTAAGTATTTCGCCAGTAACACATGTATATCACATACCACAATAATTGAATTGGAAACATTATCATATGAATATCAGTATTTCAGTCAAGTAATTCATCAGTAAAATATATATATCTCATACCACAATAATCAAATTGGAAACATTATCATATGAGTATTAGTATTTCAATTAAGTATTTTGTCAAGTATTGTATATATCACATTTTAAATTACGAATCATATTAATTTAATATCAATTAGGAAATTGATTTGAATCATGTATTTTATTCATATACTTATCAATTTATCAAAGTATATGTAAGCATGTATCTCCCCCAATGAGTTAAAAACGAGTATTGGAAATGGGGCTATGACTCACCTGAATTGATACGGGAAAAATGAAAAGTAAAGTAGGATGAGATTTATGGGAACGATTATGGAAACGTCTTTGATACGGAACCTGATAAATAAATTTATCTGAGAATATAACCAAATACTATTTGGTAAATACGAACGAATAACGAATAATATTTATTCGTTGTGACGAATAGATGATGTGCAGTGTAATTATTATACCATGCATGATATGATAAAATACTTCATTTAAAATATCCATCGTAGTTTTACCTTTTTAAATCGTAAGTAAAAATATTAACTTTTGAAATATCGTTATATATATTATTAACGTAAAAATAAATAATATATAAATAAAACGTAATAAAAATGCATATGACGTGATGGTTGTCGTAAAATAGAAAATAAAATAAGAATGTCAAGTATCATGTTGGTCCTTGTCCTTTTCCAGTTTTTACACTTTTTATACTAAGGGCGTTAGCGTTATACCGTTAGTCCTTTTCGTATCTAATTTACAATTATAGTCCACTATTTGTCCAAAATTACAATCTAAGCTTGTAACATCATATAATATCAATTTTTATCCTAAACTTTCTGTTTTTACAGTTTTAGTCCTTTCTTTCCAATATTTACACTTTTAGTCCCTCTAGGTGTCGTCGCGTTACATTTTTAGTCCAATTTTACAAAAATGATTAGAAAAATTATACTAAAAATTTCCGAGGCCTATTTAATAAGTAAACAGCTTATTTCAACTGCTTATTTGTAAAAATAGCTTATTTTTCATTAAATGGGCTTTTAACGTTTTAAAACTTGGCCCGTTAACGTTTTAAGATCCGTACGTCGTGAGATGAGTTGGGCTCATCAAAAATATCATTTTTCATGTTCTAATTCTATATCAAAAAGGTTTAGATGGCTAGCTTATTCGAATAGCTTATTTTTAGCTTATTGGGCTTTAGGCCCATGTCGCATATTTTTAACTAGTTTCTAACTAGTTGAAGTCGATTAGCTTTGATCATTTTTAAGTGTCGTAACTAGTTTATTTTTACATATTGTATATACGAAATTGTTTACTATTTAGGAGGTCTATTAGTACGTAGAAAAATATAGTATGCTTGTTACGTGAAATTAAAAGTTATACGATGCGTTTGTATGGTGTTTGGATCGTTTGTATATATTGAAAATGACTTAGAAATATTTCTAAGTATGTATGAAGTTTTATACGTGTAAGTAGGATTTCAAAACAAGTCGATATGATGCATGTACATTAACTTTAAAATGCTACGTGACTCCTAGGCCTTCCAAGATAGAGGCTAGTCAAGTAAAACTTCCTATATGGTTATACGTATGAAAATATAATTATAAAGTTTATATACGTTCGAAAATGAAAAATATGATGCATGGAATGAAAATAACGAGTAACATGAATTGAGAAAGGATGTAAACGACTTACTACACCTCTAGGGTGGTAGAGAGTCAAGGGGAACGGATTGAAAAGCTAGTATGGTTCTCTTTCGAATAGAAACTTGAAAAATATGGATCGTATAATCAAAGATTACAATCTTCTTGCTTCCAAATGATCTTTTAAGGTTCTCTTGATAGTTCTTAGGTATCTTAGGATGAGTAGAGAGTAAATTTACGGTTTGTGATGAATGGAAATTAGAGAAACGATCGTGTAGTACATATAGGTGAAGATTTGTGTTCGTATGGTTCAAATAATTGCATGAGACAATAGATACTATGCATTGTCAGGTAATAGTTTCCTAGGATGTTAGTTTTGAATATAAAATGAGTTTGATAGACTTAGAAAATAGAGAATCGTCCTTGTGAGTAACTAGCATGTCGACATCCATTTTATCAAGCAAACGAAATGCTCATTTGTGATTCAATGGTTCTTAGTTGATCATACTTAATATTTATACATGAAAACATGTTAGAAATATTATTAGGAACTCATAGGAACAAACGAGGATTAAAACGGTTAAGAATTGGATTAAGTACAAATCGTTTGGGTTGATTTATGGCTAAACGCTTTGCCTTTTAAAAACGTATCAAAACTCAACGTATGGACGTGAGAATTGATGCCCTAATAGTTGGCTAGGTGGTGAACGAGATGGTGCAAAAATATATAGGTGTCGTGTGTACGAATTAAGAATAAACGAGGCGTTTTGGAGCTTGGTTGGTCGAATTATATGAAATTTTTAGAAATAAAATGGGTTAAGTATTTGGGCCGGTTGGGCTTATAGAAAAACAAAGCCCGTTTGGTTTTGTGTTTAGTATTATTAATTAGGATTAGTGAATTATTAATATTTTGTTAATTGTGTCGAGAACTTGTTTTGTCGTTTAACGAATTTTGCAATATCGTAATTGTGACCATTTTAATATACTAAGAAAATTTTAAATTTCCCCATAAAAATGGTGATTACTATAATGACAGAGATTATTTATTTAATTAACCAAAGTTAATTATACGAATTTTTGCGAGGTTTTACGGTACCCACATGTCATTCTGAATTTCGTCCCGAAATTCAAATTTAATGTTATTACTTGAGTAAAGAATTTTTGAACAGAAGTTGTCGGGAGATTTTTATTCCTAAAATTAAGGATACGTGATTCAGTTAGATTTACTTGTACCAAACAAGACAAGGTAACTGACGTATTTAAGGGTTGTGAATATTGAAAATAGTGGTCATGAATAGTGAAATAACGGCTAGTGTATAGTTCCCAACGGTCGGGAATAGTAACCCAACGGCTATATTCTAGCCTATATATACCACTTCCAATTTTCACTTCTTCCATCAACCATTTTCCTCTCATTTTCCATCAAAATGCCGCATAATGTCGTCCTTGCCGCTATCTACTTAGCGTACGTTCTGGATGAAGACTTTGGATTCTTGGTCGCGATCTTGATGTTCGTCGTACCCCTTACTATCCTAGCCATTACCGTCGACAAGATCTGGGGGTAAAAATCTTGAGCTAGGGTTGTTTTGGATTAAGTTCTTGTTATGTTTCTATGTACTTGTAACAAATAAGGAATAAAACTCGTTTTGTTTTTAAGAATTTGTCTCATTATTGTTTTTAATATTTTGTTTATATTTATTTTTTAGCATAATTAAAGTGATTCATCCTGTGGTGGCTCTTGCTATTGTTTTGTTGGTGGGAGTCTTATTTGTCATAGCGGATCAACCTATTGAAGATTCCTTTGTTTGTATTGTAATAATTGTAACGATAGCACTTCCGATGCTAATTATTTGTTTATGTATTAATTTTTATGGATTTTAATAAAATTTTAGCTATTTAGAGTTTTCTTATCAGTATTTGTGAATTATTTGTGTTCTCTTGTTTGTACTTTTGTTGATTTCTTATCATAATGGTGATGAGATAAGATAGGTATTTATTATGGATCGTTCAATGTATTGTTTATGAACAGTTTATTTTAGCTCTATATTTTACTTTGGAATGAAGATTGTTATTTAAAATTTTGATAATATCATTGTTCCTTTCATAACATAATTCTTTCTAAATTAGACATAGTTGATCAGGCTATGTATAATTGAGGACCAAATGATGTGATGTTTGGTTCAATCATATATTTCTATAAATTGTTTTAGATGGTGTTCAACGTGTTGTTTTTATAATATAACACGTAATTCCTTTTGAAATAAAGTAGAAAATTTTAGGGTTCATGTTAATAATCAGAATTTTATGGAGTAAATATTGTATATTGTCATTTGATATTTGAGACAGAAATTGAAATTAACTTAGATTATCATTATTTTGGAAATATTACAAGGGAGATTTTTCGATAAGGTAGAAAGATGATTGTTATTCCTAAGTTACATCCATCGTAACTTGAAGTGAAATACAGGAAAGAAATACAACATAGGAAATTTTAAACTAGATTTTATTTATCTACAACAGGAATTTATTCATCTGTGTAAATCTAGTTGCCATTCCCTCGATACTATCAAGGTCTTTAAAGATTCTTCATTTTCTTGTAAAGGTCTTGGCTTTCCAATTAACATTGTAGTTTGGACATCGTCTCACATGATGACCATGTCCACCACATCCGTGGCATACAATTGTTGTTGGTTGTACTTTCCTGTCCTTAGTCCTGCAGCTAATTGCCTGGTGACCTGTTTTCTGCATTTCGTGCATTTAACCCTACAGATTCCGGTGTGATGCTGGTTGCATTTTTGACACCAGGGTAAAGTTCCACGATAACCACTTCCAGTAACAGGTGTGACGAGACAATTTCTATTAGCTTTCTGATTGAGTCCCAGCTGACGTTGGTATTCCATACGGTCTTCTAGATGTTTGCGATAACGGTCTTGAGCATTGAAGATGTTGCAGTAGATGGGATTGATGGTTCCTGTCTCGGGGAGTTTCCTCTTCTGTTTATTTCCATTTGGTATAATCCCATGCCTAATTCCTTGATGATGGTTGATGGTAGGGTTGATCATTCCTTCTTGAATCTTTAAGTGAGGTGGCCTATATTTCATGAAACTTGCAGGGTGTTGATTACCAAGCATACCCGTCTCTCTTCTCGGATAAACTACAGTAGTCCCTTCTAGTACCACCGACACTATGTCTTTTACCAATTTCTGGATAGCTCTAGGAGTCATGGTGATTTCTGATGATGATTGATATGCATTGTTCATGTTGTCCATTTTCTGTAAACATAAATGAAACTCAACATTAGAATCCATATAATATCAGAAAATTTTTAATAATGAAGTTAATTATTTCATTGATGATAGACTGAATTGACTCCCTACTGTAATCTAATTTCAAGATATGTCTTTTTTGTATCATTTATCAATGATCAACTCTTGATATGGGATTACTAAGGAACAAACCGACTTGTCTATTTAAAATGAAGTTTAATTATCTTTTCTTCATTCTTTAAATTCCTTTACAAAAATTGGTATTTAGACGATTCTTAAAGTTTTAGTTTAATTAAGGTAAGTTTTAAGAAATCTTAACAATTTGTAAGAAATCTTACGGTAGATTTGAATAATATTACAGAGGTAAACAGAATATTAATAACTTGTATAATTGTTTTTGCAAGATAAACGATACAAGATCTTTTATTAATACTCCATTGATCTGAATAGAATCATTTGGTTATCAAATGATGAGATTTTTGCATGAAAATATGAGGATTCATTACATGCATGATTGATACGAAAGAAAAGATTGATTCATAACATATAGATATAACAGAAAGGATGTTATTATACAATATATTTTGATTACACGTTCTGAAGTTTCAGATTTATTGAACATTACATGAAATATTAACCAAGTCTATTTGGTTTATTAGGAACAACAAGGAAACTTGTAAACTTAAGATTAGTTACGCCTCTGACGTAAATATCTAATTTCTTTCTCAAGTTCAAGTTGTGCAGCTTCCATGTTTGAGAAACATTCTTGACACATGTTCATTTGGTTTGCCAACATATTCTCTAATGCGGCAATCTTTTGACCCTGGTTTCTGGCTGCATCTCTGGCCATCCATAGGGTTCTCTCAATATCTCCAATTCTTACATGTGTCTGACCGTGTTCTCTTTTTGCACAACGAACCCTGGAGTCCAAACTTCCAAGTTCCTGATTGGTGTTGTCCTTTATTTCATTAATCTTTATTCCTAACTCACACATTGTTCGCCTCTCAGCATCTGCCCTTTTGAACAATGCGTCAAGGTTACGGTCGTACCATTCAAATTGAGTTGGTCGTAACCCTTTTAGCTGTTTAGTGTGAGCATCCAATATGCCGGCTTGTCGATAAATAAGATTCCATATTGTTTCAGGAGTGCTTATATCGTAGTCGGGAGAGTTAGGTGAGGATAAATTATTTGGAGAATCTGGTATTGTGGAATCTGAAGTATAAGGTAACGGAGAATTTGGCTCAACATTCGTCCATGATATCTCTTGGCTTGAACCTTGTCCAACTTCGAATGTTGCCTGGCCACCAATCAAATCTTCATATGATTCGGTAGTTCTCCTGATTCTTTGACGTAAAGGTGAACGAATAGGTGACGATGGAGGTGATCTCGGAGTGAGTTCTATATTAGGTTGGGATTTTGATATTTGTATGTAAGGATCTTCAGTATTTGGAGAATTTTTATTGTTAGATGAGGTATTAGTATTATGGAGAGCAGTTTTGATATTCATGGGCGTTCCTGAAGACATGCTACAGTAGTAACCGAGAATAATATTTTATGAGTATTTTGTATATTAAAGATATAACAGTACAAATGAAATAACAATTGTGTAAGAGTAACTATTAAGCATGTAAGATAATCTCAACAGATAAAGTATTGAGCACGGCAGTCTGTAGACACGGAGAGCATAAAATGGTATGGTGTAAAATCATTTATTTTGAAAATATAGTTATAGTTTTAATGTTTGAAAACATTTAATTATCTATAACTGTAGCTCTGATGCCAATCTGTAACACCCCCAAATTTAAGTTTGTCGCAGCGGAAAATTCATTTGGGTATTACGGGGAGGATCGAAGTTTTAATCTCATAAAACGGCTTAAAAGTAACGTTTTGAAAGTTATTTGTCATTCAAATAATATTTTTGATAAAAATATAAACCATTTGATTTAAAATCTTATTAAAATATATAAAGGCTTGTAAAAATGACAAATTTGATTTTTACACCATTTTAGTTTATCAGAGTAATAAATGCCCACTCCGTGTCTTGTCCTGCTCCGTTAAATTACCTGAGATACACATGCTTAAAAGTGTCAACACAAAGGTTGGTGAGTTCATAGAGTTTTATGGAAAACCCTTTATTTTATTAGATTTCAGGAATATTTGGTATTGATAAAATACAAATAGTAATAAAACAAGTATTGAGCATATTGACTATAATCACAAATAAATCATATAAGTTTTCAATCACATTCAAATAAGGAATCAATAATCCTAACATGAGCTGGAAACTCATGATATTAATTTAATCAGATATACAATTCACGTATGGTCAAATTCCTATACAGCTGTATCTAAATATATGTTGAAAATATACATTTCCTTTATAGATATTGCCCCAAGCCTCATGACACACAAGCTTAACCAAAAGAGGTGTTTTATCAAATCAATGATAATTTTGCCCTCTAATAATAGGTGATTTGCCAATTCCTATTTGTCTACGAATATAGTGTATCACGACTAATACGACTAACCAATTGCAATTGGCATTCCGTCAAGTATTAGTGGGACAGGAGGTCAATTCTTAACAGGTTTCGAATCTGTTCACTATATTCGCGCCCACTTTACATGTGATTAATGGCTCATGATTGAGGGACTTTATGGCGATAAGGTAACTTAGGCAATATCAAGGTAATAATGAGATCATTCAGCATAACATCATGTAATCAAGTATCATACCACAGTAATCAGTTTGAGAATATTATTATTTGAGTATCAGTAATTCAGTTTAAGTATTTCGCCAGTAACACATGTATATCACATACCACAATAATTGAATTAGAAACATTATCATATGAATATCAGTATTTTAGTCAAGTAATTCATCAGTAAAATATATATATCACATACCACAATAATCAAATTGGAAACATTATCATATTAGTATTAGTATTTCAATTAAGTATTTTGTCAAGTATTGTATATATCACATTTTAAATTACGAACCATATTAATTTAATATCAATTAGAAAATTGTTTTGAATCATATATTTTATTCATATACTTATCAATTTATCAAAGTATATGTAAGCATGTATCTCCCCCAATGAGTTAAAAACGAGTATTGGAAATGGGGCTATGACTCACCTGGATTGATACGGGAAAAATAAAAAGTAAAGTAGGATGAGATTTATGGGAACGATTATGGAAACGTCTTTGATACGGAACCTGATAAATAAATTTATCTGAGAATATAACCAAATACTATTTGGTAAATACGAACGAATAACGAATAATATTTATTCGTTGTGACGAATAGATGATGTGCAGTGTAATTATTATACCATGCATGATATGATAAAATACTTCATTTAAAATATCCATCGTAGTTTTACCTTTTTAAATCGTAAGTAAAAATATTAACTTTTGAAATATCGTTATATATATTATTAACGTAAAAATAAATAATGTATAAATAAAACGTAATAAAAATGCATATGACGTGATGGTTGTCGTAAAATAGAAAATAAAATAAGAATGTCAAGTATCATGTTGGTCCTTGTCCTTTTCCAGTTTTTACACTTTTTATACTAACGGCGTTAGCGTTACACCGTTAGTCCTTTTCGTATCTAATTTACAATTATAGTCCACTATTTGTCCAAAATTACAATCTAAGCTTGTAACATCATATAATATCAATTTTTATCCTAAACTTTCTGTTTTTACAGTTTTAGTCCTTTCTTTCCAATATTTACACTTTTAGTCCCTCTAGGTGTCATCGCGTTACATTTTTAGTCCAATTTTACAAAAATGATTAGAAAAATTACGCTAAAAATTTCCGAGGCCTACTTAATAAGTAAAAAGCTTATTTCAACTGCTTATTTGTAAAAATAGCTTATTTTTCATTAAATGGGCTTTTAACGTTTTAAAACTTGGCCCGTTAACGTTTTAAGATCCGTACGTCGTGAGATGAGTTGGGCTCCTCAAAAATATCATTTTTCATGTTCTAATTCTATATCAAAAAGGTTTAGATGTCTAGCTTATTCGAATAGCTTATTTTTAGCTTATTCGGCTTTAGGCCCATGTTGCATATTTTTAACTAGTTTCTAACTAGTTGAAGTCGATTAGCTTTGATCATTTTTAAGTGTCGTAACTAGTTTATTTTTACATATTGTATATACGAAATTGTTTACTAGTTAGGAGGTCTATTAGTACGTAGAAAATATAGTATGCTTGTTACATGAAATAAAAAGTTATATGATGCGTTTTTATGGTGTTTGGATCGTTTGTATATATTGAAAATGACTTAGAAATATTTCTAACTATGTATGAAGTTTTATACGTGTAAGTAGGGTTTCAAAACAAGTCGATATGATGCATGTACATTAACTTTAAATGTATTTTAAGCATGCTACGTGACTCCTAGGCCTTCCAAGATTGAGGCTAGTCACGTAAAACTTCCTATATGGTTATACGTATGAAAATATAATTATAAATTTTATATACGTTCGAAAATGAAAAATATGATGCATGGAATGAAAATAACGAGTAACATGAATTGAGAAAGGATGTAAACGACTTACTACACCTCTAGGGTGGTAGAGAGTCAAGAGGAACGGATTAAAAAGCTAGTATGGTTCTCTTACGAATAGAAACTTGAAAAATATGGATCGTATAATCAAAGATTACAATCTTCTTGCTTCCAAATGATCTTGTAAGGTTCTCTTGATAGTTCTTAGGTATCTTAGGATGAGTAGAGAGTAAAGTTACGGTTTGTGATGAATGGAAATTAGAGAAACGATCGTGTAGTACATATAGGTGAAGATTTGTGTTCATATGGTTCAAATAATTGCATGAGACAATAGATACTATGCATTGTTAGGTAATAGTTTCCTAGGATGTTAGTTTTGAATATAAAATGAGTTTGATAGACTTAGAAAATAGAGAATCGTCCTTGTGAGTAACTAGCATGTCGACATCCATTTTATCAAGCAAACGAAATGCTCATTTGTGATTCAATGGTTCTTAGTTGATCATACTTAATATTTATACATGAGAACATGTTAGAAATATTATTAGGAACTCATAGGAACAAACGGGGATTAAAACGGTTAAGAATTGGATTAAGTACAAATCGTTTGGGTTGATTTATGGCTAAACGCTTTGCCTTTTATAAACGTATCAAAACTCAACGTATGGACGTGAGAATTGACGCCCTAATAGTTGGCTAGGTGGTGAACGAGATGGTGCAAAAATATATAGGTGTCGTGTGTACGAATTAAGAATAAACGAGGCGTTTTGGAGCTTGGTTGGTCGAATTATATGAAATTTTTAGAAATAAAATGGGTTAAGTATTTGGGCCGGTTGGGCTTATAGAAAAACAAGGCCCGCTTGGTTTTGTGTTTAGTATTATTAATTAGGATTAGTGAATTATTAATATTTTGTTAATTGTGTTGAGAACTTGTTTTGTCGTTTGACGAATTTTGCAATATCGTAATTGTGACCATTTTAATATACTAAGAAAATTTTAAGTTTCTCCGTAAAAATGGTGATTACAATAATGATAGAGATTATTTATTTAATTAACCAAAGTTAATTATACGAATTTTTGCGAGGTTTTACACTTAAGAATTGTATTTGGAATAAAATTTGGTTTCCTTTTCCCCTTGTTTACCCCTAATCGGTCGCCCCCTATATATATATATATATATATATATTAAATTTAATTATTACACTCAAAACCTTTTACTTTTGATATTTTATAATAACCCATAACGATATCTAACGTCTTACGCGTTAACCCTTCATTTTTACAACGAATCGGAAAATAATCATTTTCAAAATAAAGTTTCCAAAAATAGAATCTCACACAAATATAAATATAACTCACAAATCCAAACTCTACTTAACTTACTAACGCTCAAATGCTTGAACGAAGACTTGTTACGCAAAACCTCAAAACACCAAAACCACACAAGTCATTTCCACACTACTAAGGCGACTAAAATGAACTTATCCCAATATCAACATTACTTACTCACAATAATAACACTACGCAAAGAGATTTAGTGCTAAAACTCACCTATATCATAACACATAATTCACACCAAGTAAAAGTTAAATAGGTCGAGACTATTAGTCAAACTAACCTGCTAAAATCATGGTTGTAACACTTAAACCTCAAGGAAAATGATGATTATGATGAAGTTAGTGATGTTTTAAAATAAAAGGATCAAGAACAAGTATCAAGGCTCAAAATTTTAAGCTAGATGATCAATAACTTATGAAATTTAATGGATTTTGGTGTATGGTTTGCTTATGATTTCGGTTTTTAGAGAGAAAAATGGATGAGATGGTATATTTTTAGTTAATGAGATCTAACTTGCATGCCTTTTGGTAAGTTTGCAAGAAAATGCAACACATTGAAGACAAGTATCTTCATATATTGTAAAAAGATGACAACTAAGTGATGATACTAATACAAACTATATGACTCACCAAAATGGTGTGGTTATCCACCGTTTTCGTGGGTTTTGAGATAGTGGGGGGGGGGGGGGGGGTTTGGTGTTCATTGTGTGCATTAGTATTGTTTAGTGGGTATAGTTTGGTCTCCGGTAATTGTAAACATGATGTTTTTAAGACGTGAAACTTAAAACCGGGTAATATAAAAATACCAAACTTACAAGAATATTAAAACTTGACATCAAAACCTATTTTGATATTTTAGGTGATCCTTGAGCTTGTTGGGTGATTACTTGATGTTTAAAAATTGAACTGTAGACTGAAAAGCGCAAAACGCAAAATATGTAAAGTTTAACTAAAAATGGAAAAGTAAACATAGAATATTTAAAAATATGATTGTATTGCATATAAATATATATACTGAGGATTGTCATGTGTTGGTTTGAGTTAAATTTACTTTTAACGTTGTAGACGGAATAACTTATCTAGTTATCTGAAAGAGTGAATTGAATTAAAAAAAATAATAAGTAAATTAAATAGTTAAATAATGACCTCAAAATTGTGAATTGTTACAATATGAAAAGATATTAGATAATTATTTTGCACGAGATAACCATTTTTACAGCCATGGTCTCTTCCTATAGTTTATAAAAATTTGAGATTTTGCAAGATTCGAGAGCTGATTGAGACAATACATAGATGGGCACAACTTTTTAACCATATTCCATGGATTGTAGACAACACATAGGAAGTTTGTGACCTGTTGTCATTTCGAGTTCAAGCATTGACTAATTTGAATTTCAGAAAGTCTTTAAAGTTCTAAAATTTGTAAAAAATAAAAAATAAAAAATAAAAGAGAGAAAAAATGTACAAAAAAGATAAACTGAAAAAGTTAAAAATGCTTATTAAACCACAAACAGAGAGTGACACTTAAATTGTCCATTGAACCTATGTGTCTTATAAGAAAAAGCAAGAACAAATTAATCACATGTGATTTTACCACATATTATTTTTTAAGGTGAATCACATGTTGTTTATACATGAATCGCATGTACGTAGGAATCACATGTGATTTGCATGCGATTTATACTTGATTTGATAACATGTTTCTTGCAAATCACATGTTGTGTTTTTTTGGACAATTTATAAGAAAGTTAAGTACTCTCTTATGTCCTACATTCAAACATAATACAAATACTAGAAATAAGCATTCAGTAAAAAGTTTTGTATTTAAGTAGATGAGAATTTCATATAATCAATTTACAACATGTATAAAGCATTGCATAAAAAAATGAAAAATAAATCCAAAAAAAAATTTATTTTTGGATGAATCAAATGTGATTTTGACATTAAAATTGTATAAGTTATTGACATGAAAAACATGTGATTTTGAGATGAATCACATGTGATTTTGACATGAATCACATATGACTTTCACATAAATCACATGTAATTTTGATATAAAAATCTTAAGAGTTTTTGACACGAATCACATGTGATTATGAGATGAATCACATGTGATTTGAGATGAATCACAAGTGATTTTATTTAGTGTAATACCAAATCTGCTACAACATCAAAAAAAAAGTATTTAAGTAAAATTTCATATATTCGAACTAAAATCCATATAACACTTTGCAGAAGTTCAAAAGAAAACCACAAGGTGACCCAACGGTAAGAATACCAGTCTTCTAAAGAGGAGGTCAACGGTTCGAATCTAACGGGGAGAAAATTAATCCCCTGGCCACGGAGGTTCACCTGCACCGACTCCGGGTTATCCAAAAAGGGTAGTTGCCGTGGGATTAGTCGGCTTGCAATGTCGAGTCGAAAACCCATGTTTACCAAAAAAGAAGTTCAAAAGAAAAATTAAAAAACTAAATATTAAAAAAATGTATGAAATTCAAGAAGTATTAGCCATTTTGTTAAGCCATTTTCAATTGTTTTTGCAATGAATTTTGGATTTAACAAACATGTGGATTTGGTGTACTCGTTAGTCTGCACCCGGCAGCATCCACATTTCTTTCTCGGCTTAGCTCTAGCTTGAAGTGCTATTTCTCTTCCATTCATTCTATGCGATCCTAATTTATACCACTTTTGTTCACAACCCTAGATGGATTTTTTACCCAAGTATCTTTAGGTTTCTCAATTGCATAAATATCCTCAATCACATATATGAAAATTTTTAATTTTCAACGATATGTTGTCTTCTTCGGACGGAAGAAAATGCGTGCAAGTACATTCCACTGATCCGTCTTCAAGAGAACGCAGAAGTGCAAAACCTTATTATAGAACAAAAAAGAAAAGAAAAAATAATAATATTTATGCTGGAATCACATATGATTTATACACAAAATCACATGTGATTGTTTTAAAATTACAAGTAAATTACGTATTCTGCTATATTTTCACATTCTTTGAGTTGAACTTTAAGGTCTTCAACAAAGTAACCATTTGTCACTAAGGCCATATGAACTACCTGTTACAGAATCACATGTGATTTTGCTTCAAAATCACATGTGATTTTGCTTCAAAATCACATGTTATTATCGCTACCTATTTTGTTACTTTTTCACATTATTTGAGTTGAATTTTAAGCTCCTAAACTGAGTAACCATTGTCACTAAGGCCATATGAATTACTTGTTACACAATCACATGTGATTTTGCTTCAGAATCACATGTGATTTTGCTTTAAAATCACATGTTATTATCTCAAACGCATTTCATCAAACAGCTGTCAGAATAACACGTGATTTTGCTTTAAAATCACATGTTATTATCTCAAACGCATTTCATCAAACACATGTTGTGCATATGGCTCATCAACAACTTCATCCATGACCTCGATTTCAGAATCCACCACATGATTTTCAGCCTTCATAACTTGAACAAAGAGTAAATCACACGTGATATACATTTTACGATAACCAAAAAAAAAATAAAAAAAATAATTACCTGCAATTTCTTGTACATCATCTTCTAGATCTGCAATTTCTGCTTCATCGTCTTCTAGTTCAAATGTTCAATAACCTCTATTTTTTTCAAGTTTGTTCAATTAACTGATTATAAAAATTTTTAGATCAACAATGTACAACGGATTGACGACGGACGTTGGATCGATGGTGGATGACGGCGACTGGTCGATGGAGAATGACGGCGGCGGATCGATGGGATATCAATGGTGATATGGAAGATCGGCGGTTTACAGTGGTTTGTTTGTGTTTCAATTGTTTCTGTGTGTGTGTGTTTATTTGGTTTATGTGTTTTATAAAGAGAGAAATGATGATGAATTTGATCATTTGTGTTTTCACATTGGACAAATCTACCTTGTTGTGTGATTAGATGTTTTGATCATAACCGTTGGATTAATATGAAATACAAGGCCATGATCGGCTCTTTTATTCTTTAAAGAAAATGGGTTCGTATCTCACCTCTCATATATAGTTCTTTTTATAGCCTTTTGTTAATAAAAATTTGAGTTATTCAATTTTATTAGATAATATATCTCTTGTTGGTGGCCCAACTTTGAATTCTTGGGGGGGGGGGGGGGGCGCATACACATTCCGTAAACCATATTCACACCACACACACACACATATATATATATATATATATATATATATATATATATATATATATATATATATATATATATATATATATATATATTTACAATACCACATATATCTAGTAGCTGTGCGTTGATTTTGTTGTATGCCGTGCAATGTGAAATTATTACGGAAACCATTATGAAAGTATCATGTCCATCATTTTTAGAATCATATCTCAGCGACAACAAATATATATTATTTTAAACAATTATTGTTCTCTTTTTTTATATGGAGTAATATACAAGAACCAAGTTCAAAAAAACAAACCAAAAAAAAAAAAAAAAACCGTAATAGGTGGATTATGTTTGCATAGCCTTCCAACATGCTGACATATCTTTCAATGGGGTGACGAATGTAATAAAATATCTTTATCTATGACAAAAGTTTCTGAAAAATGCCACATTTTTCAATGTTCAAACATCTTTAAAAGCAAATCCTTGATATATAATAGATTTAAATATTTAATAACACTGGTAACATTGTTTGCGTAGTACACAAGTTAAGACATGGAGTTCCATCTCACACTTTCAACAATTGTAACAACATTATTATTTGTTCTTGTAATAGCTTTCTTGATCTTTAACAAAAAGAGGGTAAACAGATCGAAGCACAACCTACCGCCTGGAGCAAAAGGCGCATGGCCTATAATCGGACACCTTCATCTTCTAGGCGGATCTCGACCACCTCAACAAGTTTTAGGTGACTTGGCAGACAAATATGGGCCTGTTTTCACCATCAAGCTTGGTTTCCACCAAGCTTTGGTTGTTAGTAGTGGAGAGATAGCAAAAGAGTGCTATACCACAAATGATAAAGTGTTTGCAGGTCGACCCAAATCAAAGGCAGTAGAGATCATGGGCTACAACTATGCCATGTTCGGTCTAGCTCCATATGGATATTACTGGCGACAAGTGCGCAAGATTATCACACTCGAGGTTCTCTCTCAACGCCGAGTTGAGAAGCTAGGACATGTTCGAGAATCAGAGCTTAAGGCGTCCTTGAAAGATATCCACGAGGCTTGGGAAAATAATAAAGAGAGTGAAGGTTCGAATATAGTAAAGGTGGATATGAAACAATGGTTTGGGACTTTGGTACTAAACATTGTAGTTAGAGTTATTTCAGGAAAAAGGTTTCCAACCAATGATGAAGAGGGTGTTCATTTTCAAAATGTGATAAGGAAATTTTTCGAGTTATTGGGCGCATTTGTGGCGTCAGATTACATTCCATATATGGATCGTTTCGACTTGGGAGGATATGAGAAAGAAATGAAGTTAGTAGGGATAGAAATGGATAACATCATGGACGGATGGTTACAGGAGCACAAGAGAGAAATAGAGTCGAGCCAACAACTCGAAAGAAACCAAGTCTTTTTGGATGTCTTGATTTCTAGCCTTCAAGGTGCCCCCAAAGAGGATTTCCCCGGTTTTGACCATGATACAGTTATCAAAGCCTCATGTCTGGTAAACTAACCTTTGTTCTATATTACTACTATTACCATTACAGTATAAGGAAAGTGTCTATTAGGTGTTAGTGACAGAAAGGTGTCACTATAATATTTTATTGTCACTTACTAAAAGATTTTAAATAGTACTTTCGTATTATCTTAGTCTATATGTTTTTGGTTCCTGGACTTCTTAGTCAAAATAAAGTGTCACAAAAGTTAAAATCTTTCCAAACTTTTGTCAGTATAGACATGCCGACACCTTTAACCACTGATTATTGATTGATATCAGGTGTCACAAAAAAAAATAATAATAAATAAATAAATAATAAAAAAAAATAATAATAAATAAAAAATAAAAAATAAATAAAAATAAAATATCAGCTGTCACAAAAGATAAAATTTTTCCAAACTTTTGTGTCATTATAGACATGCCGAAAGTTACATGTGGAAACCAATACTTTGTTAAGAAAGTCAGAGTATACTGAAAGATAAATAAGCTTTGATTTCAATCTTGCAGGCACTAGTAGCTGCTGGATTGGACACGACATCTGTAACTTTAACGTGGGCGTTATCTTTGTTGCTCAATAATCCAAAAGCATTAAAAACTGTCCAAGAAGAAATTGATGAGCATGTTGGAAGAGATAGACCAGTGGAGGAATCAGACATGAAAAACTTATTCTATCTCGAAGCCGTCATCAAAGAAACATTGCGTTTGTACCCTGCAGGTCCTCTAGCTGTTCCTCACGAGTCTATGGAAGATTGTGTTGTGAGTGGCTACAGCGTCCCCAAAGGCACACGTTTGTTAATAAATCTCTGGAAATTGCAACGTGATCCAAATATTTGGCCTGATCCCGACGAGTTCAAGCCAGAACGATTTATGACAACTGACAAGGATATTGATGTCAAAGGAAAACATTACGAATTGCTCCCATTTGGAAGTGGTAGAAGAATGTGCCCTGGTGTGTTCTTTGCCCTACAGGCTTTGCGTTTAACATTAGCTACTCTGATACAGCATTTTGAGCTATTAAAACCATCCGTTGAACCAATTGATATGAGTGAGAGTTCAGGACTAACTACAAGCAAAGCGACGCCACTTGAAGTCCTTCTTTCCCCTCGTTCATCCCTCAATACGTAAATCTATTTAATCTATGTCAATCTTGAAATTTCTGCATATGTGTGACTTATTAGGCAATATTATGGCCCAAGTCATTAAGGTTTCTATGTCTTATAAATATCGATCAATAAAGTATAACACTTAACGGGTTTATCATTGTGTAACATGATCTTTATCAGGGACGGAGCCAAGGGGGTGCCCGCAGGTGCACATGCACCCTATGGATTTTTTCGATATACTGTTAATTTTTGAAAAACTTATCGATTTTTCTTAAATGTATCTTAAATGCACCCGGTGCATTAAAATGTGTCTCTAGTATTATTTAGTTTGTATACTTATAAATAAAAAATAAATATAAAATTTTGTAAAAACCCAAAGATGAAACAAGTTTAATAAATTAAAGCACAAAAGCCCATGAAATAGTTTTTTTTAATGGAACAAGTTTATTCATCATCATAACAATTTACAAACCAAAATTGAACCAACACCACAAAGATGAAAAAAGGTTCATAAGTCGTAACATATATCTTTCATTTGTTTATTATGTCTTTTAAAGTTTTCATATTTTGATTGGTTGTATGAAATCTTGACTAATTTGTTAGTTTCGTATAGTCTATCATCATCAATAAGGGCTTAGGGCAATAAGAATAAGTGAATAACTATGCAATTTCTATTAAAACAAATAGGGATAACAAGTTTAAGTGATAGTCAACAATATATTAGAATATGAATAGTACCCCAATTGTGTTGTCATGGGGCATTTTTATTGTTGTCGTATTTACAATATATATGAAAAGTAGTGCTTAAATGAAGTTGGTTTTAGTCTTTTCTATTGCTACTGCTACGGTTGAAAGATGTTTTTCTAAAATGAAGCTCATAAAAACTTATTTGCGTAATCGGATGAGTGATGATTATTTTAACGGCACTTTAACTTGTGTTATAGAGAAAGAAGAACTTATTAATATTAAAAATGAGGGTGCACGTAAGTGTTTTTTTGCTATGGAGATCACAGAATCACTAATTAGAAGATAATATGTTCATTTATTTATCGTTTTAAAGAAATCTTCGTTTTCACCACTTTTTAACTCTATTATATTACGGTTAAAAAAAATTTGTGCACCCGGTCATATTTCTTTCTGGCTCCGTCCCTGATCTTTATACACAATAAATGACCAAACTACAGGTAATGATATTTGTATTATTCGGGGACATTCAATTCATCATCACCTTGGCTGTAAGATAAGTTTTGACATTGTATAATGGTCTGCCACATTCTGGAGTTCGTATACTTGACAAGAGATGTTCTTAATTTGAATAGGTACATATAGAACTAAATAATCCAAAGTTATTTTATTCTTATTTATTTATTTATTTATTGTTTTTGATACTATTGATGTTGTTGTTACACTATTCATATATTGAACTTGGTGCTGGTCATCCTTTAGCCCTTTTAGATTTAAAAAAATCCTTTAGCCCTTTATAATGGGCCTTTCTATGGGCTTAGCCGAAAGCTATAAAGCCTTTATCAGATTAACAGTAGCATCGAAAATGAAGGCTGTGTATTTGAGGTATCATGAATATCACTTTCAAAAATGATTAATATACAAAGATGTTACTAAACTTTTCAGAAAATGCGTCAAAAATCATGAAATTTTCTTTTATTCACTCTAGTTACTCACATATACTGGTTTGTTAAATGGGTTAACGAACGTTTGAAAAAATTGCATTGCAGTTACAAAACCATATACGTGAGTAACTTGAGTGCACAAAATGAAAGTTCGTTATTTTAGATAACTTTTTTTGGAAAGTTTAGTGATATTTTTGGGTCTATTAACCCATTTGAAAAATATATAAAGTTGAACAATATAAAAAATATACAATTTTTCTAACTTGTGTCATTGACAAACAAAAAACATAAATTACCTTGTCTAAATGTTTACTTAAATTACCTTGTCTAAATGTTTACTTTAGTTGATATTGACAATTTTTGACTTTTTATTAATTGGCAGTTCAGTTCACCTATATTTTAGTTGGAAATGATTTGGCTTTTCATCAGAAACAGTTGTGTATATTTGTGGTCGATGTGCCCCAATGACAACAGTTGTGTGAAAATTTCTTAGCCATTCTCATGCCTCCTTATATGCAAGAAAACAATGAGATTAAAAAAAGGATAAATCATAAAAGCTCATGAGAATGTAGTAATATAATGATCAACGTAAAGATTTGATAGGTTTTCTATTCCTTAACTAGATTAATATGCAGCGGAAATAATAATAATCTAGGGAAAGAAATGAACTAAACCCTAAAGGATCTAAACCTAATTAACTAAAAGCAACTTAAAAGAAATAAATAATTAAATGAGTAATAAGAAAATTACTAACCTTTGAGAAAATTGAATTTCTCACGCGGACCACCTTGGTCGAACTTGGAGGCGAGTACCCAAACGAGAGTACCTCTAATAGCTCACACCCACGAACCAAAGAGAAACAATTCTTTCGAACTCCTAAGGTCCCGATATACGAAAGACTCTTATAAGGAGTAGGAATTAGAATGAGGAGATAAGTAGTAATAACTTTGGCATGCTCCCTCTATATATAAGGCATTAGAGGGAGTTGGTTTACCCCTTTGGGGCGATGTGGGATAACCACAAAAAAGATACCCATGCCTTGTTACCTATTCTTCGAACAGATTTTTCTCTTTTACGGTTCATCGAGGGCGACCCAAAAAGGACTCTACTTTTGACGATAGTCTCACCAATTAGTTATGAACTTAGACATAATTCCAACAGTCTCCCACTTGGACAATTCATCAACTATAATTGGTCTAAGCCTATTCCGATCAACTAAGCAGAGAGTGCCATCCAATGCAACTGCCGAACTCTGAATCATATCTTAGAGTCAGCCCTTAGATAAGCGATCAACTATTCCTTTGTTCTACTGATATCGTATGAACCTGAGACATGGATTTTAATCAATCTCCAGGTTCAACATTATGTTTCTCGATTTCCGATTATTTGACTATATGAGACTACTGAATTGAACACATCAATTTAGTCCCGGCTAGGCCTAGCACATTTAATCATCGAGGGGCCCATTGATATCGCTTTCCCTTTTAGGCGAAAGGAACAAATAAACTTTGAATACATAGAACTAGTCAACTTATCATGTCATACCTAGCATACCCTTTATAACTGGCATTTACGCACAGCGTTTGAACAAACTAAAGTATAACAGACTTGAAAACTAGATACTCGATGTATCTCCATTTTAAGAATAGAGGATATTATCATCTTAGAATTACTCGTGATCTCAATCCATGAAGTAATCTCTCTAAGTACGGGTTTGTCCTATACTTAATTCCCATTAAGTACTCATGAGTGTTGCAGCATTCTCTATGCTATGTCTAATCTTTATAGACAATCTGCTAACACTCCATGACAGTCTTAAATCAAAACTTACTTCCAGTAGTTTGAACGACTGAGGAGGTTTGAGTAAACTAAGTACTCAGGAAGTGGATATTCTAAACATGCAAAAATGAAACACAATGATAAACAATAGTAAATGGTAGCACACATGCAAATAAACAAATCTCCATTATTTAATCACCAAATCTATTACAATTTCAATCATTGTTTATAATGTTTCAAACTCATACTAACAACGAAAACTTTATTTTATCTTTCAATCCTATGCACCATGCATGCTCATCGTGTTTGGACTTAACCAATGCCTTTGTGAATGGATCATCTAGATTATCCTCTGATCGTATGTCTTTCACAATCGCGTGTCCTTCTTCTACCTTTCTTCGAACAAAATGGTATTTCTTTTCAATGTGTTTTGACTTTCCGTGATCCTTGGGTTCTTTAGTCAAGGCGACTGCACTCTCATTATCACAGAATATTTCAATAGGGTCTTGTACGGTTGGAACAACTCCAAGATCTCTAATGAAATTCTTCATCCAAATAGCTTTATTTGAAGCCTCACAAGCTGCAATATACTCAGACTCGCATGTGGAGTCTGCCACTGTATCTTGCTTTGAACTTTTCCACGTCACTGCACCCCCATTTAGCAAAAATACACAACCAGACTGTGAACGACTATCATCTTTATCTGTTTGGAAACTTGCATCACTATAACCAGTCACTCTGATTTCTTCTTCTCCACCATAAACTAAGAACCTGTCTTTAGTATTTCTTAAATACTTAAGAATGTTCTTTACAGCTGTCCAATGACCTTCACCAGGATTCTGCTGATGTCGACTCACCATGCTCAAAGCAAAGGAGACATCAGGCCTTGTACACGTCATGGCATACATGATCGATCCTACAGCCGAGGCATATGGGACTCGACTCATTCTGTCCAGTTCTTCATTAGTTTTCGGACATAGATCCTTACTAATCTTTATGCCATAATGTAAGGGTAGATTCCCTTTCTTAGAATTCTCCATTTTGAATCTTTTCAAAATTTTATCTAAGTACATGTCCTGGCTAAGTCCTATAAGACGCTTTGACCTATCTCTGTAAATCTTTATACCGAGAATATATGTTGCATCTCCCAAATCTTTCATAGAGAAACATTTCCCCAACCATTCTTTTACACTTTGTAATGTTGGGATATCGTTTCCTATGAGTAGTATATCATCCACATATAATACCAGGAAGACTACTATACTCCCACTGACCTTGATATATATACAGGACTCATCTTCGCTTCTAGAAAATCCAAATTGTGTGACTTTCTCATGGAAGCAGAGATTCCAGCTACGAGATGCCTGTTTAAGTCCATAAATGGCCTTTTGAAGCTTGCACACTCTTTTAGGATACTTTGCATTTTCAAAACCTTCTGGTTGTGCCATAAACACATTCTCTGTTAGTTTTCCGTTAAGGAAAGCGGTCTTGACATCCATCTGCCATATTTCATAATCATGAAATGCAGCTATGGCAAGCATTATCCTAATTGACTTTATTTTAGCTACTGGTGAGAAGGTTTCCTTATAATCAATCCCATGGGTTTGAGTATAACCCTTCGCTACCAACCTAGCTTTATAAGTGTGTACATTCCCATCCATGTCTGTCTTCTTCTTAAAGATCCACTTACATCCCACAATCTTAAGACCGTGTGTAGTGTCAATCAAGTTCCAAACTTGGTTGTCATACATAGATTTAATCTCGGTTTTCATAGCTTCCTTCCACTTAGCAGCCTCAGGGCTTGCCATCGCTTCCTTGTAGTTAGCAGGCTCATCCAACTCACTTAGTGTACTATCACTAATCTTGTCCTCTTCAATATGGAACCATAATAGAATTGAGGATCCTGAGAAGGCTTGCTTACTCTACTACTTGTTCTGCGAATGGGTACGGATATATCATCAGGTTCAACAGGTGTCACCACCTCTTGTTGAGTGTCAGTGTTTACTATAGGTTCTTTATCGGCAGAATTTTGAATTTCTTCAAGGTCTATTTTACTCCCACTGTCCTATTTGGATATCATTTCTCTCTCGAGGAACGTTCCTCTTCGAGCTACAAATACCACATTATCCTTGGGACTGTAAAACAAATATCCAAATGACTCTTTAGGATAACCGACGAAAAGACACTTTTCGAATCTGGCTTCTAGTTTGTCCTGAGCTTCTCGTCTAACGAAAACCTCACAACCCCAGATTTTGATGTGCCCAAGGGAAGGACGTTTTCCCTTCCACATCTCCAAAGGTGTCTTCGAAACATTCTTAGTGGGTACAAGATTTAAGATATGGGCGGCTGTTTCTAATGCGTAACCCCATAATCTTATTGGAAGTGTTGCTCGACACATCATAGATCGAACCATGTCTAAGAGGGTTCTATTTCTCCTCTCCGCAACTCCATTTAGTTGTGGTGTTCTAGGAGGAGTTAACAGTGAAACTATACCACAGTTTTTAAGATGATCGAAAAATTCGATACTAAGGTATTCTCCTCCCCTATCGGATCGGAGTACCTTTATCTTTCTGCCCAGTTGGTTCTCTACTTCGTTTTGAAACCTTTTGAATACTTCAAAAGTATCCGACTTATGTTTAATCAGATAAACATATCCATATCTACTGAAATCATCAGTAAATGTAACGTAGTAGCGGTTTCCATCTTTTGTGGTTGATCGGAATGGTCCACATACATCAGTGTGTACTAAGTCCAATAATCCTTCACCTCTTTCACATGTTCCTGTGAATGGTGATTTAATCATCTTTCCCAATAAGCAAGACTCGCATACATCATCCGATTTGAAGTCGAATGATTCCAACACTCCATCCTTTTGGAGTTGGGCGATGCGTTTCTTGTTTATGTGCCCAAGACGAGAATGCCACAATTTTGATTTATCAAGCTCATTAGAAGAACCAACATTTAAAATCACATTGCCATTATCACTAATACATTCAACAGTTTCATATATGCCTTTGCAAGGAGAAGCTTTAAATATAAAACAACCATTTGAATAAACCAAAATATCTCCATTCTCATTGTCAAATGAAAATTGATAACCATCCTTAAACAAAACATGAAATGAAATAATGTTTCTTGTCATTTCTGACTAGTAAGAACAATTATTTAAATTTATCCTAACTCCAGACTTTAGCATGAGCTCGTACTTTCCAATCTTCGTCACAGGTGTGATTTTCCTGTTCCCCATGACTAAGTTGAGCTCTCCATGCTTCAACTTCTTACTTTCCTTTAGACCCTGCAATACAGTGCAAATGTGAGTACCACACCCTGTATCCAAGACCCACGAATCAGAAGTTGTAGTATTGTGGAGTTCGATCATAAACATACCTGAGTGACTACCCTTTTCGACCTTTCCGTCTTTGAGGTCCTTCAGATATTTTGGGCAGCTACGCTTCCAATGTCCCTTTGTATTGCAGTAGAAGCACACTGCTTCCTTTGGATCATTTGTCGGTGCAATATTAGATTCAACCTTTCTCTTAGACCCATGGTCGGACTTTCTTTTTGTGGCCTTTCCATTCCAGTTGGAATGAGAAGTCTTTCTTTTCTTTGCATTATGACCAACAGTCAACATAGGAGCCGCTGAAGTAGAGGGCATGTCAATCTTCTTGATCCCTTGCTCAACGGTTTGCAACAAGCTATGGAGGTCCATTATTGAGGTCTCTTTCCCGTTCATTTGATATGAGAGCACAAACTGATTGTAATCAGCTGGCAGACCATATAGGATTATGTTGATAGAAAGCTCAGTATCAAATACCATGTTCAGAGATCCCAATCTGTCAAAGTACCCTTTCATCTCTAAGACAAAAGCACAAATAGAGGCTCCAGGTTTTGGTTTGCAAGCCATGAGGGATTTAACAACATCAAGGCGTTCTTTGCTTGCCTTTGCCTGAAACATTTCTTTGAGCTGTTGGTTCATCTCAAAAGCCTAAGTGTTCTCAAAAGTCTTTTGCAGTTCAGGGCTCATGGATGACGCCATGATGCATGACACTTTATTTGCATCATCATAGTTCTTTCGGTGAGCTTCAATCTCTTCTTGGGTTGAATCATCATCAATTATGGGAATTTGCTCATCGAGAACATACTCTTTGTTCTCGTACCTTAGGGTGAACCTAAGGTTTCGCATCCAGTCCATATAGTTAGGACCGGTGAGTCTTTCCCTCCCAAGAACTGAGAGTAATGAGAAGTTTGGGTTATGTGAGGGATTGGGAATGGGAGGATTGACACCATTTTCGGTAGACATCTATAAGATAAAATAATTTTAGTTTAGAATGAATATTCCTTAATCAATTACCCAATTTTATATTAAGGATAGGATCCATATTTTAGATTCGTTTTATGAAGAGGGTTGCCATAATCACATCACGAAATTATTTTAGGTACACAATGAATTTGTCAAATTCATTCTCTATGAAATTCCTAGTTCTTTTGAGATTCATTGATTCTGATCAATGGCATGTTAATCTCGTATATGCTTATCTACAATTCATGACTGGGATGCCGAGGATCATGAATAAGACAGTGAATTTAACCATGCAAAATCCGCGTGGTAACCGGCTCGAGTCAGCCCGAGAATCGCGAGATCCACATCACCTTTCACTTATGTTCTCTTATTAATGTGCCGGTAAACCACACGCGCTCCATTAATAGCCCATATGATAGATGTGTTGTTTTCATGGGTTAGCATACTATTCACATTTTCTGTATATCTAAAACAGGAATTTTGCTTTAGTAGTTTCAAATAATATAACAATTATAATATATATAAGGTTTCTTTTAAACATTTTAAACTTTTGTTCTATTTTAAACATTTTAAAATATAAGGTTCAAAATGAAACATTTTAAACTTTAGGGTTCTATTTTAGACATTTTAAACTTTAGGGGTTCTATTTTAAACATTTTAAAATATAAGGTTAAAAATGAAATATTTTAAACTTTAGGGTTCTATTTTAAACATTTTAAAATATAAGGTTCAAAATGTAAATTCATATTAACGTTCAATGATCATATATAAGACAATAATATAATATACAATTATTATTTACACTTATCACATGTTAACAATTTACTTTTTAAGTGCTAATAGAATTAGGCTAAAGCTCTGATGCCACTGATGAATTTTCTATTCCTTAACTAGATTAATACGCAGAGGAAATAATAATAATCTAGGGCAAGAAGGGAACTAAACCCTAAAGGATCTAAACCTAATTAACTAAAAGCAACTTAAAAGAAATAAATAATTAAATAAGTAATAAGAAAATTACTAACCTTTGAGAAAATCGAATTTCTCACGCGGACCACCATAGTCGAACTTGGAGGCGAGTACCCAAACGAGAGTACATCTAATAGCTCACACCCACGAACCGAAGAGAAACAATTCTTTCGAACTCCTAAGGTCCCGATTAAGGCTGAGCAAAACCGCCTGCATCCCGATTCCCTGCCCGATCCCGACAAACCCGCCGATCCGATTCCGATCCCGACTATTAAACGGGTCGGGAGTCGGTTTGCATTTCCGGCGAACTCGGGACTCGGGTCGGGACGGGCCGGGTCGGGACGAGGCAAAAACCGAGAAAAGACAAGCCAATCCCGACCGATACCGACTAACCGATACCGACTTTACCGAACACTATCGGGTCGGGACTTAGTTTAGAATTCCGGCCTTAATCGGGATCGGGCTTCGTCGGGCCGGGTCGGGTTCCGGCCCGATGCTCACCCCTAGTCCCGACTCTTATAAGGAGTAGGAATAAGAATGAGGAGATAAGTAGTAATAACTTTGGCATGCTCCCTCTATATATAAGGCATTAGAGGGAGTTGGTTTACCACTTTGGGGCGATGTGGGATAACCACAAAAAAATACCCATGCCTTGTTACCTATTCTTCGAATAGATTTTTCTCTTTTACGGTTCATCGAGGGCGACCTAAAAAGGACTCTACTTTTGACGATAGTCTCACCAATTAGTTATGAACTTGGACATAATTCCAACAAGATTTTCATTCCATCAAGTGAATGTGATGAAATGACCAACATAAAGACCTTAATTCCCTCGTGTAAATATGATAATAATAATCAACATAGAGATATCCATTCCCTCATGTGAATGTAATAAAATGATCAATGTAAGATATTCATTCCTGCAAATGAATTTGATAATATAATGATAAATGTCTAAAGATCATTTATCATGGTAAAAGATATGATCAAAGTAATATAAAAATGACAAACTACTAGTAGTGGTAAAATAAGAAATGTGCAAACGAAAATGTGATTTATGTAAAATACATTGTGATTTATGCAAAATACAAGTGTGTCAAAAATATAACACATTACATTCATAGATGTAAGAATTTATGCTAACACGTTTTGCTCCGTAAAAGAAAAAACAAAAGTGTCATGAGAAACGACATTTCGTATTAGTAATATATTATATTCTCTAGCATCTTCCTCAACATGAGTTATATATAAATTTGTGAAAGATAATCACTAGCCATAACATAAGTTTATGGGCCATAATTATAATCTTTGGTTGTTTGACCGGTTATACCATCTCGGGTAATTAATAATACAAAAACTATAGAAAAATAAGATTCTTCAATCTAATGCAATTTTTATCTCAAATGAAGTTTATTGTTCACCAATCAATTATATTGGAGACTTAATCCCTCAATACTATGGAAAGTAAACAAGTGGATATATGTAAATATATACATCCACTATATTAACCGTTTAAAGTTTAAAATCGATGCATCGTTTAAATGGTCATCAAAATAGCAACTTCAAGTTTGCATGATTAATATCTCAACTAATTAAAATGTGAGCAGAAAGTTATGAAAATGAGGTGCATTACTTCCAAATTTTCAATGAGAACGAAAATGAGGTGCATTTAGGTATTCAACTTCTTTTGTTTGGCTTTCGTATGTATCGTTTTATTTCCTTGGGTCCCACACTCGTTTAATTTCTTGTTTAACAGAGTTGGGACGCATTGTATCGTATTTCGGTTGTTTTCAAGGTTCTCAATTTATGTTGCCTTTCTTAATAAAAATGGGGCTAAGCTCTAATATACATAACAGCAAAATTAGCATTATGCCAACATGTTATTATAAATACTCTTTTTTATAACTGAGTTTGGTTAGAGACCAATCATATCTCAATTTAGTTTTATTTTGTGAATTATATACTCCACCTAATTGTACATATATGTGATCTAGAAGAATGATAATTTCTTTAGAGGGAGAAAAGAAGTAGTTACAAATTCAGAATTAATTCTCATTATCTATTGATCCTCACAAGAAATTTTATGAACTTATAATTTAATGGATAATCCAATAGCCATACATATACATTCTCCCAACACCAAATTTCAACTACTCACGCTCTGATTATATTGTGTCCCTCAAGGACATAGTCTATTATGAAATGCTCAAGCATGACAGACTAATCGATTCCAAGTATAATCTTCGATAGAAAATAAGGAGCAAGAAAATAAGATGGTTGTTCGAGATATAAAAGACTCCATGATAGTTTCTTAAAGAGACACTAGACATGGAGGTTCCAAAAACAACCTCACAACAAATGAGATCTCAATAAATTATATCATGTTTAAAATCATATGGAATCGAAGTAAAATGAGGTCGATAAATTTGTTTTCATACAATATAGCGCTTGTAATTAAGCATAATGAGGATCATAAATCAATTATTACCTAGAAGTACGCTCAACGAAATGATTGGCCAACATAAAAAGACGTAATCTCTTGCAAATACAAAAACTATTAGGAAGTGAAGTTCATACATGTCAATGTGTAAAAGTTATTGGATATACACTCTTTGTGTTAAACTAAAGTAAGAGCTCTAAAATTATGTGCTTCAAAGATATGAATTATGGAATAAATAAATTCATAAATTGATGATTAAGAGACATATTGTCTCGAGATGTATGTAAATATCTTATTGATATTTTATGAGACATGCAATCTAGAAGTATTTAATTCACACTAAATGAGTTTTATTAGAGCTCTCATATTCAATTAAAAATCTATAATGCCTCACACATGTATAATAACTTCAACTTCTAGAAGCAATAGATAAAATTCTCAAGAACTCTACTTGATAAAATTGAATGAATCTGCATATGGATCAAAATCATTTGGACACATATTATATGAATTGCTTTTGCATATGTCATTAAGAAATGATTAGTCCTCAAATACCATATGTAGGTGCAACTAAGGCTTTGATGTCTATTTTGCAATTAGTATGCGTCACGATACTGTATATTTTTATTTGTATTACCAATATTTACTTCTAACCAATACGTTGATCTAGGTTGGAAGTTACACATCTATTTTGTCATCTTTGCAGGACTTATTCATATCACCAAAAATTTGATGTACTTCATTATAAAATCGTTGCCAACAAAAGTTTTTTAGCAACTCGTTTATAAGATGAAGCATTCAATGCTTGAAAAATAATATATATATATATATATATATATATATATATATATATATATATATATATATATATATATATATATATATATATATATTATTTAGTGTATAGATTGTTTAATCTCTAGTAATTATAAATAAGCATCCACAAACGTCTTTCATATTCTTGAATCCGCCACTAGCTGTACGTCATTTGACTTGATCATCTACTGTTTTTGAATCAAACAAAATGATTGTTTTATGTGATTTCAAAACTTTATGTTAGCTATACGTATACAGATGAACTAGAGGACGTTTTAACTATGTGGCCTCAACAAACGCAGCCACACATGTATTCTGTCAACATATGGATAGGATACATCAACTCAAGACAAAAACGATCGGGGCCACATATATAAAGAGAAGCCTTCTACGTCTGTAAGTTTTATACTAGTATGTGCTAAATTTTCATATATTGATTCCGAATCACTTGACTTGGTGATTGTTCATCAGTTTTCTAATAAATGGATCTCAGCTTATTGCAACAAAATTATACTCTTTTACTTGGAGTTGTAACTGTATTTTTGGTTATTTATTTTATATCTTCCATCACTAGATCTAGTAAAAACAATCGTCCACCCGTTGCAGCAGGCGCTTGGCCTATTGTAGGCCACTTAAACCTCTTTGGAGGATTATCAGATCCTCTCCACAAAATATTGGGATCCATGGCTGTCAAATACGGACCCATCTTTACCATTCAACTTGGAGTACGTCAAGTATTGGTAGTGAATAGTTGGGATATTGCTAAGGAAATTTTTACCACCCATGACGCAATTGTTTCCTCTCGTCCCAAATTTACAGCAGCTAAAATTTTGGGATATAACTATGCTATGTTTGGAGTGTCGCCTTATGGTCCATACTGGCGAGAAATGCGTAAGATCACCTCACATGAGCTGTTATCACCTCGTCGCCTTGAGGAACTCAAGCATGTTCGTGTGTCTGAACTCAAAAACTCTATCAAAATCTTGTATGAGCTATGGAGGGAAAAGAAAGATGGTCAGGGAAAAGCGTTGGTGGTCATGAATAAATGGTTTGGGGAATTAAATATGAATGTGATGCTTAGAATGGTTGTTGGAAAACGGTTGAGTGGAGCCACTAATGGTGAAGAGGATGAAATTAATAAGTTTCAAGTAGTCGTAAGGAAATTCTTTGATTTCTTAGGTCTGTTTGTGGTGGCAGATACTCTTCCTTACCTAGGATGGTTGGATTTGGGTGGTCATGAGAAGGCCATGACAAGTGTTGCCAAAGAAATTGACGTCATCATTGGAAAATGGTTGGGTGAGCATATGGCGAAAAGGGATTCCACTGAGGCTACGGGAGAAAAGGATTTCCTTGATGTGATGATATCGGCTCTAGAAACCGGAGGTTTGGGAGACTACAATGCTGACACAATTATCAAATCTACATGCTTGGTATGTTCTGATCATACTGGAGTATTAAACTTGCCTTAAATAGCTTCTAACGTAGGTATATTTATTATTTAATTATATGAATAAATGAATTCTTGTAGGATATTATTGCTAGTAGCGTGGATACTATCACAGTCATGTTAACTTGGACTCTTTCCCTGCTATTGAACAATCCTGATGCCCTTAAAAAGGTTCAAGAGGAAATCGATAAGCATGTTGAAAAAGATAGACAAGTTGAGGATTCTGATATCGACAAACTAGTATACCTCCAAGCGATTGTAAAGGAGACTCTAAGGTTATACCCAGCAGCACCACTTGGTGCGCCGAGGGAATTTTCAAATGATTGTACTGTAGCTGGCTACCACATTCCAAAAGGGACATGGTTGATGGTCAATATATCGAATCTACAACGTGACGCAGATATCTGGTCAGACCCAGCAGAGTTTAGGCCTGAGAGGTTCCTTACTGAGACTCATATGCATGTAGATTTTAGAGGGAGAAATTTTGAGTTGATCCCCTTCGGAGCTGGGAGAAGGTACTGTCCCGGCATGGCATTTTCAGCTCAAATGTTACATATCGTTCTAGCTACTTTGCTACATAATTTCGACATGTCTGTTCTTAATGATGAACCAGTAGACATGACCGAAAGTGTTGGATTAATAAATGCCAAGGTATCACCACTGGAAGTTCAAATTGTCCCACGTTTGTCATGTATAACTTGATGAAAATATATATGTATAAAGACACTTCTCGTTATATGTATAGTTAATCTTCAAAGTTATAGGTACTTTGGCTTTGTATTATCAGACTTTGTTTTATACTTCTGTGAAGGGTTGTTATGTACTCGTATTCATTAAGTATTGTAAAAACATTATTGGTATGTCAACTTGTCAAGTTCTTCTATCATCATATCCCTCTGTTTAATTTTCATTTTCATCATTTTTTTAATTAGTAAATCTTTTCTTCCTCTACAAATTAGTATTTCAAACTAAACGGGGACTACTAGCTGGGCTTTGTCGATATAAGAATGTTTTAATTACCAATCTCCTTTTTTTGGGTGAGAGTCGAACATTTGTTGTTCTAGACATGTTGCCCTAGTTGCGGAAGTTATGTTTTTCGTAATTGACTTGTGTGCGTCTTAAATATTAAAGCAAGGACTTGAACGCTTAAACTTTTCTTTTAACTGGTAGAATTAAAACAGAAAATATAGCAAGTTACCAAACAAACGTATAGTAAAAACAGACATCGATGACTTAATTACAACGCCTATATCAGTATGGTAACACTAGGTTTTTTTTCTTTTTTCTTCTTCTTCTTCTTCTAGAAAGGCTGGTATCACTAGTCTTACAATCAAGCTCTAATTGCACTTACGTTAGAATCACAACAAATGGATCTGGGAAGGTTACTTATGACTATAATAGAGGGATGAACAACACGCTTGTTTTATTCAAAATGATATTTTATTTATTTATTTTTATTACTGCCTCCGTTCCATATATTAAATGTCATGTTTGACTTTTCAAAGTTTTTTTCTTTCTCAACTTTGACCTTAAATATTTGTGTTTGTGCAATATAATACTTGATACAAAATATATGAATGAATTAAGTTTTAAATGTATTTTCATTGCGTATAATTTTTATTAAATACTAAATAACACAAGCAAAAAGATTTAAAGTAAAAGTTGATAAAAAAAAGATTTGAAAAGTCAAACATTAACATTTAATATGGGACGGAAGGAGTATTATTATTATTATTATTATTATTATTATTATTATTATTATTATTATTATTATTTTGTTGATAATGTATAAGTATTTTTGGAACCTTTTGATTATAGACAATGCCACAACGTAACAACGTTAGACCTTATGTTATAATGAAGAGAAACCGGTTCGTTTCACTTCCTCCTGTAGTATTATAATATTTTATTATCTTATATTGAAAGTTTTCTAATTTATTCATGACTCCCATGTATAGAGAAAGCGCGAAGAAGTGAGAGCACGAGCAAGTAAACAAACAAATTGACCTCGGGTAGGAGCAAAAGGGTATGCTGGTTTTGAGGAGCAGTGGGAAGAGGAAAGGAAGGACCCAAATAGAGCAACAAATCTTCACAAGATACCAGGTCGTGGGAGTAATTTTTGTTTGGGTAGAAGACATCCTGATAAAGATGGGAACTTAGTTGCGACTCTAGAGATAGCCGAGCTATAAACAAAAATTGGTAATTTTATTACATGTTTTGCAATAATAGTGTTATAATTTCTCATTTTACACACTGTTCTCAAGATTTGTTTTGGAGTGAAAGTGAAAGGAGTGGAGAGTGAAGGAGAGGATAGGAAGTGGTGGGGAGAGGAACTGAAAGATTATGGCCATTTTTTTGTGTTCTTAAGTTCTTACATTAAGGAAGGGAAGTGATGACAAAAAATGCTTATATTTACAAACATCAAACCATCAACAAATGGCGTCTTTGATTAGACATCTTGGTAAAGAATCATCAACACTACTGTTATTCCTAATTCATGTATGCACAGTCAAAGCTTAGTACAATTTATCTTAAAAAATGTAAACAACATCAAATAAAGGTTGAGCTGCAACCAAGAGGATAAACATCCGCAACCATATAAAAAAGGATTAAATTATTCAATTGTTATAAAAAGAAAATCCATAAATGAACTCAATCGACTCACACCTGATGAAACCTAGAAGAATTGTACCAAAGTCGCCTAAACCATGACATATTTAAACAAAACCAAACTACACAATCAGCCAATCGAAGACCAATTATCTCATGGAATAGTTAGACAGATGAAACAATCGAAGACCAAGAGATCCTTTATATACTTACGCCTAATATACCACATGCTATACGTGGTTTGTTTTCTAGGAACCCACCATATGCGCTTTGTTCAGTCCTGAATCCATTTGACAAGGGAGAAGATCTTGTGTGCGCATGTGATGCTATATCCGGTTGGGGACGGCTTGATACATGAAAAAATGTTACAAAAGGGTCACATAAGGGTCTCGGTTCTCAAAGTACTTAATCGACAAGAAGATTTGGAGCTTCCTGTGCCAGATGAAGATATTCCTAATTCGGGAGGCACAACTGAGGCCTTTATTCAATGACCAATTGGTGCCATTGCTCGCTTTTCGGTATTACTTGTATATACTTTCTCAATTCTGTTGTATATATCAATAAGTAAGCATTACTTATGTATTTAAATTAAAAATTTGAAAGGTTTGCCAAACACTCCTACTACACATGCTGCTGCCAAGAGTACGTTACCTAAAAATGTACAAGGACCTTCAACTGCCACCAAGAGTACCTTATGCAAAAATATACAAGGTCCTTCAACCGAATGTTCAGCATTAGTGACTATTCCTACTATCACTCAGGTAAATCCTAAAGCATTATAGTTTTGATGGGCTTCAAAATAAAACTTGGAAATCATTCATATGTATTGATTTATGTATAGGCGAGCAAGAAAAGAAAAAATACATTAAAAGAACCCGTCAAGCTGTCAAAAGCTGAGAAGGAAAAAGCTGACATCAGAAAATGGTACATTCTTTGAAAAAGGAAATAGATGAGAGATCTGAGGCTATGAGGAAGGGATATTATCGTTGGATGGCCCATAAGGATTGCGCCATGCCACAAATGGTTTATTTCAAAAATGAGATCTTTCAGGATGCTAATGATTTTACTTTTCCAATCAACCCAATAGACATCATTGAACTTTTGACGGGCGAGAAACTAGGGACCAACATTCTCACTCTTTTCTCGAGGTATGTTAATTAATTGTTACATGTATGAGTGTTATCGCAATCTAGGTATGTTAATTTTTTTTGGATAGGGTGTTTGGATACTGTTGTAACCACCAGAAAGGGGGTTTGGGTCTAGATTGTATTTGGTTTATGGTGTGATTTAGATATGTCATATGCTTCTGTGTTTGATCAAAGTTTTTTAATGTGTTTAATCAGGTCACTTTTTATTCTCAAGGCAAACTCACCAAATCAAAATAACAAGACTGGTTTCTTGAACTCGGAAATGATCACGGCAGATACACACATGGACACGAACATTAATATTGTAATTTACTTGATAGAAGCGTTGGATTATGAGACTTCGGGTTATGGTTTTTTTGTGGCACCGTACCTAAAAAGGTAAGATGGTACCATCTTTATCTTTATTTATTTTTTAAAGTTACTTGCTTTATGCAGTGGTCATCATGTTCTTCTCATTATTTGCCGAAAGCATGGAAAGGGATTCATATTGGATTCTTATAAGTGGGAAGAAAAGAGAACCAAGGAAGGCTGCTATCTCATTAAACATGTGGAACGGTAATAATATTTTTAAGTTGAATTCGAGTTCACTTATTTTTATAATCATTAACAGAGAAATTGATGCTTATTTTTCTCTTTTTTAGGGTTGTTGGTCATTTGAGTTGGGAGCTGCCTATTGTAAATCTGCAAGAGGACACATGGGAGTGTGGATTCTATGTCATGAAGTGGGTGCTTGACTTTGTACTGAAATATCAGCATGACGATTTTTCAAATATAGTAAGTACTTGTTAAATATCTTTGAATTTTCTTTCTTTTTTTTATACCAAATTTCAAATGCTACAACATTTTTTATTTATTTATATGATACATATAGCTCCCTTTTGGAGAAGAGATGTCGTTAAGTATAAGTGAGATAGACGATGTCGTCAATGCCTGGTTTTTATTGTAGAGCGACTTATGAGGTATGCTACTACCCAATCTAAGGAATCTTTGTAAATGAAAATGTACATATTCTTGATGTCGTGTTAAATTATCCTTGTAGATTATGATTTAGTTTATTTTTATGTTGACAACAGGTAACAACGACAACAACAATAACGACAGCCCTATAAGGAATGGATTTAAAGGTCATTGAGCTTTACTCTTTGGAAACCTTGATTGCTTTTCTTATTTTGAGGTATGAGTGGATCTCCACCTTTATATTTGCAACTCAGCAGCTTGGATTTTTGGCTAGTAGTTAGTACTTAGCAGCTCTTTGTTAAGCTCGTATTTTGAGGGTTTTGATTTATGTTGCAATTGTCGTTTTTCTAAATGAAGTTATTTTGGGTTGTAACTTAAATATTGAATCTTTATCGAATTTATTTGTATCGTAATATTATTGTGCATGGTAATGAATGCAATTTCAGAAAAGCCTGCACTTTTGTATGATTGTATGATTAAATTCTAGAGAAATCAAATCTTAGGGTTTGTTTGTTTTTTTTTAAAAATCTTATTAGTCCTCTTACTCTTACCAGTAAGAGGTGGGTAGAAGTTTTACTTGTTTGTTTTTTCTTTTGAGTTATATCCAGTTAGACATATAACATCTTACTCAGTAAGAGGTGAGAGACTTGTCTTACTGCCTCTTACTCGATAAAAGATTGAAGATTCGTGTTAATATAATATATTTGATGGTTTATTAACTATGTTATATTTATGATAAAAAGTCTTGTTTCATATTTACATAAGTTACTTAAATAAATTGCATAAACGAGCACTTAAAATCATTCAGACAATTATACATAAAAAAAAAAAAATATTATTTCTTTCAGATTTAGACTTTCTAGCCACATCTTACTAGTAAGATGTGGTAGTCAGATTCAGACATAAAACAATTTAATGAAACAAACACACCCTTAGTGCTATTATTTTAAATCGCATTTGTTAAATAGATCGGTTGAACAACTGATCTAACTAGTCCCCAGGCAACCCGCCTAAATCACATTAATAGATTGCTTCTTTGTTGTTGCCTGTTCTTATTGGAGTATCAAAAAGATCAGTTCTACAACGATCTATATGTCTGCTCTCTCAAATAGACCACCCTTAATTAGAGTGGTTGGTTACTGCTCATTGTAAATCTTTCTAACCAATTTTTAGTCTTTTTTGTTTTGGTGTTTCTTAGTGGGGTTAGGTAAATACATATAAGCATCCTATGGAATAAGTACAATAAAGTACATCTTCTATTTAATTCTTTTATTCTCGAAAACTCGCCAAGCTTTCTTCAGTGAACAGTTCTGTCAACTGTTCAATGATTTTCACTAACTCATACATTGTTTGAATTTTCATCAAATGCACTTTATCCTACTTATTTGCATATTTGAAAAGTCCCGCCTAAACACAGGGACAAGAGCTATGCCCTGTTGGTAGTTAGAGAGGTGAAGGGTTCATCATGATCTTCAGGATATTGTCAACCTCTAATGAACGTTTATCCTCCAGCATTAGTTCCTTCTACATATTAGATGAAACGCATCAGCCAGTGAGTATGTCTGCATGTAATCTTTGGAGTAATAATATTTTACTGGAGGTAACCCTTTTACCCAAAAAAATTTTATGACTTGAACTCTGCAAATGTTGCTTGCTAACTTAATTGTCAACGAGTCTTTTTGAGTCGCTCTCTGATTTAATTATCAGAGTTTTCTTTACTTAAATTAATTTATATTCAAATCCCAGTAAGAGAAAATTGTGCACTGAATTAACCAATTAGAGCATGCCCATACGTAACACAAGTTATAAGTTAACGCAGTGCCATGTCAGCGCCACATCAGCTTTTACACTTTAACTCAACACTTTAACTTAACACCCACATCAATAACTCAGCCTTAACTCAACAACAATTTACAAAAACACTCCTTCATTTAGGGGGTAAAGTGAAACTTTTTTTTTTTTTTTTTTTTTTTTTTTTTTTTTTTTTTTTTTTTTACAAAACAAGCATGTTAACGTGCGTTAGTGGCTTAACGTGCCACGTTAACGCGGAGTTAACTCGGAAGCATGCAACCGTAAATTGCCCATTAACTTGCGTTATTTGGCCTTAACGTGCTCCATCACGTTACGCTTGTTAATGCTCTTACTGCCAAAACTAATCAGCCACCGCAATAGAACAAGATAAGAATAAAAACAGATTTGACTTAACGATAACATAAACTAATCAGCCACCGCAATTGAACAAGATTAGAATAAAGACAGGTTTGACTATTCGAATTGATAAACACTTCCCATTTTTTATCATTAACTGACTCAATTTGTTTTATCATCCAAATCTTATTTCAAGATATCCCAAACGCACCATCCGTAAAGTGATCCCAATTTTTCCTTTGAAGATACAAACACCAAACAACAAAGACGCACGGTCCAAAGAAACAACCCCATAGAAGACTCCCAGGGCACCTAAACCAGACGTTGAGTTTAGTAGTTTGTGCTCAAAAGGATTAATACAACCGTGGATTATACTAATTCGTATCATTAGAAAAAGACTATAATGCATATATTGTAATATTCTTTGAGCTCATTTAATCAACTTTGTAGACGATTATTTTACAAATATACTCATATTAATGTATATATTATAAAATTTTGGGATTAGGTTGAGAAAGGAAGAAGAAGTGGTTAATCCAATATTCCAACATTTACGTAATTACATAAGAAATAGATAAAGAAGACAATTTAAGTCCCAATCATGTTTCGATCACCTTTTTTTTTTTTTTTTTTTTTTTTTTTTTTTTTTTCCCCTTTATTTAATGGCAGAGACTAATTAATCATGTTTCAATACAGATAGACTTTATCTATTATACGTGAAGAACTTTCTTCGGTGAAAAACAAGAAGAGATTCCAAAATTGTGTCATTTTCGAAATGTTGGACAAGAATGTGCTTGTTCTGAATACACTTATAATTGGAATTTTATGATTTCATCCAGATAAATATCCATAATATAATATATATTATGTATATTAAGATCTAATAAGATTAGCTTTATTGTTATAATCAAGTTATTTTGTTTTATGTTTAAGGTTGATGGTTTTTTAGAGTTGGCATAGCTTTGGAAGAATGTAGTCAAACAAGGACATTCTTGTCCAATATTTGGAAGAGTGTAGTCAAACAAGCACCTAGGTTCAATACACTTTTGATCTGAAACAGATTATGTGACACTTCCTTTGAATCATTGAATGTAAACAACATTTATACTGAAATGACTAGCATATGATAGGAGATTACAAACACAAGGTTACTCAAATTACATGAATACAAACTTCAACTAATGTTACATGTCTTAATAGTAAACTGTGTTTCACTCCATTGTCACACAACTAATCCTGTTTGGGATATGAAATCACATTATTCTTAGTGGAACATACATACTTACTCACTTAATATATGGTAGTAGAGGACATCCGTGGGGAAATTAGGACTTCAAGTGGAGAAGCCATGGCATTTGTCATTCCAGCTGTCTCGGTCATATCAACTGGTGCATCACCTGGTGTACTTATATCAAAATGTTGTAAGAATGTAGCTATAACCAAATGTAAGATTTGGAGTGCCAAACCAATGCCTGTACAAGACCTCCTCCCAGCACCAAACGGGATCAACTCAAAATGTGTTCCCTTAACGTCAACATGCTTATGATTCCCATCAAGGAACCTCTCCGGCCTAAACTCCGATTGGTTAGACCAAATTTCTGGGTCTTGTTGGAGTGTAAACAGATTGGTTAACAACCATGTGCCTTTTGGGACATGGTAGCCTGCTATTGTGCAATCTTCTGAAAATTCTCTTGTACCACCAAGACGCCCTGCTGGATACAGTCGCAACGTTTCCTTTATGATTGCTTGTAGGTAGACTAGATTGGTGATATCTGACTCATTTACTTGTCTATCACGTCCGACAACATTGTCGAGTTCTTCTTGCGCTGTCTTTAGAACACGGGGATTATTCAATAATAGACAGAGCGTCCATGTTAGCATCACAGTGGTTGTATCCGTACTGCTTGTAATTAAAATCTGCAATGTGTAAACTAATTAACATATCTACATACGAAAAATTAATTTATCAGCTAATATAATTTATCAAACACAAAATACCATGCATGTAGACTTAATAGTAGTATCGGCATCATATTCTGACAGGCTGCCAGTTTCTACCGCCGATATCAGCATATCCATGAAGTCTTTCTCCTCACCGGATTGTAAAGATTTCCTATTCTTACGGTGTTCATCTAGCCATTTTCCTCCCATATTATCTATTTCCTTTGCAACTCTTTTCATGTCTTTCTCATGACCACCCAAATCCAACCACCTTAGGAAAGGAAGTGCATCCGCCACAGTAAAAGTCCCAAAGAGATGGAAAAACTCCCTCATAACTTCACGACACCTATTCATCTCTTTCTCTTCTTCTGGATTTGTAGCCCCATCAAACCTTTTTCCAGTAACCGTTCTAAGAACTACATTCATATTAAATTCCCCAAACCATTTCTTCATTTCCACCAATACCTTTCCATTTTTATCTCTCTTCTCCCTCCAAAGCTCGTACGTGTTTTTGATAGAGATCTCCAATTCTGATATTCGGACATGCTTAAGTTGCTCAAGGCGACGGTTAGATAACAGCTCAAGTGAGATAATCCTGCGCATTTCAACCCAAAATGGACTGAGTGGACCCATTCCAAACATCTTGTGATTATATCCCAGTATCTCGGATGCTAAGAATTTTGGACGATTGGAAATAATTGCATCGTGGGTGGTAAAAATCTCCTTGGCAATCTGCCAATCATGCACTACCAAGACTTTACGTATGCCAAGCCGGACAGTAAATATGGGCCCATATTTTACAGCCAAGGCTGCCAAGACTTTGTATGGAAGATCTGAAGATCCATTGAAAATGTTGATATGCCCTACTATAGGCCATGCACCACTTGGTTCAGGTACTGCCCTGTATTTTCCGGGTTTACGCTTCAACGTGTAAAAATAAAAGGCCAAAGCAATAGCTAATGCTCCGGTGATGAGAGCTTTACTTTCCTGCAAGGAAAAGAGATCCATGAGGACTTATTTTTTTCTTTGAATTTTATGATCGTGTGATATAAAAGATGGCCTCAGCGCATATATTAATTAATGAAAGACTTTGACAATTGATTTGATTCGATGAAAGAATTAGTGGGTCGGTGTGGTTATTGCTTAAATTTGGTGCATGTGAGATTTATTGATTTACGAGGCAGGCAGAACACACGGGCTGAAAATCAAATTGTTAATCGTGTAATCTTTCTGTATATTAGCAAGTATATATTTAAGTATTGTTTAGTATGTTGTATGAAATATTTTAACTTTCTTGTATAAAAATTTAAAAATATTTTATGTTGTTTTGGTTTTGTGGTTTTATATTTTATAAATGAGCTTTTGATAATTAAGTTATTATGGTTTTGTTTCTTTTAACATATTACTTATTTGCATTATAAAAAAATGGCTTTGTTTCTTTTTGTTTATTACTTAGCATTACAATACTTGTCCATTTGATGTTTTTGGCATGATAATATGAAGCACATTGGGTCTATCTAATTGGTTATAGTTTAATGTGTGTTAAATATTTTCTTTGTTAAGTTTGTAAGTTAAAGTTTGTGTAATAAGAGTATGGATCTAGTGAGAAGAATTAATAAAATAAGAAGAGTGAGAAAAAATTGTAACCACATATTTCAAATAAGAAAAGAGTAATAATAGGAGATGCATCTATTTTTTATGGGTGCATCTAATATTTGTGGTTATAGTTTCTTCTCATTCTTCTCATCTTAATTATGTTTCTCATTTGATCATAAGTCTGTGTAATAATGTATATATAATAACGCCACATAAATTGTATAAAAATCGTTACAAACCTTTTTAACTTCATCTCATTTTATTGTATAACTAATTTTATTGAAAATTAACATTAAAGTCTAACTAATATTAATAAATTTTATCAATAAACTCATTTCTAAATAGCTAACCAAATGAATATTAATTAACACACTATTGACAATTCCTAAAACCTTTGGACTCCACTATTACGTCTTAAACTTAATTTTTTTTTTTTTTTTTTTTATAATTTACAAATGGGTTCAAACAAAAATTATGTACTTTTTTTATATTTATTATTCAAGTTGCATGCTTACATAAACTAATCACGCTAAAAAGTATCATTTAACCATTTAAATGTTGCTTTACATACATGCTCGTGCACATTTTTTTGAATCAATTCGCACATTTGAGCTACATTAATAGAAAACACACATAAATTACTTGTATATGAAAATGCATTAATATAATACACACACACACACACACCTATATATATATATATATATATATATATATATATATATATATATATATATATATATATAAAAAAGGGAGGGTTAATGTGATATCTAACTTAAAGTTTTAAAAGTAAGACCCAATCCGGATCGTTGGATCATTATGTTTGTGTAGGATGAGATTAACATTAAATGAGTCACATTATAGTAATTAAATAGAGTTTCAAGGGCAGTTTGGACAATTCAAAACCAAATGTGGTCAATCCTTTTTCAAAATTTTCGTCAATTTTTTATACAAAAATCTGGTCAACATTTTTTTATACATTTAACTATTTACACAAACTAGGATATTAAATGTATCACCAAAACAAAACTAACAACAGCATATTCCGGTACACCGGAATTTGTGCATTTTACCCAGGTCCGATACATAAAATTTGCCAAAATATTTTTAATACATCAAGTATACAACTTCAAAACAATTTATACAACAACTACACAGCCTACCAAAACCAAACAGCAGCAGATTTCGATATACCGGAATCCGTGTGTTTTACCTAGAATCAGATACATATAGAGATATGTGTATCTAAAACCTATCGAAACCAAATAGATACATAAACACATATACAAATCAGATGGTACATCATGGTGGTCGGAATCGGTATATTCCGGCACACCAGCTGTATTCTGTAACACCCCCAATTTTAAAATATTTGCAGCGGAATAAAGATTGGGTGTTACTTCACAGCTCATAGTTTTCAGTAGAAAATGATTATCAAATTAGTCATTTTTAAAACATTTATCATTCGAACTTTTATAACTATCAGAGTTTTCAAAAATGAGGTCCCAGTGGTTTCAAAATTTGTTAAATAGGTTTTCGAATGATAATAAAAATTTATAGCCTTTGTGAAAATTTCGTGCTCCTCCGTCCCATCCTTGCTCGTTATAGACCTGAGATAAACATGCTAAAAATCAACAAAAGTTGAGTGATATTCATATGTTTAAGTTTAATAGTTGAACACAGGTTATAAGTGATAATTGCACCGTCATACAATTATAAGTTTAAAAACAGTTGTTATTGCATTAAGCTCATGACACTCATCCGATTAACAGATCTCATCATAAATGATGGATTATAGTAACAGGGCCCTCAGGATAGGTTCTTGCCAGTAACCTATTAGATTTCAAATAAAGTGCGTTTGGTAGTTTTCTCGAACGCCCAAACGGGGATTGTCAATCCCTAATAGATCTATCCACAATTATTTACGTTCACCCTACAAGAAACTAAGGCTCATGATATGAGGGACTTTTGGCAATAAAGGACTTAAGCAATAATGATATCAGGTAAAGCATACCAAGAAACATACTTGTGTTCAGATTGTAAAAACTAGCATGTATCCCTCTCGCGAGGTTTATAAAACATTTAAATAAGTAAAGGCGAGGCTATGAACTCACCTTAATGGTATAGTGGTAAAATATCGATACTCAGTTTGCAATAAGGGAACGGCTCCACACACGACCTAGATAATATATGACAAGTTTTAGTGTTTGATAGTCTTAGTGGTTTAATCGCGAGTAGTTTTTGAATACGTGAATTGTTAATTTAACGATAGTAAAACTTGTGGTTTTATAATATATCATAAGTTTAGGTAAGTTATATATCTATATATAACGTAAAGTGTAATAATAATAATAATAATAATAATAATAATAATAATAATAATAATAATAATAATAATAGTTTGAAATAAATGTAAACGTCGTGACGTGAAGTCGTAAAATGAAAAGTAAAATAAAAATATTAATTATATTATACGGCCCTTGTCTTTTTCAGATTTTTACACTTTTTACCCTAACGGTGTTAGCGTTACGTTGTTAGTCCAAAGTTAAATATTTTTACGTTTTACATCCAAAACTTTATAATTTTTACACTTTTCACCCAAAAGTTTATAAAATCAGTTTTTCAGCCTCAAGTTTGTGAAATGACAGTTTTTACCTAAACTTTATAAAAGTGACACTTTTAACCCGAAAGTTATAATTTTTGCAAATTTAGTCAAAAATATACCAAATTCGAAACTTAACATTTTTATTTCTTAATTAAGCTAAAAACAGCTTATTTAATTTGTCAAAACTGCTTATTTTTCGAAAAAACTTATTTATAGCTTAGGGGCTTTTAAACGAGAAACTCAAGGGCCCTTTAAGTTTTTTAAATCCAATGGGCTTACGAAAGTTTTGGGCTTGGTTTCGGGCTTATTTTAGGATGCTAAAAATGTTCCAAGACTGCTTATTAGGACTGCTTATTCGTTAGCTTATTTTCAAAGGATTGGGCCTTAAGGCCCAATCATTGTTTATTTGTTTTCAAAAATGGTTCAAGGTCGCGATGCTTTGCATCATTTAAAGGGTCCAGACAAAATTTTTATTACAAATGTTATACACGAAAATGATAGTTTGTCAGGTGGTTTAATAGATTATGAAATACAATGGTAGGCTCGTTACGTTGGATTTAAAGATATACGTTCGCTTCATGGGTAGCATGGAACGAGTTTTATAGTAAAAAGACTTAGAAAATTTTTAAGAGTTTTCACGACTTGTTGTTATACGTGAGAAAGGTATCCAAAAATAGTTTGTACATAACTTTTTAGGTTCAAATCTTTATATTACTTGATTACTAAGGTAGTAAATATATAGACGAGATAAAAATACGTGAGTGTTGTGTATATAGATTGCGAGTAATAAGGTGTAAGTGAAAGTGATTTATACGTAAAAATCAATGAATACGTTTTAAACAAATATGGAAAAGAGTCGTATAGGACTTACTACACCAAGATGATGGGGGTAAAACGAGACGTAGAGTCGAGGGGAAGTGAATACGAGAGTGTAGTGTGTATGTCGACTCAACCAAGGTTTACAAACAAGGATTCGTTTCTCCTAAACACCACACGAAGGACTTGTGCTATTGCCAAAGTGAATCGAATCCAGAAACGAGGACTAAGAAACTGAGAGTATTTGATATTTGCTATACATGTGGGAGTACAAGTGCATGCATGCATGGTGGCTTATATACGAGATTTTGGAGTAACCTAGTGACTATAATTTATGAGATGTGATGTTTACGTGTTACTAAAAGTCTTGAGAGGAAGAAAAATTTACATGGTTTCCTTGTTTGCTAGTATGTCGACATCCACCATAGATCAAAACAAAACGTGGGACTTCAATTATAAAATTGGAGTGGTACTTGTGAGTTTCTTTTAAAAATAAGCTAGTATCTTGCCTAAAAGTATAAAATATGCATTGTGTGAGCATGAAATAGGGAGGTACAATCTTTGTATTTGAATTGATATGTCGACAACCATTTTATTATACAAACGAATTTGAAACTTTGGCTAGGCTCGGTGATGGTTGATAGAATGTAATATTTAAACTTGAGTTTGAGTTTAGAAATGGTTTTAGAACTTGATAGAAACAAATGGGGTTCAAAATGGTTTAGTTTTGGCTTATTTATAAATCGGTTGGGTTGGTTTTTTGATGACTTACTTTGCCTCGTAAAAGCATAGGAAGACTCGACATAGGGAGTTGAAACTTGACATACTTGAAGTCGACTAGGTGAGAAAAGAGATTGTGTAAAAATATATGTGAGTCGTGTGTAAAAATAATGTGTACGAGGCGTGTTTTTGGCATGGTCTATTCGAGTTTTACAAATATTAATGGAAGGGTTTTGGGCTCAAGTGTTGTGTGGGCCGTGAATAGTAACAGGCCGAGGAATGATATTGGGCTTAGAATGTAATTAAGGGTCCAGTTAGTGTAATTAAGATTTATAAAAATATTAATTGTGATTAGTGAAAGTTTACTTAATATTTAGTGAAACGTTTACGTGAGTCTGGGAGTTGTCGAATATGTTTTGATAAAATACGTTACGTAAGTTTGTAAATGGTAAAAGTTTATTATTCTCGCGATTTTAGACTATAGTGGTACATGTGTGAGCATCGTTCCAAGCAAAAAGAATCATGAATATCGTAGTGATTTCAAGTAACATAGCATATTTGAAAGAAAAAAAAATTGTTATTGGTAAAAACGTCGTTAATTAACGTATTGATATATTAGTCTTTGATTTACTTTTACTATTCATAGGAAAATTTACGGGAGATTACAGTACCTACCCCTCATTCTGAATTCCGTCCTGGAATTCAAGTTTAACAAAATTCCTGTATTAGGAAATTTCGATCAGAGGGTTGTCGAGAGATTTTTTTTTTTTATTATTATTAAGATTTAGGAGACGTGCTTTAGTTAGACTTATTTGTGTTAGACAAGATCAAGTAACTGGTATATTTAAGGGTTGTGAATATTGAAGGTAATGGTTATAAATAGTAAATTAACGGTTAGGTGTACCGTGTCCAACGGTCGTAAATAGTAAATCCCAACGGTCCGAAATAGTAACTAACGGCTAGTTTTCTTCCTACATATACCCCTTTAAAATTTCCATTTCTTCCACCAACCATTTTCTTCTCATTTCCCATCTTCAAAATGCCGCACCTCATCACTATACTAGCGCTTGTGTATGTCGTCCTTGCCGCTATCTACTTAGCGTATGTTCCAGACGAAGACTTTGGATTCTTGATTGCGATCTTGTTGTTTGTCGTACCCCTCACGGTTCTAGCGATTACCGTGGACAAGATATGGGGGTAATAATCTTGAGCTAGGGTTGTTTTAAATTAATTCCTTGTCGTGTTTCTATGTATTGTTAACGAATAATGAATAAAACTTGTTTTCTTTTTAGGAATTTGTCTTGTTATTATTTTTAATGATTTGTTTATATTTATCTTTCAGCATAATTAAGGTGATTCATCCTGTGGTGGTTCTTGCTATGGTTATGTTGGTGGGGGTTTTTGTTGTCATAGCGGATCAACCTATTGAAGATTCTATGGTTTATATTGTAATTATTGTAACGTTAGCACTTCCGATGCTAATTATTTGTTTATTTATTAATTTTCATGGATTCGGATAAACTTTTCGTTATTGGAGTTTTCTGTTAGTCTTTAGGGTTTTTTTTTCTATTTGTACTTTTGTTGTCTTCTCGTCATAATGATGAGGGAATAAAATAGGTATTTATTGTAGTTTGTAATATTTATGAATAGTTCAGTTTATCTCTATTTGTTGATTTTACATGAAGATTGTTATTTAGAAAATTTGACATTATGATTTTTCCTACATAACATGGTTCTTTCTAAATTAGACATAGTTGATCAGGCTATGTATAATTGAGGACTAAATAATGTGATGTTTGGCTCAGTCACAGTGGTATTTATGGTTTTCTTTAAGTTGTTTTAGATGGTGTTTCAACATGTTGTTTTTATAATATAACACGTAATTTCTTTTTAAGAATAAAGTAGGAAAATTTTTGTTTGTATTATGATGATGAGTCAGAAATTTCTAGTCAGAAATTTCTAGTGTAATAACAGTATACTGTTAATGGAATAGGAATTGAAATTGACGTAGATTATAATTATTTTGGAAATATTACAAGGTAGATTTTTTGATACGGTAGAAGGATAGTTGTTATACTTAGGTTACATCCATCGTAACTTAAAGTAAAATACAAGGAAGAGGTACAATCAGGAAATTTTTGAACTAGAGTTTATTTATTCACAACAGGAATTTATTCATCTGCATAAATCTAGTAATCATTCCCTTGATACCACCTAGTCCTTGTAGAGTTTTCATTTCCTTGCGAAAGGCTTGGCTTTCCAATTCATATTGTAGTTTGGACATTTGTCCTTGTAGTGTCCTTTTGCACCACATCCGTAGCATCTTAAAGTTGTTGGTTGTCCCTTGTTGTCCGAAGTCTTACAGTTAGTTGCCTTGTGACCTGTTTTCTGCCACTCCAGGCACTTAATCTTGCAGATTCCTGTGTGATGCTTCTCGCATTTTCGACACAGGGGTTTACCTCCAAGATATACCCTTCTGGCAACATGGGTGACGAGGCAGTATCTATTAGCTTTTTGTTTGTATCTTAGTCGGTGATGATAGTTGAAACGATCTTCCAGACGTTTATGGTATCAGTCTTGAGCATTGGTGAAGTTGCAGTGGGTGGAGTTGCTGGTTCCTATTTCAGTGAGTTTTCGCTTTTGTTTATTTCCATTTGGTCTAACTTCTTGCCTAATCTCTTGGTTATGGGTGGTGATAGGGTTAGTCGTTCTTTCTGAAATTTTAAAGGGATTTGGCCTACATTCCATGTAGTTTTCCTGGTTATGCTTGTCAGCCGTATCCGACTCTCCTCTTGGATAAACTATGGTGGCCCCTTTAAGTACTACTGACATGATGTTGCTCACCAATTCCTTGACATCTTCAGTAGTCATGGTGATTTTTTATGATGATGGAGTACATGTATTATTTACGTTGTCCATCTTCTGAAATCATTGATGAACTTAACTTAGAATCCATCTGATGTCAGAATAATTTAAATAATGAATTCTAATTATTTCATTGATAGACTGAATTGATTCCTTACTGTAATCTAATTTCAAGATATGTATGTGTTATATCATAGATAGATAATCAACTCTTGATATGGGATTACTAAGGAACAAACCGATTCGTCCACTAAAATAAATTTTCTCTCCATTTTTCAAGTTCTCTCTTGAAAATTTATTTTTAGACAATCCTTTGGTTTTTGGTGAATTATAGTATGTTTAAAAAGTCTTAACAATTGTAAGAAATCTTACGGTGGATTTGAATAGTATTGTAGAAGTTATCATAATATTAATAACTTGACTGATCGTCTTTGTAAAACGATTAGTACAAGGTCTCTTATTAATACGTCAGAAATCTACGTGGAGTTATTTGTTCATCAAGGGAGGTAACAATTGATGAGATTTTTGCATGAAAGTATGAGGATTCATAATATGCATGCTTGATACGAAAGAAACGATTGATTCATAACAGAGAGATGTAATGGAAGAGGAGGTTATTATATATTATGATTCGATTACAGATTCTGAAAGGTTCAGATTTATTGAACATTACATGAAATACTAACCAAGTCTGTCTGGTTTAGTAGTTGCAACAGGGATACTTGTAAACTTAAAATTAGTTACGCCTCTGACGTAAATATCTAATTTCTTTCTCAAGTTCAAGTTGTGCTGCTTCCATGTTTGAGAAACGTTCCTGACACATGTTCATTTGATTAGCCATCATAGTCTCTAATGCAGCAATCCTTTGACTCTGGTTTCTTGCTGTGTCTCTGGCCATCCATAGGGTCCTTTCAATGTCTTCAATTCTACCATGTGTATGATCGTGTTCTCTTCTTGCAGAACAGACCCTGGAATCCAAGCTTCCAAGTTCCTAGTTGGTGCTATCCTTTATCTCATTAATCTTTATTCCTAATTCACATATTGCTCGTCTCTTAGCATCCGCTCTTTTGAACAATGCGTCAAGGTTACGGTCGTACCATTCAAATTTTGTTGGTTGTAAACCTTTCAGCTGTTCAGTGTGAGCCTCTAATATGCTGGCTTGTTGATAAACAAGAGTCCATATTGAATCAGGTGTGCTTATATTGTAGTTGGGGGAATTAGGTGAGGATAAAGTATTTGGGATATCTGGTATTGGGGAATCTGAAGTGTAGGGTAACGGAGAAATTGGCTCAACATTCTTCCACGGCCTCTCTTGTCGTGAACTTTGTCCAACTTCGAATGTTTCCAGACCACCAATCACATCTTCATATGATTCAGTAGTTCTCCTAAGTTTTTGACGTAGGGGTGAACAATTAGGTGACGATGGAAGTGATTTCTGAGTGATTCCTATATTAAGTTGGGGCTGTGATATTTGTATCTAGGGATCTTCAGTATTCGGAGAATTTTGATTGATAAGTGATGTATTAGTATTACGGAGAGTAGTTTTGGCGTTCACGAAAGTTTTTGGAGACATGTTACTGTAGTAACTAAGAATAGTATTTTATAAGTAACTTGTATGTTAAAGATATAATAGTACGGATAAAATAATAATTGTATAAGCACAATTTATAAACATGTAGAATAATCTTAACAGGTAATGTACTGAGCAAGGTAGTCTGTAGACACGGAAGGCACGAAGAGTGTAAGGCTATAAAATATTTTGTTTGTAAAAACGGTTGTAGTTCGGATCTGTATTAGACCCGTTTCGCTATAACCAAAGCTCTTATGCCAATCTGTAACACCCCCAATTTTAAAATATTTGCAGCGGAATAAAGATTGGGTGTTACTTCACAGCTCATAGTTTTCAGTAGAAAATGATTATCAAATTAGTCATTTTAAAACATTTATCATTCGAACTTTTATAAATATCAGAGTTTTCAAAAATGAGGTCCCAGTGGTTTCAAAATTTGTTAAATAGGTTTTCGAATGATAATAAAAATTTATAGCCTTTGTGAAAATTTCGTGCTCCTCCGTCCCATCCTTGCTCGTTATAGACCTGAGATAAACATGCTAAAAATCAACAAAAGTTGAGTGATATTCATAGGTTTAAGTTTAATAGTTGAGCACAAGTTATAAGTGATAATTGCACTGTCATACAATTATAAGTTTAAAAACAGTTGTTATTGCATTAAGCTCATGACACTCATTCGATTAACAGATCTCATCATAAATGATGGATTATAGTAACAGGGCCCTCGGGATAGGTTCTTGCCAATAACCTATTAGATTTCAAATAAAGTGCGTTTGGTAGTTTTCTCGAACGCTCAAACGGGGATTGTCAATCCCTAATAGATCTATCCACAATTATTTACGTTCACCCTACAAGTGACTAAGGCTCATGATATGAGGGACTTTTGGCAATAAGGGACTTAAGCAATAACGTTATCAGGTAAAGCATACCAAGAAAAATACTTGTGTTCAGTTTGTAAAAACTAGCATGTATCCCCCTTGCGAGGTTTAAAAAACATTTAAATAAGTAAAGGCGAGGCTATGAACTCCCCTTAATGGTATAGTGGTAAAAATATCGATACTCAGTTTGCAATAAGGGAACAGCTCCACACACGACCTAGATAATATATGGCAAGTTTTAGTGTTTGATAGTCTTAGTGGTTAATCGCGAGTAGTTTTTGAATACGTGAATTGTTAATTTAACGATAGTAAAACTTGTGGTTTTATAATATATCGTAAGTTTAGTTAAGTTATATACCTATATATAACGTAAAGTGTAATAATAATAATAATAATAATAATAATAATAATAATAATAATAATAATAATAATAATAATAATAATAATAATAATAGTTTGAAATAAATGTAAACGTCGTGACGTGAAGTCGTAAAATGAAAACTAAAATAAAAATATTGATTATATTATACGGCCCTTGTCTTTTCCAGATTTTTACACTTTTTACCCTAACGATGTTAGCGTTACGTTGTTAGTCCAAAGTTAAATATTTTTACGTTTTACGTCCAAAACTTTATAATTTTTACACTTTTCACCCAAAAGTTTATAAAATCAGTTTTTCAGCCTCAAGTTTGTGAAATGACAGTTTTTACCTAAACTTTATAAAAGTGACACTTTTAACCCGAAAGTTATAATTTTTGCAAATTTAGTCCAAAATTTACCAAATTCGAAACTTAACATTTTTATTTCTTAATTAAGCTAAAAACAACTTATTTAATTTGTCAAAACTGCTTATTTTTCGAAAAAGCTTATTTATAGCTTAGCGGCTTTTAAACGAGAAACTCAAGGGCCCGTTAAGCTTTTTAAATCCAATGGGCTTACGAAAGTTTTGGGCTTGGTTTCGAGCTTATTTTAGGATGCTTAAAATGTTCCAAGACTGCTTATTAGGACTGCTTATTTGTTAGCTTATTTTCAAAGGATTGGGCCTTAAGGCCCAATCGTTGTTTATTTGTTTTCAAAAATGGTTCAAGGTCGTGATGCTTTGCATCATTTAAAGGATCAAGACGAAATTTTTATTACAAACGTTATACACGAAAATGATAGTTTGTCAGGTGGTTTAATAGATTATGAAATAAAATGGTAGGCTCGTTACGTTGGATTTAAAGATATACGTTCATTTCATGGGTAGCATGGAACGAGTTTTATACTCCCTCCGTCCCAAATTTATTGTCCAGTATTGACTTCTTTAGTCTTTCTTCTTCAACTTTGACCTTAAATATTTTTGTGGGTGTTATATAATATTTGATGCAAAATATATAAATGGATTGGGTTTTAAGTCTACTTTTCAATGGTATAATTTTTCATCAAGTATTATATAATAAAAAAATATATATTTATGGTCAAAGTTATACCATTTTGACTTTGAAAATTCAAAGCGGACAATAATTTTAGGACGGAGGAAGTAGTAAAAAGACTTAGAAAATTTTTAAGAGTTTTCACGACTTGTTGTTATACGTGAGAAAGGTATCCTAAAATAGTTTGTACGTAACTTTTTAGGTTCAAATCTTTATATTACTTGATTACTAAGGTAGTAAATATATAGACGAGATAAAAATACGTGAGTGTTGTGTATATAGATTGCGAGTAATAAGGTGTAAGTTAAAGTGATTTATACGTAAAAATCAATGAATACGTTTTAAACAAATATGGAAAAGAGTCGTATAGGACTTACTACACCAAGATGGTGGGGTAAAACGAGACGTAGAGTCGAGGGGAAGTGAATACGAGAGTGTAGTGTGTATGTCGACTCAACCAAGGTTCACAAACAAGGATTCGTTTCTCCTAAACACCACACGAAGGACTTGTGCTATTGCCAAAGTGAATCAAATCCAGAAACGAGGACTAAGAAACTTAGAGTATTTGATATTTGCTATGCATGTGGGAGTACGAGTGCATGCATGCATGGTGGCTTATATACGAGATTTTGGAGTAACCTAGTGACTATAATTTATGATATGTGATGTTTACGTGTTACTAAAAGTCTTGAGAGGAAGAAAAATTTACATGGTTTCCTTGTTTGCTAGTATGTCGACATCCACCATAGATCAAAACAAAACGTGGGACTTCAATTATAAAATTGGAGTGGTACTTGTGAGTTTGTTTTAAAAATAAGCTAGTACCTTGCCTAAAAGTGTAAAATATGCATTGTGTGAGCATGAAATAGGGAGGTACAATCTTTGTATTTGAATTGATATGTCGATAACCATTTTATTATACAAACAAATTTGAAACTTTGGCTAGGCTCGGTGATGGTTGATAGAATGTAATATTTAAACTTGAGTTTGAGTTTAGAAATGGTTTTAGAACTTGATAGAAACAAACGGGGTTCAAAATGGTTTAGTTTTGGCTTATTTATAAATCGGTTGGGTTGGTTTTTGGACGACTTACTTTGACTCGTAAAAGCATAGGAAGACTCGACATGGGGAGTTGAAACTTGACATACTTGAAGTCGACTAGGTGAGAAAAGAGATTGTGTAAAAATATATGTGAGTCGTGTGTAAAAATAATGTGTACGAGGTGTGTTTTTGGCATGGTCTAGTCGAGTTTTACAAATATTAATGGAAGGGTTTTGGGCTCAAGTGTTGTGTGGGCCGTGAATAGTAACAGGCCGAGGAATGATATTGGGCTTAGAATAAAATTAAGGGTCCGGTTAGCGTAAATAAGATTTGTAAAAATATTAATTGTGATTAGTGAAAGTTTAGTTAATATTTAGTGAAACGTTTACGTGAGTCCGGGAGTTGTCGAATATGTTTTGATAAAATACGTTACGTAAGTTTGTAAATGGTAAAAGTTTATTATTTTCGCGATTTTATATTATAGTGGTACATGTGTGAGCATCGTTCCAAGCAAAAAGAATCATGAATATCGTAGTGATTTCAAGTAACATAGCATATTTGAAAGAAAAAAAAAATTATTGGTAAAAACATCGTTAATTAATGTAATGATATATTAGTCTTTGATTTACTTTTACTATTCATAGGAAAATTTACAGGAGATTACATATTCCGGTACACCAACTAAATCAGATGGGTATCACCTGCTATATTCCAGTACACCAGCTACACAAAACCAACCTCGTGGTCGCCGAACACAAATAATACCGATCTAAAAATCGGGATAATGAAGCCTTGCCGAAATATATGATAGTACTATCACATGCTCTGTTCGAGACCCACATACACCCCCAACAAAATAAATGACAGATCTTACAAAATAAACGACGGGGAAGATCCAAACTGATACAGATGGCGGCGTTAGGTCACGGTTGGCATTGGCAGCGGCTAGTGTTTCGATCTACACACGGCGATGGTTGTGTTCGTTTATGACAGATTTTAAAACCATTTACACCATCTTTCGAACTACACACGGCGGTGGGTCATAGTCGACATGGCATCGGTCAAGATCCGGCGGTAGGTACACTTTTTTGAAGGAGAAAGTGAATCATGGTTTGTAGAGATTTTTTTAGTGATAAGAAAAAGTGTGAAGGAGAAAGTGATAGGTTTTATTTATGATAAGGAAAAAATGAATGATGGGCTGTAATTGTGATTGGGAAGAGAGATGGAGATGGAGTTTATTTAGGGGAGCATTTAGGATTATTGAAGAAAAAATGTAAAATACCTTAAGTGCCCTTAAGCCTATAAAAATAAATATTTACTAATTTCTTTTTTTTTTCATTTTTGTGTTTTAAATGTATTGCCACTTGCCCTCCTCCTATTGGTTCTTGAATGGATCTCATTTTGAAAATTTTAAGATTAATCTTATATGAACTCAAATCTATATATATATATATATATATATATATATATATATATATATATATATATATATATATATATATATATATATATATATAGTTGTAGTGTACACTCTTAAACTAGAAAACAATAGGTACATTTGTGGACCGTTAGATCAAACTTAATAAATGAGATTCAAAAGTAATTAGATTGATCCATAATTAATGAGTTTAATGGCATTAATATTAATAAATAGATGATTGAGGGTATTTTCGGTAATCAAAATAACCATGTGCACATCAGTACATCACCATCAATTAAATAGAACCACGGCCACCATAATAAACAAGTTTTTTTTTAATGTGTGCATCAATCTGAGAATCTGGGTATGTATTTTTTTTAAGGTTTGGATCCTTAGATCTCTAACCAACTGATACACTTTATTTCTCTAACCAACTGATACACTTCATTTCTCTAACCAACTGATACACATCATTTTGTAGTGACACACCAATTTTTTATACTTTAATTATGACACACTAGTTATAGTGACACACTAAAGTTATGTTGATACATATATACTGACACACCAATTTTTTTGACAGTAATACACATTTTTTTTTGGTGACACGTTTTGTAGTATGACATTAAATTTCTTGATACATATATGACACACTAAATTTTTTGATACATTTATAGTGACTCATTAAAATTCTAGTACATTTTCAATGACACACAACAAAATTTTAATACATTTTTAATGACACACTACATAATTTTAGTAAATTGTAATGACACACTATGTTTATTACACAAATTTTTGACACATATATGTAGTGACACAGTGGTGACAAACCGACACTAGTTATTATGACATATTTTTAATGACAAGCTTGAACCATTCCCCGGGCCAAGATTTCACCACCCAATATAAGCAATTGCAAGAATCAGGGGCCTGCACAATAACGTTTGGCCTTAAACTTTGGCTCGGCTATGGGCAGGTTGACAAAGACCTAAACAAATATCTATTTCCTCATTAATCATTTTTTATCCTAACAATTGTTTTAAAACACTTGTACACATGAATAAAATTTGTTCTTTTCAACCAAAAGTATATATGCCGTACATAATTATGGATACATACCTATGGATACACATCTATTAACACATGCTTTTAGATAAATCAAACACTACAAAATCACTAGACTAAAAATTTGAATTCTAAAAATAAAAAAATAAAAAACGTGTTGAATCGGAAGCCTCGTCGTAAAATTAGACAGGTAGCACCTTAAAGAAAGTAGTGGGCATGTAGGCTTGTAGAACCATGAAAAACAACATCTGAAAACTATTGGAGATGCGTTTGACGAGGGAAAATGAAATCTTTATGTCGGCATGGATCTCGACAGCCACAATGATCTCGACGGTGGCAGATCGCTATATATGAATGTGAGAGATTGAATTTTTGTTCCCGTGTGGTCGTTTGCTATGATCCACAGAAATATTAATATGATTTTTAGAGGGCTTTTTTTATGGAGATTTAATAGGTTTTTAGATGGAGAGAAGGGTTAGATCTCGAATGGAGAGGAAAAGTGGGTTTCTAATTTTGTCGATCGAGGATGAGAGATATTGATAGAGTTTGTGGGAATATAATGGCGTTGAAATTACCTAAAGGCCCATCTGACTTAGTTAGAAATTAAGTTTAATTTTCTTTTTAGTTTTATGATTAATGCAACTTGTCACATTTCTATTGGTGCCTATTATTTTGTATTTTAAGTTGTTCATCACATGAACGCAAATATATATATATATATATATATATATATATATATATATATATATATATATATATATATTGCATTAGATTAAATAATCAATTATTCTTGTAACCTTTTCAACTTCATCTCAATCCATAACCAACTTTTAATTCTATACTAATTACTAAATATCATGTAATCAATTCTGGCAAGCCTTGCACTTCCATCTCGATGTTGTATATACTTCACATTAAATGCACCGGTTTTGTTTTTCGATAAAAGTTTGAACTTTTGCTTATGTTTAAAACTCAAATTATGTATTTTTTTTCCTTTCTATTCATTACTCAATGTGATATTTTTAATATGCCGTATTTTGCTATTATGACAAACTCATTTAATGGCCGTAAATATTGGTTTCTCACTAATTATTCTACATATAGAAAAAGAAAATATTTTGCGATGTGCGGACCTTATTCTTTTCAATAATAATTTAATTGCACACGATAAATTCATTGTAATATTTCTCAAAGAGCATTCGAAAACAACTACTTAGATAAACTAATCACGCTAAAAAGTATTATTTAACCATTTAAATGTTGCTTTACATACATGCTCGTCCACATTTTCTTGAATCAATTCACACATGTGAGCTACATCAATGGAAAACGCACATAAATTACTTGTATATGAAAATGCATTAACATAATACATATATCTATATATATGTTTATCTATAACAATCACCTAAATATGTAAGAAATAAAGAAAATAGTTGGTATCCCAGTCTTTGGTTCCATTTATCTGAGTATGCATTATCTTGTGTGATTTTCATTGTACCTACGTATGATTAAAAAAAAAAAAATTAATTACAAAGATCTAAAAGATGTGTGAATCATCTCCAAAATGTTGCAAACGAGAATTTACATACCGCTCCCAACAATTAAAGTTCTTAAAGATGTGTGAATCGTCCTCAAATGTACATACTAAATATGATTTTGGCCGGTTTATATAGGCATGAATTAGGTTAAATCATTAATTATTCTTGCAAACTTTCGCAACCCTTGCACTTCATCTAATCGACTTTTAACTATATACTAAATACCATATGATCAATTCGGGCAACCCTTGCACTTCATCTCCTTTCATGATTGTATAGTTATTATGAGGCTGCATTTAGCTGCTTGTACCCTATGCAATCATGACGCCTCCACATTAAATTTAGGGACTGAATCTTATAGTATTATAGATAGATGGTTCGAATGATAAAGGGTTTCGATCGAAGGTAAAGTTCTTTTAGTTTGCTTGCTTGGAATTTCGTTTTATTTTGCATATTCAGTTATAATATTCTTGTTTGATTTGTTCAAAGTTAACGTGAAAGTATGGCAAATTTATTTTGGAGAGTGGAGACATAATTAAAACTAGACGAGTACCCGTGCATAGCAACGAAGGTTTCTAGCAGTAGACAATTAATGATATGCGATACTGTGGTAATTAGTGTTTCATATAACGTTTAAAATAGAACGTGAAAAGATCAAAATGTAATAGATGCAAAGCGTGTGTTTTTAAATAATATAGTGTGTGTTTTTTAAAAGTTGTAATGTTTAAAATTAATCAATTCTAATGTCTATTAAGGGTAATTAGAGGCAATTTAGGCAAACTACTTTAAGTATATATATATAGATATTAACAATGTTGCAAAAATCGGAAAAATCGGCCGATTAATCGCCGATTCCAAGGTAATCGGCTATAGACCTTGGCGATTTAGGCTAATCGGCTAAAAAAATCGGTCTGGGAAAAAAATCGGCCAAAAATCGGCCGAATCGGTCAAAAATCGGCCGAATCGGTCAAAAATCGGCTGAATCGGCCAAAAATCGGCCGAATCGGTCAAATTTAAAAAAATAAAAATTTAGGCATTTTACTTAATTTGGGGATCGTTTATTTCACTTATAACGCACAATGGGCCTCATAATCAGAATTGAAGCCTTTTATTGAGGTTTGAAAACATAAAAGGCTTGAATCAGTTAAGATCTTTAGTTTGCTCTCCAGAAATTCCCAAAACATGCAGGAAATGCCAAACCGATTAATCACCGATTAATCACTGCCTTGACCGATTACAGGCTGCAGGGTGGTCGACCGCCCGGCTACCGATTCACGATTTTTGCAACATTGGATATTAAAAAAAAGAAAAAAGAAAAAAAAAAAACTAATATTTTGAAAATAATATCAGTAATGCTAATATCAAATATTAATGTGGCTCAAGGCATCCTGTTTATGTGGATAAACAACAATATCGAAAATATATATAATTTAGGATCTTTTACACGGAGTTAAATAAAAAAACAAATTTATGATCTTTAAAGTTGTATTTAAGTTGGTTTAATGCAGAAAACAAATAGATATATGATTGAGAGAATTAAAATTGTGACTAATTTTGTGTCAAAATCGAAGAGACATTGATTAATGATTTGTAAAATTATAGATCATTTTACTATCACTAACATGATATTGCCACGTAGTTCTAATCATACAATCATGCGTATCAGTTTGACATTATGATCAATACTCATAAACAAATTACCTCACAATCATATGACAAATTTTTTTTAACACATTGTTGGTAAAGATTATAGAAATAAAAAGCGTGACAAGTAATTTGTCATTCAAAAAGTAAATAAATAACATGACGTCCTTGTTATAATAAGTATTTCAAGATAACTTCGGCCAATGTCTCCAAGCCGTGATCAAGAATATTTCAAGATAATTTCTACCTTTTTTTACATTCGCACATAGCACTAGAAATATTTTTGAATCGCCGATATATTGTAAATCTTGTAGACAATGATACTTCAAAAAAAAGAAAACAACGTGCATCATACATCACACAAAATTGCTTCCATCTTCCAATATGTGTGGTTATGCTCATAAGTGAAGTTTAGTAGGAGTATTATTGTTCTTGAAAATATAAATGATGCAAAGAAGCTTATTGATGAGGCGAAATGAATCGTTTTTAGGGGGTCATTTAAGCCCGGAATTGAATTTATTTGATCAAATATTACCTTAAATCGTTTCTTTTGTGATTTTAGGTACTTTGGGAGTGAATTCTGGAAAAGAAGGCATTTTAGACGTTTTTGGAGCATAAAGATGAAGAAAACGGCAAAGACTTAATTTTTCTTGCTGGGAACAGTGGATGACGGTGTCAAGAAGAAAACCTTGACGGCGTCAAGAGTAAAAGTGGTGACGGCCCAGAAGAAACGTGAAGGCGTCACCCAAGGCCATCACGTGTTAACTTGTCAAAACTTGCGCGCGGAGTAGCTGATATTGTTTTGGTCATAACTTTTGCATACGAACTCGGATTTAGGTGATAAAAAAGCCCACGCGAAGAGGACGAAGAGATCTACAATTTGGTGAAACAATGGTCATGACGGCATCAAGAGAAACGAGCTGACACCGTCAAGATGGGCCGACAGAAAACATGCCTATAAATATAACATCATAACTTCACTTTTTGTAAGCCCTAAACCCTAAGGTCGATTCCTGGATTTAGGTAAGTGTTTTTCCAGCAACTTAGAGGGTTTCAATCACTCCATAAACATCATGTATTGGTTTTTTGATTCTATCTTAATTATGTTTTTCATTATCATTGTTGATTGCTCTTCTTTGATGATGTTTTGCTAATTCACCTTGTGTCTACTTATGATTGTGTGAAACTTGTGTATAATTAATTAGATCTCATTGATTTCTTGTTGATGTTTGTGTATATCTCCATCAATGAGGGCTTGTTGATGTGTGTGTCTATCTCCATCAATTAAGGCGTGACAACTTCAATAGATCTAGTTAGTTTAGTTTATAATTCTTGTTTCCTATTGATTCTTGTTTTGATTGAATGAATTCGATGTTAGGTTTAAGAAAACTGGCAGATCTCCATTATGTAACTTGCTTGAACGTCTTAAGAAACATGAACCGATGTGTACTAGGTTTTTATGGTTGTATTTAATGCATGAGCGAATTCTAGTGATCCCATGTTAGGAGCTTCTTAGCCGGCTCGACATAGGAGTGAAGTAGGAGCTTATAGGATTGGGGAAGTAAGTACGCCACCCCATGAATGGTATTAAGGAATACAACCCGTCAATTAAAGCAAGGTGTGACAATTCAATAGGTAGAATTGGATAGCTAGCAAGGAGTAACATACCGTAGGTAGACATGCTTTACATCCCTTGTATAACCTTAGTTTAGTTTTCTTGCACATTAGTTTAATTAGTAGCTTTTGGGTTAGTTGATTAGCAACTAATTCCGCCCCTCCTTCCAATACCCGAGATTTTTACCTGCTTTTCATAAAATATAAAAACATAAAAAGAATCATCCTTCACCTTTAGACCTAGTTAGATTAATTTCAATCCTAACGACACTATTCCCGAGTTGAACGATCAATCCCCCGGTACTTGTCACTATACTATACTACAACGATCAGGTACACTGCCTGGTGGGGGTTGTAAGCTTCTCGAGATCCCTCGAGAGGTAAAGCCTGGTGCAATTCCCACGCATCAAGTTTTTGGCGCCGCAGCCCGGGGAATAGTTATTGTTTAGGTTGAATTTGATTTTTATTAGGTTTACTCATTAGATTCCTATCAAGTGAGATTTTTTTTTTTTTTATTTTGTAGCTTTCTCGTAGTCTATCGTTTATTTGTGATTTTGTTTGTAATTTGCTTCAAGTGGACTTTACACTTAGACTTCTAAGATTACAAGATAAGGTTGAGCGGCTAACACACCAAAGAGTTCAAAATACCTCATTTAGAGACACCTATGAATCATATGAGCCTTCACCTAGGATAGATTCTTATGAACAACCTCCGTGTTTAAGATCTAGTTTTAGTGAGGCCAATAGGAAATGCGACCTAGTTTGCCAAGAAATTATGGAGAGAGCCATTGCAACAAATCATAAGTTGGATGAAGCACTAAGTTTGCTATTATCACTACCTAAGAAAACAATTGAGGAGGATTTAGCCGAGCATGATCACATTGATAAAAAAGACCTAGGTTTTATGATCGATGATGATGAATCTCAAGAAACAGATGATGAATCTCTTGGGCAATCTGTATATAGCAGTCAGAATATTGAGGATGATCCTTATGATTCGGACATAGAAGTTGAGATGCCTAGAGAAGCACGTGAGATATTTAGGAGAATGCTTATGATAGATTCTACCAAAACACATGATGAGGATATAGGTGATCTTGACACATGGAATGATGAGGTCAATAACATAAGCCCACAAAATACTCAACCATCATTTGAGGCACACACACCGCCCGTGACTTACCCGGGAAGAAGTAGAAGAAACTTTAGGAATTCTGATGGAGGTAGAACCCTTGGACCAGGCACCACTAGAGGATATAGGTTTGAATACTTGTAGTTATAACCTTACTCCTAGTTCTAGGTAATTTCCTAATGTTAATGAACCGGAACCTCAACCTTTACATAACTTTTCATCCTTAGATATACATCTAGGAGACAAAAGAGGAACCGACCCACCCATCAACCAATATTATCCGGGTAGTTTTAGGATGAAGGAAGCCATTCACTCACCCCCTTCACCTCACGTGGCATATTTCCACCCTAAGGGTGTGTATCGCTACTTTCACCCACACTTAATTCAAAATGTAGGGAAAACCTCCCCTATTTCCATTAAATGAGGGTAGAGTCAGGCTCGTGACTCGAACAAAAACAAGCGCTTATTGGGAGGCAACCCAAGCTTTATTTATTTATTTGTTTGTTTGTTTGTTTATTTGATTTTATTTGTTTTTGTATGCATGTTTTATTTTTGTTGCTTGTGGCTCATGTTTCAAAATAAATTGTGAAAATGCTTTATTTTGTTTTTAACTTCGTCTTAATTGCATATAAAGGTATTTTTCAAAAGATAAATGTAAGGGAGATCCAAATTTGTTTATAAGAACGAAATTGAGCATGAACCACAACAATATTAAATGAACATGTGTATTAGTATTCGTTAGAGTCAAATGCTTGTATCGAGTCATAATGATGTTTTGCAGGATTTTCCAGGAAGTAGGACATAAGTTTTTCCAGAAATTTTTCGGAAACTTAACATAAAGATTTCTGCAGGTCACTTCTGACGGCGTCAGGAAGAAATTCCTGACGGCGTCACGTGTAAAATTCTGGAAATTTTGCTAGTTTTGTTTATACCGGAGTCTTAAAGTTTTTGTTGATTCTTTAGTTTTATAAACTCCAGGAAATCTGCAAACATTCATTCCACAAGCATTATATCTTTAATTGTTTTGTTTTTATTCCTAAGTCTGGAATTACACCTAGTTGTGAGTTTTCTTTGTTCGGATTGATGCTTTGGGTTTTTGTGATTGTTTTCTCAGGTTTAACAGGTTATATATGACAAGAAGATGATTTATATTCTGGAAGGGAAGCTTTGATTGTTCATTTTCATGGAGGAAGATCTAACCTGGCCACCTTATTATCCATACCGAGCAAATCAGGGGAGTATTTGATTTCATTTGTTTTACTTATTTCACTTTTACATTCTTTACTTGAACATTGGGGACAACGTTCATCCTAAGTGTAAGGGGAGGGTAAAATGATGATACCTTACAGATACACTTTCGCTTGAGTTTGTTTGTTTGATGGTAGATGTGTAATAAAACTATGAGAAATACTTGTTAGTGCAATTTTAGCGCCAAATTTAAAATTTTTTACAACATTTATGAGTGAAACTTTATCCATAGCAAGCGTCTCATGGATAGGAGATTGTATGACTAGCACAAAACTGAACTATTCAGAAAAATTTTCCACCCAAATATGTGAGGTTCGCCTTTAGATTTGATAGGAAAAGTATTTACTATTAGTGCTTATGAGTGTACCGGTAGCATTTAGATTCTAGAACTTGCGTTAGTGATGCATCCCGAGACCGCTAGTGAGACTACATTCGTGTAGTAGGATTTACTACATGATAAGAGGCATTAGGATCACCCTTGGGTTAAACCCGTATTATAATTACTTGACCATTTAAGTCATATTACTTGGCTAGTTAAGTCAACTGATTTTTCCCACACCCTTAGCGTTGTACTCATTTTTAGTACACGAAACCCCTAGTACACCCCTCCGAGCCTATCTTTTCGTTTCTAACTTTAAGCATTTTACTTAAAAGAAGAATTTGTTACACCCCACTTAAATGTACAACCAAATCGCCTTAGCCTTCCGTGTATGCACTCATTTTTTAGTGCATTATTGTTATTTGTTAAACCATAAGTTAATTATCTAATTGATTACATGGTTGCTAAGTCGAGTCATATCCTTGTACATATTGTTTTGGGACGATTGGGACTCATGGGTAAAGTACTTATTTTATTGAGTAATGGGGAAGAACATCATGTTATTACCCCCGTATGTGCGTTAATCTTAAAAGTACTCCAAGTGTTTTGATTATCTTGATTCGAGTCATTAGATTAGTTTATTGTAAAGTATGTAAAAATTCAAGTGTAAGGGGAATGTTCATTCTCTATGATGTATTATTTTGGATGGTAGGGTAAGAGTGTATGCAAAAAAAAAAAAAAAAAAAAAAAAAAAAAAAAAAAAAAAAAAAAAAAAAAACCAAGACAAAAAAATAAATAAAAAAAAAAATAAAAAAAAAAAAAACATACGGACTACCATCCCGTTTCATTCTATGTTTATTTTATGTTTTTGTTATTTTTCATTTATTAGCTTAAGTCGAGTCGAGTCTTGGCTTAGCAACGCCATATTGTACATGTAATTAACCAAGATTGTTAACTCGCCACCAGTAAAGACTGTCTATATCCAACAAAACCGTGTATTCCATATCCCTACACCTAACGTTATAACCCTTTAAAAGACCTCTTTGATAGTTTATCCTAGGTGCTTACGCCATGTGATGGAGGTTTGATCCTTTCCCAATCATTTGGTAATCTATTTTGCTATGACAGGTAGTGAGAGATGTTTTCTATTTCCATATTGTGATATTACTTTATTACACCCGAGAGATGTGAGTATCTAAACACTATTTGTGAGGTGCTAGTGTATGACCTCCGTGCTTGTCTTTGGTCTTTAGTGAAATGATTATTTGTTGTAATTACTTTTATATTAGTGTTGAATGACCCCTAACTTGTATTTTGATTAGAATAAAAGCGCATTTGCTTGAGGACAAGCAAATCTCAAGTGTAAGGGTATATGATGAGGCAAAAATTAAACCATTTTTAGAGGATCATTTAAGCCCGGAATTGAATTTATTTGATCAAATATTACCCTAAATCGTTCCTTTTGTGATTTTAGGTACTTTGGGAGTGAATTCTGGAAAAGAAGACATTTTGAACATTTTTGGAGCATAAAAATGAAGAAAACGGCAAAGACTTAATTTTTCTTGCTGGGAACAGTGGATGACGACGTCAAGAAGAAAACCTTGACGGCGTCAAGAGTAAAATTGGTGACGGCCCAGAAGAAACGTGAAGGAGTCACCCAAGGCCGTCACGTGTTAACTTGTCAAAACTTGCGCGCGGGGTAGCTGATATTGTTTTGGTCATAACTTTTGCATACGAACTCGGATTTAGGTGATTCAAAAGCTCACGGGAAGAGGACGAAGAGATCTACAATTTGGTGAAAAAATGGTCATGACAGCGTCAAGAGAAACGAGCTAACGCCGTCAAGATGGGCCGACAGAAAACATGCCTATAAATATAACATCATAACTTCACTTTTTGTAAGCCCTAAACCCTAAGGTCGATTCCTGGGTTTAGGTAGGTGTTTTTCCAGCAACTTAGAGGGTTTCAATCACTCCATAAACATCATGTATTGGTTTGTTGATTCTATCTTAATTATGTTTTCCATTATCATTGTTGATTGCTCTTCTTTGATGATGTTTTGCTAATTCACCTTGTGTCTACTTATGATTGTGTGAAACTTGTGTATAATTAATTAGATCTCATTGATTTCTTGTTGATGTTTGTGTCTATCTCCATCAATGAGGGCTTGTTGATGTGTGTGTCTATCTCCATCAATTAAGGCGTGCCAACTTCAATAGATCTAGTTAGTTTAGTTTATAATTCTTGTTTCCTATTGATTCTTGTTTTGATTGAATGAATTCGATGTTAGGTTTAAGAAAACTGGCAGATCTCAATTGTGTAACTTGCTTGAACGTCTTAAGAAACATGAACCGATGTGTACTAGGTTTTTATGGTTGTATTTAATGCATGAGCGAATTCTAGTGATCCCATGTTAGGAGCTTCTTAGCCGGCTCGATATAGGAGTGAAGTAGGAGCTTATAGGATTGGGGAAGTAAGTACGCCACCCCATGAATGGTATTAAGGAATACAACCCGTCAATTAAAGCAAGGTGTGACAATTCAATAGGTAGAATTGGATAGCTAGCAAGGAGTAACATACCATAGGTAGACATGCTTCACATCCCTTGTAGAACCTTAGTTTAGTTTTCTTGCACGTTAGTTTAATTAGTAGCTTTTGGGTTAGTTGATTAGCAACTAATTCCGCCCCTCCTTCCAATACCCGAGATTTTTACCTGCTTTTCATAAAATATAAAAACATAAAAAGAATCATCCTTCACCTTTAGACCTAGTTAGATTAATTTCAATCCTAACGACACTATTCCTGAGTTGAACTATCAATCCCCCGGTACTTGTCACTATACTATACTACAACGATCAGGTACACTGCCTGGTGGGGGTTGTAAGCTTCTCGAGATCCCTCGAGAGGTAAAGCCTGGTGCAATTCGCACACATCACTTATAAGCCCTCTTAAATAAATATGAAAGCTACAACCATAACACCATCCTCAAACCAAGATCCAATACCTATGAAGAACTTAGTTGGAAACCGTCTATTCATTTTGTCCACTTGAATGTTGACCGTTGGTCCTTAGCATGTATCCAAACTCGCAATGAAAAGTACAATACAAAACTTAGAACAATGGGCCCAAAGTTACGGCTTAGACTTTAGAGGAAAGAGCATATTAACAACATACTCTGTAAATATGTAAATATGAAAATGACCAGTAATCACAATCATTTATCCAAACATGATTAGAAAATTCTTTTGCGAAGGGAACCCGGTCTTTGACCAACATAAGGTGAAATAACATTTCATTTCTCCATTCATATGGTACTATAAGTAATTCTTTTGCAAAAGGAACCCAGTCTTTGTCCAACATAAGGTGAAATAAATACTTTTGCAAAGGGAACCTGGTCTTACACCATGTAACTTTTCACTCACTTCAGCTCTCCATTATTATGTTGAATCTCTTCACCACGATGTAGGGTTAATGAAGAAGTAGCCCTACAAATTTGAGGAATACTGCAAAATGTAAAGGATAAAAAAACCCTTATAAGTACAACCATCAAGGGATATAACTTGTAAACCCAAACAATATCAATAGGCAAGTTGATCAAAATAGGCAACATTGAAAATAAAAAACATGTTGATCAAAATAGGCAAGTTGCAGTTGAAACATATTGAACAAAAAAACCTTGATTAGACTTCCAATCGAAGTTCTGAATAATTTATCCTTTAAAGTAATACCAACTCGTCATATTTTTGCTCTTGTTGGTCAATGTTTTGGCATTCTTCAAAATATCAACCAATTTTGCAATTCAAAACAAACATCAATAACAATGAAAAAAAATAAGAATCCAACTAACATCATAAAACCGTGATAAAAAGAAACTGAAACCATAGTAGCATTGATAATTGAACACCTTAAGCATTGCAAACTCAAGTTGATTCTTTTAGGTTTTCACGATTGTTGTTTTAGATCTTATTGAACAAGAATGATTATTGAAACATTTATATTGAAGATTTGTAAATACTCAGCAAGTGTGTTCTGAAACGTATGCAAAAACATGAGTTCAAATGACGGTAAACCACGTTTCACATACATCTTTATGAATTTGTATCATCTTCATCGTAAAAACCAAATCAACATCATTAAACATCACAACATACTTTCAATATCATCTCAACGCTGAAATTTTATGCTAATACTAAAGAGGTAGAATTATTCAAATGAAAAAAGAATTAACTATAGAGTTCGTAAATTGATGGTATTATTCAAAAACAACTTACCTGATGTTCACAATGAAAACATGAATGAAGAACTCTTTCAAAAAAAACAAATCTTGATGTTATGAATGGTTCATAAAAAGAAAACCAAAAGAAAAGCTCGTTAAATGACTTTCAAAACTCGTTAAATCAAGAAAAGCGTTTGTTTATAGGAGGGGTGGGTTAGGGTTCATTGTTTCTTGTTTTGATTCGTCTAAATTGATTGGCATGAGTTGGGCTACAGGTTTTCAAACGGGCCGATATAATAGGAGCTTTCACCATAAGCTTCATTAGTTATTAAATTTCGGTTTTAGCTTAACAAAAATCATGGAATTATTGTGTTTTTTAACTTAACAAACTGATTCGCATGAGTTGTGCATTAATTTTGAGCCTTTCAACACAATAGTCTCTCTCATTTGACCATTTTTAAACTTTCAACATTCAACATTTTTCAACTTTGACCATTTTCTCTTTATATGTAGTTAAGACTAAGATTGTGTCATTTGAATTTGATTTTGTGTTGGTTGATTTGTTTTGGTTTTGTAATGATTGTTTGTTTGAAGTCTAACCCCCAATAGGGTTGTTTTGCTATTTGATTTTGTTTGAATATGTTTATTTGAATTTTGACTGTAATCTTTATTGCATAAGTGGTTATTAGGATTCTTTGTATAATATTTCGGGTCTTTTAATTATAAGAGCACGTTTGTCAAGTTATTTATTAACTTGAATTTATGTGCTACTTAGATAATAAGTTTGAAATTGAACCGTAATAATTATTAAATAAGTGGATCATTTGAATTTGAATTTGGTACTTGAAATTTGTAGATCGAATTGGTATTTGAATACTTGGTTACTATTAGGTCGTTTGGTATTTATTCGATAGTTTGGAAGTTGTTAGCTTGAAATTTTGGATCTTTGTTTGTCGGGCTTTTGTAATTGATTGCCTGAATTTTATTGTCGTTATTAGAGACTGTTTGACCAAATTTTTTTGTTTGCTTGATCATTTTCAATTTGTTGGCTAACATTTGATTGTTAGTTTTCAAGTCGGCATTTGTTTTGGATCGAATATGTAGGATCGAATTTGTTTTGGATTATTTTTTAGAATAGATCGTTTGATTTGAACCCGGCTAGTATCTTTAGCGTTAGGAATTTTGAATTTGGTTTGAAACAGGCAAAGGAGTTTACATCACTGTGAAGATTGTTAAAGGGTTACTTAAACTTTAAGGGTTGTTTGGTAAATTTGGTTTTTGATAGATATTAATTAGTTTTTGTTATGTTATTCATTTGAGTTGCTTTTAGGATTAAGCAATCTTTTTTGGTCATTGGTTTATCTATAAAGAGAGATTGAAAGCATTAGTTATTTTATTTTAGGGAAGATTGTCTAAAAATACATTCAACTTGCCATTTTTTACTATTGTATACATTGAACTTTTTTTCCTATTGTATACACAAACTTTGTTAATCTTACTATTGTATCAATAATACGTCTGTTTTATGACGTGGCAGTGATTAAACACACTAATTATTGATACAATAGTAAGCTTAACAAAGTTTGTGTATTGATACAATAGTAAGATTAACAAAATTTGTGTGTACAATATAATAGGAAAAAAAAGTTCAATGCATACAATAGTAAAAGGGAAATGATTTGTACACCATTTATTTTTGGCTATATACCACTAAATCACACCAGTGATGCATACAGTACAACACCGCTATGCATAATTTAGTGGTGGATGGTAAATAAAAATGGTGTACAAATCACCTCCCTAGTAAAAAGTGGCAACTTGAATGTATTTTTAGATAATTTTCTCTTTATTTTATTTTATTTTATTTATTTTGTTTGTACCTTTTAAATTAGAATTTTGTACGTCAAATAGTTGGTACCTTTTAATTTTGTTTGTATTTTATTTAATAATTTGAATAAAGCTTCTACTTTATTTGTCGGGTTTGTTATTTGTTTCATCAGAACAAAATCAAAGATAAAAAAAATTACAAAATCTTAGGATTATGTTTCACTTGTTGCAAGGTGTTAGAATACAATTTCTATTTTTTAGTTAACGATGACGTCCTAGGGTCGAAGATCTATTGAAACATCAAAGATAAAATTGATGGTTTCATACATTGTCAAGTAGGTGTGAGCAATCTCGACCGACGGCCGACGTCTGATTCCGATCCAGGCAAACCGATTCCGACCGACTACTACTCAGGTCGAGACTCGGTTCGAGTTTTCCATGATTTTGGGACTCGGGTCGAGACGGTTCCGGCCAAAAACCGTAAAAAACGACCAAAAGCGACCGACACCGAAAAAACTAAAACCGACAGTACCAGACCGATTCCGATCGACTACTATCGGCTCGGTAGTCGGTTTACGATTTCACCTCAATCGGGATCGGGCTATGTCGGGACGATTCAGGATCGACCTGATGCTCAGCCCTATTGTCAAGTTTCCAAAACATTGGAGCAAACAATGAAACAACTATGGTAGGATGTTATGGGTGCCTACTGCCTAATGAAGTATCTAGATCTATCACATGGACATTTCCTTAACGATGGGCTTATGACAATTCTATCAATAGGCCTGATCCAAAAATATGGTAGGCTGTGATACAAATATATATTAACGAGATGGGCGACGGGCCGCCGCGTTGCGGCGGGGCATCGTCTTACTTCGTTGGTAATTGCACGGTAATTTTTCTTCAATCAGAAAGTTGGTCGTTTTTGTGTGACTAAGGAGCAGTATTGTTCAACTCACTCAAAGAAGAGGTGTAACTAAGGAGCAAATTCATCATATGCAGGAAACCAAAGTTCACATAAAGTATAACTAAATATAAGAATGCTGAAATTATCCTTTAGCAAAAAGCCTACACATAATTACTATATTGAAAGAGTGATATTTCCAAGATGCCTGTTACAAACTGTTTTGCTTGTAGTTCTTGGTACTGAAAACTTCTTTACCGAACATTGCACAAACCCCTGCAGGCACATTAAAGAAACTTGTTATTCATAAATTTTGAATGAAGTGTAAACTGAAATGATGACAATTTGTCAAAGCCTCCAAGTCCAAATAGCCTTAAAAAGTACTCTAACTTTGTATTTTACGGAGTGTCTGGATAAACTAATTTAAAGATTCATTTATATCTTGGATCAAGAAATGCGAATCTGGTACAATTCGGAAAAAAATGGTTTGGATTAATGTATTATCAGAATTTCTAACACCAAAAATAACGGTTTCTCTGCTATGCAACAGTTTCGCTAATCTCATGATTAGTTATAGAGCAAAACATCTCTGACCTGAGATTTATGTAGCCTAATAACTGTCTGCAGGATTCTCGTTGGATGAGTACGCCTTTCAAGCCAATTTTCAATGGCTTCCCTTGAGATAGCTTCGTGCCAAACCTTGTCAGTTCCATACGTACCTTCTCTAGCTGCAATTGAAGTTGCATGGGGCCATTCATTTCCTAAGTTTTCCTGTCAATTCCTTCAAACATCTTCTGGAATCCAATATACCAAAAAAGTTAGATATTTAAGTTACATCAAAAAGAGACATAACGATGCAAAACAAAAAAACATAACATGAACAAACCATATGATCCGTTTTTTAGTTTTGCTGATCCATAGTTTTAGCTATGCTTATCGAATTGACACAAAAAATCGACTGATGCCAGCCCAAATCGCTTTTAAATTCCTACTATATGGCCTTGTGCGTTGTCATTAAAGTTTAAAATAACTAACCTAATCCATTTTACTTCTAACAGAGCATTTTACTTCTAAACTAAATGCATTCTCTCATCTCCGTTTCTGTTCCCTTATTCCTGGACTTTCAATCCAAAGTCGAAACACCAAATAAGGAAATTAGATAGTACAATATACCTGCCTTGAAGTGACCGAGAGGTATTTTCAGGACATGCCGAGCTCCTCATTAGTTATCATTCTTCTCATTTTTTACGCTTACGTTTCAAACGTTGCATTAAACTGAACAACAGCTACAGCTAACATATATTAACTGCAATTTGTTACCTCTCATTGTAGTGTTTTAATCGATCGCTAACCACATCACCAGATCTATTTCTGGCACCCAATAAAATTTCTTGTTATTTTTCCCCTAATCAAAATTTTGAAAAGTAATGAGCGAAACAGATGTGAGAATCGTCTTACAATGAACATTGCACTATAAAGAAGATGAAGATGGATACTCGTATGAGTATAGCCAGCCGCTAAAGATCAAGAAGGATACTACCAACCCTTAAAGACGTGACACCATCTTCAAAAGACCTGATTGGAGAATCCTGTAAATGCAAAGAATATAACCGTAAATCGACAAATCCCAAAGACCAATAGCATACGGAATCAACTCTATCAGTTTGAAATGACCTCCTGGTTCAAACAAACCTGACCGGGATCGGCAAGGCTTCTTTCAACTATAATCGGTATTTTTCCTAAAGAAAACATGAAAAATAAAGCATCATTTCCAGCGTAGCAACTACCCCAAAAAGTAATAGAAACCTACTGCGAACCTTGTATATTACAACCTCAGAAGAAACATAAAAGATTCTCTATTGAAAAGCAACAGTCGGGAATTTGCTGAGTGTGGACAGGAGCCTGTTGTCTCAAGTCCCAATACATATAAAAGGATCACAAAACATAAATAAATAAATAAACCATGGTAAGAGCCAGTAAGTATTGAAGGGAAGGCAATATTAAGAAGAACCAAAACCTTGAACCAAACGACCTCATCAACTCTAAAACCAACGTATGAAATAACAGAGTCGGTCAAAAAAGTATTTTCCTTAACCAAAAATCTTATAGTTTTATCCAACACTTACGGGCTAAAATTTTGGACCTGGACAACTGTACCGGACAACACTTACAGTCTAACGTGTGAACACTTACGATCGCTATGCGAGTTACTGCATACTCGCTGCAATGATTCTTTTATACCTGTGAAAATAATAGAAAGTTCAAACTTAACATTAGTTTATTTATTTAGTTAATACCATTGTTGGAAGCAATAATCATTTGAGGCCCCTCAAATGAAAGGCGGGCAGTTTCACCCATTTACGTATAAGTAGGTCGATTAGGCATACATTAAATATATTATGAAAGGGCACTTTCTTATATACTACCATTTTTAATCTGTTTGACCTTCTTAGGCGCAAACATTTTTGTGTATTTCGAACAGGCCAATGGGTTAAAAGCGCCAGCTGGGTAATTCCTTTTTTCAGGGTCCTTTTCCATGCTCCTTTGGCGTGGGCGGATGTGAGAATACTTGTATACTCCCAACCTAGTTGTGACCTGACTTTGAGGTATTTGTCCCTGATAAAAATCAAAGAGAACAATTTAAGACCAAGGTTATTCAAGTCATAACTTCTCCATGTACTTGAGGTTCCAGTAGTGCACACCACTATACGATTTGTAAAAGTATACCATAAAAATGACAAATACGTAAAATTTCTTAATACCTGCCTGATGAGTTTATGAAGAAACACCTCCTCGCCGAATAAGCTAAGCAACGGCCTTTAGCATCCGCATATGGGTATGATTAGTTAGCATCCGCATATGCAACCTGTACATATATAGTTTTTCAGGTCAATGATATGGCCTAAGGAGCTTCTAATAAAGATATACGTCAAATAAAAAACGACAATTCATTTACCCAAAAGGCTTAATACATACCCATTCTCAACATGTCCTCAAACTCTAATTCTGTCAGTAACAATTTGTTGGGGTCTCGTTCTTTCAACCTGCTTATACAAATCGACTTCAGCACAAAATCTGGAATCAAGTACATGTGCCAAGAATGAACCTTTTAACATTTACCATAACGTATGTTTAATTAATCAGCAAAGGAACTACCAGCTTATTGTAAACAACCTATTAACATCATCTCTTTCAACCTTCATATCCTATCTACTAAAAGGTCAAAACACGAACCTACATAACTGATGAAGAACCGAAGGCGGACACAAATATACTTCTGAAAAAATCAAATAAATATGCAATTCAAATAAATATCCAGCACTCTAATTTAATTAGTTGTTTCAACAAACAGTTGGTGCGCACCTTGTTACATAAGTAATCAAAAGAAAGCAAGAACATAAAAAGTTAATTCCAACTCTTGTAACAGGCTCCTCAGAAAAGATGTTAACACAGGGAACCACGTCGTCCACACCCATAAATGCAGGAAAGACATACGGCCCATCCATGACACCCACCCCGTTTACCCAAAAAATCATCTTCATCTATAGGACCATGAACTAAAGCACTACTGTTTATACCATCGATAAGGCAACTAAACCCACACCATGATCAGCCCTAAGAGTATGCGACTCTGATAATTCAAGGAAATCAGGATAGCTGGGGCGAAGCGCAGAACGACCAAAGCTGGAGAGAATATGCAAGTAGAAGATAACAATGAATCTCGAAGCGGTGGCATCGTAACTGCAAAAGAATGTATTAAAGAAAAGAAAGAAGATAAGAAAAGGGCTAACGTACGTAACGCGGATAATCGTATTGGGCTGGGCCACAAACAGGCGGGATCAAAACGACAATGTAGGCGTCGTATTCGACGGTACATTATATATATAGTAATTATGTTGATGCCTGTAGCCCAAAATTGAGCGGAAGACCATTTAATATAAAACATTTTTCTCTTCGAGGGGTTTTGATTAGTGAGAAAAGTTCAATACGAAACAACATTTATCTAAAGAACAAATAATAAGATCTCAATGATCCATTCTTCTTTCATCCAATGGTTTAGATTAAAATGAACAAATATACTAGGGGCATTTTAGTCATTCAATATTTTTTACCTAACCCTTTAAACACACTGTACTTACACATTCACAGTGTCTCTCTCATTTTCCTCTCAGATCCCCAAACACGTCGTCGTCGATGGACAGGATCACTGGATATTATTTTCGAGATAAGCTAGAGCTTTTCCGGCAAAACATCCCGAGGCCGTTGGTGGATGATGATAATCCGGACTGTTGATTGAATAATCGTTCACCAAACATAGATGATGAAGCAGATAAACAAGAAACCACCTTAGATTTTGAAAATAAAAGAGAAACCACCTTAGATCCGAAAACAAGAAGAAGAGAAAAAAGAAAGAAAAGAAAACAAAAAAAAATCTCCGGAAGAATATAACCGGACATGGTCCGTCAGTTTGGACTCTTGGAGAAGATGAGTAGGGAGTACTTTTTCTTTTGTTAAGAGCTACTTTTTATTAGGGATGCCCTATAAAGACGGGGGGACAAGGGTGTCAGTCCCTTGTCTCCTTGTTTTGTCCCCTTTTTTTTCCAGCGCAGCCCAGTTTCTGTTCCGTATTTCTGACAGTTTTAACAGTTTGACTTATTAAACTTTATATTTTTTGTTCCGCACTTTCAGGTTTATAGCTTTTTGATATAAACAAAATTATAAAAATAAAAAAAAAAATAAAAAAAAAAAAAAAAAAAAAAAAATGCACAAAATGCCAAAAAAAGTCAAACCCCCGTTAGTCTAAAAAATCTACCCCCGTCCTTATAACTCAGGCCTTTTATTATGAAAGTAAAAGTATTTGTTTGTTATTACTCATTGGTCAAAGTTTTTATTTTGTCTGGTTTCAATGCACATCACCACGTGTATTGTTTTATGAATTATAATACTAATTGCTTTGGTGTATTTTCTTACTTTTTTTTTTTTTTTTTTTTTTTTTTTTTTGAAAGGTGTATTTTCTTACTTGGTAAACATTTTGTAATACTCTTTTACTTTATGTTTTTCGGTTAATATGTATAAATAATATCTTCAATTTTGTTACGTTTCATTAGTAAAATATACATAAATATTTACCCATTTATGTTTATTTTACAAAATGATAGAACAACTGAATATTTGACTCACACAAAAAAAAAGTACTTGTAATTATTTTATGAAAATGATATCAATTATTAAATATTAAATTTCTCATTTTAGTCATTTAAAAAAATTCATGTGATGCACTAAAGAATCTTATGGGATTTACAATGAATCCCTTAAGATTAATACTGAATCCCATGGGATTCATAATGAAACTCTTGAGATTCATAATGAATCTCATTTGATTCACAATAAATCTCATGGGATGCACCAAAGAATCTCATGGGATTCATACAGAATGCCATGGGATTCACAATGAATCACATGGGATGCATCAAAGAATCCCATGGGATTCACAATGAATCCCATGTGATGCACCAAAGAATCCCATGGGATTCATACTGAATCCTTTGTGACTTATCGTCTTTTTACGAATCCTGTGGGATTTCTTTACGAATCCCGTGGGATTTTTCTGGACGTAAATTTGGAAATAAAAAATCGTCTTTTTACGAATCCCATAGGATTTTTCTGGACGAAAATTTTTGGAAAAAAATCATCTGTTTACGAATCCCATGGGTTTTTTACGAATCTCGTGGGATTTTTCAGGACGGAAATTTTGAAATAAAAATCATCTTTTTACGAATCTCATGAGATTTTTTACGAATCCCGTGGGAATTTTCTGGACGGAAGTTTGAAATAAAAGTTCGTCGAAAGTATATAACAATGCATATCTATAGAAAGATAATTTTTTTCTCGTCGCGATGGTGTATTTTTCGTAGTTTGAAGATTTATCGTTTGCAAGATATGTTGTTTTTTAAAAAAATGTGAAAAGTGGGTTTTTATATTAAATGAGCTAAAATACCAATTTTGTCCTCCATTTGTTATTTTTTTTATTTGATCTTAGCCATTAGATGAAAGATAGATGGATGGATGAGATTGTTTTATTTGATTTTTAAGTGATACTTGTTTTGTATAGATCTCACCTTATTAGTTGTTGGAGAAGATATCACAGGATATTTCCTACAGGTTTTAAAAAAATTTGTTTCCTCGAGAAAATGTCTCATATGGGCCATAATCAAGACATTGATTATGTTTTCAAATGGAGTTTTTTACGTGACCATAGTAATTTAAAAAAGTGATTGACAAAGTATGTAGTTTTGAATATCTTTACTATCTATAAAGAAAAAATGGTCAAAGGTGAAAGTGAAAAAGAAAAAAAAAAGTGAAAAGTTGAAATGTTGAAAATGTTGAAAAGCTTATAAAAGGAAATGTTGAAATGCATTTAATACTCTTATTAAAATACCTCATTACTTAAAAGTAAAATGATTTATTCACATTGTACAACCAATTAAAAACATATCTATCAAATTAAATACAACCAATTAAAACACAAACCGGGTTGACCCGGGACGCCTCAAACACGGCGGATTGTCCCAGTTTAATTTGACCAATTTTCGACCCAACCTAGCAAGTTGACCCGGTTTAAATCGACCCATTTTTCGACTGGAACGGTTCAACCGATTGAACCACCCGGGTCGAACCGGGTTTCAAAACATTATCCATTAGTTAAAAGTACAATGATTTATTCACATTATACAACTAATTAAAAACATATCTATCAAATTAAATACAACCAATTAAAACAAAAACCAGGTTGAACCGGGATGCTTCAAACCCGGACGGGTTGCCCAGTTTAATTTGCCCCGTTTTCGACCCAACCTAGCAAGTTGACCCGGTTTAAATCGACCCATTTTTCGACTGGAACGGTTCAACCGGTTGAACCACCCGGGTCGAACCGGGTTTCAAAACATTATGTTAAATTCCCAAATCTTCAAACTTTTATTATTTTTCATTTATAACCTATAAATATTTTTTATCAATAAACTATATGTTGCTATAAAATCCTGTTGCTATACACGGGTACTCGTCTAGTAATTAACAAAGTATGTTCACCCTTTTAACAGGTGTCTTCCTCATTTGCATAATCCTCATTTCGACATCCTACCTTTTGCAAACTATTTCAATAGCGATGATGATGATGTAGGACATTAATTCCGATTCGATGCCATCACTCAGAGGAACATTATGTCTTGTTTTAATAATTTGGATGTCAACACGATTACGACATGTCGTCTAAAGAAACATAATAAACAAATAAGTAGCGGACTGCTACCACCGCAACGAATACGATCATCAAAACCCAATGCCATAACAAAAACCATTATTATCTCAAAGTTCATACCGAAGTATCCTTACGTTCGTGATGATGGCTCAAAGTTCATAACGGAGTCGGCAATGACACCAACATAGGAGACGAGAACATCAAGATGAAGACGATGGCTGTTATCTTTTTAATTATTTTCTTTTTTTGGATTTGATAACACATCAAAGATCAAGGAGACATGGCAGATTTGCTGCTAATAAACACATCTTGCATGATATTTATGACTTTGTATAAAGAAAAAGAAAAAAATTACATACTTATTTAAATACTTTTAAAAGTACGTACTCTGTTAATTACTTTTCAAATTACTATCATCACCTAAAAAACTCGATACGAGTAGTCCGTGCATGGCCAGGTTCTTAAATGTACATGGACACAAAATATATTTTCTTCGTAAAAATCGTATGTTTCAAGAAATGCTTCCTTGCTCAAAAAAATAAATAATAAATAAATAAATGCTTCCATAATTATCATCGAGGGATTTGTTATGTAAACAAAAAGTTTAGAAAAGTTAACCGCTCATAGCAATTATATTATAACTTAAGAGCGAGAAAGTAGTAATATTATTTATTCTAAAGGTTGCCAAGGAAAAACAAGAAGGAAATGATCCCGGTCCGACCAGTTCACCTGTTTTACCGGTTTCAACGGACATCTAAGGTTTGTTATCGGACGGCTTTTATTGGCTAGCCGAACCAGTGGCGATTCCAGTTCCCGGTAAAACCAGGAGAACCTGTTGGTCAAGTCCAGTTTTTAAAACTATATGTACCATCAACTTGTTTGCATATAACTTGCATTAAGTTTTGGGTGTTTTATTTATTTTTTTGAAAGACAACATATATTAATAAAATAGCAAGATGCTAAAGTTACACAACACAAACATAATACATCGACCAAAATAAATCCAAACTCACTACGACATACAAAGGAGATCCGTGGTTTTTACTTGTTCAGGTTACTACAATTAGCGTAGTTATTTGAAGGGCGGACTTCGGAGAGTACCGCTGCTCTTGTTTGAGTAGAATCCTGGTATCTTTCTATAATCGTCTTTGTGGCTCCTGTTGCTGCGGAGCCTCTGTGCTGTTGGTTTGACCCTGCCGGGTAACTGAATATTCTCATGTTCCGATTGTCGACAAAAAACCATCAAAGTGCTCCCCTTTTTTTCTAATAATAAGGTACGGCAATAAGTTTTTCAAAGCCCCAACAGGCATGCCCATGGTACCTGTGGAATCAACTGTATGCGTTTATCACAAAGTGGATATCATACTTACTAAGATATCACTCATACATACCAAATCCACCAAAACGCAACAACACTTAAGGGCAAACATATGGTAGAAAGCATGACACGGATTAAAAAATGACCAAACCTTGATCTCACACATAAAACATAACCCCACACCATATCCTCGAAATACACAATTCCGAACACACGATCTAAATAAGTGGTGGTATTGCGAATAGTGATGATAGTAGAATGAAGAAAATAACAAACAAGTATGAACACCACCTAATGAAAACATGTTGGATCTAAACACCTTGAACTGTGTTAGATTGATACTTTGAGTTATATCACTAAGTATGCGGAATTTACTTAGTAACACTTAGAAGTTTGATTGTGAGTGAATGAAACAGTTGTTTAAGAGTGAAAACAATATATGTAACAAACGGTTAGCTCCAATATTATTAATGATAATAATACGAGTGATCTTTGTATCACTAGAGTTACACCTTGAAGCTCTAGAAAACGTATATCTAACCTTTAACCTAGGGTCTCCTTTTATAGCACAAGGAGTCCTCTTCTACAAGATAAGTATAATGCAAATAGAATAAGATATATACAAGATCTATTCTATATTTATCTAAACACGTTTCCTAACAGTTATCTAAACAGCAGTGGTAATATATGTTCTTGCAGTGGTAATGAGTTTCCACTGCAAGTACATTCTTCAGCAGTTGTAATGTCTTCACAAGCCGTGGTAACTGTTAGTATAATTCCCAACAATCCTCCCCTAAACTTATGATTAATAATTAAATCAATAAGTTTCTTCAAGTAATCAGCACACATGAGGATATGGGAATTCTTCCAAACACTTATCTTCTTCTTCTTAACTCTTTATCAGCTCTCACACTTTGATCATAAATCCTTTGCAGCAAATCTTCTATGACTTCACTTCTTTCCCAACACCTAAGCTTCACTGACATCATCACAGTCAATACTCCAGCTCTTAATGGATATTCTTTCTCTGCAAGCATAAACACATCAACTCCATCTTGAGTAGAAAGATGATGTACAACACTTGAGTCATAAAATTACTACAAAGTATTCATATTGTGAGCTTCAAATCTCCAATATCTGTCACTTGGATCAGGTTCATAAATCTTCTGAAGTGAACCCATAACTCCTTAGCCTTGACATCAACAAGTTCATCCTTCTTGAACTGATCTTGAACAATCCTCCACAAAGTATCCAAGTCTTCTCTATCACAAGATCTAACAATGTCTTCAAAATCTCTGCAAATACTTGTGACACTTCCAGTTCTGACAATCTTCCAAGAAATTCCAAAATCATCATAAATAGATTTCCCAACAAACAACTGGATATTTTGTTTGAAGAGGTTCAATATTAAGTACATCAGTCTCTATAAACATCATGTTTGAAACTTGCTCTTCTATCAACTTGCTGGGACCTTCTTCTGCTTGAGATGACTCCTGAGTCTTCAATTTCTTTGCATCTTTTGATCCAAGACTCACTCCAGACCTTTTTGTCTTCATTACTACAGATTCTTGATCCATTGGAATGAAATTACTTGTCTTTTAATCCTGTAGTAAATACCTTCAATCTGATCATGTGACATCCCATTGAACTGAGCCATCTTCATATTGCCAACATGACAGCAAAAAGTCTTCATCTCAGCAATGATCTGTGCCTTTGTAAGTTTCCTTGGCTTCTTTTGACCTTTTCTTATATCCCCAACGATATCATCAAGAGCCTACTCATTCTTCATTTGAATGAAATCTTTTAGTTGAGCAGACCTTTGTTCTTCATTCAAGGTTGTATTTGCAATAAGTTCAATAACCTTCTTTCTGATTATTGGATCATTATTAATCATGAAGTCAATCTCTTCTTTTGTAGGCACATAAGTGAACATAGGAGGTTTCTCATGTATGACAGTTGGTGGAACAACTGAAAGTGGTTCTGCCATTACTGCTTCAAGTTTATCCAACCTCTTTGCTTCCATAAAACTAGCAACTTCATCTTCCTCTAGCTTTCTCTTCTTTTCATTTTCTGCTGTAGCTAATTGCTCTGCCAATCTTGCATCAAAATCAATCTGAGCTTGATCTTTCTTAGAAATCTTTGTTGTTTGCTCTTGTTCTGAACCAGTCACAATAGCTTTTCCTTTGACTGTTCTCATTCTGGCAGCTTCTTCCTCTGCAGTGGTAACATTTTGGCTGTCAATTGGAATGTTTTCACTTGTAGTGGAAATATTTTGATCAGTAGGAACTTGTTCTGCATCAGTGGAAATTGGTTGAGCAGTTCCAACTGTATCATCAAAATTAAAATTAGCATCAGCATCCATATCATAATCTTCTTCAAAGTCTATCTTCCTCCCCTTAGTCTCAGCTGCATCTTCCTTTGCTTGAGCATTATCAGAATCAGTTAACTCAGCAAATTCCTTATCAAAATTTAGACTCCTCCCCTTAAACTCTGCATCTGATTTCCTCCCCTGTTTGGAAGAATCTCCCAAATCTTTACTAGAACATGCAGAAAACTCATCCTGAGGTGAAGATGAGGAAGAGAACAGAACTTTGGCAGATCTTTTCTTCTTGAGACTCTCAACTTCAGTCTGTAACCTTTGAATTTCTGCCTTCAGTTGTTTCAGCTCTGTGGCATGTTGTACTTTGGTCTGTGCCAGATCTTTCTCTAGAGCTTGAACCTGCTTGACTAATTTTGTACAAATGTCCATCAATTCAGGTAGTTGTACACTGCCCTCAACACTTCCAACTGTGTTACCTGTTGGAAGAGGTGAATCATGGGGCATTGATTCAGGCTCTTCCCTAGTTAGACTAGGATTAAGCCTTGAACCACCACTGCTTGTTCCTAAACAAAAAGGTTCAGTAACATGCAATGTTGAGATGAGAGAAGTTGGCTGTTCATGCCTTCTCTCATAAGTGTGAGTTACTGTAGGGGTATGGTGAATTGGTGGAACAACAATATTGGGTGTGTTATGGGATACAACTGGGATGGTTGCATCTTCACCCTGGACTTGTGAAATTTTAGCAAGCATTTGAGGAAAAAGTGGATGAACCTCCGCATTCCAAAGATCTGAAGCCTTACTCATGTTTTGAAAAACTTTTGGCTTAAGACAGGAGGTTTCATAAATTCTATTGTGAGGTTGCAGTTGAAACTCATTTAACACTGCTTGCACAAACCTTGGATACATCAAAAATTTATATGGACTCTTTACATTGCCTTTCATATTATTGAAAATAAACTTTGAAAAAATTGAAAATCCTATCAGTTGCTAAACAAACCAAAGGATAAGCCATGGTTGATGCAAATTGTTCATAAGATATTTTCTTAAGACTTAGGCAATGTAAAAGAGTATGAATGAAAAATCTCCAATGGGGACAAAAACATCCTTTTCTGAAAGTTACTTTTTGTTCAGATGTATTATACCCCATTAAAGCAATATTTTTAAAGATATCTGAATTGGGTACTGTGATGATACCATTGAGATCATCCAATTAGAGAATTCTCCTCAAGGATGACTCAGTAACATCAATGGTTACCCCATCCACTGTGGCTCGTAGAGCTTCCACAGATTCATGTATGTCTCCCTGTTCAAGAGTTATGGACTCCACAGTGTTCCAGAACTGTTTGATATGAGAGACATAGATTGTGGGATTAATAGTTAAGGCATACCTTATATGAGTTGTATTTAGAAAATCCACAATCTGATGAAAAACAGGGCCACTCTTCTCGTTTGACTTTTGTAGGTAGGCCAATTGGTTGTGCTCCTCGACAAATTTTAGAATCGCCATGATATTTGTGAAAAGAGAATAAAAGTGTTAGTAATCAAGATAAAAATCAAGCCGTATGATGATCAATTTATACTAATAGGGTTGAGGAGGTTGCGCAATGTGAATTATCTTTAGAAAGAATTATCTTTGGAAAAGAAGAAATTATAATATGTAATAAGATAATTCACAAAAGATTTACCCTATTAATAAGGAAAGACGGTTATATTTACAACGACTAGTAAAAAATAGATTACTGATACAACAGTTGTAAAGGCTAGTTCATCAGTGGAAAAATTACTCTTGCAGTGGTAACTAATGAACTAGCAGTGGTAAAATTTTCACAACATATCAAAGAGCAGTGGTACGTAAAACATGAAAATTAGTTGCTCTTATCATAGTTTTTAGCAAACTATCAGCTATCAACGATATGTCTTTACCATGAGCCGTTTGCTATGGACTAGCCAACTCTTGATCACTTGGAGTATGGTGAGTTGATAACCATATAGTTTTTGGTAAACTATCAACTATAAACGGATTTAGTAAGTCTTTACCAGGAGCCGTTTGCTCTAGACTAGTTGATTCTTATGTGGATTAGACATGGTGAATCAATAACCATTTGTTGTGTGTCTATGATACATACCTTATAACTCCAATGATTCCAACAATATGGGTTTGTATGCTTCAGAACAAAGTAACACGCAACTTAACCCATAAAAATTTAACCCAAAGTAACTTTTTAACCAAGTTACTATTCACAAAAATATCTTCCAAAAGTCAACCCGATAATAACCAAATTTACTCCTCCAACCTACCAAAACGGGTAAGAGTAAATATTCTTCAAACCTTTATCTTTCATCAACAAACATCTTCAATAACACAAACCCTTTACCAACACAATGAGCTGGTTCCCAATTGTCTACATATCCTCAGATGATTCATGTGATGAGGAGATCAGCTATTGCACAAACTCAGAGGAACCATCAACAGGGTGGAGTGATTACTTTCCTCCAAGTGCTACCACATCCACATCATCCAACATGAAATCTAAAAAGGCTGAAGCTTCACCTACTCCATCCTTGGAGTTCTATTCCAGTTCTGCCTCTGATGATGATGATGATCCAACCTTCAATCTTTCCAAAGAACTTCCAAAGGCTCTCACCACAGCATTGAAGTCTGCCATAAGCAACATGAAGTGGCCTGCTGTTGAGAAGCTTGCACAAGCACCAAGACCTCCCAAGCAAGTTCTGGGACTTGCTTGTCCAAGGAAGCAACTTTCTTTTGATGACAAGAGAAAGAAAGCTTCCAAAGGCAAGCATTATTATGAGGGAAAGGGGAAGAAACCTATGGAGTAGATGTTAGGTAGTTGGGCTATGTTCTGTGATGTTTTTCTGTTCTGGTGACAATGTAATCTGAATGGTTGTTATGTACTTTCTTCAAAATCAATAAAATTACTTTTCCTTTTTGCTTTTATCACCAATCTTTCCACTGTTGTATGACTTTTTCCACTGTGCTTAAAATTTCTCTGCATACAAGTTAGTAGAAAACCATACATACATATACAAACAATATTAGTACCTAAAAACTATCCTGCAACACTGAAAAGTATTAGACATCAAATATTTATGGATTTAGCATTCCAATACCTGTTACCAAGTATTGAAACCTACCCACATCAAGCCCTTTTGTTAATAAATCAACATAATTGTCATCAGTATGGATTTTGACAACATTAATAAGCTTTTTCTCAAAACAATCTCTAATAAAATGATGTCTAATTTCAATATGTTTAGTTTTAGTGTGTTGCACAGGATTTTTAATAAT